>CM060912.1:194279730-195479730 GCA_030737875.1 Allium sativum
AGAAAAATAATCTAAACAATTAAAAACAAAAATCCTCAAAACCATATTTAAAATAACATTAGTAATAGGATAAGAGAAAATTAAATGATCAACATCCTCATCCAAAGTACCAGAAAAAAAAACACTTAACATCAAAATTAATATTTTTCCTCTTTAAAAGCTCAACCGTATAAAGTTTCTTATGAATAATCATCCACATAAGAAATTTGGCTTTAGGCAGAGAACTAGACTTCCAAAGAATACTAAAGAGAAACACAGAAACACCGGAAAAATTAAGAAAATTATACATGGAATTAGTAGTGTACAAAAGACTCTTATCAAGACCCCAACAAATAATATCATCATTAACATCCAAATGATACATAGCCAACTTGGCTCTTAGTAAGGCAAACTGTCTCAACTCCACCCCTTCTAAAGAGTTTTCAAAAGAAAACTACCACGAGGGATCTAAGTTACCTCGAAAAACATCAGAGATCAAAGCATCTTTAAAGTGGCAAATCTCAAAAAGCTCTCTAAATTCAATTTTAAGGGGAATCCTATAAACCCAAGAATCATGCCAAAAGGAAGAAATATTACCCGAATGAACAATCAACTTACAACCTAAATTAAAAAAAAATCAAAACATTTTCAAAATAGAATTCCAAAAATAAGATAATCTATTAATCCAACTATAAGTATAGCCAACTATAAATTCCACCCCCCCCCCCCAAAAAAAAAAAAATTAAGTACAATCTGCTTCCAAGTAGCCTTCACATTTGGGCTCCTATATCTCCTTAACCATTTGGCTAGCAAGGAAGGTTTAAAATTATAAAGATTTAAGATCCCAAGGCCCCCATCCTTCTTGGATCTACAGCAAACTTCGTAGTTAACTAAACATTTATAACCTCTATAAATGTTATCTCCACTCCAGAGAAAATTGCGCCTAATTCTGTCGATTTTCTCAATTACCCATTGAGAAAAACGATGAACGGCTATCTAATAAGTAGGGATAACATACATCACAGAGTTAACTAAAACTAATCTACCAGCTCTTGAAAGAAATCTGTTATTTCAACCAGATAATCTATTATTAATCTTACCTATAATAACTAACCAATCTTCATGTTTAAGCTTCAAAGGCCTAATTTTAAACCTAAGTAATCAAAAGGAAATTTCATAGTAGAACAGTTCAAGATGACAGCTACTCGATTCTCAACATTGTCAAAGTCATTAAGAATCATAACGAAGCCCCTATCAAAATTAATTCTAAGACCAGACAACATCTCAGAACAATAAAGGATAAACTTTAAAGCAGTAATATGTTTAGGTAAATGAGAGGAAAATAACAATGTATCATCTGCAAACTGCAGAATAGATAATTCATTGTTAAAATCCTCGTTACCAATAAAACCTAAGACCCCTAATCTCACAGCTCTCTTAATAATCTTAGAGAACACATCAAAAACAAGGTTAAATAGAAGAGGTGATAGGGGATCACCTTTTCTAAGGCCCCTTTTAGATTTAATTTTCTTACCAATAACCCATTGACAACAATATTAGAGCAACCAGATCTAAGCAAAAGCATAATCCAATTGGTCCATCTAACACTAGAGCCCCTGGCTAAGCATAACTCACAAATAAAGTCCCAGTCAACAGAATCAAAAGCCTTCTCAAAATCTAGTTTTAAGATCACACAAGAAAATTGTTCTTACAGCGAACAATAATCTGATCTTGGACAGCGGCCACTCCATCCGTTATATTCCTACTTATAATAAAGGCGGTTTGAGAACAATCAATAAGATTGTTCATCTTGATACTAAGTCTATTTGCAAGGACTTTGGAAATAATCTTAACCGGACAATTGATTAAAGAAATCAGCCTAAAAACCTTCAATGAATTAACATCCAATCTTTTACGAATAAGAATAACATTAGCAAAGTTAAAGCTACCTAATCACAAATTGCCACTATAAAAATCATTAAATAAAACGATAATATCAAATTTCAAAACATCCCAAAAATGTTTATAAAAAAGAATAGAAAGACCACCAGGAGCTTTGTCACTAGGCATATCATTAATAGCCTTCCAAATCTCCTGCTCTAAAAAAGGCTTATCTAGTTTGGCAAAATCTATCCTAGTCCGAGGAGGGTAAATGTCATTCCAACTAACATTGATCCTTCTCTTAATCTTAGAACCAAAAATCTGCTTATAATACCTTCTGAAAACATCAATAATATCTCTCTGAAAAATCAATTCTACATCATTAACAAAGACTGAATGAATCAAATTATTATGTCTCCTCTTATTAGCCACACTATGAAAGAATTTCATGTTATTATCCCCTACCTTAATCCATTGAATTCGGGCTCTTTGCTTCCAAGTGACTCTTCTTTATCCGGAATCAACATAAGATCACGCCTAAGATTGCAAGTCTTATCCCTCTCAAAGGAATTAAGAATCCTGGACTCTCCAGTCATGTCTAAATCTAACAACTCAAACATAATCTTGCCTTTATAATTCTAACGCTACCAAAAATATATTTTTTCCAGTGGTTGAGAAAAAATCTTAACTTACCTAACTTCGCAACAAAAATCTTAGCAGAACTACCTCTATACAATAAATTAAATGAAACAAGGAACTCCACTTAGCCAAAACTAAATTAATAAAACTTGGATCTAATAACCACTCCTTCTCAAATTTAAAACTATTGCTAATGGAAAAATTCGAATCACAAGAAAGAATGATGGGACAATGGTCAGAATATAAAAAAGGCAAGCACTTGACTCTACAAATAGAGAACCTATCTTCTACCTCATTACTAATAAAAAAACATATCTAACAAAGCAAAAGGCGGACTATCACTCACATTAGACCATGTAAACGTTCTATTATTAAGATGAATCTCAATCATGTTATAATCTTAGATGAAATCATGGAATTCCTCAATATCAGAGAAATCACTTTCTCGAGGTGATCTCTCCCCTAGAAATCTAGTGACATTGAAGTCTCCCCCATAATCCATTGATTGGGGACAAGATTTCTAAAATCAGAACATTCATCCCACAAGAGTCTCCTCTCTATCTCTGTATGAGGACCATACACATTGGAAATGCCTAATAAAGAATTATCAATAAGAGAGGCTAAAATGGTGAGCAACGAGTACAATTTAGGAATCTCCTGAACAAGTCTATATTGATTATCCTTCCAATCAATCATAAGTCCCCCAGCACTCCCTATGGCCGGAAGACAAGCCCAATTTCGAAAGTGAGACCCACCTAGCCGCATATAAAAACTAAGATCGGGGTTCTCGATCTTAGTTTCCTTAAATAAAACGATATCTATATGAAAATCTTCAAAAAAAAATCCCTAACCTTATTACATTTTTTAGGATCATTGAGACCTCTAATATTCCAACTAACAATCTTCTACATATTAAAGAATTAACCCTCTCTACATCCTTACTCCTAATATACTCCACATCCAACTCAACGTCTGTAAAAATGAATGCAGTATCACTAGCAAGCTGAAATAAATGACCAGTAGTAAGGCTACCTAGAGAAAAAGGAGTATAGTCGCTACCATAAATAGGAATCATACCTGAGCCCGAACCCGAATTGCTACTACAAGCACTCAAGCTCGGGAACCTATAATGGTGAGAAGAGGAGCTAGCATTAATCCGTGCACTGCAATGAACCAATCCAATATTGGGAGTTGCTCTCTTGTGCCGCCCCCTCCTAAACAATGAAGAAGACACATCTCTGACTGAAGAAGCATCACTACTAACTTCTTGCAAACCACCCCTAGTCGAAGCACTATGCTGACTAAGAGCTTCTATTGTCGAACCAGTCCACTCACACGATGATGGGAAAACACAAAAACAATGCCTCAGAAATAAAGAAAAGAAACTCACTCCCGCCACCCTCAAAACCAAAGAGCAATCAGAATTTACAACCAAAAACTTAACACTGACCCCAACATTACTCATCAAACAATGCGCTCAGTTCAATATCAATGCCAAAAACTCTATCAATGTTATCTAGTTTCCCCAACATCCTACCCCTAGCATAATAAAAACAACGCATCCAAGAGTATGAAAAATTTCTCCACCACCCAACTACACGCTAATAGACCTAAAACGAGGACAGTTATAAGACAAGTCCCCCATAACCGAACCCATACTGAAATCAATTTCTGGCCACAATTCCAAACCTGCATGGCATTCCCCAGATTTATGAACTGAAACCTTACCCAAATCCCATTGTGATGCTACATTCTGGCCAGTATTTTGGCTATTATCATTAACATCCTCAAAACATCTCCTCTTCGTCTTCTTCACAATTGAAGACTTCATAAAAGGCACCTCCTTATCACCTGATACACCATAAAAACCATCCATCATAGCGTCCACATCCTCATCGAGCTCCTCCAATACCCCAAAGCTATTACTCAGCCAAATATCGTTCACCACAAACCATTTAACACCATGATCTACGTAAGAGGAATGATTAACACCGATAGGAGAAAACTCAAAGCAACTGTCAATAGAAAAATATTGCATATCTACCCAATCAATCCCGGTCATCACTTACTTACCCCTACCTTTGATCGCCCTCTCAACATCCAGATCAACATTAATCCCTAAAACTTCAATAGGACTCATACACTGATGGGCAGAGGGATCAAACAACATAGGATCAACCTGATTAAAACTCCAAAAAACTTCCAGCAAAACCCATCAAATCTTCTTCAGAAACACCAATTCATCAACATTAACAAATGCCGAATCAGCCTTGATGTTACCATCCACCACCTTCTGCAAATCAATTCCCAGGTCTTTAGAACATTCCCCTACCTTCATCTTAATTGCAACATCAAAAATCGAAGGAAACTGCAACTTTAGCTAAACAACATTCAACATTCACTGTAGTATTAATCGCATCAAAATGCAACAAGATCTCATCCAATAACAACAAGGCCTTTTACTTGTTGAACAATCCCGAATCAGAATAAAATCTCCTCAACTTCAATAGATTTTGGCAAAACGATAAGGCATGCTTCTTTCTATCCAGAGCGAGAGGCAAAGGAGAATAAACATCTGTTCTTGAGTCATAAAGATTAATCTTTTGCCATAATAAACCATCAACTAGACCCTCCATGTGCCATCCCAACAAAAGCATCAAATACGCCCATCATTCCCCTGATTAAAATAATCCAATTCATAAAAACTCAAGAGAGACATCATTTTCTGGCAAAAGATCGAACTGTTAAAGTGCATAATATCATGAACTGGTTTGCCTCTAAATGTCACTGTACAACTGCTCTTCCAATGGCCCAAACCTCCAAAATTGAAGCATCGAATCAAATTCCTACAGTCTTTCGTAATATGATGAGAATCACCACATCTGAAGCAACGACGATCCTTGGCAATTCTTCTTTTAAATGAACTCTTCGGTAAAGAAGATTTCTGATTGGGAGCAAAAACAGGTTTGGGGATAAATTTCCTAGTCACGAGTCTCCTCTCGAATCAACCAAGGAAGAAGAAAAATTCGATTAAAGGGAAGAAGAAAAACTCGATGAAAGAGAAGCAGAATTGTCCAATCCATTGTGCGAATAGGGAGAAAATTTCGAAGAGAGAGGGTCAGCCACCAAGATTTTTTTGGATTTGAATTTGAATGATGAACTTTTACCCAGCGTTAACAATGTTGTATAATAAAAATTGCATATCTATTAAAAATTAATGGTGAGTATAATTTGTTCCATTGAATCTATACATGATGAAGTGCTAAATGTTGTTATTTCAATTACAATTGAGTTTTGGTGGTTATGCCTGTGACGGCAAGGAATTTCGCTCGATCCGAATCAGTCGTTAAACCGATCTAGACCGCTCGAAACCCCTGGTCGTTGAGAACAAGACAAAACAGAACGCAGACGGAAGAACATTTCATTGTATATTACAACAATTCCATCAGATACAAGAATATACAGAGTATAAATGAATAAATTACATTTGATAAATATCAGAGATTACAGTATATTACATAGCAGCGGAAAATAATACAAAGCATAACTGAAGGTGATATACGGATACAGAGCTTTCCGGATATCATTCCAGCTGTAAACCAGGATCCTGTGAATATAAATCTGCAAAACCAAAACTACTAGCTGCCCGTGCGGAAAATAGGGGCACCCAGAGTTTAGGTTAAAACAATAAACTCCAGGTCAGTCATGTGACTGGTGTGAGAACTAAAACAGTTATTAATATTGGTTTTAAAGTTAGGTAAATCAAGGGACCACGCCGTATAACACGGAACGGGTTTCCTCCCAAGAATACCAGTGCATAAAACAACAGCGCAATGCTAAATAAAGAAAAATGAAGCTGTTATAAGACCCAGGTCCTATCACACAATGCAACGCAAGCCGGGGGATAGGGTTTTCCCTTATAACAGCCAAAGCATGCTTGATACGTTTAAAACAAATCATTTGATACTATAATAAGTGTATAGTGTCAAAACATTTCAATCATAAATATCAATCATAGGCGGCATAGCTACCATCTACTATGTCGCCATACTAGTTCTACAATTAAAACCGAATTACACGTATTGGAAATTGGATTCCATCATGAGTCGAGGCAAGGGGCAAGCTCCTCTCCGCGTTCGAGACACTCTAGCAAATGTCCCAGGGCTACGCACTCTGGGCAACCCTTGGATGCTTCAGGGCCGGTCCTCACTTACGTTAGAGGATTAATTATGCCTGAACACACGTTTCCCGGTCCTTACAGACCTATAATCGAGGCGCCTCATCCAACAACCACAAAGGTGAAAAGTATATATATGTCAGGGCTGGTAAGTCACTGACACCACCAAAGCTAGAAAGAAACGTCGTGCTCTCCCTGCAGTCCGTATCCCGTTTTTGACTCATACCGAGGTGTGAGGCTCGCGAATTCACGTTATACACAAAGCTGCCACGTAGGCTGTGCTTTGATCATCAACCACAAGACTTTGCTTTTCAACAGAAGCCTTGATCCATGCAACTCAGCATGCCACACAGGCAATTCATGCCATGCGATTGATATCTATTGATATATAACCTCTAAGCTCGTACGTCTCAGAGAAGGGCGTTAAGCAAGAGAATAAATTCTCCGCCGCCAAACAGATATATATTTAACAGAAATCAATCAACACAGAATAAAATCCAATGTCAGACACACAATCCATTTACAAGTTCGTTCTGGGTCTGAACGAAACCGGAGGCACTTTCCTCGCATATCCATCCGTCTCCAAGTACGTCTGGACGACCACCAACTATTTCCATCCTCTTGGGTGTACAGCCCAATCAGGATCGTCAGTAATTATCCAAACGAGGTGAAGACTTCCGGTCTTCGACCACCGTCTTCATCTTCGACATATCGTCGAATCAGTTATTCAGAATGGGTATAAACCCGGTCTTTCCGAACAACCCGCGTATATTGAAAACAAATGTTACGCAACCACAACATACGCCTCATTCCAATTCATTAGTCACTAACCGCAAATTAGCAAGAGAACAATTTCCCAAACATTAACCCCGAAGGCCGAAACCAACATCAGATCAATACCCAGGAAACCATTCTTCTTAGCCAACCTACAGCTAGTTTCTAAATTCCACATTCTTAGGGAAAAGTTCCCATTAATTTTATCCAAGATAAATTCTTTAAAATTTATTCTGTAATCTTCCTTTGGATGTCGTTTCAAACCAAATTATGGTTTTCTGAACTAGTCGAGATTAGCGAACCACAACGAAGTAATTATTTATTTTATTTTAATTGCAAAAAGTTGACTTTTACATACGACCTCAAAACGAGGCCCACCGCCTGTCGCCCATAGCGTTTTACCCCCATTCCGATCACAATGGGATATGTATCGTAGGCTGATTCGGCTGTCACAATCAGTTTCCGTTAAATTTACATTTAAATCACTATATTGAAGTTTAAACGTACATTTCAAATCACCGGGATCACATACTAACTAGAAAAATTCCAGAAAATAATATTTTCGTATTGACGATACGGTCCTAACAAAACTAGTTACGTCGAATTCCGAGACCGTTGGAAATAATGGCCATTTTCCAGTCGATTAAAATCAACTGAAACTGGTCAAACGCGTTTTCCTTTGCCACGCTCACATATTGATTCGAAAAATTACGAAATTTGGAATCTAGCAATAATTTGACATCACGGACCCAACAAAAGTGGTTTCGTCGAAATCTGAGGTCGTTTGCAAAATTCTCATTTTTAAGGGCCCGAATTCCATAGCGACTATTCAGAATTTTCAACTGGACATATCTTTTGATCCCCGCTATGAAATTTTGATTTGTTGGGTTCGTTGGAAAGATATTATCAATTAGATCCTAATGTTTTTGGTTTCACTAAAATCCGGATTGTTTTGCACCCGGTACATTCAATTGAAGTTTGAAATCGAATTATCGAACTAGCGCGCCATTTTCAATTCTATTTATAATTATATATAACTATTTATATTCTAACGACGACGCGTATATAATATATACGTTCTAATTATATTAAAAATAAATTTCTCGTCGATATTATTTAAAATAACCTATTTTAAATATTCAAAATTCGCTAAAATTGCCAAAATAAAAATTTTAAACTGGCCCAGATTTTCCGGGTTATTACAATGCCAGTAATAAACATCCAAAATATGTTCATTTCAAGTAAGTACTACAAACCAAAAGCTAATGAACTAAATCAAATGTACGTAAAAGCTACTAGAGATAAATAAAATACATGGGACTTACATTTCATTTCATCAGAAGTATAGGTAAATTAAGTATCACCACCACCTCTTTAACCGCACTTCCTAGCCAAATTCATAACATAACACGACCATTTTCAATCTTCTTCAATTATATTCGCATATTCAATGGCCTCTATAATAGGCAAAAAAAAGCTCAAAAAGAAGTGTAAACGAATCTAAAATTTGATTTGCATATGAAAATAACAATCCTATAATTGACCAAGTTTTTTGCATGTGGTAATAGATCGTGTCACTGTGTACTAAGGTAAAATATTAGTTTTTGTGACGACCCGCCCCGCACCAACCAACATTTCCAATAAAAGTGCGTTGTGCCGATGACCAACTAGCATGGGACGGCCACCAAAGAAAGAAAAAGAAGGGAATTTGAACTAGCAAGGAACCTGTAGAATGTCTCACAGCGCATGGAATAAAATATAATAATAACATACTTGACATAAAACAGGCGAGACAATGCATAAGCTGAAAACTAAACCATGATAGCAGCGGAAAACTCATGATACAACTTATGTTCCACATCATCATTACTATAAATTTTCAAACTGTCTCTAAGCAAAATAAGAAAGGTACACTACTAATGCCCAAAGTAGTGACCAGTAGTAACACAGGGAGAGTATATAGAGAATAGTATGTGTAAGCCTCCTGCTTGTCTCCGGACAGCTACTCGTGCACAACCAGCTAACCTATCTCTAGTCTGCCCGTTTAAGAGCACCCAAAGTAATAAGAAGAGACATAAAACTCCGGGTTAGACAAAAGTCTGGTATGAGCGATAAGTAGCAAAACAGAACAATAATAGGTATACTAAAACATACCTGAACCTGGACCTGCAACCAAAGATTAGCACAAAAAATTTACAATACTCTAAGGTGAGACTAACATATGGTGTAAAGATACGGGGGTGAGAGTGTGCATGTCATAATGATGGCAACAATCAAACATAGCAACCATCCTTACATCTCTCACTCAGTGCGTAAAGCATACGATATCCACCGCTTTGATCATCCTTATCCATGCTATGATCACTCTGCCCCATGGAATTATGGCGACTCCAGTGCACTGATCCGTAGCCACTAGTCCTTGCTATGTCCACTCTTCCCCTGAAGACATGATGACTCCACTGCACTGGCTCATAGCCAAGCTACGATCACTCTACCCCATGAAGTAATAACTACCCCACTGCACTGATACGTAGCCTAACATCTGTCTTGGTGGTGAATCAAAGCTATAGACGTCGATAACTCCTTAGCACACGTCCCGTAGAAAATTCCAACTCATGAAATTAACTCGTTGGTTCCCAACTGGATCCTGAGTTCTACTTCCCATTTGGACTACCTTTGCATCTTGGGTTTTGGTTGAATTGGAGTTGTTCTTCAGAAGAGTCATTACGTAGTAGTAATGGAAGTTCAATTCAGTTCGGTCCAATCTGCTTCAGTCGGTTCGGTTCGAATACATCGCCCACAGCCTTCCCATTCGGTTCGGTGGTCCACCTCAGTATGGTTCGGTTTAGTCGGTTCCCAGTCTGATCCCACGTCCCTCGTCTTCATCTGATCCGATCCCCATGCTAAACCCTGACCCGATCCCCAACCCAACTCCAACTCTATGTTGGTGGCCTTCCTTCTTGCCAAGCCTCCTATGATGCCAAGTTCCTATGCGAATCGAATTCCCTTGCCCAGTTCTCCTATCTGATCCGAGCCCCAAATCCGATCCGATCCGAAACCCTGCACATTTTCCTGCAACTTTTCCAGTGACTGTTCTATGCCATTCGACGATGTTTTCGACCAATCTAACTTTTAAAATCAATCACAAAGCATACCATACGGTCATAGCAACATATATAATCAACCACAAACACCACAACAACAATATGATATGTTAAAATGGATCAAACATACCCAAAAACCCTTGTTTTTCCCTTAATCCCCCTTAATCATGTTTAAGCATACGATTAGCAAAACTTGTCCAAATTAACCCAAATTTTTATCAGAGCCCTAAAATAATATTTTAATATTTTACAAATTTTTCTGAGTTATAATTTCGCTAATTAACACTAATTACCCCTGATCTGCCGTAATTAGTGTAAAACAATGCAAATCACCCACCCTAGCCACAAATAAACTCGGATCTGAAACTTTTGGATAAAATGGTTCAGACTCCAATACACTTTAGTAGCTCTACCTCGATTTTTCATGCTAATCCACTTTGATTTGATGTAGATTTGGCTTAATTAGCGATTAGAAGGTGATTTGGGGTGTTTTAGCAAGTGGAGGCCAATCCTAGGTTGAGAGGAATGATAGGTGGTTGTGAAAAATGAGAAAATGATGTTCTCTAAGTACTAACAGTCCTTTTAAACTCCTAATCCCGAAATCCCCCAATGGGCCTAGCTGTTAATCATCCTATTTGGCCCGGTTAAGCTGTTTTTCAACTTCTAAACCTTAATTCAGCCATATCTTAAGTCCGTTTAGATAATGTGACCACTCTAGGAATTTTAAATCATCATCTGAATCCAATGGAAGTGGTTTTAGGTCAAAACGCCTTACCAATCAAAAATTATGGCCAAAACAAGATTAGCTAGGGGCAAAACGGTCATTTAAAAATCGGCAAAAATCATGAACATGGGAAATGACCCCAATAGTCGTCTCCCAAAATTACATGGCTAATGGCTTCGCATGAGAAAGAAATAAATTTTCTACGATCTCTTGATGCGTAGAATGCGGGTCGTTACATTCTTCCCCCCCTAAGAAATTTTGCCCCTGAAATTCCTTAACTAAGAAACATGTAAAAGGATCCCGCATGCCTACCAACCATTCACAACAATTAAATATACGAAACAACAACAAGTCTATCCTAGCATGCGGAAAACTAAATTGCAGTTAAAATCTTACTAGGCAAAGAGTTCCGGATACGTCTTCTTAATGCTCTCCTCTATCTCCCAAGTACAGTCATTCTCATCCTCGCCCCATTGAACTTTGACTAGATTCACCACTTTCCTTCGAAGTTGCTTCGTATCGTGCTCGACAATACGAATCAGCATGCGGCTCCCAACCGCCACGGGTTCTACTTCGATATCATCCAACTGATCAGGTGAAATAGTCATATCCGGGTCGTGCATGAATTTCCTTAACTGGGAAACATGAAATACGTTATGAACTCCTACTATCTTCTGTAGTAATTTAACTTTATATGCCAAATTCCCAACTTGCTCGAGAACTGGGAATGGACCAACAAATCTTGGTGTTAACTTGCCTCTCCTACTAAATTGTATCACGCCGTTTAACGGAGAAATCTTGACAAACACCAAGTCACCAATGGAGAATTTTAAATCTCTTCTCCTCTTATCAGCATAACTCTTTTTCCTATCTTGGGCAGCCTTCATTCGTTGTCGGATGATCTTAATCTTGTCTGAGGTTTCTCTTATCACATCTGGTCCAAGCACAAACTTCTCACTGGTTTTTAACCAGCATGACGGTGAGTTGCACGGTCTTCCGTACAAAGCTTCAAATGGAGCAATACTAATACTGGACTGGTAACTATTATTATATGCAAACTCTACTAGATGCAAATGGTCATCCCATGATCCACCAAAATCCAATATGCAAGCTCTCAAGAGATCTTATAATACTCGATTCACCCTCTTTGTCTGACCGTCGGTTTGAAGATGATGCGCGGTACTGAGATGTAATTCTAATCCTAACGCCTCTTGTAAGCTCTTCCAATATCCACTAGTGAACAACGGAGCTCGGTCACTCACAATGCCTTTGGGTATTCCATGAAATCTCACTACCCACTTCATATACAGCTATGCTAAATTAGTTGTTGTTCTATTCGACTTGACGGGTATAAACTTTACACTGTTGGTCAGTCGGCCCACAATCACCCAAATGCTATGATGGCCCGATCTAGTTCTTGGTAACCCATCAATGAAATCCATTGAGACTTGTTCCCATTTCCATTCTAGAATTTCTAATGGTTGCAACAAACCACTTGGTTTCTTTTGCTCAGCTTTAACTAATTGACAATTCATGCACTTGGATATAAACTTCCCAACGTCTCTTTTCATCCCTTCCCAGTAGTAGGTCTGCTTCATGCCTCGATACATCTTATTACCACTAAGGTGCATAGTCCGTTTTGAGTGATGACATCCTTTAAGCACTTCATCTCTCAATCTATTGACATTGGGTACAACCAGTCTACCATTCTTTCTAAGCCATCCATCTCGATCAAGCCCATACTTGTTCATCTCATCGTTGATTCCCATCTCTAACTTTGAGATGATTTCCAGTAGGTTAGGATCGTCCCTCTGAATGGAACCAGTCCGCTCAATCAAAGTGGGTCTGATATTCAAACTTACTAATACTTCTGGATCCAATTCGCACTTTGGTCTTAAATAATAATCGGCGATGTACTCCAGTTGCTTCCATTCCAGAAACATAGCCCCTAAACTGGCATGTCTTTTACTCAGTGCATCAGCTACCGCGTTGTCCTTTCCTGGTGTATATGCGATATCGAAATCGTAGGAAGCCAAGAAGTCTAACCATCTTTGCTATTGGAGATTTAGATCCTTCTGAGCGAAAAGATACTTTAATGATTGATGATCGGTAAACAACTTGAATATTTCTCCCATGAGATAATGTCTCCACATCTTCAATGCGAACACGATCGCTGCCAATTCCAAATCATGTGTAGGATACCTTTTCTCATGCGGTCTCAGTTTCCGACTAGCATAAGCTACAACCCTACCTCCTTGCATCAGTACAACACCTAGTCCGGTACCATAGGCATCTGTATACACCGTCATCTCTTCATTCCCTTTAGGAACGACTAACATTGGTGCACATGTCAACTTTTCCTTCAGACTCTTGAATGCATTCTAGCAATTTTCGTCCCAGACGAAAGCTTGATTTTTCTTGGTCAACTGAGCCAACAGTGCCACTACCTTGGAGAAGTCTTGGATAAACATACGATAATATCCAGCTAATCCCAATAAATTCCTTATATCTATTGCATTCTTGGGCGTAGACTAATCTTGTACCATAGCCACCTTTGCAGGGTCCATGGCAATACCATTCTCTGAAACAACATGGCCCAAGAATCTTACTTCCCTCCCCCAGAAGTGACACATAGAAAACTTTGCATACAATTGGTGTTTTCTCAACACCACCATCACTATCTTCAAATGTTCTTTGTGTTCTTCCTCTGTTCTCGAGTAGACAAGTATGTCGTCCACGAACAAAAGAACAAACTTATTCATATGGTCTCAGAATACTCCATTCATAAGATCCACAAAATATGCTGGTGCATTGGCCAACCCGAATGGCATGACCAACCACTCATAGAATCCAGACGGCGTCCGAAAGGCCGTTTTAGTTATACTCTCAGCTTCCACCCTAAGCTGATGAAAACCTGTCACGAGATCCAACTGGAAGAACACTCTTGCGCCACTCAACTGATCAAACAAATCATCTATCCGCGGTAGAGGATACTTATTCTTCCTCGTCACCTTATTCAACTCGCGGTAGTCCACACACATCAAAGGGAACCATCTGCCTTGGTAGCAAACACAATTGGTGCTCCCCACTTAGAAACACTTCTTCTGATAAATCCCTTCTTCAAAAAATCGCTTACTTGCACCCTGAGCTCTTGCTGCTCCCTTGGTTCCATACGACGAAGTGGCATCACTATAGGTCTAGCATCTTTCACTAAATCAATATAGAACTCAATCTCTCGGCGTAGTGGAAGTCAGGTCACTTCTTCGAAGACGTCCGGATACTGCCCAGCCACGGGCACATCTGACAACTCATCATGCAGGATGTCGAGGGAATTTAGAAAAATAGACATTACCCCATCACTAGGTAGACCACCAAACACTACCCTCCGCCCATCATCTGCTCTAACCGTCAGCAAAAAACCCTCACGGTCTACCATCACCCCGTACCTATGGAGCCAATTGGCTCCCAAAATAATGCCAAACCCAGTAAAGCCCAAGACAAAGAAATCACAAACAAACATGCATCCATGACTCGATAAGACCACATTACAACAAATCATGCTAAGGCTAGCTGAACCACCAATCGGCTTCGTCATCGCTAAAGGTCTATCAACTATCTCGGGTTCTAATCCCAACCTATCTACCAGGTCACCAGATATGAAGGAACGGGAAGTTCTGGTATCAAACAAAACTCGAACAGGAACATCATAAACAGAAAGCATACCTTGAATGATGACATTCTTTCCTTTCTCCGTCGTAGTTGGTGCATTCGACGAAGAAGAAACAACATTAAGAGCATATGCTTTCACAATCTGCTTTTCTTTAGGGGGTTGCGGACACTTATCCTTGTGATGTCCCACTTGGCCACAATTGAAGCACTTCCTGTCCGCTGGCTTTGCTCGACATTCTTTAGCATAATGGCCCTTCTTGCCACAGCTAAAGCATTCAACATCTTTCTTGCTCTTTTCTTTCTGGCTATCCTTGGTCTGATTTTTCTCTCTTATTCTGAGAACCATTCTTTCCTCCACCGCTTGTTTGCAGCTTTGGCTCTTCTGCAGATGCAACCTCCGTCTTCGACTTAGGGTATAGACTCTCTGATCTCAAAGCTTTTCCTACAATCGATTCAAACGTCTCATCGATATGGTTTATAAGACTTTCCCCCAAGTACTAATCTAAGCATGTTATGAACTTCTCATTCTTCTTTTCGGAAGTGTGAATAAGAGATAATTCATATTTCGATAAAGTATCAAACTCAGCAACATACTCCGAGACCGCTCTACCATTCTGCTTAAGCTCCAAGAACTTCCTAAACAACTCGGACTTTTGAGCAGCTGGGATAAACTTTTCACTGAATCGGGCCTTTAACTGATCCCATGTAACTTGATCCTCTGGAGTAGCTGCCTTAATAGCGTTCTACCAATTCATCACCCGTCCTTGCAGCTGAGGGGATTTTAGCTTTCTCTTCGTCACATCCTCGATACCCAAGTCTTCAAAGATACGCTCACAGCTATCCAACCAATCCTGAACTTTTGTAGCCAATTCCGTTCTGTGGAACGACTTCCCACCAAGACTAGTGTAATCATTGCATAGCTTGGCAAAATTGGCCCTAGGCGCCTGCACCGCTGCACCACCACCATTTGCAGCATTAGGAACTGCTCCTTGCACATTTCTAAGAATATCTCTCATGAAGTCAGTGTAGATCGTCCTCATATCAATAGCATTCCCATTATTAGCTCCTCTATCAGTACCCCTAGTATATCGGCTCATCGTTCAATCTGTAAGGAGAAAATAATTAACTGTCTCTTCAGTGGTGCCAGTGCAGTGCGACTTCATCCTCAAATGTACTAATAGTGTATATCTTTATAATAATACCAATACTTTCCCATGGTGAAGCTTTTTCAGACTTCCCAAATTAACCCATATGGTTGCTCAACAAAGAATTAAATAAAAACAAAAAAGAGGGCGTCCATGTCTTTTTCCCTACCCACGTTCCCACTACAATTTCAACAGGTCTCACGGTCTCTTCCACTTTCTTTTTCTCTACAGTTCTCTCTCCCACTTTCTTTTTCTCTACCGTTCTCAAATGTTGACTTTAGTACCTTCCCCAATTAAAATAATCCTCCATTAAATCAACTGTCTTTCAGTATCTCTCCATCCAATAGATCTGACTCTCACAAAATCCACACGCGGTGCTTTCCAAATCCGAACTAGAGTGTTGTATGTTGTGTTGTTGCTTATACCTAAAAAGGTGATGGCTCGAACGAATTCTGTTCTTCCTCCGACTTGGTCAGGCGAGACAATAAAAGTAGATGTATTTCTCTTTTTCAACTGACTTGATGATTTATTGGGTTATTCTGCCAATTTGGGGTTCAGTAAACTGAGGAGAAATGACCAGACGTGAGCTGCTTAGATTTTTAACTTCTCTTTGATGTCTGATTTTAACTTTATATTTCATTTTCCTCTTCATAATTAGGCTATGGACAGAACCATATTTGGATGTACAATTTATCAAATGGCAGGTAAAATTTGGGGTATTGTAGGTGCGTCTCTCTTCTTCAACCAATTTGATTATTTATTGGGTTATTCTGCCAAATTGGGGTTCAGTAAACCGAGGAGAAACAACCAAACGTGAGCTGCTTAGATTTTTAACTTCTCTTTGATGTTTGATTTTACTTCAACTTCATTTCATTTTCCTCTGCATAATTGACAGAACCATATTTGATGTTCTATTTAGGCAAGTAAAATTTGGGGTATTATCATGTTGCGTCTAATCTATATTTCTATAGGTAATTTTATATTGTTATACCGTTGAATGTTAAACTTGCTTGAATCTCAATATAACTGAAAACATACAAGTATGTTTCAAATATTGTAGGCATGTTTTATTATTTTATCGTTGTTCTTTCCACTCATTTGACAACTTCTTCTAAGTTGTACACAGTTCCTTTGGATTAAAATGTAGACGCTCACATTTGCATTATGCATTTGGTTTTCAAGTTGACTTTAGTATATTATGTATTCAGGTTGTGTTGCTGGGATATGGAATGGTAGCGGCTTGAGAGAACAGTCTGACATAAAATGTAAAGGTATCATTGCTTATGTTTGCTAAAACTGTGTGAGGCACAACTTTTATTTTTATTACAAAAATTATCATTTTACTAATTCTTTTGCAAACTCTACAGAAGTTTCAACCACTACGTCTCTATATATGTTTATTCACTTATATGCTAATTGATATTTACCAAATCATCAAGTAGTTTCTACAAATAGGTCTTTTACATTACTGCTTTATCACTAAATTGATTAACAGATTTTATGATGGGTCCTTTGCTGACATTATGGACCATTTTTCCATTGATCACTAAATGGTATGCTGTATTTTTTATATTTAATGTTGAAGCCAGTAATAGCATCTGCAGGAATTTCATAATTCCTTATGGGAAAAGAATTAAAAATGAAAGAGCCTTAAATTTTGGAATTGATCAGTTTATGGGTTACATCTACAGTAACTGTTGTGTTTGTTTTAATTCATAATTTTTGTTTGAATTATGACAGTTTAACTTTGTAGAGAATAAGCGATCGAAGTAAGGGTAAACAACAACGTGCATAGAAAAAATGCAATGATAATTTGCATGTTGAATGAGGAAGGAACAAAAATGACTTCAATTTCATTTTAGAAGTAAAATGGCAGAGAATTCCAATCAGGTGATTTTTTTCTTTTGCACATGTTTTTTTAAAGCCTTTATTGCTGCATTACTCTTTTGTTTTTTCAATATCATGTTTCTTTTTATATGGTTGTCAAAGACATATCATTTCTTTTCAGTTACCACATGTGGTTGCATTTGAGTGTCATGGAATAAGGAAAACAAATGATCTTGATCAAATTGGATCCACGCTCTTTTTTTTTTTTTCAAGAACAGTCCAATATAATGTTAGCTCAAACCGTGTTCATCTTTGTACTGGAACAAACCGCACATCTAAAACATCAAAAGAAAAGCAAAATTTATATAAAAAGAAGAAAGAAGCAAAGGGAGAAAAATGGCGGCGGCTGCAGTACGGTGAAGTTTGGATGCAGGTCGATTGGGCAAATAGCGTGATTATACTGGAGTTGCTCAAGGAGAAAGAAGTTTGTGGTTCTGTCGAGTGTGCAGGAGCAGGCTCCGGTTGGTCGGGAAGCTGCAATGATCATTAATCGCCGAGTTGAGGGAGGTTTCATGTAGCAGGATATTGAGTTCATAAAAGGTGGGTTAGGTGATGAAGTTTGGAAACAAATTTGGTGTTATTTGCAGGATGAGGAGCTTGAGTGCATTTTAGATGGAATTGACTCAGTGGTGGCAGTTTGTTATGCTGGAGAAGGACATGGTTGGTGAATATGGAATAGGTCATTGGTATGGGCGATTTCGAAGTTCTTGGTTATGAGAATTTTGGGCATTGGAGCAGTGACATTGAATTGAAGGTTTGAAAAAGTGGGTGGGTATTTACTATTTATAGATAAATGAGTTTATAAAAAGTTCATTTTAAAGATACAGTGGTAATCTATAACCAACGTATTACATTAAAAAGTTTCAAAGTAAATCATTTCCATAATTCGTCATACTAATGTTAGCAAAAAATTGTATACCATTCATTTATGAATGTCTGCTATTGCTTTACTTTATTTATATTGTTTTATTATGGCATTTGCAGCTAAATGGTTGGTTGGGAAAACTAATATGAAAATGTTACTGCTTTTGATGGATGTCGCCAAGTGCTTTGTGGTCGAGGTACAAAGATTTTATTTCAACATTTCTTTGAGTGTTTAAATATTTTATGTAAATCAATATTTTAAGGTTTCTATACATGCTATAATGATATTTTTTAAACCAATGATAATATTTTTCTACTCCTGCATTTGATGATAGTTGTATTGCCCCTGTTTGCATTGACAGTGTTTAGTTTCTACATGAAATAGTAGTATTTTATGCGTCTGTCTAATATCTATTATGTTTTGATCATTCCCGTTAATAATTCTTTTTTGTAGTTAGTATATATAGTAACTAGGAGTATATATTATTATTTTATCATCTTTATATCAGAATGGTACATTGTCTATATGTTTCAAGAAGTATATCCATTGTAAATTTACAGCTTCTCTATTATTAATTTTTCCAGATCATGTGTGAAAATTTCGTACGTACACACTGGGTTGAGAAGAAATTTTTTTCCACTATAAATTAAACAACCAATTTGTGTTAGTTAATACATATCTTCATTTCATGAAAGCAGAGTGTTACATTTTCATGCAAAACATTTCATGAAAGCAGAGTGTTATTTAATACATATCTTCATACTCATGTCATTGTTTTTTTTTTTGGTTTATACAGGATTATCCATGAATGATGTACGCTCACTGAGGATGCAACAAGAAGGATGAATCTGACTAATGCAATTGCTTTTGTTAACCACTACCATGCAAATGTTTAGATCTATATAAAATTTCAAATTTTGGGTTGCCAAATCATGTAATTAATTATTGTATAAATTTGTATTTAAAATTTGTGACATATCTCATATTTGTCATTTTGTTTTCACCCCATTATATACCGTAACTACCTAATTTTCATTAGTTAGCTGTTGAGTACTTTGTTTTAGTTAAATTTCCGTATGTTAGACTTTACTTCTATATTATTAAGATTTCTGCTGTGTCATTTCAAAATGTGTTCTGTTTTGGCAATAAAATTGTTGTCAGTCGAGTCTTTGTAACTTATAGTTTATGAATACTTTGGGTGTTACCATGTTTAAGTACATGAATAGAAGTAATATGTTTGAAGTGATCTATTTAGTGTGTGCATGAGACGCTTCTGTTCTAACAGTTTTCTATAAGAAGGCACCACCATAACTGTCAAGCTATATAACAAAGGAACCAATCTGACTTAAAGAAGGGAATGGTGAGCATGCATCTATGCATACGTGCAACGCACGTGCCTTAGTACTGGTATATATATATAGCTTTTGAAAACCAAAATATAACAAATAAGCGCTCTCATATACGTACAACCTCTCCCCGGTGGCTTCCCTAGGTTAACTACGCAACCTAGAGCTCTGATACCAAATGTGACGACCCGCCCTGCACCACCCAACATTTCCAATAAAAGTGTGATGTGCTGATGTCCAACCAGCATGGGACGATCGCCAAAGAAAGGAAAAGAAGGGAATTTGAACTAGCAAGGAACTTGTAGAATGTCTCACAACGCATGGAATAAAATATAATAATAACATACTTGACATAAAACAAGCGAAACAATGCATAAGCTGAAAACTAAACCATGATAGCAACAGAAAACTCAAAATACAGCTTATGTTCCACATCATCATTATTACAAATTTTCAAACTGTCTCTAAGCAAAATAAGAAAGGTACACTACTAAAGCCCAAAGTAGTGACTAACAGAGACGTAGGGAGAATATATAGAGAATAGTACGTGTAAGCCTCTTGCTCGTCTCCGGGCAGCTACTCGTGCACAAATAGCTAACTTGTCTCTAGTCTTCCCGTTTAAGAGTACCCAGAGTAATAAGAAGAGACATAAAAATATAGGTCAGACAAAAGTCTAGTATGAGCGATAAGTAGCAAAAAAGAACAATAACAGGTATACAAAACCATACCTAAACCTGGACCTACAACCAAAGAGTTAGCACAACAAGATTTACAATACTTTAAGGTGACACTAACATATGGTGTAAAGATACGGGGGTGGGGGTGCGCATGTCATATTGATGGCAAACAATCAAACATAGCAACCATCCTTACGTCTCTCACTCAGTGCGTAAAGCATACGATATCCACCGCTTTGATCACCCATATCTTTGCTATGATCACTCTGCCCCATGGAGTCATGGCGACTCCACTGCACTGATCCATAGCCACTAGTCTTTGCGATGTCCACTCTGCCCCATGAAGTCATGATGACTCCACTGCACAGGCTCATAGCCATGCTACGATCACTCTGCCCTATGGAGTATTAACTACCCCACTGCACTTATATGTAGCCTAACATCCATCTTATTGGTGAATCAAAGCTATAGACGTCGATAACTCCTTAGCACACGTCACGCAGCAAAGTCCAACTCATGAAGTTAACTCATTGGTTCCCAACTGGATCCTGAGTTCTACTTTCCATTTGGACTACCTTTGCATCTAGGGTTTTGGTTGAATTGGAGTCGGTCTTAAGAAGGGTCATCACGTAGTAGTAATGGAAGTTCAATTTGGTTCGGTCCAAACTTCAGTCGGTTCGGTTCGAACACATCGCCCATAGGCTTCCCATTCGGTTCGGTGCTCCACCTCGTGATGGTTCGGTTTAGTCGTCTCCATCCGATTCGGTTCGGCTATGTCGAACCGATCTAGTTACTCCAGCCCTCTCGCGTTGATTCGATCCCTCTCGTTAGTTCCAGTCTGATCCCATGTCCCTCGTCTTCATCCAATCCGATCCCCATGCTAAACCCCGATCTGATCCCCAACCCAACACCAACTCTATGTAGATAGCCTTCCTTTTTGCCAAGCCTCCTATGATGCCAAGTTCCGATCCATATCAAATTCACTTGCCCAGTTCTCCTATCCGATCTGATCCGAAACCCTGCACATTTTCCTGTAACTTTTCCAGCGACTGTTTTAAACCATTCGACGACATTTTTGACCAATCTAACTTTTCTAATCAATCAAAAAGCATACCATACGGTCATAGCAACATGTATAATCAACCACAAACACCAAATCAACAATATGATATGTTAAAATGGATCAGACATACCCAAAAACCCTTATTTTTCCCTTAATTCCCCTTAATCATGTTTAAGCCAATTAGCAAAACTTATCCAAATTAACCCAAAAAAATTATCAGTGTCGTAAAATAAATAGTTTAGAATTTTACAAAATTTTACTAGATTTTTCTAAGTTATAATTTTGCTAATTGACGCTAATCACCCCTGATCAACCGTATTAGTGTAAAACAATGCAAATCACTCACCTTAACCATAAATAAACTCAAAACTGAAACTTATGGAAAAAATGGTTCAGATTCCAATACACTCCAGCAGCACTACCTCGATTTTTTATGCTAACACACTTTGATTTGATGTAGAATTGGCTTAATTAGCAATTAGAACGTGGTTTGGGGTGTTTTAGCAAGTGGAGACCATTGCTACGTTGAGAGGAATGATATGAAGCGGCTGAAAAATGAGAAAAGGATGTTATCTAAACCCTAACAGTCCTTTTAAACTCCTAATCCCGAAATCTCTCAATGGGCCTAGCTGTTAATCAACCTATTTGGCCCGGTTAAGCTGTTTTTCACCTTTTAAACCTTAATTCAGCCATATCTCCCAAACAGTAAGTCCGTTTGGCTAATGTGACCACTCTTCAGAATTGTAAATCATCATCGGAATCCAATGGAAGTGGTTTCAGATCAAAATTCCTTACCAATCAAAAGTTATGGCCAACACAAGGTCAGTTAGGGACAAAACGGTCATTTAAAAATCGGCAAAAATCAAGAACATGTAAAATGACCCTAATAGTCGTCTCCCAAAGTTACTTGGCTATACGACTTCGCATGAGAAAGAAATAAGTATTCTACGATCCCCTGATGCGTAGAATGCGGGTCGTTACAGTTTTGAATCCATAATTGAAGATCAGAGCTGACCTCGTTCCTACAAGATCTGAAAGTAGATATGAAAAACCATACCCTATAGCAAAATAGATATGAAGTCACTAGCCATGCATCATCACGTGCTTCCTCACTTATAAAGTCAAGAATTGCAGAAGTTTAAAAAGGAGTCATGTTACATATAAGTATGCTTGAGATCATAAGCAAGCAGATTACACGCTCAGCTTCATCATTACAAATAATAGGGCAACATTGTCTAGAAAAAAACAAAACTCTTTTAAGCGTTGTATTATCTGAAATTTAAGTCTAGAGTAATAATAATTTTTCAGACATGTGGAAGCAATTTATCAATGAAACATTGTCCATGCAATAATCTGACACCCAATCCTCTTTAGTCAGTAAGAACTATGATTAACTTGAGTTGAACAAACAACAGTTGATCGTATGAAAGAACCTTTTACACCTTAGTTTATATTTCTGGTTAAGAAGTTTATAGATAGACATAAAACTAAAAAAGTACATGACAACTTATCATTTAATAACACTTTTGAGTGATTAGATTTGCACAACATTATTGGAAGCATCCTTCAGATATCAAATTGTAGAAAAAAATAACAATCAGAATTAAAAGCATAATGAATCACCATTTTTATGTAGGAAATCAACCAATTTTCTTGCTTGGTCCTGGGCCTGGGAAAGAATTTTTTCTAGAGTATCCATCTTCGACACATTTCTAGTTAATTTCTCTTTGAGAGCAAATGCATCATTCCCTGACGTATGCAAACAATAGCAAAGAGACGGGACAAATCAAAGTTCATCCACTGACAACTAAAATGACATACCGGTCAAGAAAGACAGTAATAATATCCCAGGCAAGAATAAAGATGGAGAAATGTAACAATAAATTCACATTACCTCAAGTAAGTAGCCATAATATTTACTTCACATTATCTCAAAGGATATTTACCTGTCATAAAAGGATATAAACTGAGAAATGCACATGCATAAAATTAAGGTATTTAGATAATACAACTGCGGATGTTAATTCCTCTACCTTTTCTATTTCTAATTGGAAAATGTTAACAAATGCCCCTAAAGACACATGTTAAGTTTATCAAATTATCACTATAACCCGTGAATTCCATCCTTTTTACATTACATAAGGCTAAAGTATTTATTTTTATTTTCTTTTAACTAATAACTATCATTCTTAGTATTTTCCCTTACGACCATCTAATACTATTTGTCAATCACATACTACATTGAGGATGATGTGAAGAATAATGGAAGAAATAAAGGAACAGTGTTCAGCCAAGGGTAGCGGTCATTGCTGACAAATAACATTCCTTCTATATAATTACTAATACCATGCATGGTATTAGGAAGTGTAAATCTGGGTGCTTTTAGCATCACATGGTGGTACAGTGCTAAAAGCACCTAGTTTTACACTTCCTAATACCACCCATGGTAATAGAAAGAAATAATTTGGGTGATTTTAGCAACATACTATAATTACTGTTGTATCAACTTAAATCTTGTTTTTTGAGACCAAGTTCGTTCTGTGTACCTTTAGTGTGTGAGACTAACATAATGACAAAGCACACCACCTTAGCATCTGGTAAATGTTTATTCATTCTTATTAAAATTGAAGTTATGAACTATAAATTGTTAACTGAATTTAACTTAATTGGATTTATTGAATAAAATAATATAAACATATTTCATAAAGAATAACTAAAACATGTAAAATCTTGATTAACAGCAACGGAGAAAATTGCATACCATGAAGATTAGTAGCAGATAAATACCTAAAGAGGAATCAGAAAGGGACCTAAGCACCGATTTGATTGAGATCGCCAGGAAAGCTTGATAGAAATAACAAAGTAAGACCAATAATTACTCATATGTGCTCATCGCTTTACTATGTGATTTACAAAAAGATCTCACTGGAGCTATGAAGAGAAGTAATCCTCCTCTCTTTTTTAGAAAAAGTCGTTGAACAAGTTGCATCTCGTATTCTCAAATATCCATCTTGGTATGCTGTCATGTATATTCTTTCAACTGCGCTATTCTTCCATATAGATAGTTCGCTTGGGACACCACCAATCAAAGGTCACCTTGTGTCTGGAGACAAGGTAAGTAACTTCTCGTAACCCATGGTGATGAATACTTGATGTAAAGTAGCGATTGGAACCAAAAAACAGCAATTACCTCAATTAGCAGAGTTAAGGTTTGTGAACAAAGCGGAGAGGATCAAATGACGAAGCGGAGGGGATCCAATTGATGAAGTGAAATCGGAGGCAATTGATCGAATAAACGAGGTAGCATGATTAGAGTAAGTCAATGAAGTAACATGACATGCTGAAGGTGAAGCGTGAGGAGAGTATTGAAATGTAAAGAGGGAATTTTTTTTGAAAGAGGGTGAGAGGCAACAGTGGAGGGAAGAAGCGAATAAACGTGAATTGGCGGGGAAGGCGGCAAAACATTGGGGAACATAAAAAGTAAACAAAACAAAGCAAATAAAATTGGAACAGTGATATCGGATGCATTTCCATTGTAAAAGCCGCCGGTAAATGCATCTGAAAATATGTTCTCTTGAAGTGTTTATGTTTGATTTAAAGTACGAGCACCACCATTATACTCGAAATATAATGGTCAAAATCCGCGGACAATGCAAATTTGGAAACATGGTATATTATAGATAAAGTAATCGAGCCCATCTCTCCGTCATTTTTGAAAATTTTGGGGGTGAATGAAAAGTAGGAATCAAAATGAGTTTGGAAATTTGAGGGTGAGAATGAAATGAAAAGGAAAGCGTGCGAATGAAAATAAAAGTGGAAAATAGAAATAATTGAGGTGTGGATTGACGGTGTTGATTTTGTTTTAAATTATGGTGTGAATCATTAAGGTGTAATTTTTTTTTAATTTTTTAATTCGAATTGTTTATAGCTACTGCAACATCTTGTTGATATCCATGCTAACACCTTGAAGTGAATGTTGCAATAGACAAAAATCAGCATATTTGTAGTTACATTGTAGCTAGCAACACCTTGTAATTTTTTTGCAATGGGTCATCCATGGTGTAGTGAATCCATAAACAATAACTAAAACATGAATCATTGAATCAATCTCCTCGTATATCAAACCTAAGTTCATTGCAAAGTGTCGATATCAGAAACTTGAATCGCACCTAAATATACTAATATAGAAATGAAGCTCCTTTCAAAACTAGCATCACGATGTTTATTTTATGATTTATAGATTTTCCTACGAATTGATATGAATTTTGGAAGAAGAAATTTCTCACGTACGTTCCCTTATTTTAGGTGGAGTGTTTGCTGTTGACCACGGAATGAAGAATATTAGGGTTAGGGTAAAGTTGGATGGTGTATTTGTAGGATAGGTATATTATTTTTTATTCACACGAAACTTATGCACGAAGTAACAATTTTAAACGACAACTTATGAGCTTTAATCACGATGAAACTTGTAATCTTATAATAACTTAATATTCTAGACATGATGAAATCAGTTTCGTCAAATTCCGAGATCGTTTGTAAAACTTTTTTTTAATGCATAACATAACTCGTACGCATTTGAATTACGCATGATCTTAAAATAAATCCAATTATTACGAAACAGAAAATATTCTAATAATTAATCACTATAAATTTAACAAAATTAGTTTTGTTAAAATCCGACATCGTTTGAAAATTGGTTATTTTTAAATCAGGTAAACATGCACAAGGAAGAAGTTGCCACAAATTTAGTGGTAAGGATAACAAATTCAATTTTTATGTTGAAGAACACTTTGTAGTGTAAACAAAAATGATAACTACAACTATCATTTCCTGATTTACACTAAAAAGTGTCCTTCGGCCTAAAATGCAAACTTGTTGTCCTTGAAACTAAATATTTCTCTGACTTCTTCCTCGTGCCTAAAAACCCAGTAACTATATATATATATATATATATATATATATATATATATATATATATATATATATATATATATATATATATATATATATTCAAACATAATATATATATGGCTTCAGAATAATCTAATTTGGATTTTAAACTCGATATTTTCATTTTTAAGTTAAATCGGTATTCAATTTATTTGAAAGTCAATTTATTAAATAAATCATTATTGTTTAAAATCAATTCAATATCGACTTTCTAAAAATTTGATTTTGACATCACTAAAAATTTACAATATGAAAGCACCATTTTTCTTTTTTATTAGAAAACTATAGTTCAATATATTCGAACGTTTCTTGTTTCAACGAATTTTTAATTAATATAAATTTATACGTCCAAACTTCGTTTAATTAATAAATTCTATATAAGAATACATTTATACTACCAATTTAAAATTTAAAACTAATTTAAATGTTCGAAATTTAATGCTTAAAAATCCTGGTCGTTACAGTGGTTGCAAGTAAGACTGCGGATAATAACAGATACACACTTGTATTCACCCTGGCCTGCAAGTGTGATGAAATTCGATTGATGATGAGAAGAGGAATGCTTGTGCGTACGACATATTTCAAGTGATGATCTAAATTGTGATGAACTGCTGGGAGACACTTGCTGTGAGGTTGATAGTGGATTTGATACCAAATAGAGAAAGTAGAGTAGGTGTAAAAAGATAAAACTGTATTATCTTGTATTGAAAAAAGATAATGATAGTTACAAAAGGGTGCAATGGACAGGCTTAGGTGTCGTTCGCAGCAGAAAAGTGAAACATTAGCGGTGCGTTCGCGTTTGACGCGTCAGACACATACCACCTTTTTGAACGTTAAACAATAGTTAGAACAAACATTGGAAAATAGACGGTTGGCATCTAAGGCATCTGACTCGAGTTTGAGATGCAAGCCAATGGTCCATTTTCCAGAATGTTCACTGCTTTCCCCCATATATTCCCCTCCTTTCTTTCTAATTTCAGCATAGCCAACCAGTACCTCCACCCTTCTCTTATTTTCCATTTTTTTTTGGTGATAAATGAAGCTGCAAAACAATTTTTTTTTTTTTTGTATACCGTTGTGCTTAATTTTCTTTATTCTCTAATATATATTTTCCTTGAAATTTTTTTGATTCTTTTATTTCTTTTTTCTAGTATGTCATCCGATTCTGATTTTGCTACTTCCTAGCCTTTTTCCAATTGGACACACTCGAGCTTGGCAGCACGAGTCTCTCTTTCATGACCCCCCCCCCCCCCCCCCCACCTTTAGAATATCATTTCTCGTTGCTACTGTATTGTTCGAGCTGTGTCAGATATCGAGCAATGAGAAATTATGTTGATATTCCGCAAAGAATTGTGGAATCTAGAGACTGCTAACGCCCTTGACGACAATGATGTATGAGGGTTTATTTTAGCTGAGGTAAGGGGATTGGATCATCGTACTTATTTAGTAGTTTTTTACGTGCTCATTTTATTTTTATTGTAGTAGTTGTATTTCTGTTTCGTTCAATGAAATGTAGTCGTTTTTCATGCGTAATTAATAATTTAATTAATTCAAAACAAATCGCATTATATATAAATAACCTGTTCAAATACCACGCTCAAGTACCCCGTTCACAGCAAAAAAATCATTCTCCGTTCACTAACGTGTCATTCCCAAATACCACGCTCAAATGTCACGCTAATTACCCCATTACCATTCGCAAAAATGCAACGTTATTTATATACATTCGGGTTCACCCATTCAACATTAGGAGGCAAAATACAAAAATGCCCCTCCCTTTAATTCTGAATGTTTAAAATGAATCGGTGATAGTATTTTGCAAATTCTTTATTTCCCTTATTTTATATTAATCATACTGGGATGATTTTCACATTTTTAGGTGTAATGTTAAAACATATGAAAACAACAAAGGAAAACATTTGCTCTGCAATATTGTTTCACACAATTATCATACGAGCTCTCATTATCAATAATACTAAGGCTATACATTTTGTACGAATGTCCGAAGTCAGTTCATGTCCGTGACCAAAATATGTTCGTTCGGGTTCGTCCATCTGATTTTCATTTAGGACACGAGTTAAGACAATAAAATTTATAGAGAAAAAATCATGTCTTGTCCGTGGTCGTCCAAATACGTCCGAATTTCATGCAATTTGGTATATAGTTGAATGAAAATCTAATAAAAGTATAAAATTTGATATAAATAGCTATGTCCAACTAGATCCGTTCGTAGCCATGTCCGAAAATTTCATGTTCATGTCCTACCGATTTGATTTAGGACACAAGCTAAAACTACATAATTTGTACAAGAAAAACTTTTGTTCAGTCTGTATCCGCTGTGATTTATTTAGCACAAAAACTGAACATATATCCATGTGGTCCGATCGATTTACATCTCTTAATAATAGGTGGTACTGTCCTGCCCTGTGCACAAGCACGAGATTGCTTTATTGTCCCACACATTCTATCCTTGACAGCACATGATATTGTAGCTATGAGATCCTGGACCATGCTTCTATTGAACTTCAATTCTTATAATTATACAATTCATATTTGTAAAATTTCTCATACTGAGATTCAAGTGGTTGCTAACTCGCAGATTTTTGGGATGATTAATGATTATCACCACTTATTATGATGTAATCTTAATGGTTAAAACAAGATTAATTTTCAAGTTGGGTTTTACCAAAAAGAAAAAGTTAAAAAGGTAATGGTCAACCTAAAGTACCTTTATTTGTCTTTAAACATAAACCCATTTTGAACTTGATAGATAGCTAGGTAATTTTGGGCATAAAAGATTGCAAAACGGTGGAAATCAGAGGTCTTGGTTGGCTAGGTATAGGAGGACAGAGGAATTCGGGTATAGAAGATTTAATTTCGTAATTAAACTAAGCTTCGGTTATAAGTTTACCATATTTCAAGGGATTTTGTTCCCAGGTTGTAAGCTTATAGGTTATATATGTAATAAAGAGATGAAGGTGGAATAATTCAACTTGTCTGCGACTCACTCTCAAGTTACACTATCAATGGTGACCATTGTACTATCTTCAGAAATAATTTAGTTCATATGCAAAACGTTTTTTACGCAGACAGGTAAGTTAAATAATAAGGAATAATTCAACTACTATTTATGTTACGCAGATGGGACAGTTGGAATATAAACTTTTTGTTAGTTTTATCATATATAAAACTGATTAAAATATATATATATATATATATATATATATATTTGTATTTAACCGGTTATTATTTTGCTTATAGAATCTTTTTAATACTGCAACCTATTCATATTATTTCTGGTAATCTGTGGATATGATCGGATATTATTATTGATATTGTAAACTCTATGTCCATATTAATAATTTGAGTAATAATTAACATATTGATTTTCTCAAATATATATCTATCTACATATAGTTGTAATACCTTTGATGTCAAATTCTAATGGTAACAACATAAATTATCGAAATTGCTCATCTATCTTAATATCACTAAACAATTGAATCTTACAATTAAATGCTTTAACGGTCATAGAACAAACATATCTAGTACATTATTTGATAGACTGGTATATCAGAAATCAATGCATTTTAGTTTTTGTTATTTTTGCTTTTTGTTTGTTTTTGTTTTTTGATCTTGAAAATTTTAGTGATATATATTACACCATTTGTGTATATATGTTAACTTTGGTTTATATGTGTAAATTTATGTACTATATAATATATATAGATATACATATATATGTATATATAAAATTTAAATTATTCCAAACTAGGTGCACAAAAGAGGAAATGTGAAAAAAAAAATGTGTGTGTTTCCAGTCAAACTAACGGTCCAATATATATACAGATAAGAAAATGGTTTTTTTTTCCAGAAAAGTTAATAATAAATTATTATGGTGCATGCACAATTTAAATTTTATGTTACCAAAAAAAAAGTCACTCAACAATTTTCAATCTGATGTCATTATTAGTAGATTTCAAGGTTAGAAAAAAAAATGACTAGATTATGAAACTTCTCCAGTTCATGAACTATAGTTTGTGCTAGAATCTTTATTTCTAAAATAACCATTTTCAAGCATGCAATGCATGCATGCTTGACATAACGAAAATTATGTGGCATGTATGAGTGTAGCATCCCATGCTCCAAGCTGATTTTCAGAATGATTATGTATAAATAAGCTTGTTTGCCTCATAATTTCGCAAAATCTTCAGAAGGCGGCACCACCTTCGTAGCATTCATATAGATAGGTTTATCAGAAGTGCCTTATAACACAAACCTCAACAATATATCTGTTATAAACCTATTAAGTTCAAACATAATATCCTCTCTTCGTCATTATAAGTACCAAGCACTTTTCCTTGGAATGTGTGATAATACTAAGTTTTTTGACTAAATATTATAGTGCTTCGAACCACAAACATATGAAGTACTTTTTCTCTTTGAACTCAAGATAACAAATTTCTTTATTATGTTAAGTTGATTTTCCTTCATTAGCGATTGTATTGTATAGGCTTTAAACTCGTTCCCTATGATGTTTTTATCACTAAGTTCCTTGTAAGTCCTTTAGTCAATGGATCTGCCAAATTCTGGCCAGATGTCACAAAATCTATGACAATTACCCCTTCAGTGAGCATTTGCCTAACCAAACTGTTCCTTAGACCAATATGTCTAGATTTACCATTATAAACTTTGTTGTATGCCAGTGATAATGTAGATTGACTATCACAATGCATAGATATTGGTGGCATAGGTTTTGGCTACACAGGAATTTCTAATAATAGATTCCTTAACCATTCCGCTTCTTTAGTACCAGAAGCTAGTACTATAAAATCGACAGCCATGGTTGAATCAATAATACATGTTTGTTTCTTTGAGGCCCAGGATAATGCTCCCCCACCAAGAGTGAATATCCATCCACTAGTTGATATATTATCTTCACTTTCAGTTTTCCAACTAGCATCTGTGTAACCTTCTATTACACTAGGATAACTGTTGTAATGTGTACTATAGTTATGGTACCTTTTAGATACTTTAAAATTCTATGTATTGCATTCTAGTGGAAATGACTAGGGTTACTAGTATATCTACTCATTTTGCCAACAACATAGGCAATAACTGGTCGTGTGCATGTCATAGCATACATCAAACTTCCAATAACTCTAGCATATTCCAATTGCTCTATAGCTCTTCCGGTATTAGTGTATAACTGCATATTTGGATCAAACGGAGTAGACATAGGTTTACAATCGAATAGATTGAACCTTTTTAGAATTTTCTCAATGTAATGACATTGGGTAATTGGTAACCCATCTTTAGTTTTCATGATTCTTATTCCAAGAATCATTTCAGCTACTCCCATATCTTTCATGTCAAAGCATGAAGATAAATATCTTTTAATTTCTTCAATACTCGATGTATCTATTCCAAATATAAGCATATCATCCACATAAAGGCATATAATTACACCTTTACCTGAATGAAACTTACAATAGACACATTTGTCAGATTCAAAAATCCTAAAGCCATTAGAAATAATAGTTTTATCAAACTTTTCGTGCCATTGCATTGGTGCTTGTTTAAGACCGTAAGGTGATTTGATAAGTTTACATAATTTACGTTCTTGTCCAGGCATTACAAAACCTTCTGGTTGAGACTTATATATCTCTTCATCAAGTTCACCATTTAAAAATGCTGTCTTGATGTCCATTTGACGAATTTCAAAATTATAGATAGATGCTAATGCAATTAAAGTCCTAATAGTTGAAATTCTAGCTACTGGGGCATACGTATCAAAATAATCTATTCCTTCTTTCTGCGTTGATCCTTTGGAAACTAAACTAACTTTAAAATTTTCAATTATTCCATCTGCCTTTATCTTTTTCTTAAATATCCATTTATATCCTATCGGATTAGAATCAGGAGGTAAATCTACTAGTTTCCATGTTTTATTTCCCATAATAGAATCCATTTCATCATTTATGGCTTCTTGCCAAAATGATGAATCTTGAGATTTCATTGCCTCAACATATGTTAAAGGGTCAGATTCTATAATTGTAGATATCATCAATTGATGATCTACATTATTTCTAGATCCTTCAACCAAATATACGACCAAATCTAGTCCAAAGGATTTTTCTATCCTTCTTCGTTTACTTCTCCTAAGAGAATCACCATTTTCATCGATATTTCCATCAATATTTTCTACAGGCTCAGTAGTTGATTCATTATCCTCCACCATTTCAACAACAGATGTATTTACCTCCATCGTTTAATGAATCGATTTATTTTGAATAGATGTAAATCTATTCTCATAAAACACTTTGTCCCTTATTCTATTACTGTATTTACATCAATAAAGATATTAGGTTCTATTACTAGAAACCTATATCCTTTGCTATGTTGAGCATATCCTAAGAATATGCACTCGATAACCTTTTGTCTTAATTTCCTGATTTTTGGTTCAGGTAATCGAACAATCGCTCTACAACCCCAGACTCGATAATAAGCAAGATTTGATTTTCTTTTCTTCCAAAGTTCATAAGGAGTAACTTTACTTTTCTTATGAGGTATTCTATTTAGAATATACCATGCAGAAAGTAAGGCTTCTCCCCAGAAACTAGTATTAATACCAGAATTACACAACACTGCATTTACTATTTCGGTAAGAGTCCTGTTTTTCCTTTCAGCCACTCCATTTTGTTGTAGAGTGTAAGCAATAAATGTCTCATGTATAATTCCTAATGATTCACAATATTCAGGAAATTGATATTCACTACCCCTATCAGACCTAAGTGTTTATATTTTGACATCACATTGGTTTCTACTTAAGTTTTATAAGTAATGAATGAATTTAACACTTCACTTTTAGCATGCATAAGACAGACATAATAATATTTATAGTAATCATCTATAAATATGACAAAATATCTTTTTCCTCCGCTTGTAGGATTACAGTGTATATCACTTACATCACTATGAATAAGTTGTAACAATTTTGTTATACTTTCTGGTTTATGAGGAAATGTTTTCTGGTGATCTTAGTTAATGAACATATCCTACACTTATCTAACATATCATTTTGGTGTTTCGGAATTAGATTCAGAAATATCATATCAAGCATGCGTTTATGATTAACATGTCCTAATCTATTGTGTCATAATGAAAATGAATCAACAATGTAAGCTGAATACATACTTTTATTAATATCAACATTCAGTTTAAACATACCATCACACATGTACCCTTTTCCCACAAATACACCGCCTTTGGTCAACACATATTTGTCTGACTCAAAGAATTGTTTAAATCCAAATTTATTAAGAAGACTTCTCGATACAAGGTTCTTCCTAATTTCAGGTACATAATATACATCATTTAATGTCAGAACTTTTCTGGATGTGAATTCTAAATCTACAGTCCCCTTCCCTTTGACCACTTCCTTTGTTGAATTTCCCATATAAAGGTAATCTTCATCTTCAGTTAGTTCTAGTTTCTTGAATTGATTCTTGTCAATGCAGACATGTTTAGTAGCCTAGAATTGATCCCCCAAGAATTGTCTTGTTCAATCATATTAACTTCTGATATGACTGCAGCAAACTTTTCTTTTTTAGATTGCTGCTTCTTTTTCCAGAAGCGACAATCCCTTTTGAAATGCCCCGGTTTACCGCGAAAGTAGCAACCACCATTTTCGCATTCTTGTTCTGATTTTGTGAATTGTTGTTGTTCTTCCCTTTCCTCTTTTTATTAGAAGAGTTACTTAAAGCATTACTTGCTTGCTTTTCTTCCACCATATGGACCTTTGATGTATCAACAACTTTTCCATCTTGAGCATCTTTTTGCCTCAGTTGTTGTTCAACTTGCAAATATTGTGCAAGGTTGTCTAGACTCATATCCTCCTTTTTGTGTTTTAGTAGTTTGATCTGATCTTTCCAAGAAGGGGTAATTTTTCTATTATCGAGTAAACCTTAATTTCCTCATCCATATTTAACTTATGTTGACTGAATTGGTTATGTATGTGTATGACATCATTGAATTGCTTTACTACTGAACGATCATCAGTCATTTTGTAATTAAAAAATTTGGTGGCTAGAAATTTCTTACTTGTTGCGTCTTCCATCAGATACTTCGCCTCCGATGCATCCCAAACATCCTTCGCAGTTGCCTTATTGTAGTGTATATCAAAATGTGTGCCGACATCGCATTACAGATAGGGCCTTTGCAAATGTAATCATCATGTTCCCATTTGATCCGATCTAGTGTCTGTGCAACAATTTCATCTTCTGTCTCCGCTGGTTTTGGCATAGCCAAAATATAAAGAACTTTCATACTCGCCAATAAGAAATGCATCTTCTTTTGCCAGCGTAGGAAATTGACACCATCAAAGTGCTCTTGTTTTGTGAAATCAGCGGCGAACTCTTTGAGACTATGAGGAGCCATTGTAGTAATACTGCTTTAGATTGTTGGATGTCGAATTCGTCCCTGGATCTTCTAATCTTTGAAACATAAATCTCCGAGGCACGATGTGGTGATCGCAATCCTAAAGCAATATTTTCCCTCTTAATTTTGTGCATGAGTAATGGCAAATCTATTCAAAGATACAATGGAGAAGATGTCGAATATCTTTAATCGGCGTGTTTGCACAGACATGGCGATCCACTATCTTGGAATCGATCACTCCGGCGACTAGATGAAAGATTTATGACCTGCAGAATCATAACTCGTATAATTCACTAAAGAATTTGGCAGAGTCTCGAGGTATTTTTAATGGCAGAAAAGAAGAAAAGGAAGGAGAAGAAGAGGAATTCGAGTTATAGAAAACTGAACTCGGGGAAGCCTATTTATAATAAATGAAGAGATGTAACGGTTTTCCAACGGTTATGGCTGTTTGAATTCAAACAGTCGCACCAATTGATTTGCAACAGTCTAGAAGCGTTGCAATTTCAAATGAACAGACGCGGCCATTCGTTTGCAATGGTTCAGAAGTGTTGTGAATTTTAAATGATGAATGAATGCGTCCATTCATTAACAATGTCTCTGAAGCGTTATAAATTTGAAATCCGCGAGCGCAAAATCTCAGCGGTTCTGCGCAAGCCCAATAGCATTTCGTGGCCCATCTGGTCACAAGACTCCAAGTGCCCCAAGGCACAAGGCCCATCTTCTGACATTTTAAATATTAATCTCCATGGATATGCTCTTGCATCATGCCATTATCTCTTCTCTTTCCATCTCCCATTTCCTTTTGATATAATATGTAATAAGTTTACATATATAGTGTCAAACACACTTACATTTCATGATATGGGACAAATCAAATTTCCCCCTCTGTGCTTTCCTTCTTCCTTTCTCTTTTATTTTAAATTTCCTCTAACAATTTTTTGGCAGATGGGAAATCAAAGAGCTAGAAAACCTCACAAATTACATGAAGCCACTTTTCAAAGCTATTAGTACTATCGTTGATGAAACGGCATGTATAGTCAAAAATACAATGGATTAAATATCCTGCCTTTTCTACGAAAGGCAGTAATATATAGTTGAACATTATATATTTAAAATAATTATGTTCAGTAGAAGATAACATGGATTGTTATAGTAATGTGATTGTAATGTGCATAGCATATTAAAGGTTTTAACCATTATCATGCACTGTGGTACAGATTTAGCTATTTATATTATTATTATTATTATTATTAATTTTTGTATAAAGATATGCAGTTGATAACATATGGTATACTCGATGCAGTAGGCAAATTTGAGAAAAGCATTCTTGGTAGAAGCGATTTGGCAAAATAGTAGAAGCACGCCAACTGTTAAAGAGTATATAAACAATGGTTGGGTATCAGCATCAGGTCCTCTGATTTTAACACATGTGCTATTTCTATTGCCACAAATGCCTACAAAGGAAGTGTTAGATCATTTAGAAAGTAGTCCAAAGATCATTCGTTTGGCATCAACAATTTTTTGACTCTGCATTGATTTGGCAACCTCAACAGTAAGAAACTAATTATCTTCCTAGTAAAATAAACGAATACATCTCAAACAATTGTCAAAACATAAAATTTAAACAGGCAGAACAAGAGAGAGGTGATACACCAATAGAAATACAATGCCACATGAAAGATACAGGCGTTTCTGAAGCCAAGGCTCGTGAACATATATCAGGTGTTATATCAGGATCATGGAAAGATCTAAAAAAAGAATACATGTTATGCTCTTCATTTCCGCAACCATTTGTGGAAGCATGTGTAAATTTTGCAAGAACGGCAATGTGTCTATATCAACATAGATATGGTTTTGACATTCCATCATTTGAGACCAAGGATTACATTCAATCCCTACTTATAAAGCCTGTTGATTTCATATGAAAGGAATTTACATATCCAAATACCAAGTATGATATCTAATTAAATGCAATTGGTTTCGTCCTTCTTAGATGATACAAATGCAGGTATGATATATAAAACATAAAAGGACCTATATAAAACCCACGAAATTAGATTTTCTTGATTTTTAATATAAAGAAAGTAAGAGTGAATTGACAAGAGCTTTATTGCTGAAATGTAAAACTGAGTTACATTGTTACATATACTTCGGGGGGAGGGGGAGGGGGTCTATGTGAGTATATACATGCATACACACACACACACACACACACACACACACATATATATATATATATATGTGTGTGTGTGTGTGTGTGTGTGTGTATAGAGAGAGAGATAGAGAGAGTCTATTTGGACACAAAAAATAGACACAAAATCTTCAACATCAAATTGCCTCATGATTTCCAGCTCTCACATAAAAACAAATTAACCCAACGACTCAGATTTTGTATCTTCTATTCTGTGTTTAGTTTTATGCCTAAGTAAATGTCCATATATATATATATATATATATATATATATATATATATATATATAGTCACATTTAGTAAGAAGATAGACTCAATCAATATTATAGTTGTACATTGTGAAATTGCATTTCTGTCGTCGACTATTTTATATAAATTATCGATTTTCACCAGACCTCTCATTCGGAAAGAAGATAAATTCAATCAACACTAGTATAACCGCATAATGGTGGAGAACCGACCGTTAGATTGTATAATTTAAAAAAAAAAAATTTAAAGTTTTAATTTAGACATAATGAAATAACATGATAGAGAATATTTAAAATTAGGGAGATCCAAACAGACAAAAGTGAATAAAATTAAGTTAATTAGATTTGTGATATTTAAGAGGAAATGCTATAACATGTTACATGTTCTTTGTACTTCGGAAAAATTAATTTTGGCCAAGTACCAGTAAGTAAACCTCCCTAATGGTCGGTTTGATTACATTTTTACATTGCAAAATGGCATTTCTGCCTTGACTATTTTAAAATTATCTTTTCCCAACCGATCTCTCATTAAATATTTCTCTTCCTCAAAATTTATTAGGATTATCTTCGCTAATATCTAAATCAAAGTCGATCGCCCTCTTTTCTTTGATATACTCTTCATATATTGAATCTCTAAAATTACATTTCCTCATAATATCTAATTTAACTCATGTTGTTGTCAGCTTCATCGATTAACATAGGGTTTTAAATGACCTTTGTGACTAGGGCAAATCTGTTGTAATATTGGGTGGGTGTCTTTTTGCTAGCTCAAATCGAGAGTGATGATTTTTTATTTCAAAGCCTATGAGTTTGAAGGGAACCATTTTCCATGTTGTTTTGTTGATTTGATGATGTATCTTTCTCTATCATGTCAGTGAGGCTCTTGGCCTTCATATCCACCCAGATTTGACATAAATTCTTAAGTGATAATGCCTTTATAAGGATGACGCTTCTCTATTAACTGACATGTATGTAGTTTATTTTGATTTGGTTGTTGTTGACTTAATCTTTGATAAAATATAAGTCAAGCTGCATGTGCTTTGTTCTTATTTGAAGTTGTTAGTTAGCCGATATAAATAAGACATTTGAATTGTCATAACAAATAACTGCCCTTTTGTTGGTATGAATTTGTAGTTCACTAAGTAATGATTTTACCCACATTACCTCAGCTTTTTTGCTTTCTAAACTTTAGTATTCAGATTATGTGCTCAATCTACACATAGTGGGTTCTTTGAACGACATGAAAAGGGTTGTCACCCAGAAAGATGCCATTTCCTGTAGTTGACCTACGATCATCAGGATCTGATTCCTGACCTGCATAACTGAATCTAGTAATATTCAGTTGGTTGTTTAATTTTAGTACTAGTCCATGGTTCAATGTTCCATTTAAGTATTATATTTTTTTTTGCTTCCTTACGGTGTTCATTTAGTGGCTGAAGCATAAATTGGCAAAATTCATTTATGTTAACGACAAAAATTATCAATACCGCAAATTTTAGAGCCCACAACAGAACTCTTAATAGACTTTATATTAATGTGTGCATAAGGCCTATCGAACCAAACAATATCCTTTGAACACTTCATAAGAGTGGAGAAAGAAGCACTTGGTTAGATTGATGTCAATAAGTGAATACTTGTTAACGAATTGACACTTCAATGAAGTCGGAAGGAAGTAGGGTACACAAAGCCTTGCTAATGGTAGTTTCTTCATTGGCTATCAAAATTTTCTTTTTAAATGATGATTTTTGAGGAGTAAAAGTACTTCAAACATATAGTAAGGCAAAATCCTCAATTTAATTTAGAAATTATAGGTTACCCGAGATACAGAATGCATGTATCTCTTATCCCCTTCCACACCATTTTCTTGATCCATATGGTCGTATTTATATATGCGGGTTAACTCCCTTCCTCCACGATGCCTTCAATTCTGAAGGATTGAAAGCAATGACGTACAATTCATGGTCATGAAGCATCGACATAGTCGAAAGAGGTAATGTGGCAGTAGGTCCGAATGATGGCTTGGATAACTATTTTGAAAATAATCTTTCGAGTCTGTCGAAGGGCAACCCCGGCCTTCTCGGTACATTCGAAGTGTGGAGATTAGATGATTGTAGAAATCGAACGTCATCAAAAGCCTTTACTCCAATGATTTTGATGGTGTTGGTCCAGAATAAAATGTTCATGCTAAATGATTCGATCCTCTCAAAGTTATTGATTGTTGTAGAGTCAATCACTTTGAAGTGGTGATCTATCATCAGATGGATCCCTTCTGGTATGGAAGTACTTTACTTTTAGTAGTCATGTTAGTTGTAACGATCCAACATTCTAAACCAAATTAAAATAGGGATTTCAAATGTTGAAATTAGAATTTTTGAATATAATTTGGCTACCCACCACCATTACCACCGAGCTCCTCTACTTCCCCTTTTCAAGCCAAAACCCATCCTTCCTCTTCCCTTTGGCTTGGTCAAGCTCAACCCACACCCGGGCTCCCTCCTTTCGGCTACGACACCACTCAACGTCGTCTTCCCACCACCATACGTCGTCCCCTACTCCACCACCCAATGTCGTTTTCCCACCACCGCCACTGTACGCCGTCACCACGCCACCATCCAACATCCACCTTACCCTCTCCCTAAGCACGGCCGCAGACCCTACCCCATCTCCGTAAAGCTCCACCAAGCTCGACCCCCTCCTCCTGTCATAAAAATAAAAATAATATATTAATAATATATTTATAATATAATAATATTTGTTAAAGATGTCAGTGCAAAAATATTGTTCGTTGGAGAGAAAGTCGGTTCAGGACGATAGTGGCTAGCTAGGCTCGCCTACAGGAAGATTTAAGGAGCAATTATGCCAGCAAGAACTCCTTTGATTTAATTTGAAATATTTATTTTATATATGATTAATTATGGATGATATTTATGTAAATATTGTTGGATGAGTGACTGTGTTATACACTGAGAATTGTTGGTTACCGCAACACTTGCAGGTAGTTTATAACATTGATTGATGATATTGTTATTGGTTGTTATGAATGTTCATATATGGTTAGTTGCTATTTGAATCTAATCACAAATTTGTGAAACTGATATTATTACATTATAAAAGTGATTAATTAAGTCTTCTTTCCATATAAATATGAATTATATTATTTTAATATAGAAATAATGACCAAAAATGGATGTTGGAATTTGTTGTTCGAAATGGTTTAGAAATGAAATTAAAGTATATATGAACAACTTTTGTAAAACGCGGATATGTATTTTAAAATAGATTTTTCTATTTATGGCATGTAAAGGTTGAAATTGATTTTGAATAACAAATTTCGAAATTGAAGTTGAGTTAGGTATGTAAACGATGGTTTAAATTCAAACCGATTATTCCATTAGTCTTATATAATATTTATTTTGATTTCTGCACAGTTTCAGGTTCATCGGACTAATATTTTGAAAAATAATATTATTATTTTATTGATATAATAGTATTATTACAAATGAAATAACAGATCCATAAATAAATATCAAGGTTTTAGGTTTTCACTAGTACTTGTTAATGGTGACATGAGTCGCACCCATTTCTCTTCCCATCTTTATCTTCGCTATCATCCTAGTGTTTCTAATTCTCTGCCATTAATACGATCTTTCATTGCTTCCGTCTATTCCTGCATTCACCTGCGTAACTAGTAGCGAAACGTATTTTTCACCTTCCTATTTAAAATCTGATCCCCAAATTCCGATTGATTTTGCTTCCTCCTGCATGTCCGCTTCTATAAATCGACCCTAATTTCATGCTGCGACCTTTCTTTTCTTCCTGGCCTTAACGATTACCTTCTCATTGGTCTTTGTCTCTAGCAAGCTATACGATTACTGTAATGCACAACGTCAGGTGACCCAGCGAGTCAGTGCCATTCCTTGCTGGGTGATTTTATTGACCGACCTTTGGCAGTCCAAGCTAGTAGGTATGGGGATAGTTCGTGAAAAATGGTATCACTATTTTAGTTTTTTTTATGCTGGACTGTAAGGATGTGGTTTCGACTCGTCATTTATGGGGTTGTTTGGCTACCACAGAGGACTCCAATAGCAGTAACTACTGAGGCCTTTTGATGAGCACGCGACTCACCTTTCGCTACCCTGATGCATTGTCTTACCATTCTACCATGCATGCCGAGGGGAGCACTTCATAGTCTCTAGCACGGTGAGCCTAACAGCTTGGTAACCTTGTGTTTGGATGGTGTTATTGGTTGTGTTTTTTTCGCTGATGGCCTTGGTTATTCAGTGTGTGTTATGGTTGACGTCTTGGTAGTCAATTTGTTCATATCTGTGGGTATGTATCGATAGGATGTTAATTTGGTTACCTTGTTTGGATGTTTGGGTTATGCAATGCTTCTATGTTATTAAGCATGTCATACTGGTGAAGTTGTCTCATGTCCAGTTGGTGTGTTGTTCTGGTTTCTTTTCCCGACCATGTCTTGCTCCACGGGTGAAGCTACGCTCTCAAGGGAGCAGACGTACTCTGGTCATCTAATCCACGCTCGTCAACTTGTCTCGGGTCTTCTCGTTGATACTATTACTATCTATTCATCATTGCCTGGTAGTGTCATTGTTCTTTTGACCACTGTATATCTACTGAGGTGATGTGTTCAATGAATGGTATGGGCTCGTCCTACTTATAAATTAAGAAATGGGTGTTGCTAGCTCTGACTGGATATGCACTCGAGATTGTGTCCTTATGATTGGACTAGTCATTTAAATCCTACTCTGAAGCTACTCTTGCTTTAGGGTAATCTCGAAATAATATTTCTACAGACACACTATTTGGTGGCATATCTATTGTGTACCGCCGTAAGCTATGGTTTTATAGCGTATGGTTCTACTCATAGTTATTGTCTATTAAGTGTATATTTTTTTTTGTATTTCGACGTGTAATCATTTTTCTGGAAATATGTAATTTGTAGTCTAGTAATCTAGCTTGCTCTAGTGTTATAAGCTTATATGGGTAGAGTGGACGGAACACTATAAACTCCTATTTGGTGGACAGACAATCTTAAAAAACGAATAGCTGATTGTCAACTAACAGTCATCTATATTTTTGTTTTTTTATTATTGGTTATAATAAAAGATAGTTGTAGTCAACTTAAAAACTGATCGGCTTTGCCAAATAATATAATATTATAATATTCAATTTTGAATTTAAATTGAATTTGAAGACTAAAATTCAAAATACTGTTTCAAATAAGTTTATATATGTTTTTAAAGATTTAAAATATTGGATTTGGATAAGTTTTTATTATAGGTCGAATAGGACTATCGGGCTGCTGCAATTCACGAATTTCGATCATAAACTTCAAATCGCTATAACTGATAGAATTTAAATCGGATTTATGTGAAATAAGAAGCGTTTACTTTCTAAAAACATTAATTTTCAAATAGAAAAAGAATTTTCGAATTTCTATATATATATATATATATATATATATATATATATATATATATATATATATTTCAAGTTATGTTTAAATCTATTTTTCAATAGAAAAACGGTTTTGCGGTTCAATGACCGTAATTGGTAATCAAGTATAACGACTTTATAAAAATTATTAAAAATATGAAGAAAAAAATATCTTAATTAATTATTTAAAAGTGGTTTAAATTAAAAATAATTGGCTTAGGATAATTTGAAGGCTACTTTGATTAAACTAGCTATTTAGTAGTGCAATGAAAAGAGCTACTGAACAAACATATACAAAAGGAATTCAAATACAAATTGCGGGACGTATTGATGGAAAAGAAATTGCACGTGTCGAATGGATCAGAGAAGGTAGGGTTCCTTTACAAACAATTCGCGCTAAAATTAATCATTGTTTAGAGATGTTTTTGCTGGTATTGATGTAGATTTGGATGATCAAGTGGAATTTGGAGCATTCCAAAAACTTGGAGATCTAACTATAAAGAGACAAGTAGTTTGATACAAGACTGCTCTGGTATCTTTATCCTTTATCTCTATTTTTTTCTTGGGTACGCTTTTACATCGTTTTCTGAAAATAATTTATTTTGAAGTCTTAAACTTATTCTTTACTATACAAATCTTAAAGAATTAGTTTTAAATGATTTATAAAAAAAATTGGAAGTTTATAACCCTTGGACATATTAGTTTAAGTATAAAAAATCTAACTAGAAAAAGTTTTTCTTCAGATTATTATCAAGATTGGAAAAGGTTGGAAGTGATCTTCAGTTGTCGATATTAATTCCATAAATAAACTTATATTATTCGGGGAATTTAAAAGGTACATCTACCATTATTCTGCTTATAGTATTAGTTGAATATGGAAATTGATACCGAACATGAGCTAATATGATTGCCATCCAGTTCCTATATTAAATGGTATATGTTAAATCCTTTGATTAAAAATAAAGGTTTTCAAATCGGGACTGGATAGAAATGATTTTCAGATATTGATATGAATTTTTGTTATATTATCTGAAGAAATTTGCGGATATTTATATCGTTATTCCACTTATTTATTAATTGATTATGATAATTAACATCAAATATAAGCTGATATAATTTCCGCTTAAATCTTATATTCAATATCAGTCGGTTTTGTTTTGACTTGATATGTGGGTTAAAAGATTTGTTTAAAATTTTGGAACTTATGAATAAATCTTTAATTAAGAATTAAACATGATTACGAGATTTAAAGGAACTTTCAGTCAAAAGATTTAAGGGAATGATTCTTTGATTTTTGAATTTGGAAGAAAGGTTTTTCTAAGAAGGGTAAGAAGGTTAAAAGAAATTTTTAATTAACCAAGCTTAAGTGAAAGAGAGACTTGATTAGGATCCGATGTAATCCGTAAAGGTTTTTAAATTGTGCTAACTATTCAGAAAGATCAGGATCGGGACTGTATCTGAAAGCCATTCTGGATAATTGTACAACGTAATGAAGACGACGATTGAAGACCGGAAATCTTCCCATCGAATAGATTACTTGCTAATCTCATGGTGGCAGTACTCCCAATATGAGATTACTTATAGCAGTGATCCAGACGTATTTGCAGATTTTTGGATTTGCAAGGGCCTCTTTCCTTCATATGACGAGGAATAAGGTGCCTTTGGTTTCATTTAGACGCAGAACGGATGTGTATGGATGTGTGTTTGACACTGTATTTTATATTGTATCGATTGATTTTTGCTAAAAATATTTCTGATTGGTGGTGGAGAATTATTCTCTCATCTTAACAACCTTCTTTAAGACGTATGAGCTCAAAAGTTATATGGTTAGTAATAATCAATTATATGTTATAAAATGAGTGTGGCATACCAAGAGATGAGTTATTGATGATCAAAGCATGACCTTATTAAGCATAGCTTTGTGTAACGAGACTTAGGCAAGCCTCACACCCCAGAAAATGGCCAAATAGGAAAAATGCAGTGATGATGTGGGTTGTCATCTCCTTCTAGATAAAATGTATACCATGGTATGAAGCTCACGTATTACTTATGTGGCAGCATCTACTTATGTGGTTGTTGATGATGTGTGGTCCAGGTTAATGGTTGGTAAATCTTAGGAAATCTCTTTGATTCCGATGATGACAACTACAAAATGGAAACCCCACATATATATTTATTTATTCACGAAAATACTCAAGATCAACTCAACATAAAGCAAAAACCATGACTCTACAATAGAGAAAAGGATACCAAAAGAAAGAGAAGTATCACAAAGAAAGGAGAAAAGAAGACAAAATGTAACGACTCGGAATTTTAAAAACAATTTAAGATTTATTTTTAATTTAATTCTATAAGAATTTATGATCCATTTTGAAAATTCGATGATTTGATGCTATTTCCATAACTTTACAAAAGAAATTTTTTCAAACGATCTCGAAATTTGATGAAACCAATTTTATCAGATCCGGAACATTGAAAAATGGTAAGATTCCAAATTTCATCCTTTTAAGAGTTAGTGTGTGGTCGTGCGAGAAATAAACGTACCCAGTTAAGCAATAAAAAATATGTGAGAATGCAATAAAAATATAAAACGGACAGTCAAACAAACTTAAAATTCAACGTGACCTGTTCCTTGTAACACCCCTAAGTCCCACATCATGGATGCCTATGTGAAGTGGGTACTTATATAGTAGCATCTCTGACTAACGCCAAGGCCTTTTGAGGAACAAAACCCCATACTTATACCGTAGCTAAGTTAGGGACAATACCTTGCATGAACGGAGGTGCGGGCTGTTACAATGGTATCAGAGCCAGGTTACCCAGCCGGAATTGCGGCTTCTATGTGGACCACAGAGCCTAGATGAGGTGTATGTGAGCCAACGGGGACGTTGGGCTCTATAGGAGGGGGAATTTAACACCCTTAAGTCCCATATCATGGAAGCCTGTGTGAAGTGGGTACTTATATAGTAGAGCTCATCTCTTACTAACGCCGAGGCCTTTAAGGAACAAAAACCCACACCTATACGGTGGCTAAGTTGGGGACAATATCTTGCATGAACAGAGGTGCGGGCTGTTACATTCCTTGGATCTGGAATTATGTCTTATGTGGAAGTTCAAATTTTTGTGTAAAATGGAATTAATTTGTGGTCGTGCGAGCATAAAAAGTGGCAATGTACTAAAACACTTCATCGCTTAAAACATAACTTTAAGGTAATTATCCTAAATGAGGTGTTATTCAATCAAGGCTTCAAAGTGTTTTTATTCTCCATGCCTCATCCTTCACTACGTTAGCGATCTGTGAGCTTCCCCCTTTTATAAAAATCTCCATCCTTTCTTTCTTTTTCACTTTCTTTTCTTATTTTCACTTCTCCTTTAAACTTCAACTTATCCTCCTTGAAGCTCCAATGGTCGCTGCATCCTAACCCAACGCCACCTAACTTCTGCACCACCCCTCCCCCCCTCCCCCGGTCATTTGCAGGTGCAGCTCCTCCCCTTCTCTTCCTCTTTGTCGTGCTTCCCTCTCCTCCTTAAACTCCAAAAATCCAATTTTTACTTCCAATTTGCAAATATACCCCTCAAAGCAAGCATCTTTCACCTCCTACACCCCAGACCTCATGCTTGGCCCCACCTACCTGTAGCAGCCCCCTACCTAGCTCCACCATGGACCCCGCCCCTTATCCATACCCCATGGAACCCGCAAATCCCTTCCGTTTGTCCCAAAAACAAGATCCGCAAGCGTGTGCGCATCTGTTAAGTCTAGGAAACACATATCTGACAAAATCAGTCCTGTAGGCTTAGGGAAAATTTTGTAGGTGTCGCATGAGTGTCGTATCCGTTTATGAGAGCTTGAAGTCCATCCGTTAAAAAGATTGGTGGAGTGGAAACCCAAGGTGAAAGACTGAAACTGTGACACCCCACGTCCGTCAATGTCACTTTCTAAGGGAATGCATTAAGTTTTGTGAAGCGTTATAGGTAAACAGAACATAAACATTACAAGACAGATATAAAATAACAGCATAATGAAAACTTTTATTAATCATAAAGCATGGTTACACCGTATGTCTGAAAATACATAAACTCAGTACATCATTAAAACTTCTGTCTTGTACTTTAATATCAGAGTACAATAACAATGAAAGCATAATCCCCAAATCATAAGCCATAGTAGCAAATATAGAAGCTTGAGCAATACATCTAGAAGCTCCAGGCAAGACGATAGCAGAATCCTGACTAAGCCTGAGAGTTCCCTCCCTTGAGACCCTGGGGGAAACGGAAGAGAGAAGAGGAAACAAAAAGGGTTAGACATAAAGTCTGGCCAGTGCAGTTATTTTTAGCCGGTAAATAAATAAAAGTAACATGATAGGCATATAAAATGGACAAGAGAGATCAGTACATAAATGGCAGGTGTTACAAGGTAGACGGGATAAGGTAAATACGCTTCTATAATGATTCTTCTGCACTATTACTAGTATAACTAGAATGAAATGATCCCTTTAATTGTAGGGTGGTAGACTTACGTATACTTCCAAATGTACCATAACCACTACCCTAATCAATCGGCTCCCTACCTCTTAGATATCCTGTGCTGGCCCCACAGTAGGAGGTATCACTCCCTAACGTGACAACCTTTTATTTCTCATGGTGTGCACAACCATATCTACTGGTGTCAAGGCGTCTTATCCCCTTCTTCCTACTCATGCACGCACATGGCCCGGTTGGTTTGCGCCGCCCACACCGTCCGTTCCGTTTTGATCTCTTACAATCAATCAATAAACATGCCCCTTCTCCGCCTAGTACGGAATTTTTTATTTGATACCTACTCCGGGTTATTGACTGAAATGGGTCCCATACAATATGATACAAGCTCTCCCCTTATTCTTGTATCCCCACTAAGTTTTTCACTGTCTATGTATATCCTTAGGTGTCTTTAATTACATAGCCCGCATCTTTCTACTGGTTATGCTTACCTATAGGTATCTTTAATACATAACCCCCAATCTTCCAACTGGTTATGCTTACCTAAAGGTGTCTTTAATACATAACCCTATCATTTATACAAGTTATGCTTACCCTAAAAGGTGTCTTTGATTACATAACTTTATTTGGTTAAGTTCGAGGGTCTATACGTAAATATTACCCATCCCCTTAAATCTACCTAATCCAGCCATTGATTCAAGCATGTTTATTTAACGGTTAAGTTTGTAGGCCTATATATACTAATATTACTCACCTACTCAAGATTTACTTAATGCTCCCACTGATCCAATCAATTTTACTTAACTCTAACTTCAGTTCTTATTCATACAATCCCTTATGGATTAGTTTAGGTTAAGTAGTTCAATTCATTACCATGTCCATTTTTGGTTTCATTATAGGCCAGACCTCCCACATTAGGCCTACAACATGTGGATGCTGGATATGTCGGTCGGGTCCGGGCAGACTGTTCCACATTTGGGCCTAACCTCGTATCATAGCCCGATTCGTATTTACGTACTTAGACCTCCCAGATTAGGGTCAACATTAGTGTTGTTGGATATGCCGGTCGGGTCCGGGCAGACCTCCACCACTAATGCAACCTAACCTCATGTCATAAGTACAATTACAATCCCTAATTGTAATTACTAGACATTCCATTTTTAATTAATTTACCAATTAATTAATCCTTTCCTTTTATAGGTATCGATACCTATTTTACCCAATAATTTTAATTACATGTCCAAAAATGTTCATAATCAAATTATGCCATAAACATCAATATAATGGGAACATAACCAAAATGATCGTCTTGGCATAAACATAAACTAGTATGATAATAAGGTTAACATACATACTGGCATGGACATGAAATTGTCATCATAACAAGGTGGACATAAAATTGATGAATGGTTGACAGTCAATAATTATGATGTCACAACAAGAAAAGTAAGATCTAAATTAACAATTTAGATGTCCAATCGGTTTAGATCTAACATGATAACACAAGCTGATAAATTAGATCACATAATTCAAATCTAACATGATAACATAAGGTGATAATTTAGATCACATAAAATAGATCTAACATGATAACATATGGTGATAATTTAGATCATATAAAATAGATCTAACTTGATAACATAAGGTGATAATTTAGATCACATAAAATAGGTCTAACTTGATAACATAATGTGATAACCTAGATCTGTCTAATCGTTTCAATGTCCACATAAATTAAATCTACTAGTTAATAAATAGATCTACACGCATCCACATCATAGCATGTCATAAAAGTTACAATTAAGATAAAGGTTTGGATCCAATCCTAACCAATTCAAGGTGACATATGTTCTTGATTTACATAAATGATTAGATCTATCCAATGATATAATTGTCCAAATTAACAAATCTATGTTAACCATAATGTAGTTACAAACCAAGATCCACAATAATAACATTGTAGTATAATCACAATTGAATTGGATCTTAGAGAAATAGATCTATCACGACATAGCATAAGATCTAACAATAACATAGATTCAAGGTTTACAACGTATCCAAATCACAATCTTTCATAATTCACTTTTATTTGTCTGAACCTAAAAGCAACTAGAACTCACTGTGATTGGATTTCTAAGATGATAGAAAAGAAGTTGGTGCTCAGTCTATGCTTGAATCTCAGAATTTGATTGCAAAGTTTGTTGTAGAAAATGGTTCAGTTCACAATCCAACAGCGTTTGGCTCTCATGACTTCCAATCAAGAAAATATGAGAAATAGCCACATATTTATAGCTGCAGAACCCTCTAAAACCGACTGTCACCTTAGCCTTAGGGGTGTCGACACGGTGTCCATTTTATGCAAACCAAATGTCTATCTTGACCAGAATTTCGAGATGAACGCAATGGTGCAGTCCATTTCATCTAATTCTGAATATTAAATTAATTATTATTTAATTTATTCTCTTTAATTTCGTTAAAAATTCGGGGTGTTACATTCTCCCCTACTCAAAGGATTTCGTCCTCGAAATCTCTAAGTTGAGAAGAATGCGTATCCTACCATCCATCATCCATCTACTCATCCATCAACCATTGTCATCCATTGTCCTTAAAGATTTCTAATGGTTATATGAGTATATGCGAAGATGTGTATATATGTCCCAACACTAATGCAAAGATCAGGCGGTCTACTGATTCAGTTGACCTCATTATTGCAATGTATGTTAGTGCCATGAATCCAACATATATGCAAATAAACCTACTGTATCATATAAGTTCTATATGTGTGCACACCCATCCGTCCAAATGCAACATCCAAATACTAGTTCATCAATTTTCCATCCATAAAAGAAAAGAAAATGCACACATATCCATATGTAGTATGAAAGTGATTGAGTCGATCTTAGCGCCTAATGTGTGTGTATATGCGTCCACAGGCAATTACTAGCAAAACTTGCATCCACTTGCATCCATCAAACATAACATGTTTCAAACACATGTTTACATCCATAGGATTCCTATCTAAAGGTCAAAAATACTATGGATAAGATATACTCTATTGACAGAAACAAGCACTGATAAAACTTAGGAAAAGGAGTTAAAAACATACCCTCGAAAAGAAAAGGGTACGAAGCATGAATCTTGCCTTCGGTCTCCCAAGTCGCATCTTCTGGGTTATCTCCCCATTGAACCTTTATCAACTTGATCTCTTTATTGCGCCGCTTCTTTAAATTCTGACCCAAAAATACGGGTAGGGACTCGTCTGACTGTCGCCTCCCGTTCCACTTCGACTTCTTCCAACATTCTTGGCTCAATAATTTTTGCGGTGTCATGTAGGCACTTCTGTGGAAAATGTCATGAACACCGGATAGATTTTTTAGGAGCTTTAGCCGGTAGGCCATTTGGCCAATCCTCCCGGTTATGGGAAATGGTCCCACAAACCTAGGTGCCAACTTGTCTGTCGATCCGAAGTGAACCACAATCCTTAGAGGTGACACTTTGATAAGAACCAAGTCTCCTACTTCAAATTCAAGGTCAATCCTTCTCTTGTCTGCATAGGATCTCTGCCTGTCTTGAGTTGTCTTCATCCGCCGTCGAATAAGGTCAATCTTTTTGGGCGTTTCCCTAACCATGTCTGGTCCAAGTAATAATCTTTCTATAGATTCCCACCAACAAGTTGGTGATCTATAGAGTCGTCCGTGCAACGCTTCAAAGGATGCCATCCTAATGCTATATGGGCAAACTCAACTAAAGGAAGGTGCTCTTCCCAAGCCCCTTCGAAGTATAGGATACACAGCCTCAAAAGATCCTTCAGAACTCTCTTTACGCTCTCCGTCTATCCATCAGTCTGAGGACGATAAGTGGTGTCAAACTTAACTGTGTACCTAATGCTTTTTGCAACCTCCTCCAAAATTCATTGGTAAAGATGGGGTAACGATTGCTCATGATGTTGGAAGATGCTCCATGAAGACGAACTATCTCATGAACATAAAGTGCTGCCAACCATGTGTCGTCCTCTTGCTCTTAACAGGAATGAAATGAGTCCTTTCAGTGAGTCTATCTACCACAACCCAGATACTGGTGTTGCCTTTCTTCAATCCAGGCAAACCATCTATGAAATCCATAGAGACGCTCTCACATTTCCACTGCGAGACCTCTAAAGGGTGAAGTAAACCACCAGGCTCCCTTTGCCCAGCTTTGACTTGCGGGCAAATCAGACATTGAGAAACAACGCTGCTACATCTTTCTTCATCCCATCCAAAAGAAAACCCTTTCTCAAGTAGCTCCCATACTTGCTTGCTCAGCTCCCTCCTTTCGCTTGGAGCCATATGGCGCATTGGTAATGCAATCGGATTGCATTTTCCAACACATATATATGAAAATCGATCTCGTGCCTCGGAGGTAAACCCCGTACCTCATCAAAAACATCAGAATAATCTCGAACCACTGGAACAGATTGCAAATCATCTATGGATGCATCTAGAGACTCTAGTAAGCTAAGCATAACAGACCCTTGGGGGTCAAAAGTAACTTCGAGGGTCTTCCCATGACAAGTCAGGAGTCGTAAAGTCCTCCTTTCACAATCCAGAATGGACCCATACGTGTTAAGCTAATCCATTCCTAGAATCAACCCATAGCCCATAAACCCGAGCACATACGCATCACATTCAAACTCGACGCCAAACACAAATATTTTCAAACCCCGAAAAATCATCGATAAATGAGCCAAACAACCAATAGGGTTTAAACAACTACGGTATCTACTACCATATTAGTAATTAAGTGTAGAGATTCAACCACAGAACTAGATATAAACAAGTGTGAAGCATCATAATCAAAAAGTGTTCTAATTGGATGGTTTGAAAGAGAAACTAAACTTTCTACGGAAATTTTTCTGCCTCTTCCAGGAGCACTAATCGTGAGAGCATGCACCTGCCCTCCAGAAGTCCCTGCTCTCGGACCTTGTCCCTGCGATCCCTATTACTTCGGGCACTCCCTAGAATAGTGTCTAACCACTTCACAAATGAAGCAAGCATTCTTCCTTTTCACCTTTATTTGAACTTTATCTATGTTCCCTTCCCGGGCCATCATTTTTCTCATCCTTGGGTTGTACTCCCTAGCCCTAACTCCCTTGTTCTCCTTTTTACCATCCTTGTGTAATAATCTAACAATTCTCTCGAAAGTTGCCTCCGTCGCACGGAAATCCTTACAAAGCTCGAGAAAATTAGCTGTAGGTTATACTACTGCAGCTACAGATGGAGGTTAGGCTCTTCATTGCCCTTCGAAATGTGTCGTAGTTTAAACATGCCTACGACATTATGCCGTAATGGGGACGCCTTTCAGAAAGAATCGGTTCCCCAGAAAAAAAAAAGAAAAAGGAATCAAGCGAAGAATTGAGAGATATTTCCTATGGTTTTGGGGAATATCTTTTTCAAAACATACTTTCCTTTTTGAAAATGCTTTATTTTAAAACCTTTTTGAAAATAATTTTCAAAACTTTATCCAATCTGGTAACCTTCAACTCTAATACCAAGTGTGACACCCGACGTCCGTTAATGTCACTCACTAAGGGAATGCATTAAGTTTCATGAAGTGTTATAGGTAAACAGAATAGAAACATTAAAAGATAGATATAAAATAGCAGTGGAATTAAAACTTTTATTAATCATAAAGCATGGTTACACCATATGCCTGAAAATACATTGACTCAGTACATCATTAAAACTTCTGTCTTGTACTTTAAATATCAGAGTACAATAACAAAGAAAGCATAATCCCCAAATCATAAGCCATAGTAGAAAAGATAGAAGCTTGAGCAATACATCTAGAAGCTCCAAGCAAGACGATAGCAGAATCCTGACTAAGCCTGAGAATTCCCTCCCTTGAGAACCTGGGGGGAAACGGAAGAAAGAAGAGGAAACAATTGGGCCAGACATAAAGTCTGGCGAGTCCAGTTACTTTTAGCAAGTAAATAAATAAAAGTAATATGATAGGCATATAAAATGGATAAGAGAGATCACTACATAATTGGCATGTGTGACAAGGTAGACAGGATAAGGTGTACATGCCTTCTCTAATGATTCTTCTGCACTATTACTAGTATAACTAGAATGAAATGATCCCTTCAACTATAGGGTGGTAGACTTAGGTATACGTCCAAATGTACCCTAACCACTACCTTAATCGATCGGCTCCCTATCCCATAGGTTTCCGGTGCTAGCCCATTAGTAGGAGATATCACTCCCTAAAGTGGCAACCATTTTATTTCGCAAGATGTGCACAACCATATCTACTGGTGTCACACTCATCTTATCCCCTTCTGCCCGGTTCAAGCACGCACATGGCCCGGTCGGTTTGCGCCGCCCACACCGTCCATACTTTTTGGATCTCTTACAATAAATCTGTTAGCGTGCCCCTTCTCCGCCTAATACGAAGTCCTTTATTTGATACCTACTTCGGGTTACTTACTGAAATGGGTCCCACACAATATGATACAAGCTCTTCCCTTTATCTTGTATCCCCACTAGGTTTTTCACTAACTATGTATATCCTTAGGTGTGTTTAATTCCATAGCCCCAATCTTTCTATCGGTTTTGCTTACCTATATGTGTCATTAATACATAACCCCCAATCTTCCAACCGGTTATGCTTACCAAAGGTGTCTGTAATACATAACCCAATCTTCTATCCCCTTAAATCTACCTAATCCACCGACTGATTCAAGCATGTTTATTTAACGGTTAAGTTTGTAGGCCTATATATACTAATATTACCCACCTACCCAAGATTTACTGAACGCTCCCACTGATCCAATCAATTTCACTTAACTCTAACTTCAGTTCTTATTCATACAATCCCTTATGGATTAGTTTAGGTTAAGTAGTCCAATTCTTTACCATGTCCATTTATGGTTTCATTATGGGTCAGACCTCCCACATTAGGCCTACAACATGTGGATGCTTGATATGTCGGTCGGGTCTGGCAGACTTATTCCACAATTGGGCCTAACCTCGTGTCATAGCCCTATTCATATTTACGTACTTAGACCTCCCACATAATGTTCAACATTAGTGGCTGCTGATATGCCGGTCGGATCCGGGCAAACTTCCACCGCTAATACAACCTAACCTCGTATCATAAGTACAATTAAAATCCCTAATTGTAATTACTAGACATTCCATTTTTAATTAATTTTCCAATTAATTAATGTTTTCCTTTATACGTGTCGATACCTAGTTTACCCAATAATTTTAATTACATGTCCAAAAATGTTCATATTCAAATTATGCCATTTTCAACACTTTCCCCCCTTCCTTAACTAGCGCCCTCACAAAATTGGCAACATGCCTAGGCTAGGCAATAGCCTAGTCATAAACAATAATAGGGAATATAACTAAAATGATCATCTTGGCATAAACATAAACTAGTATGATAATAAAGTGAACATACATATGGGCATGGACATGAAATTTTCATCATAACAAGGTGGACATAAAACTGATGAACGGTTGACATTCAATAACTATGATGTCACAATAAGCATAGTAAGATATAAATTAACAATTTAGATGTCCAATCAGTTTAGATCTAACATGATAACACAAGGTGATAAATTAGATCACATAATTCAGATCTAACATGATAACATAAGGTGATAATTTAGATCACTTAAAATAGATCTAACATGATAACATAAGGTGATAATTTAGATCAAATAAAATAGATCTAACTTGATAACATAAGGTGATGATTTAGATCACATAAAATAGATCTAACTTGATAACATAAGGTGATAATCTAGATTTGTCTAACTATTTCAGTGTCCACATAAATTAGATCAACTAGTTTAGAAATAGATCTACACACATCCACATCATACATGTCATAAAATTTACAATTAAGATAAAGGTTTAGATCCAATCCTAACCAATTCAAGGTGACATCTGTTCATGATCTACATAAATGATTAGATCTATCCAATGATATAAATGTCCAAATTAACAGATCTATATTAACCACAATGTAGTTACAAACTAAGATCCACAATGATAACATAGTAGAATAATCACATTTGAATTGGATCTTAGAGAAATAGATCTATCACGATATAGCTTAAGATCTAACAATAACATAGATTCAAGGTTTACAACATATCCAAATCACAGTCTTTCATAATTTACTTTTATTTATCTAAACCTAAATGCTACTAAAACTCACTGTGCTGAGATGATAGAAAAGAAGTTGGTGCTGAGTCTATGCTTGAATCTCAGAATTTGATTTGCAATGTTTTATGTAGAAAATGGTTCAGTTCGCAATTCAGCAGCATATGGCTCCCATGACTTCCAATGAAGAAAATATGAGAAATAGCCACATATTTATAACTGCAGAACCCACTGAAACCGACTTCCACCTCAGCCCTAGGGTGTCGACACCCCTGTGGGTGGGTCGACCCCTAGGTCGACAACACTTTAGGGGGGTTGAGCCCTAGGTCGACAACACTTTAGGGGGGTCGAGCCCTAGGTCGACATCCCTCTAGGAGGGTCGACCCCCTAGAGAGGGAATTTTGACGCTTTGAGGAACTTTTCGAATTTGAATCTTTCTGGATAAAATTATGACTCATCACTGACTCAACTTTGACTCATACGTATATATATAATTCTTCTACGCATATACAAACTTAAAACTCTCATAACTTCCTCATACGTTGTCCGTTTTACGCAAACCAAATGTCTATCTTGACCAGAATTTTGAGACGAACACAATGGTGCAGTCAGTTTCCTTTGATTCTGAATATTAAATTAATTTTTATTTAATTTATTCTCTTTAATGTCATTGTAACACCCCACTCCCGCTATGATCACTCACAAAGGGAATGCCATAACATCGGTGGAGTATTTTAGTGAATATAGAACAGAAAAATTACAACAAGACAGATATAAATGGTACTTGGAATTTTAAAAACATCATCTCATAACAGCGGAAGTAAAACATGTCTGGTTACATCATAAACCCATAATAAAAGTCAAGTACAATATCCATCGAAATAAAGAAATACATAATCCCACTCTCATACAATAGCCAAAACAAAAGAAAAGATAACTGGATAACTGGAGCTTTACATCTATCCAAGCTCCTAACGACTGGAACCGCAATCCGATCAAGCTCCACTACTGCCAGGATCCACCACAGGACCTGAGGGTTGGGAAAAAGATAAAAACAACGGGGTCAGACATAAGTCTGAGTGAGTCCTATAACTTTAACAATACAATCGTTAAAGTAACCAGAGAAGACATGAGTTGATATACGGTAACATATAGGGATGAATAGCTACCCTAAGCAATCAACTAAACTAAGATAAAGGATAAAGACGCATCTACCCTTCCTACGGTAAATTACTAAACTGCACCACACCAGTCGTTCCTAACTTAAAGGTTGATCCCACCCATAGCTTATAAAATTAACTTAATAGTACTTGCGTACCCCCAGGTGACCAAGTAGGCGCCACGGGGCCCTACAATCCACTAGGTGTACACACTACTCCCCATTCGATCGGCTCCCTAACGTAGATACCCGTGCTGGCCCCACCATGGGGTGTACCATTCCCCAACGTGGCAACCCGATATAATTAACGGTGCACGGCTTATATCTACACGATGCAACAACGGCTTATCTACCAACCCGGGCCCACTCACGCATATGAAGCCCGTTGGACTTGCGTTGCCACCGCTAACCCGTTTTGGCCTCTTATAATCAAGCCCAATATGCGTGTCCCGTCACTCGACATGGGTCGAGCCCACAAAGATACGTTTGGGATATTGGTTGAAATGGGCCCCCACAAGCTACCCACTTAAGCTTGTCAAATATCTAGTGTATCCCACTTAACCCTTTAATCATGTTTAATTACATGTTTCTCTTGGTTAAGTATACTAATCGTATTTTCTATTGCCACCCAAGGCAACCCACTTAAGATTCCACATGCCACCCAAGGCACCCACTTAACCCCTCATGTCCCACTACATGCTATAATGGTTAAGTGTTTCTTAATTAATTAAGACCGTGATCTCCCGTAAAGATCTCCCACATTAGACTGACTGTTATGACCGCCTGGTTAAGCCGGTAGAATCCGGGCAGTCTTACGCCATAACAGAGTCTAACCTCGTATCTTTACCTTAATCACGTTTTTAATTTGTGCCTAAGACCTCTCACATTGGGCTGACATTTGTAGCAACTGGTTAAGCCGGTCGGGTCCGGGCAGTTTTACACTACAAATGAGTCCAACCTCGTGTCTCAGTCAATTAATTACACCTAATTAATCACCCTCATAATTTTATATTAATTATCCCTAATTAATCAAGTTTTTCTTAACATGGGTAGACCTAACTCAATAGGTAAATTCCCATGGGGTAGACCTAACTCAATAGGTAAATTCCCAACACATAGTATGGGTACACCTAACTAAATAGGCAAATTCCCATACTATGTTCATTTATTTTATATTATGCATAATTAAATTAATTTCACCCAATCTTATTAACCTATGCATTTAATTACCCCATCGTTCCCACGTAATTTCGTTCTCATGATATAACACATATAAAAGGTGTCAACTTGCATATGAATGAACATGTTTCAAAGGTGCCATCTTGCATATTAACAAACACATAACTTGCACATGCACTTGCATAACATGTCACATAACTTGCATATAATATGTCACATAACTTACATATTCACTTGCATAACAAACTTGCATATTAACTCATAGACTTGCATAATGTGTCATCATGAACTTGCATATTAACAAACATATAACTTGCATATTTACATACATGTAACTTGCATATTTAGCATCATGCAAACATAACATACATCATATTAAACTTGCATAAACTTACATACTCAACATGCATAAACATACATACTCAACATGCATAAACATAAGATTAATGCTAACATCATATCATATGATTCAAAGCTCATTAATCCACATACAAAACCATAAATCTCATCACATCTCATCTAATTAGTTTACCAAAAGATCATCAAAGTGATAGAAACTCACAACTAGCAACTTTGAACACCAAATGAAGAAGATTAAGATGCTAAGAAGGGATTAGAAGTTGATTAGAGAGTGATTAGTATGCAACCCTCTTCATAAAATTAGTGGAGGCCATGAGAGCTAGCATTTTGCCATAGTTTAGTCACTAGGTTTAATTATGAATGAATTAGGGTAGGTTAGGGTCTTATTTATAGATTAGGCAAGTGTTTTAGGCCATAGGATTAACCCTAGATTCAATCCAAGCCATCAAAGCATGTCTTGGGGAAGGGGTCAAGTGTAGGAACCATCTAGGGCCTTTAGATTAAAGATGGACCATGAGAACCATTCAAATGCAAAATCTGCACTTGAGCGAATCGGCCCACGGGTTGACAGCCAAACACCCTGGATTAACCCCTAGTCGACCCAGCGGGCTCGGGTCGACTTCAAAAATCGGCCGGTTCGGTTATTCCCCTCTCCCAATTCGCTGTTTTGAGCATTTTTGCATATTTATTTATTAAATTTTCAATTATATATATATATATCAATATATATATATATATATATATATATCTACACAACCCATTTCACTTAATTAAGTATACTTTAATTTGGGAATTTCCGTGAAACTTCGCGAGGCCATATCTTGGTCATACGGACTCCGATTTCCGAAAACTCGGACTCTATTTCGCGTATTTTTCCGAGACGAACGCAATGGCATAGCCCGTTTCCCTTGATTCCCATTTTAGAATTAAATTCTGCCTCGATTTATGTTATTACAGGTTATTGAAAATACGGGTTGTTACATTCTCCCCTCCTTAAAGGATTTCGTCCCCGAAATCTTCAAGTTAGGAAGAACGTATCCTACCATCCAATCATCCATCTACTCAAAGCATCATCCACGAGCAATCATTGTCCTTACAAGATTCTAAATGCTGGATGGATATATGCAAAAGTGTGTGTATATGTACTTACCTAATGCAAAAATCAGGCGGTTACTGATACAGTAAACCTCCTTAATGCAAACCATGATAGTGCCATGCATCCAATATGTATGCGAAACCCTATTGACACATACAAATTTCTACATGCGTGCACAACCATACACAAAAATGCATCATCCATATGATAACACAGCCATGATACATCCATCAATCTAACTACCACATCCATTTATGCAATATGTAACATGAAGTGACTGAGCCGATCTAGTGCCTAATGTGTGTGTATATGCATCCACGAGCAACCACTAGCAAACAATTGCATCCATATGCATCCATCAACCATAACATGTTTCAAACACATGTTTCAACCATAGGTTTTACCCTATCTAAAGGTCATAGGTATTAGCGAGAGGATATACTAAAGATAAGATAAGTACTAGACAAGCAATAAAGGAGAAGTTAAAAGACATACTCTCAAAAAGAAATGGATACAAAGAACGCATCTTTGCTTCCGTCTCCCAAGTAGCATTGCTTTCGTCATCTCCCCATTGCACTTTAACTAGCTGAACTTCTCTGTTCCTCAACTTCCTAGTTTCTGACCCAAGGATGCGAGTAGGAGCTCGTCGAATCGTCGCATCACGCTCTACCTCTACATCTCTAAGCAAGCTCGGCTCTACCACCTCCGCGGTCTCATGTAAGCACTTCCTCAAATGTGATACATGGAATACATCATGAACACCACTAAGTCTGTCGGGCAACTCCACCCTATATGCCATCCGTCCAATCCTTTCCTTAATAGGAAACGGCCCAACAAATCTCGGTGCTAACTTCCCTACGGACCCAAAGCGAACAACATTTCTCAATGGAGATACTTTGACAAAAACCATGTCCCCAACCTCAAACTCAAGATCCTTCCTTCTCCGATCCGCATAAGATTTCTGTCTATCTTGCGCTGCTTTCATCCTTTTTCGAATTAAATCAATCTTCTCTGTAGTCTCTCTAACCATATCCGGCCCAAGCAAGATCTTATCCGTAGATTCCCACCAACATGTAGGAGATCGACAAGGCCTTCCATAAAGAGCTTCGAAAGGAGCCATACCAATACTGGACTGAAAGCTGTTATTATATGCGAACTCCACCAAAGGAAGATGTTCTTCCCATGTACCTCCAAAATCCAAGATACAAAGCCTCAAGAGATCTTCTAAGATACGGTTCACCCTCTCGGTCTGACCGTCTGTCTGAGGATGATATGCGGTGCTCAAACACAACTGAGTCCCTACCGCCTCTTGCAAACTTCTCCAAAACTCACTAGTGAAGATAGGATCTCGATCACTCACAATGCTGGATGGTACGCCATGCAATCTAACAATCTCTCTAACATAGACTGAAGCAAGCCATGGAGCGGTCCTCTTACTCTTCACGGGTATAAAATGGGCACTCTTGGTAAGTCTGTCTACCACAACCCAAATTCCCGTATTGCCCTTCCTCGATCTCGGTAACCCATCGATGAAATCCATCGAGACACTATCCCACTTCCATTGCGGGATTTCCAATGGGTGTAGCAACCCACCGGGTTTCTTTTGCTCCGCTTTAACTTGTTGGCACACCAAGCATCTAGCCACATACTCGGCCACATCTTTCTTCATACCGGCCCAGAAGAAAACTCTCTTCATGTCTTGGTACATTTTGTCTCCACCGGGATGAATAGTCGTTCTTGAACGATGTGCATCATCCAAAATAGCCTTCTTCAAACCCTCATCTTGCGGTACACAAAGTCTACCGTCTCTATGCAACCATCCCTTATCATCTATGGTGTATCTACCCAAATGGCTGGACGACTCCCCTCTTATAAGCTTCTCTACCAACACAACCAACTGTGGGTCGTCTCGCTGAGCCTCGCCAATCCGTCTCAAAAGAGTAGGTCTAACCTCCAAGGATGCCAACAAACCAGGTACAAAATCAACAGAAGGTCTGAAGTCAAACAAAGAAAGAAACTCCAAGCTTCGTCGTTCCACGAACAATGGACTCAAAGATAGCCTTTTTCTACTTAAGGCGTCTGCCACCACGTTACCCTTACCAGGGGTACACGCTATCTCGAAATCATAGGATGCTAAGAACTCCATCCACCTTTGCTGTCTTAAGTTTAAATCCTTCTGAGAGAATAAGTACTTCAATGATTTATGGTCGGTGAACAACTCGAATCTCTCACCAAGAAGATAATGGCGCCAAGACTTAAGTGCGAAAACAATCGCGGCCAACTCTAGATCATGGGTAGGGTAATTCTTCTCATGCACTCTCAATTGTCTCCCTCCATAGGCTATTACCCTTCCCTCCTGCATCAAGACTGCGCCTAATCCTGTTCCACAAGCATCGGTATAAACAACAAACGGCTTACTCCCATCCGGGAGCACTAAAACTGGAGCGGTGGTCAAAGCTCTCTTTAACCGTCGGAAAGCATCATCACAATCTACATCCCACGAGAAAACCAGATTCTTTTTCGTCAAGCGGGTTAATGGGGCTGATATCTTCGCGAAGTCTTTGATGAACTTCCTATAATATCCTGCCAACCCCAAGAAACTTCTTACCTCGGTAGCATTTCTAGGAACTTTCCAATCCTGGATAGATACTATCTTTGCGGGATCCACAGCTATCCCTTCCTTAGAGACCACATGCCCTAAGAATCGCACTTCTCTTCTCCAAAAATGGCATTTAGAGAATTTAGCTTTAAGACTATGCGCTCGAAGAGTCTCCAACACTTCCTTGAGATGTAAGGCATGCTCTTCTTCATTCTTGGAAAAGACCAAGATGTCATCCACAAAAACTACTACAACTTATTCAGATACTCTCTGAACACTCTACTCATGAGATCAACAAAGTATGCGGGGGCGTTTGTCAACCCAAATGGCATCACTAGCCACTCATAAAAACCATCCGGAGTCCGGAAAGCAGTCTTCTCTATACTGTCCTCCGCCACTCTTAACTGATGAAACCCTGTAGCTAAGTCCATCTGCGAAAATACTGACGCGCCAACCAACTGATCAAAGAGATCATCTATCCTCGGCAATGGGTGTCTATTCTTCTTCGTGAGCTTATTAAGTTCTCTATAATCCACACAAAGTCTGAGGGACCCATCCGCCTTCGTGGCAAACACTACTGGAGCTCCCCACTCCGATATACTTCGCCTTATGAACCCCTTCTCAAGCAACTCCCCTACTTGCTTATGAAGTTCTCTTCTCTCACGAGGAGCCATGTGGCGTACTGGCAAAGACACTGGTTTGGCATTATCCACCAAATAAATTCGGAAATCTATCTCCCGCTTCGGAGGCAAACCCTTTACTTCTTCAAACACATCCGGATATTCCCGGACTACTCTGACAGAACACAAACTCTCGACCGAAGCATCGAGCGATTCAAGATAACTTAGCAAAACAGATTCCATGGGATTGCAAGAGATCTCGAGAGTGTTACCCAAGCGGGTCATGAGCCTGACAACTCTCCTTTCGCAATCAAGAACGGCACCATTACTGGATAACCAGTCCATGCCCAAAATCAACCCATAGCCCGTGAAGCCCAATACAAAAGCATCACATCTAAACTCAACGCTAAGTATAGAAATCTTCAAACCCAAACATATCATAGACAGATATATAGAGCCCCCAATTGGGTTTGAAACAACCAAGGGATCATCAACTAGACTGGTGTCTAAGTGCAGTGACTCAACTAACGATGATGAGATAAAAGAATGCGATGCACCAGAGTCAAACAAAGTACGTACTGGATGATCAAACAGAAAAACCAGATTTTCAACGGAAATAGTTCTACCTCTCTGCTGAAACGAAAGAGGAAAGATTCAAAAAGGAGATTCCGAAAGATAAAGATATGGCTATTGGGGATTATGCTTTTCTTTTTCAAAAACTTTTTCTCTTAGAAGACATGCTTTTAAAGATACTTTCTTCGAAAATACTCTTAGAAAGTAGTTTTTCTCAAAAATTTTATCTGTTCTGGTAACCTTAAGCTCTGATACCACGTGTAACACCCCACTCCCGCTATGATCACTCACAAAGGGAATGCCATAACATCGGTGGAGTATTTTAGTGAATATAGAACAGAAAAATTACAACAAGACAGATATAAATGGTACTTGGAATTTTAAAAACATCATCTCATAACAGCGGAAGTAAAACATGTCTGGTTACATCATAAACCCATAATAAAAGTCAAGTACAATATCCATCGAAATAAAGAAATACATAATCCCACTCTCATACAATAGCCAAAACAAAAGAAAAGATAACTGGATAACTGGAGCTTTACATCTATCCAAGCTCCTAACGACTGGAACCGCAATCCGATCAAGCTCCACTACTGCCAGGATCCACCACAGGACCTGAGGGTTGGGAAAAAGATAAAAACAACGGGGTCAGACATAAGTCTGAGTGAGTCCTATAACTTTAACAATACAATCGTTAAAGTAACCAGTGAAGACATGAGTTGATATACGGTAACATATAGGGATGAATAGCTACCCTAAGCAATCAACTAAACTAAGATAAAGGATAAAGACGCATCTACCCTTCCTACGGTAAATTACTAAACTGCACCACACCAGTCGTTCCTAACTTAAAGGTTGATCCCACCCATAGCTTATAAAATTAACTTAATAGTACTTGCGTACCCCCAGGTGACCAAGTAGGCGCCACGGGGCCCTACAATCCACTAGGTGTACACACTACTCCCCATTCGATCGGCTCCCTAACGTAGATACCCGTGCTGGCCCCACCATGGGGTGTACCATTCCCCAACGTGGCAACCCGATATAATTAACGGTGCACGGCTTATATCTACACGATGCAACAACGGCTTATCTACCAACCCGGGCCCACTCACGCATATGAAGCCCGTTGGACTTGCGTTGCCACCGCTAACCCGTTTTGGCCTCTTATAATCAAGCCCAATATGCGTGTCCCGTCACTCGACATGGGTCGAGCCCACAAAGATACGTTTGGGATATTGGTTGAAATGGGCCCCCACAAGCTACCCACTTAAGCTTGTCAAATATCTAGTGTATCCCACTTAACCCTTTAATCATGTTTAATTACATGTTTCTCTTGGTTAAGTATACTAATCGTATTTTCTATTGCCACCCAAGGCAACCCACTTAAGATTCCACATGCCACCCAAGGCACCCACTTAACCCCTCATGTCCCACTACATGCTATAATGGTTAAGTGTTTCTTAATTAATTAAGACCGTGATCTCCCGTAAAGATCTCCCACATTAGACTGACTGTTATGACCGCCTGGTTAAGCTGGTAGAATCCGGGCAGTCTTACGCCATAACAGAGTCTAACCTCGTATCTTTACCTTAATCACGTTTTTAATTTGTGCCTAAGACCTCTCACATTGGGCTGACATTTGTAGCAACTGGTTAAGCCGGTCGGGTCCGGGCAGTTTTACACTACAAATGAGTCCAACCTCGTGTCTCAGTCAATTAATTAGACCTAATTAATCACCCTCATAATTTTATATTAATTATCCCTAATTAATCAAGTTTTTCTTAACATGGGTAGACCTAACTCAATAGGTAAATTCCCATGGGGTAGACCTAACTCAATAGGTAAATTCCCAACACATAGTATGGGTACACCTAACTAAATAGGCAAATTCCCATACTATGTTCATTTATTTTATATTATGCATAATTAAATTAATTTCACCCAATCTTATTAACCTATGCATTTAATTACCCCATCGTTCCCACGTAATTTCGTTCTCATGATATAACACATATAAAAGGTGTCAACTTGCATATGAATGAACATGTTTCAAAGGTGCCATCTTGCATATTAACAAACACATAACTTGCACATGCACTTGCATAACATGTCACATAACTTGCATATAATATGTCACATAACTTACATATTCACTTGCATAACAAACTTGCATATTAACTCATAGACTTGCATAATGTGTCATCATGAACTTGCATATTAACAAACATATAACTTGCATATTTACATACATGTAACTTGCATATTTAGCATCATGCAAACATAACATACATCATATTAAACTTGCATAAACTTACATACTCAACATGCATAAACATACATACTCAACATGCATAAACATAAGATTAATGCTAACATCATATCATATGATTCAAAGCTCATTAATCCACATACAAAACCATAAATCTCATCACATCTCATCTAATTAGTTTACCAAAAGATCATCAAAGTGATAGAAACTCACAACTAGCAACTTTGAACACCAAATGAAGAAGATTAAGATGCTAAGAAGGGATTAGAAGTTGATTAGAGAGTGATTAGTATGCAACCCTCTTCATAAAATTAGTGGAGGCCATGAGAGCTAGCATTTTGCCATAGTTTAGTCACTAGGTTTAATTATGAATGAATTAGGGTAGGTTAGGGTCTTATTTATAGATTAGGCAAGTGTTTTAGGCCATAGGATTAACCCTAGATTCAATCCAAGCCATCAAAGCATGTCTTGGGGAAGGGGTCAAGTGTAGGAACCATCTAGGGCCTTTAGATTAAAGATGGACCATGAGAACCATTCAAATGCAAAATCTGCACTTGAGCGAATCGGCCCACGGGTTGACAGCCAAACACCCTGGATTAACCCCTAGTCGACCCAGCGGGCTCGGGTCGACTTCAAAAATCGGCCGGTTCGGTTATTCCCCTCTCCCAATTCGCTGTTTTGAGCATTTTTGCATATTTATTTATTAAATTTTCAATTATATATATATATATCAATATATATATATATATATATATATCTACACAACCCATTTCACTTAATTAAGTATACTTTAATTTGGGAATTTCCGTGAAACTTCGCGAGGCCATATCTTGGTCATACGGACTCCGATTTCCGAAAACTCGGACTCTATTTCGCGTATTTTTCCGAGACGAACGCAATGGCATAGCCCGTTTCCCTTGATTCCCATTTTAGAATTAAATTCTGCCTCGATTTATGTTATTACAGGTTATTGAAAATACGGGTTGTTACAGTCATTAAAAATTCGGGTTGTTACAGAAACTCAATAAGGGCTAGTTAGCGATTAACCGTTATTAGTTAATTAAGTTGAGTTTAGTGATGATTATGCAAGTTTGTTATGATGTTAAGTAATACGTAGTATGATAAAAACATTATCTTTACTTGATATATGTGCATTTGTTTAAGTATGTGACATTTAAACACAAACTATGTTACTTGGAAAACAGTTGGAATCTTAATTGATTTTGGGGAAGTAATTCATAAATTACTAGTTATATAATGAGATGTGAACCTCATTTTGGTATTGGGATTTATAATTGATATATATATATATCCCATTGATTGATTTGTGGTTATTCTGTTGATTGACAAACCCGTATAAGCATCATTGATTTAAGGCTTATACGGTGAATTCCACTATATATGTGCATTGGATGTTGTTTGATGATTAATTTTGTGTTATATAATGCATTGATTGGAAATGAATAAAAGTTGAGATTATTGGTCCATCGGTTAAGTCTCCATCAGTTAAAACGGATTTTAATGAATATTTTATCAATATAATAATAGGTTGAAAATAACATTTTGAATTTGACATCCGATTTTGGATGGACACCAAGATTTTAAAATATTGATGAATACTCGTAACTGGAAAAAAATATTTTGAATTATTTTTCATCTGATTTTGGCGCGTGTTCAAATTTTATTTTTAAACGAATAATAATGGATAAAAGGGAAGTTCGATTAGGATATTTTAGATGAATTTTAAAAGAACTTCCATTACAAAACTGTCTTGTTTAATTTTATAACGAGTGTTGGGATGTTTTGGATTAAAAATAATGAAATTGTAAAAATATTATTATTTTAACATTATTTTAATACTTAAATATTGAAATAATTGATTTTAAAGTTGGAAAAATAAAATACAAGTTCTAGAAAATATTATTTATTTTTTCTATGTAATAAATAAAATTTTATACGTTGGATTATAGACAGAATAGAACTCGTCGTGCTGCAGCAGTTCATGAATTTCAATCTGCAAATTTAAACTGTTGTATCGGGAGATCTGATTGTCGTATTCTCCCGAAACTATAACCGTTGGGTTTGTATTGAAAAGAGCATTCAAATGATAATAAGGGCGTTTAAATCTAACAGTTAGATTTCTAGAATTGTTAAAATCAAATTTGAATGAAAACAACGCTAAAACCAATAATGGCCTTTAATTGAAACCGATTAATATGAACTATTTTGATATGAATAAAAATGGAGAAATATCATTTTAAATTATTATAAATGATATGGAAAGGATTTAAACCAATTATATATGGTTTTAAAGTATAAAACTGGTTAAGTAGAATTTGGCTATTTTCTGTAAAGGCTTATATAAAAAGTTTTGGAGACTGCTTTGAAATAAGGATTTTTGGTTCTTAATCAAATCTAATCCTTAAGTGAATCTTTTTAATAAGATTAAAAGATGATTTTGAAAGCCAAGTACTTAAGCAAGTTTGAGAGTAAGATTTCAATCTTATGAAATGAATACCAATTAATGGAGACTTAATTAATGGATTGACAATCCGATAAGGATTTATATTTTGGCGCGAATTATTCGAAAAGACAGGGTTCAACCGATTTCGAATAATTATACGACGATTAAAAGCTGAAGACATTGAAGATGGTGGATGACTACAAATCTTCACATTGAATGAATTGCTTGCTGGTGCCTTAAAATGGTTTTCTCCCATTGAAGGTTTAAAGTAGCATTGGTCCGAACGTAGTTGTTGATCGTATGGATGTGCAAGGGCCTCTCTCCTTGATTGGACGAGGAATAAGGTGCATTTGGTTTCATTCAGACCTAGAACGAACTTGTGAATGGATAGCAGGTGTGACATTGTCTTTCATAACATAACGGATTAGTTGCTATTAATGATTTATCTGTTGATGGCCGAGCATTTATTCTCTTTGCTTAACACCCTTCTTTGAAGCGTATGGACTAAAAGGTTATATTATTAATAGAAACTGATCATATGTGTGAATTAACAATATGGCATGTTGAGTGTTGCTAGTTAATAGATTAAGCTTATGTTGAAAAGAGAAGCTTTGTGGTACGTTGACTCTAGGGGCCTCATATCCCGAAATGAGCTGAAAACAAGATGAAAGACTGTAGAGAAAGGACATATGTTTCCTTTTAGCTAAAAGTCATGCTAGGGTATAGAGCTCATATAATTTACTTATGCGGATGTTGGAATCGAGGCGCCTCAGATGATGGTCAAACAATCGAACATATTGTATGTAACACCTCGAATTTCACTTAATATTAATGTTTAGTAATTAAAGAATAATTAATCTCAGACTTGAGAATTAAGGGAAACGGGTTGCGCCATTGTGTTCGTCTCGGAATTCTGGTTGAGATAGAGTCCGAGTTTGCGTGATTTGGACTACGTATGAAGAAGTTATGGCCATCCGAAGTTTCAGAAAATTCAAAACGGATTTAAAATATTCAAATTTCAAATTTCAGAAGAGGCGGGAAAATTCCCGCCAGACAGAGGGTGTCGACACTAGGGTCGACATGGGTGTCGACCCCCCCAAGGGGTCGACCCATGTGTCGACCCAGGGGTCGACCCCCCCTGTCGGTCAGTGTGACCTGGGTGCACTGATTTGGGATTTGGGCTATGTTTTGAAGCTTGTGACGAAATCTGACGGCTCTAACCTAATCTAGGGTTAATCTAAGGGCTTAAACTACATCCTAAATCTATAAATACACCCTAAGACTACCCTAATTCATACTAAAAATAGATACAACGTCGTTATGTCGTCAAAATGCAACTTGAAGGAGCCTCCATCAAATTAAAGAGGAAGATAGCTTCTCAAATCAACTTCTAATCAACTTTAGCAACTTAATCTTCTTCATAGGAGTGCTAATCAACAAGTTGTGAGTTTCTATGCCTTTAGCAAGCAATTGCTAAACTAATTATGATAGGATATAATGAGGTTATGGTTATGTATGTGGATCAATGCAAGTTATGTTATCATATGCTATGTGTTCACGATGTTATGCAAGTTATGCAAGTCATATGCTATGTGTTCATGATGTTATGCAAGTTATGCAAGTCATATGCTATGTGTTCATGATGTTATGCAAGTTATGCAAGTCATATGCTATGTGTTCATGATGTTATGCAAGTTATGCAAGTCATATGCTATGAGTTCATGATGCTAGTTATGCAAGTTTTATGCTATATGTTCATGATGCTAGTTATGCAAGTTTTATGCTATGTGTTCATGATGCTAGTTATGCAAATCACTATGATAAACATTGATCCATTATGACACAATGTTGTGCAAGTTTGGTGTTTGATTATATGCAAGTTCATATATGACATGTTATGCAAGTTTGGTGTTTGATTATATGCAAGTTCATATATGACATGTTATGCAAGTTTGGTGTTTGATTATATGCAAGTTCATATATGACATGTTATGCAAGTTTGGTGTTTGATTATATGCAAGTAACATGTGCAAGTTTACACCTTTGTATGAGATGCATACATATGCAAGTTAACCCCTTTATATGTCACACATATATATGCAAGTTTACCCCTTTGTATGACATAAGTAACTTATGCAAGTTACCCTCTTTATGACATATGTGATTCATGCAAGTTGGGTTGATTATTTATGCTAGTTGGGTTTGATGCTATGGTCATATATGCATGTTGACACCTTTAAAACCCATGTTGATGCTAATGTTATGCAAGTTGAACCCATTGTATTTGTGATGAATCTTCCCTTATAAGTATGTCATGTTTGCGAATTACGTGGGGAACGATGGGGTTAATATTCATGTTAATAAAATGGTGTGAAGTTGGTATGATTATGCATACCATAAAGTGGATGGACATAATTGATTCAATTATGTACATCGTTAAATTTGTAATTAATTAGGGATAATTAATACAAATTATGGGGGTGATTAATTAGGTGTAATTAATCGACTAAGACACGAGGTTGGACCCTTTTGTAGCATAAGACTGCCCGGAACCGACCAGCAAATCCAGCGGCTACAAATGATTGGCCCAATGTGAGAGGTCTTAGGCATAAACTAAATACGTGACAAGTGTAAAGACACGAGGTTAGACTCTGTTATGGCGTAAGGCTGCCCGTAACCGACCGACAAATCCAGCTGCCATAAAAGATAGTCTAATGTGAGAGGTCTTTACAAAGGTTACGTTCTTAATCAATTAAGAAACACTTAACCAGATAAGCATGTAGTGGGGCATGAGGGGTTAAGTGGGTGCCTTGGGTGGCATGTGGAAATCAAGTAAGTGCCTTGGGTGGCATGTGGAAATCTAGTGGGTTGCCTTGGGTGGCAATAGAAAATACGATTAGAATACTTAACCAAGTGGAAACATGTAATTAAACATGATTAAAGGGTTAAGTGGGAAGCACTAGAAAAAGGGACAAGCTAAGGTGGGTAGCTTGTGGGGGCCCATTTCAACCAGTAACCCATATGTATCTTATTGGGCTCGACCCATGTCGAGGACGGGACACGCGTACTGGGCTTGACTATAAGAGGCCAAAAACGGGTTAGCGGTGGCAACGCAAGTCCAACGGGTTTCATATGCGTGTGTGGACCCGGGTTGGTAGGTAAGACGTTGTTGCATCGTGTAGGTATAACCCGTGCACCGTTGGTTGTATCGGGTTGCCACTTTGGGGAGTGATACACCCCACTGTGGGGCCAGCACGGGTATCTACGTTAGGGAGTCGATCGCTTGGTGAGTAGTGGGTACACCTAGTGGAGATAGGGGCAGACAGCACCTATGTAGTCAGCTAGGGGTACACGAAACTACTAGTTAAACTTTCTAAGTCCTTGGGTGGGATCAACCTTTAAGTAGGAATGACTGGTGTGGTGCAGTGTAGTAATTACCCTTGGGTGGGTAGATGCGTCTTTACCGTTATCTTAGTTCATCCTATGTCTAGTTGGCTGCTTAGTGTAGTCATTTATCCCCAGTCATCACCGTACCAAGTTTATATCATACCCTAATTACTTTAATGATTGTATTGTTAAAGTTATAGGGCTCACTCAGACTTATGTCTAACCCCGTTGTTTTTATCTTTTTCCCAACCGTCAGGTTCTCAGAGTGGGCCTAGCACTAGTGGGCTTTGATCAGATTGGTTTATCTATCTTTTGGAGCTTGGACCGTGATGTAAAGCCCAGCTTATCTTTTCTTTTATGGCTATTAGTTATATAGTGGGATTATGTACTTATGTTTTATCAGGATGGATATTTAGTACTTGACTCTTGTTTTAGTTGGTTTTGATATGTAACCAAACATGTTTATCTTCTGCTGCAATGAAATGATGTTTTAGATTTCAAGTATTATTTATATCTGTCTTGTTGTAATTTTTCTGTTCTATATTCACTTAGAATACTCCACCGAAGTTAAGGCATTCCCTTAGTGTGTGACCTTAGTGGGTGTGGGGTGTTACACGTGGTATCAGAGCTGAAGGTTACCGGAACAGATAAAATTTTTAGAAAACTATTTTTCTAAAAACATTTTTGGAAGAAGTATTTTCAAAAACATGTCTTTTGAGAGAAAAATTTTTGAAAGAAAAGCATAATCCCCAATAGCCATATCTTGATCTTTCGAATTCTCCGTTTTGAATCTTTCCTTTTTCGTTTCAGCATGCCTGAAGATCTTAACTTTCCGGAGGGTGTGACGATACCAGTATGGTATAGGAGATTGATGGAGGCTAGGGCCGCCACTGCGGGTCCAGCAAATGTTCCTCCACCAACAGTAGCACCCGATCTTCCTCCCCCTCCCCCTCCTCGTACGGATACTTTTGCTAAGACTTGTAAGGAATTTAAGGCTATGGGAGGGAAACCTTTTCAAGGATCAGAAACTTTTATGGAAGCTAGGGATTGGCTTAAGGAGGTGGAAGAGTTGATAGATATCTTTGAGATGGAAGAAGGAAAGAAAGTCAAGTTAGCTGCTTGGTTAATGAAGGGAGAGGCCTCATTCTGGTGGGAGGTCACTAATGGAGAGCGCCCTGTTGACTCGTGGACGGATTTCAGGCAAAGGTTTGTGGCAAAGTTTCTCTCAAGGGCGGAGGAAAACTTGTATATGGAAAGGTTCTTGACTCTAAAGCAAGGAAACCTATCAGTAAAGGAATATGTCAACAAGTTTAATCAGCTAGCAAGATTTGGCATAGACATGGTGAATACACCGGAGAAGAAGGCTTTGAGGTTTGTTAAGGGCTTGAATGAACCAATGCATGGATTGGCTATGACTCACATCCCTATGGGGGACACCTTTGAGAAGCTAGTAGACATGGCACTCATGCATGAGGAAGAGAAGGGTCCCAATGTTAATAAGGCACTCGAGAAGAAAGGAGATCAGAAGAGACCTCAACAGCAACAGCAAAACAAGGGTGGGAAAGACAACGGTGGCAAGGGAAAGAAGAAGTGCTTCAATTGCGAGACACCAGGCCACCTAAGCAAAGATTGTCGGAAGAAGAAGAAGACTGGCTGCTTCCACTGTGGCGAAGCAGGGCATCTAGTGAAGGACTGCCCTAAGAAGGGGCAAAGGATGGGATCTACCTCAGGAGGACAGGTGCAAGCTCTTATGGCACCAGGTCAGCCAAGGGGGCAAGTTCGGGCTCTCGCGGTTCCACCGATTCAGGAAAGAGGTAGAACTATTTCCGTTGAAAGTCTGGTTTTTCTGTTTGATCATCCTGTCCGTACTTTGTTTGACTCTGGCGCATCGCATTCGTTTATCTCATCATCATTAGTTGAGTCACTGCACTTAGACACCAGTCTAGTAGATGATCCCTTGGTTGTTTCGAACCCAATTGGGGGCTCCACTTATTTGTCCATGATATGTTTGGGTTTGAAGATTTCTATACTTAGCGTTGAGTTTAGATGTGATGCTTTTGTTTTGGGCTTCACGGGCTATGGGTTGATTTTGGGCATGGACTGGTTATCCAGTAATGGTGCCGTTCTTGATTGTGAAAGGAGAGTTGTTAGGCTCATGACCCGCTTGGGTAACACTCTCGAGATCTCTTGTAATCCCATGGATTCTGTTATGCTAAGTTATCTTGAATCGCTTGACGCTTCAGTCGAGAGTTTGCGATCTGTTAGAGTGGTCCGGGAGTACTCGGATGTGTTTGAGGAGGTGAAGGGTTTACCTCCGAAGCGGGAGATAGACTTCCGAATATATCTGGTGGATAATGCTAAACCAGTATCTTTGCCAGTGTGCCACTTGGCTCCTCGTGAGAGGAGGGAACTCCATAAGCAAGTAGGGGAGTTGCTTGAGAAGGGGTTCATAAGACGAAGTATATCGGAGTGGGGTGCTCCAGTAGTTTTTGCCACGAAGGCGGATGGGTCCCTCAGACTTTGTGTAGACTATAGAGAACTCAACAAGCTCACAAAGAAGAATAGACACCCATTGCCGAGGATTGATGATCTCTTTGATCAGTTGGTTGGCGCCTCAGTGTTTTCGCAGTTGGACTTAGCCATGGGGTTTCATCAGTTGAGAGTGGCTGAGGATAGCATAGACAAGACTGCCTTTAGGACTCCGGATGGTTTCTATGAGTGGCTTGTGATGCCATTTGGTTTGACGAATGCCCCTGCATACTTTGTTGATTTGATGAGTAGGGTGTTCAGGGAGTACCTTAATAAGTTCGTGGTGGTCTTTGTGGATGACATCTTAGTCTTTTCTAAGAGTGAAGAAGAGCATGCCCTACATCTTAGGGAAGTGTTGGAGACTCTTCGAGCACATAGCCTTAAGGCTAAATTCTCTAAATGTCACTTTTGGAGGAAGGAAGTGCGGTTTTTGGGGCACGTGGTCTCCAAAGAAGGGATAGCTGTGGATCCCGCGAAGGTAGTGTCCATCCAAGATTGGAAGGTTCCGATGAATGCTACCGAGGTGAGGAGTTTCTTGGGGTTGGCTGGCTACTATAGGAAGTTTATCAAGGACTTCACGAAGATATCAGCCCCATTAACTTGCTTGACAAAGAAGAATCTGGTCTTCGCATGGGACGTAGATTGTGATGATGCGTTCCAACGATTAAAGAGAGCTTTAACCACAGCTCCAGTCTTAGTGTTGCCAGATGGGAGTAAGCCATTTGTTGTTTATACCGATGCTTGTGGGATAGGACTAGGCATAGTCTTAATGCAAGAGGGAAGGGTAATAGCCTATGGGGGAAGGCAGTTGAGAAAGCATGAGAAAAATTACCCTACCCATGATCTAGAGTTGGCCGCTATTGTTTTTGCGCTTAAGACTTGGCGCCATTATCTTCTTGGCGAGAGATTTGAATTGTTCATTGACCACAAATCATTGAAGTACTTGTTTTCTCAGAAGGATTTGAACTTGAGACAGCAAAGGTGGATGAAGTTCTTAGCATCCTATGATTTCGAGATAGCGTATACCCCTGGCAAGGGTAACGTGGTGGCGGACGCCTTGAGCAGAAAAAGGTTGTCCTTGAGTCCATTGTTCGTGGAACGATGAAGCTTGGAATTTATCTCGATGTTTGATTTCAGACCTTCCGTTGACTTTATACCCGGTTTGCTAGCATCCTTAGAGGTCAGACCTACTCTTTTGGGACGGATTGGCGAGGCACAGCGGGACGACCCACAGTTGGTTGAGTTAGTAGAGAAGCTCATAAGGGGGGAGTCGTCTAGCCATTTGAGTAGGTACAGCCTAGACGATAGGGGGTGGTTGCATAGAGACGGTAGACTTTGTGTACCGCAAGACGAGGGTTTGAGGAAGGCTATACTTGATGATGCGCATCATTCGAAGATGACCATTCATCCCGGTGGGGACAAGATGTACCAAGACATGAAGCGAGTTTTCTTTTGGGCCGGTATGAAGAAAGATGTGGCCGAGTATGTCGCTAGATGCTTGGTGTGCCAACAAGTGAAAGCGGAGCAAAAGAAACCCGGTGGGTTGCTTCACCCATTGGAAGTTCCGCAATGGAAGTGGGATAGCGTCTCGATGGATTTTATTGATGGGTTACCGAGATCGAGGAAGGGTAATACGGGAATTTGGGTTGTGGTAGACAGACTTACTAAGAGCGCCCATTTCATACCCGTGAAGAGTAAGAAGACTGCTCCATGGCCAGCTTCAGTTTACCTTCGAGAGATAGTTCGATTGCATGGGGTACCTTATAGTATAGTGAGTGATTGAGATCCTATCTTCATTAGCGAGTTTTGGAAGAGTTTGCAAGAGGCAGTAGGGACTCAGTTGTGTTTGAGCACCGCATATCATCCTCAGACGGACGGCCAGTCCGAGAGGGTGAATCGTCTTCTAGAAGACCTTTTGAGGCTATGTATCTTAGATTTTGGAGGTACATGGGAAGAGCATCTTCCATTGGTGGAGTTCGCGTATAATAACAGCTTTCAGTCTAGTATTGGTATGGCTCCTTTTGAAGCTCTTTATGGAAGGCCTTGTCGATCACCTACATGTTGGTGGGAATTTACGGATATGATCTTGCTTGGGCCTGATATGGTTAGAGAGACTTCAGAAAAGATTGATTTGATTCGAAGAAGGATGAAAGCAGCGCAAGATAGGCAGAAATCTTACGCGGATAAGAGGAGGACGGATCTTGAGTTTGATGTTGGGGACATGGTCTTTGTCAAAGTATCTCCATTACGGAATGTTGTTCGCTTTGGGTCCATTGGGAAGTTAGCACCAAGATTTGTAGGACCGTTTCCTATTAAGGAAAGGATTGGACGGATGGCATATAGAGTGGATTTGCCCGAGAGACTTAGTGGGGTACATGACGTATTCCATGTGTCACATTTGAGGAAGTGCCTACATGAGACCGCAGAGGTGGTAGAGCCGAGCTTGCTTAGAGAAGTGGAGGTAGAGCGTGATGCGACTATTCGACGAGCTCCTACCCGCATCCTTGGGTCAGAGATTAGGAAGTTGAGAAACAGAGAGGTTCGACTAGTCAAAGTGCAATGGGGAGAGGATAAGAGCAATGCTACTTGGGAGACAGAAGCGAAGATGTGTTCACTGTACCCATTCCTTTTTGAGGGTATGTCTTTTAACTTCTCCTTTATCGTTTGTCTAGTACTTATCTTATCTTTAGTATGTCCTCTCATTAGTACCTTTGACCTTTAGATAGGGTAAACCTATGGTTGAAACATGTGTTTGAGACATGTTATGATTGATGGATGCGTGTGGATGCAAGTGTTTGCTAGTGGTTGCTCGTGGATGCATACACACACACTTTAGACACTACATCGGCTCAGTCACTTCATATTGCATATTGCGTATAATTGTGTGTAGGTAGCTATATTAATGGATGTATAATGGTTGTGTTATCATATGGATGATGCATTTTGGTGTATGGTTGTGCACACATGTAGAAATAGTATGTGTCGATAGGGTTCTTTCGCATACATATTGGATGCATGGCACTATCATGGTTTGCATTAAGGAGGTCAACTGAATCAGTAGACCGCCTGATTTTGCATTAGACAGGAAACATATACACACACTTTTTGCATATGTTCATACAGCATTAGAAACTTTAAGGACAATGGATGCTAGTGCTTGATGGTTTAGTAGATGGTTGTTTGGTTGGTAGGATACGTTCTTCTTGACATAGAGATTTCGAGGACGAAATCCTTTAAATAGGGGAGAATGTAACACCCCGAATTTCACTTAATATTAATGTTTAGTAATTAAAGAATAATTAATCTCAGACGTGAGAATTAAGGGAAACGGGTTGCGCCATTGTGTTTGTCTCGGAATTCTGGTTGAGATAGAGTCCGAGTTTGCGTGATTTGGACTTCGTATGAAGAAGTTATGGCCATCCGAAGTTTCAGAAAATTCAAAACGGATTTAAAATATTCAAATTTCAAATTTCAGAAGAGGCGGGAAAATTCCCGCCAGACAGAGGGTGTCGACACTAGGGTCGACATGGGTGTCGACTCCCCCCCAAGGGGTCGACCCATGTGTCGACCCAGGGGTCGACCCATGTGTCGACCCAGGGGTCGACCCCCCCTGTCGGTCAGTGTGACCTGGGTGTACTGATTTGGGATTTGGGCTATGTTTTGGGGCTTGTGACGAAATCTGACAGCTCTAACCTAATCTAGGGTTAATCTAAGGTCCTAAAATACATCCTAAATCTATAAATACACCCTAAGACTACCCTAATTCATACTAAAAATAGATACAACGTCGTTATGCCGTCAAAATGCAACTTAAAGGAGCCTCCATCAAATTAAAGAGGAAGATAGCTTCTCAAATCAACTTCTAATCAACTTTAGCAACTTAATCTTCTTCATAGGAGTGCTAATCAACAAGTTGTGAGTTTCTATGCCTTTAGCAAGCAATTGCTAAACTAATTATGATAGGATATAATGAGGTTATGGTTATGTATGTGGATCAATGCAAGTTATGTTATCATGTGCTATGTGTTCATGATGTTATGCAAGTCATATGCTATGTGTTCATGATGTTATGCAAGTTATGCAAGTCATATGCTATGAGTTCATGATGCTAGTTATGCAAGTTTTATGCTATATGTTCATGATGCTAGTTATGCAAGTTTTATGCTATGTGTTCATGATGCTAGTTATGCAAATCACTATGATAAACATTGATCCATTATGACACAATGTTGTGCAAGTTTGGTGTTTGATTATATGCAAGTTCATATATGACATGTTATGCAAGTTTGGTGTTTGATTATATGCAAGTTCATATATGACATGTTATGCAAGTTTGGTGTTTGATTATATGCAAGTTCATATATGACATGTTATGCAAGTTTGGTGTTTGATTATATGCAAGTAACATGTGCAAGTTTACACCTTTGTATGAGATGCATACATATGCAAGTTAACCCCTTTATATGTCACACATATATATATATGCAAGTTTACCCCTTTGTATGACATAAGTAACTTATGCAAGTTACCCTCTTTATGACATATGTGATTCATGCTAGTTGGGTTGATTATTTATGCTAGTTGGGTTTGATGCTATGGTCATATATGCATGTTGACACCTTTAAAACCCATGTTGATGCTAATGTTATGCAAGTTGAACCCATTGTATTTGTGATGAATCTTCCCTTATAAGTATGTCATGTTAGCGAATTACGTGGGGAACGATGGGGTTAATATTCATGTTAATAAAATGGTGTGAAGTTGGTATGATTATGCATACCATAAAGTGGATGGACATAATTGAGTCAATTATGTACATCGTTAAATTTGTAATTAATTAGGGATAATTAATACAAATTATGGGGGTGATTAATTAGGTGTAATTAATCGACTAAGACACGAGGTTGGACCCTTTTGTAGCATAAGACTGCCCGGAACCAACCGGCAAATCCAGCGGCTACAAATGATTGGCCCAATGTGAGAGGTCTTAGGCATAAACTAAATACGTGACAAGTGTAAAGACACGAGGTTAGACTCTGTTATGGCGTAAGGCTGCCCGTAACCGACCGGCAAATCCAGCTGCCATAAAAGATAGTCTAATGTGAGAGGTCTTTACAAAGGTTACGTTCTTAATCAATTAAGAAACACTTAACCAGATAAGCATGTAGTGGGGGCATGAGGGGTTAAGTGTGTGCCTTGGGTGGCATGTGGAAATCAAGTAAGTGCCTTGGGTGGCATGTGGAAATCTAGTGGGTTGCCTTGGGTGGCAATAGAAAAATACGATTAGAATACTTAACCAAGTGGAAACATGTAATTAAACATGATTAAAGGGTTAAGTGGGAAGCACTAGAAAAAGGGACAAGCTTAGGTGGGTAGCTTGTGGGGGCCCATTTCAACCAGTAACCCATATGTTTCTTATTGGGCTCGACCCATGTCGAGGACGGGACACGCGTACTGGGCTTGACTATAAGAGGCCAAAAACGGGTTAGCGGTGGCAACGCAAGTCCAACGGGTTTCATATGCGTGTGTGGACCCGGGCTGGTAGGTAAGACGTTGTTGCACCGTGTAGGTATAAGCCGTGCACCGTTGGTTGTATCGGGTTGCCACTTTGGGGAGTGATACACCCCACTGTGGGGCCAGCACAGGTATCTACGTTAGGGAGCCGATCACTTGGGGAGTAGTGGGTAGACCTAGTGGAGATAGGGGAAGACGACACCTATGTAGTCAGCTAGGGGCACACGAAACTACTAGTTAAACTTTCTAAGTCCTTGGGTGGGATTAACCTTTAAGTAGGAATGACTGGTGTGGTGCAGTGTAGTAATTACCCTTGGGTGGGTAGATGCGTCTTTACCGTTATCTTAGTTCATCCTATGTCTAGTTGGCTGCTTAGTGTAGTCATTTATCCCCAGTCATCACCGTACCAAGTTTATATCATACCCTAATTACTTTAATGATTGTATTGTTAAAGTTATAGGGCTCACTCAGACTTATGTCTGACCCCGTTGTTTTTATCTTTTTCCCAACCGTCAGGTTCTCAGAGTGGGCCTAGCACTAGTGGGCTTTGATCAGATTGCTTTATCTATCTTTTGGAGCTTGGACCGTGATGTAAACCCCAGCTTATCTTTTCTTTTATTGCTATTAGTTATATAGTGGGATTATGTACTTATGTTTTATCAGGATGGATATTTAGTACTTGACTCTTGTTTTAGTTGGTTTTGATATGTAACCAAACATATTTATCTTCTGCTGCAATGAAATGATGTTTTAGATTTCAAGTATTATTTATATCTGTCTTGTTGTAATTTTTCTGTTCTATATTCACTTAAAATACTCCACCGAAGTTAAGGCATTTCCTTAGTGAGTGACCTTAGTGGGTGTGGGGTGTTACATTGTAGGTTCGATAGGACCAGGAACGTTATGTTCAGGAGTAACCCTAATCCACCGGGAATTGCTGGGCCGGCTCTCCAGCTTCAAGGTGCACACGCGTGTGAATCCTGGACATCTTGCTAGAGCTAGTCTGAATTAAATAACGAAAATCCTTTTCGTTCGTTCATGTTGGAATCAAATTTCCAGTATGAGCTTTTCTTTTTCAGTTGTAAACCTATATAGTGATATAATAAGATGGGTATTATGACATCTAAAATTGATACATTTATTTTTGAAATTGTATCTAACACTTAGACATTAATAATAATATAAAATGAATTAGATTTTCTCATATGTATGTTTGGCCATTATAAGGTAAAACTCTATCCTTCGGTTCGCGTTGCATTGTATGATGGGACTTGAGTCTTTTGACGGCTTCATTTTTTCAAAAAGCATTGCGTTGTTTTTTTGCACTGGCATTCGAGTTGCGTAAACCCATTCTGTGTTATACGGTGTGGTCCCGTGATATGTCTTATTTTAAAATTAAGTTCAGAATAACTATAAGGTTTCTCATACTAGTCCCATGACCGGCTCGTAGTTTGTTTTTCCCTGGCAAGCTCGTGTGTCCATAATTTCACATGGGTAGCCTAGTTCTTAGGTAATTAGATTGTATCTTTTGTAGGTGTATAGAAGCTGGAGCATGAGTGGATATTATTTCAGACTCTTTCCCTGACTTTATTATGTTGACAACCTTATAATTCTGTTGTGTACTTATTCACTTGTTGAACCATTATGTATAATTATTATGATCCTGTGCAATGTTGTAAAGTCTGATAATTCCACTATTGTGATCTTATGTACATTATGTATTGTAATGTAATGTTTATCTTCTACTCTCATGTTTATATGTTATATTCCAATGATTATCCTTTCTTCTAGGGATCGAGAGTTTGAGTCGTCACATTTGGCACCAGAGCTGAGGGTTAACCTTAGTTCTAGGGTATAACATGTTCAACGACTCATCAGAGATAAAATCAGTAGCATTCTACGATGGTTGACTAATTAAAGATAGGATTAGTAATATCCTAGAATGAGTACACTAGGACAACACTCATCTAGTAGACACATTTCTATTTATACATGTCTTTATGATCTTATAATTTCCTAAAGATATCTTTTCAGTTCGCCTAACTCTTTTCTTGCTATTTGCAAATATAGTAGAAAATGAGCGGTAGAGGAAGAAGAGGTAGTGGAAGAGGAAGGGGTAATGTTCAGTCTGAAGTTCTGCAACCAAACCCTATAGGAGCACCGAATCAGCCAACTGTACCTCCACAATAGCCAGAACCCGATCTATAAGTTCTACCTAAGAAGTATAAGAATTCGGGTAGGTTACCATTCTTGGGAAAATAATCTGTTATTGAAGTGCAAGCCTGGATGTGTTCCTGTAAGAGAATTTTTGAAGGTCTAAGATTGAGTGGAGATCAGAAGAAATTCTTTGCATCCTGGCTACTTAAGGATGAAGCTTTGGTATGGTGGGAAACAACTACAATGGGGAATTTTGGAGGAAATATAACTTGGAGATAGATTTAAAGAAGTTTTCGGAGAAAGATTCGCTACTCCAAAAGTAGTAGAGCATCTGTACTACGAGTTCTCCAACCTCAAGCAAGGTGATATGACTTTTCTGGAGTACTTGGGCAAAATCAACGATCTTTCCCGATTTGGCCCAGTGCTAATTCAAGTTCCGTTAAAGAAGAATGTGATATTTATATATGGACTTTAATAGAAATACAAGAACTGGGTGACTTCTCATATAAAGCTTCCTTTCTCTAAGATGGTGGAAATGGCTTGCCGATATGAAAACATCGATAAGCATAATACATTGGAAGATAAAAAAAGAGGATATTCTGGTAAAAAGAGGAAGTATGCAAATAAGAGGCCAGAGACCAGTAAAGAAGGAGAAAAGCCTAAGGATGAACGGTTAAAGAATGTCGCATGTTTCAACTGCCATAAGCAAGGGAATTTGTCATGGAATTGCAAATCTCTAAAAAAAGAAAAAGAAGAATGAATCTGAATCCAGTTAGAAGTTTCAAGAGAATAGGGAATGTTGCAATTGCCACAAAAGGGGCAATATAAAGCCAGATTGCCCATTGTTGAAGAACTTTGAGGTAGCTCATGTTCACAATGTAGCAGATACCATGACAACTTCTACTGGTAGGCAAAGGCCAGATGTTTGGGAAGGTATATTCACTATTAAAAATATTCTGGTTAAAGTGTTGTTCGATACGGGTGTGTGGCGTAGTTTTATATCAAGTAATTTGGCTAGGAAATTAATTCTAGATTTCAATTATATTAAATAAAGTATTTTTGTTAAAAATCCGATAAGAGGCTCTATTGATCTTTTTCCGTACAGTAGAGTGCCTATCTCTTATTCTCGCTACCTGTTTCCTTTCAAAATAATTGTTAGGGGTTTTACCGAGCTCGATATTATACTTTAATTGGAATGGTTGACAAAATAAAGCCGAGGTTGAATGTGTTGAAAGAAACATTAGAGCGAAGACTATGTTTGGAAATTTTATATCCATACCATGCGAAGATCCAAATCTGGATAGAAATGAATTGTGGTCTAATCTCAATGTTTCCCAGCTCCCTTGGAGTCCAACCCAATTGTTAAGAAATATCCGTGTGTGTTCAAAGAAGTAAAGAGGCTTCCTCCAAGGAGAGAAATTTATTTTTGGATCAAACTCAGCAACTTATGTGGAAGGGTTTGATCATGCCAAGTTTCTCGGGTTAGGGTGCAGTAGTGGTATTCGTTCCAAAATCCGACGGTACCCTCAGATTATGGGTAGACTACCAAGACCTCAATAAGAAAACGCTAAGAATAAATACCCACTTCCTTGCATAGATAATTTATTGAATCATTTGAATGAAGCTCGGGTATTCTCTAAGATGGACCTATCTACAGGTTTTCATCAGCTCACAATTGTGAAAGAGTGTGTTCCTTTGACTTCTTTTAGGGGGCCAGAATTATTTTATGAATTGTTAGTAATGCCCTTCAGAATGTGCAGTGCCAATGCTTATTTTGTAGACGTGATGAATCAGGTATTCTTGGAAGTGTAGAATAAGTTCACGCTAGTTTTCACTGATGATATCCTTATCTTCTTTACGACAAAGGAAGAGCATGCGAAGCATTCGGAATAAGTATTGGAGATTCTAAGAAGAATAATATTGAAGGCCAAATTTTCCAAATGTAAGTTCGGGAAAGAAGAAGTGAAATTTATTGGGCATGTGGTGTCGGAAGAAAGAATCTCGGTAGATTCGATCAAGATTGCAACCATCCAAGATTGGAAGCAACCAAAGACCCCCACTGAAGTCAGAAGTTTTCTTGGGTTGACAAGTTATTACAGAAAGTTCATGAAAGATTTTTCTAAGTTGTCTTGTCCTTTGACGAAGCTTACCAAGAAGTATACTAAGTTTAATTGGACACCTAAGTGTGCAGAGGCAATTCAGGAATTAAAAGAAAGGCTATCCACTTCCTCGGTGTTGATTATTATTGATGGTAATCAATATTTAACCGTTTATACAGATGCTTCTGGGGAAGGACTTGGTGCAGTATTGATGCAAAGAGGCATAGTGATTTCTTATGCAAGTCGTCAGTTGAAAACGCATTAGAAAAGGTACGCTACTCCTGACTTGGGGTTATGTAACAATACGGATTTCGCCCGGACCTAATCGATCGCTAAATCGACCAATACCGTTCAAATCCTGCATACTTAACTTTGGGCATACAACACATTAGAACAGATATAAAAGACTATAATAAAACATTATAATAATGCAACATCAGAGTACAGAATATCAGAGTACATCAATAAATAATAATACAGCGGAAGATTAAATTACCATAAATGTAATACATTGCAGCGGAGTTAAACATGATATACTAAATGAAAACTGAACAGCAAAATAGAAATGATAGGATCCATCATCAGCTCCATAGCTATCCCAGATGAGTTTGCTAAAACCGGAATACATGGTTGCCCGTGTGGGAAAGAGGGCACCCGAGTTTGCAAAGTGAAACAAACTACGAGTCAGTTGTGCGACTGGTATGAGAAATCTTACTTAACCTATTTAATACTAGGGCTAATCACAGGACCACGCTGCTAACGCGAACGGGTTTACTCCATTGGATTTCCAGTGCATAAAATAAAGTAAATCATTAAACAATGCAATGCTTTTTAGAAAAATGAGACTCAAGTCCCATCACACAATACAACACAAACCGGAGGATAGAGTTTTACCTTATAATGGTAAAAAATGCTTGATACGATAAAATGGATTTGATATTATTAGTGGTGTATATATGTTTCAAAACCATTTCAATCATAATGTATCAATCATAGACGACATAGCTACCATATACTATGTCGCCATACTTGTTCTACAATCAAAACTGTATGGTGTCGTATTGGAAATTGTATTTCCATCATGAACCAAGGCAAAAGATAGTCCTTACCGAGTTCGAGACACTCTAGCCCGTGCCTCAGGATACAACCGCAAGCATACCTGGATCTTTAGGGCCGGTCCACAAATATATTAGTAGATTAATAATGCCTGAATAATACGTTTCCCCACCCTATGCGGTGTAAATAGAGCCACTAGGGACTCAAATAACCGAGGCACCTCATTCCATCATCCACATAAGTAATAATGCCCGAGCGTGTAAAACCCTGACACCGCTTCTAGCTAGAAAGAAATGTATGTCCTCCCTGCAGTCCTTACTCTCGTTTCTGGTTCATACCGGGGTGTGAGGCTCGCGAAGTAACGCTATACACAAAGCTGTGCTATTTAAAGCTGTGCTTTGATCATCAAACACAAGGCTCTGCTTTTCAACTAAAGCCTTGATCATTTGCATCTTAGCATGCCACATTGTCAATCCATACCATACCATTGATTTCTACCAATATATAGCCTCTAAGCTCGTACGTCTTAGAGAAGGGTGTTATGCAAGAGAATAAATTCTTCGCCACCAACAAATATATAATTTGCAGAGATCAACGAATACAGTATAAAGGAATACAACGTCAGACATACCATCCATTTACAAGTTCGTTCTGGGTCTGAATGAAACCGAAGACACCTTATTCCTCGTCCCATATGCCCAATACAGAAGTGAGCTGCTCGCATATCCATCGATCTCTAAGTACGTCTGGACAATCACCACTTAATACCTTGTCTTGGGATGCCTCCCAATCAAGACATCAGTAATCATCCAAACGATGTGAAGACCTCCGGTCTTCAACCACCGTCTTCATCTTCGATTCTTGATCGTCGTATTAATAATTCAGAATGGGTTGAACCCGGTCTTTCCGAATAACTAGTGTATTTTATAATCAATAATAAACTTCTATAAAAACACATTATAAGCCTCATTCCAATTCAGAATATTGTTTTAGGTAAAATATTCACATTATCAGGGAAAGGTTCCCATTAATTTTATCAAAGATAAATTATTTAATTTTTTCTTTAATCCTCTTTTTAATGATTCATTAAAACTCCAATTTGGTTGTAATATCAATAATCATTATTTAAGGATTATTCAAATTTAAGAAATAAATCTTATCTTTAACTGTGTTAAATAACCAATGTTATTTAAAACACAATGTTCACGATAAACCCAAAATCATTTCCCATTAAATATGGATTTTTCATAGAAATCAAATCAATATATAATCGACATAAATTTCTGTATCAGACTAATAATATAAATGGAATAACGTCAAAGCCTTTTAAATTCCATATATAGTAACAGTCTTCTTTTACAGAATCTCAACTCGATTGTTATTAAATCGAAATCCATTCAATTCCAATTTATTCTATTAAATTGGAAAACTTTACTTTGGAAAACTTTTCATTAAATCTTAATAAAAAGATTTATAAATTCTGAATCCTATTTTCACTATTAATTGGGTGAAGAACAAATGTCGTTTAAAACATAGTTCACAATAAACCAAATTCACATTTCATTTTATTCCAATAATTAAATATAATTGAAAATTCTAAAATTTTAATTAAAAGTTTTATTCTTTTCCTATGGGGTTCAAGAACCAATGTCGTTTAAAACACCGTTCATGACAAACCCAAAAATCCAATTTATTTTATCCTTTTAAAAACATTGGATCCTTATTTCTAGTTAATAACTAGTTCATTTTGATAAAAATATATTTTTATCTTTGCAAAATTGGAATTTTTCATCCACATTCTTTCCAAATCATTTATTATTATTTTACATAATTATTCCATATTTTTAATATTTTTATTATCGCCCGTACAGTCGGTTTCCAATAACGGCCACCGAACTGCATTTATAACGACCTTTTCTGAAATTGATTTGAACATAATTCCAAATCCAACTGTTAGATTTCAAAACTCTTATATGCTTTGGAAAGCTCTTTTCAATACGAACCCAACAATTCCGATTTTAGGACAATCCGATGGTCGGACCTCCCGTTACATCAATTTGAAGATAATGGCCGAAATTCGTGAACGGTCGCTGCGTGGTGCGTTTTATTCAGGCCATTATATATATAATATATATATCGTATATATATTTCGTCGATTTATACTTAAATCGTATTTTATAAAAAAAATTAAATTCATCTTAAAATGATTTTAACATCATTTTAAATTTTAAAGCAAAATTGAATATTGTATATTTTTATCATATCAAAATAATAATATTTCAAAATATTATATTTTGAAACACTTCCTTTTATATTCATTTTAAAATGAAATAAATCGATCGGTAAACCCTTTCGGGTTAAAAATGGCGTTTGCTGCTTAATTCGGCTTCACATTTTTCTTCTTCACTGAATATTATTTAAAATATTTATTATTTTAAAATATTCTTTATTTTAAAAGATTCTTTATATAAAAATGTTCTTTATTTAAAATATCCTTTATATAAAAGTTATTCTGAATCGGAATGCGACTAATTCAATTACCATATAAATTCGGTCATATGGATTTCAAACATTGCATATGTATATAACAGCAATGATAAATAGTCATTAAATAATCCATTCACATCCAGAGTGAAATTATAACTGTGTGAGCATTAATGTAAATAAATAACGCTCATCACAGATTGTCAATCTATCAATTGACATACAACTAAATATTGGAACTTGTGTATGACAAATATCACCCCAATACCCGTGTGGGGTATTCAAACAACAATTCTGATGTCGAAAAAAAGAATATTTTATTCGCATTACATTTCTATTTTAAATATGGTAAATAAAAAGAAATACTTTTATTTGTATGACATGTTTCATATTTTTAACGACAAAACAAAATACAATTTTGTTTTGTCGACAGTTCCTACTTCAACATAAATGAAAGTGGTATTTTTGTTTGTTGACAATTCCTATTTCAACATAAATGAAAGTGGTAAATTTATATGTCAGTTCTAAATTAAACAAAAGTGACAAATTAATATCTAAATAAACATTTCTAGCTACAATGTTATTTTTAATCTAAATAAACATTTCAAATGAAAATGACATGTTTATTCTAAATTAACATTAATAATAAAAATGATATGTTTATCTAATATACCATTTTATAACAAAATGGTATTTTTAATTTAATATAACATTTTGACTAAAATGACAATTTTATTCTAATATAACATTTTAACTAAAATGATAATTGTATTCAAATGAAACCCTTTACAACAAAATGTGATTTTTATTCTAATGCAACATTTTACAAAAAAATATGATTTTACTTCTAATGCAATATTTTGATAACAAAATGTGGCTTCATTTCTAATGCAACATTTTTACAACAAAATGTGGTTTTATTTCTAATGTAACACTTCATACAACAAAAATGGTAATTTTATTTTGTTAACATTTCATGAAAATGTTATTTCTATTATGCTAACATAAAAATGATATTTCTTTTTAACTCAAACTAACATGTTAAAATGTGCCTTTTAATAACAAAATATGTTTAACATGTATTTCTTATTATATCTAATTAACATATGTATTTCCTTTTATTTCAAACTAACATGTGTTAATATGTTTTTATTCTAATTCTAACTAACATAAGAGAATGTCACATTGTAATGATAAAACATGTGTTAACATGTTTTTATATTTCTACCTAATGATCATTTTAATCCTCTCTACATGCACTTTTAAATAAAATGACATTAACATTCTAGCCTGGCATTTATAAAGAAAATGACATTTATATTCTAATATGGCATTTATAAATAAAATGCCGTTTTATTCTAATCAAACATTTTTAACTAAAATGACCATTTTATACTAATGCAACATTTTTATATTTTATTAACAAATCTAATTCAACAAAACAAATAAAAGTGATGTTTTGTCTTGTCGACAAATCTAACTCAACCAAGCAAATAAAAGTGATATTTTTGTTTTGTCGATAATTTTAACTCGACAAAATAAATAAAAGTGGTATTTTAATTTTGATGACGATTCTAATTCAACAAAACACATCAAAGTGATATCTTTATATGTGACTAAAAATGTAGATTTAATATTTGATTTAAAATGACACTTCTAATTTGTGATTAAAATTGACAATTTTAATATGTGATTAAAATGACAATTTGAATATGTGATTGAAATGACAATTCTAATATGTGACTAAAATGACATTTCTAATATGTGATTGGAATGACATTTCTAATATGTGATTGAAACGACAATTCTAATATGTGATTAAAATGACATTTCTAATATGTGATTAAAATGACATTTCTAACTCGACATGAAAATGGTATTCTTATATGACAATTCTAACTCGACATAAAAATGGTATTTTTATATTTCCGATAATTCTAACACACCAAAATGACATTTTATTCTCTCGATTCTAATTTCAACAAAAATGATAATTTAATATCGTTGATTCTATTTTCAACAAAAGGGACAAATATATTTTGTCAATTCTAGTTCAACAGAATGACCATTTATATGTTAATGGTTCTAATTCAATAAAATGACAATTTTATATTTTGCTGATTCTAATTCAACAAAATGACCATTTATATAAAATTCAATGAAATGACAATCTTAAATTTTCAATTCTAGTACAACAGAATATTATATCATCATAATAGCATCAAACCATTTGAATCAAATAATGTACATGCCAGAATTTCTACACTATAATGATTTATTTATTTTTAATTATCGAAAAAGAAATCTCACTTGATTTTAATTCTGTACAGTTCAGATCTGAATTTCCTCTGAATTCTGATTTGCCCATTTTTAGTTCAGGTCAGTTCCACTTCGAAGTGCTTGCTGATGCGATCCCATCGCATTTGAAATCATCTAATTCGGACATCGTATGTAATAGTTATGCAATTTAAAACCTTAATTATATTAATTAATTAATTAATTACTTAATGGCTAATTACATTCTCATTTCAGCTTCTGGAACCCGGAAAATCACGACGCCACTTGCTCAGAACCTTCCCTCGACTTCTGCACATCCCACAGGCCGTCGACGCCGGATCCGACCCTACCACGACGAAGCCCCATCGCCGCCGCCCCCGTGTGTGACGACCGCCCATAACCCCCGCACTAAACAAGTGGAATAATGCGCCGCAAGGTGTGCCAGAATGCTATGGATGATCATCAGAGTAGGTAAACACATCGAAACCTATCGTAGAACTCACAGCGCAAGGATGAAATATAATAGAACATATACAATAGGTAATAGTAATGAGGTATCATATAGCAAACTTTTGAAACTTTCTCAACATCCAGAAAGGTTATCCAACTGATATCAAAGTTTGTACATAAGGCCTCACTATAACTCTCAAGAACCTCAAAAAGCGGAAACAGAAATACTAGATAGTAATAAAACCGGTACGCCAGCCTCCTGCTCGTCTTCGCTCAGCTTCCCCGTCTCACTAAGCTCCATTACCTGTAACCTGCTACTTAGTCTGCCCATCCACAACCGGATGAACAACTCAAGGTAATAAGAGGAGACATAAAGCCTTGAGTCAGACAATAGTCTTGGTGAGCGATAAAACAGCTAACAAACTTCAAAAAGAAAGTATATGAGAATGGGTTAATGAACAACTTATCTACCCACAACACCAGAGAAGAACTCAACCTTATCTTCCTCACATCAGATAGTGATAGCCTTTACACCAAGCATTTCAACCATTAATCCATAGAAACCAGAAAAACCATTTGTTCATGGAAAACAGAAACAACCAACAATAGCAATCATGGCATCGAGATTATATATATATCTCACGCAAATCATCCTAGTCGAATTCAACATCCCTCGAATACAAGCCCCAGAGGCCGAAACCAATATCAGACAAGCACTCAAGGAACATATACTTCGATGTTGGATAACCTACGTGAGATGGCACAAGCAAAACATCCAGCATACATGACAGACTCTGGCTATCACCGCCAATCCTGCTTCAAAACCATCATTATCGTATGACGACCAATCTTGCCATATGTCAAGGGCTAATGGTAACCCCAGTTCTAGCATGAACTCCATATGTCCAACCTTGACACTAGGCCTTTCCCCAAGACCCAGGGTACTCGACCAGCAACCTTCTGATCTTTTGGATGCCCCTATCGTACCCCTGCTTTGAGCCTGCTAGAACTAACGACAACGATGACCTCTCGGCCTTCGCATCTCTAGTCGTCCAACCTTGACGATATTTCATAGCTCAAGCAACCTTCTCGAGAATCCATTATCCATCAACTCATGACATTTGAGTTGTCGCCTCATTCGTTGTTCCACCTTGATCAACGAACACATTCAACACTTCGAACCTTCCTACTTGAACCACTTCGAAGTTATAACATCACTTGAAGTGTCCGATCAGAAATTTCCACTAGAAATGCCGACCAGACCCCTTCTGGTCTTTCTGGACCGATCAGACCCCTCCTGAACCGACCCGACCTCCCTCAGCTCCTTCTGGACCGACCAGAATCCTTCTGAACCAACCAGACTCCCTTCTCAACCTTCTGGACCGATCAGACCGACCAGCTCCAAGACCGACCAGCCTTTATCACCTGAGACCGACCGACCACCTGCTCGGCCAACCACCCTAGAGCGACCCAACCTGATCACCCCCTTCCTGGAACATGACCGACCGGCCTGCTCCAAATCAGAACTCCGGATTTGCTCGACGTGACCAGTATAGACCGACCGACCACTTCCTTGCGACCGATCCGACTAGCCTGCTCCCTCTTAGCCGACCCAATCCCTGTCTTGCTTCCCAAGCCACGATTTGACCGACCAGTCTAGGACCGACCCCTCTTGACCGACCCGATTCCTCCATAGCTCCATTTCGACTTCGATTTCGACCAAACTTCGCCAAACGACGAATCCGACGAAACCGGCTTATCCGGTTCATCCAAACGCAACCACAAACATGTTATGCAACCAACAATATCATCAATCTAACAATTTCCATCAAAACACATAATTTTCCCAAAACATGATAAGTGAACATATGAACATAAAAAGGGATCTAATTTGCATAAACTTGAGAGAAATCATGAAACTAACCATTTAAAATTATCTAGATCAGATCCTAAGGTGATTCATATGTAAAATGGACTTAGCATGGTGTAGATCTAAAGAAAATAACATGGAAATGATGAAATTAACATCCTATAACTCACATACTTTCATGAATCCGAATGAGAGATGTAAATCACTCACCGATTATCCAAAACAAAGCAAAAGCGATGTAAAAGCAATCCGGACAGCGAACACTTCGAATCAAACCCTTCAATCCGATGAATTCGCCCTTGAAACGATGTTGATCTAGCCTCGAATGGTATAGATCTTCGATTTCCCTCCTTGGATTTGGAATTTTAATGGTGGAAAGGTGTTAGAGGAAGAAGGAGATCAAAGCCTCCCCATAAGAGAATGGAAAATTCCAACCTTTCTCCATATCCCTTACCCCCTATTTATAGCCTCCACCAACCCCTTAATGGGCCTTCTCCAAATCAGCCCATTAGCCTTCCAAAACCTGAACAGCCAACTGAAAAACCTTAAAACAATGATTTCTCCTAAACCACTGAACCAAATCCTTAATGTAACCACTCTACGGAAAGGCAATCGCCAATTCCTTTCCAATGGCACAGGTCTCACACTCTGATTCGACCTGAGTCAAAAGTTATGCCCTGTACAAGACTGACAGGGGCAAAATGGTCACAAACAAAATCGGTAAAATTTATGGACATGTCTCATATCCGCATAAGTAACATACCAAAAGTTGAGAATGATCCAACCCTCAGGGAATAAAATAAAAATATTTTACGATCTTCCGATACGTAAAATGCGGGCTGTTACATTCTCCCCCCTTAAGAATTTCACCCCCGAAATTCCGAGCAAACACAAGCAACCATAACAATTCCGCAAGCCTATCATCCATGAGAAGCCAATCCTATCATCCAAACTAGCAACCATCAAGCCATGCATCCATAGCCTTATCCTAGCACGCGGAATTCTATCAAACAACAACAAGATACAACGCTATAACGATGATAAAATCAAAGGGTCCTACCGACGAAGAGTTCTGGATGAGTCGCCCTCATACTCTCTTCCATCTCCCATGTACAATCGTCGCCATCTTCACTCCATTGTACCTTGACTAGCTTAACCATCTTCCTCCTAAGTTGTTTCGTGTCATTCCCCATAACACGAAGTGGCCTACGAGGTTTCGCAACTGTAGTTTCCACTTCTAGGTCTTCGTACTGTTCTTGAGGTACCACCACATTCGAATCGTGCACAAACTTCCGTAGAAACGACACATGGAAAACATTATGCACACTCGACATCTTCTCGGGTAACTCTAATCTATATGCGAGCTTTCCTATTCGCTCGACTATCGGAAACGGTCCAACAAACCTTGGAGCTAACTTTTCTTTACTTCCGAATCGAACCACATGCTTCAACGGTGAAATCTTCACGAAAACCATATCACCTACGTCGAATTCCAAATCCTTGCGACGCTTATCGGCGTAACTTTTATGACGATCTTGGGCCGCCTTCATTCGTTGTCGAACAATCTCGATACAATCCGAGGTTTCTCTAATCATTTCAGGCCCAAGTACCAACTTATCTCCGGTTTCTAACCAACAAACTGGAGAATTGCACGACCTTCCATACAACGCCTCGTATGATGCCATCCCAATACTCGACTGGTAGCTATTATTATATGTAAACTCAACTAGATGTAGATGGTCCTCCCATGATCCTCCGAAGTCTAACACACAAGCCCTCAGGAGATCTTCTAAAACTCAGTTGACTCTCTCGGTCTGACCATCAGTTTGGGGATGATATGCCGTACTTAAGCACAATTCGGTTCCCAAAGCTTCTTACAAACTTTTCCAAAATCCACTCGTGAACAATGGATCCCGGTCACTTACTATACTCTTTGGGACACCATGGAATCGAACTATCCATTTCACATAAAGCTCAGCCAATTTTGATGCTGTCCTAGTCGTCTTGATAGGAATGAACCTTGCACTTTTGGTCAAACGATCCATAATGACCCAAATCCCTTCATTCCCTGCCCTGGTTCTAGGTAGTTCATCGATAAAATCCATCGATATTTGCTCCCACTTCCATGTAGGAACTTCTAATGGCTGAAGCAAACCACTCGGCTTTTTCTGTTCAGCTTTCACTAACTGACAGTTCATACAATTGGAAATGAACTTTCCAATATCTCTTTTCATCCCTTCCCAGTAGTAGGCTCGCTTCATGTCCTGATACATTTTATTACCACCGGGATGAATCGTTAGCTTCGAGTGATGATATTCTCTCAGAACCTCATCCCTCAATCCGTCGATATCAGGAACAACTAATCGTCCTTGCTTTCAAAGCCAACCTTCTTGATCGACCTCGAACTCTTTATCCTCTGGTTCCAGTTTCTGAATGAACTCGACAAGCTTCGCATCTTTCTTTTGGCCCTCGCCAATCCTTTCGATAAGAGTAGGCCTTATCGACAAGCTTGCCAACATTTCAGGTTCCAACTCACACCTTGGCCTGAAATCGAACCCTGCCAAGTACTCGAGGCTCTTCCATTCCGAAAACATCGCTCCCAAACTTGCGTGTCTTCGACTCAATGCATCTGCAACTGCATTGCCTTTGCAAGGAATATAGGCTATACCAAAATCATACGATGCCAGAAACTCTAACCATCGTTGCTGCCGAAGATTCAAATCCTTTTGGGAGAAAAGATACTTCAACAACTTGTGATCCGTAAACAACTCGAATCGTTTCCCCAACAGGTAATGTCTCCACATCTTCAGAGAAAACACAATCGCTGCCAACTCCAAATCATGAGTTGGATATTTTCTCTCATGCGGCTTTAGCTGTCGACTTGCATAAGCCACTACCTTATCCTTCTACATTAGCACTGCTCCAAGTCCAGTACCACATGAATCAGTATACACCACCATCTCTTCATTCCAACTTGGAATGGTCAACACAGGTGCACTCATCAATCTCTCCTTCAAGATTTCGAACGCTTGTTCACACTTCGCATCCCATGCGAACACTTGGTTCTTCTTTGTCAATCCTGTTAATGGTGCAGCTATCTTGGAGAAATCCTTGATAAACCTTTGGTAATAACCAGCCAACCCAAGGAAACTCCGAACATCCATCGCATTCTTAGGTCTATCCCAGTCCTGGATTGCTGCAACTTTAGCGGGGTTAACCGCTATACCTTTTCCAGAAACAACACGACCTAAGAACCTCACTTCATCCTTCCAGAAGTGACACTTTGAGAACTTGGCCTTAAGCTGATGCTTTCGCAAGATCTCTAACACAACTCTCAAGTGCATCTTATGTTCTTCCATATTTCTGGAGTAAACCAGTATATCATCCACGAATACCAGCACGAACTTACTCAACTGATCTCTGAACACTCTATTCATAAGATCCACAAAATACGCTGCCGCGTTAGTCAACCCGAATGGCATTACCAACCACTCGAAGAAGACGGACGGTGTCCTAAAAGCAGTCTTTGGCACACTATCCTTAGCCACTCTCAATTGGTGAAATCCCGTTGCCAAATCCATCTGAGAAAACATTTCGGCTTCGTGAAGCTGATCGAACAAGTCATCAATCCTTGTCAACGGATACTTGTTCTTCTTAGTCACCTTGTTCAGCTCACGATAGTCCACATACAATCTTAACGAGCCATCTGCCTTAGTTGCAAACACGACTGGTGCACCCCACTCGGAAACACTCCTCCGAATGAATCCTTTTCCAAAAAGGTCACGAACTTGCACCTCTAACTCTCGCTATTCCCTAGGCGCCATCCGCCTAAGGGGCATAACAATTGGTCTAGCACCTTCGACCAAATCGATCCTAAACTCGATCTCACGATGCGCCGACAACCCTTTGACCTCGTCAAAGACATCTACATACTCATTAGCGATTAGCACTGATGATAGGTCTTCCTGTGGAATCCCAAGCGAATATAGATAACTCACGAAGACCCCGTCTTCGCGCTTACATCTAATCAACACCTTTCGCCCTTCCACATCCCCGACCCTCACCTCTAGCTTCTCGCAATTCACCCTTGCCGCATATCTCTTGAGACAATCCATGCCCAAGATGATCACATACCCAGCGAAGTTAAGAACAAAGCAATCACACATAAAAGAGCAACCATGACTCGATAACACTAGACCACGACAAATCATGCACAAACTGGACGAACCCCCAACTGAATTAGTCACGATCAATGGTCTATCACAAATCTCGGGTTCCAAACCCAAGCGACACACAAGCTCATTGCAGATGAATGCATGTGATGCTCCAGTATCAAACAAAACTCAAACTGAAACACCGTTAACAGAAAAAGTACCTTGCACCACGACACCTTTTCCCTTTTCCTCTGCAGTAGGAGCTCTTGAAGAAGATGGCACGGCTTCTAAATCATATGCCTTCACAATCTGTTTGCCCTTAGCTGATTCTGGGCAATCTTTCTTCTCATGCCCAGGCTTTCCACACTTGAAGCACTTCTTCTCAGCTTTGGGATTCTTGCACTCATTTGAATAATGACCCTTCTGTTGGCAGTTAAAGCAAACCACCTCACTCTTGGGTTTCTTTTAGCCATCCTTTCATTTCTGCTGTTGCTGCTTCCTCTTTTTATTATTACCACCCTGCTATGGTTTCTGAGCTTCCTTGGTTGCAGCGACAACATTTGCTTCCTTGGGAAACAAGCTCTCATGGCGAATAGCTTTTTCCACAATCTTTTCAAATGAATCATCAAGATGGTCCACAAGCGGTTTTCCAATATGAGCATCCAAACCCAAGACAAACTTCTCATTCTTCTGATAGGGTGTATCAATGTATGAACGAGCATATCTAGACAAAGCCTCAAAATCAGAAATGTAGTCAAAAACTGATCTGCCATTCTTCTTCAACTCTACGAACTTCTTGAAGAGAACGAACTTCTGAGCAGTGAAGATAAACTTTGCTTCAAACTTTGCTTGGAATTGCTCCCTTGAAATCTCCTCTTCCGGAGTCTCGAGTATAACAGAATTCCACCATTCCATGGCTCTGCTCTGAAGCTGCCTTGATGCAAGCTTTCTCTTCATTGCATCTTCAATACCCAAGTCTCCAAAGATTCGAACACATGAATCCATCCACCTCTGAACCTCTTCAGCTGGTTCAGTTCCCTTGAATGGTTTCCCTCCTAGAGATATAAAGTCCTTGCACATCTTTGCAAAATCTACTCTAGGAACTCGCACACCTACATCTACCGTAGCCGCCACTGGAGCGGGTACCCTTCGCATAATTGCTTCTGACATGGCTTCAAACATGGCCGGGTAATCTGGTTCGTCGCCATTTCTCCCTCCAGTATTAGCTCTCCTAGTAGCGTGTCTTGATGGTCGTCCACTCATTCTAAATCTGCGATCTAGAATAATTAGCCACTTCCAAGAAAACTGCTAAAGAGATACAACTACTAATACTATATATGTTAATATACATATAGTAAACATCCAACAGAAATCTACAAATACGTCTCTCCCATGTAATTACGTCTTTGAACTTTGGCCAAAATCATTGACCAGAGCTCTGATACCAAATGTGACGACCGCCCATAACCCCTGCACTAAACAAGTGGAATAATGCGCCAAAAGGTGTGCCAGGCTGCTATGGACGATCATCAGAGTAGGTAAACACATCAAAACCTGTCGTAGAACTCACAGCGCAAGGATGAAATATAATAGAACATATACAACAGGTAATAGTAATGAGGTATCATATAACAAACTTTTGAAACTTTCTCAACATCCAGAAAGGTTATCCAACTGATATCAAAGTTTGTACATAAGGCCTCACTATGACTCTCAAGCAACACAAACAGCGAAAACAGAAATACTAGATAGTAATAAAACTGGTACGCCAGCCTCCTGCTCGTCTTCGCTCAGCTTCCCCGTCTCACTAAGCTCCATTTCCTGTAACCTGCTACTTAGTCTGCCCATCCACAACCGGATGAAAAACCCAAGGTAATAAGAGGAGACATAAAACCTTGAGTTAGACAATAGTCTTCGTGAGCGATAAAACAGCTAACAAACTTCAACAAGAAAGTATATGAGAATGGGTAAATGAACAACTTATCTACCCATAACACCAGAGAAGAACTCAACCTTATCTTCCCCACATCAGACAGTGATAGCCTTTACACCAAGCGTTTCAACCATTAATCCATAGAAACCAGAACAACCATTTGTTCATGGAAAACAGAAACAACCAACAATAGCAATCATGGCATCGAGATTATATATATATCTCACGCAAATCATCCTAGTCGAATTCAACATCCCTCGAATACAAGCCCCAGAGGCCGAAACCAATATCAGACAAGCACTCAAGGAACATCTACTTCGATGTTGGATAACCCACGTGAGATGGCACAAGCAAAACATCCAGCATACATGACAGACTCTGGCTATCACCGCCAATCTTGCTTCGAAACCATCATTATCGTATGACGGCCAACCTTGCCATATGTCAAGGGCTAATGGTAACCCCAGTTCTAGCATGAACTCCATATGTCCAACCTTGACAATGTCCAACCTTGACACTAGGCCTTTCCCCAAGACCCAGGGTACTCGACCAGCAACCTTCTGATCTTTTGGGTGCCCCCATCGTACCCTTGCTTTGAGCCTGCTAGAACTTACGACAACGATGACCTCTCGGCCTTCGCATCTCTAGTCGTCCAACCTTGACGATATTTCATAGCTCAAGCAACCTTCTCGAGCAACCATTATCCATCAACTCACGACCTTTGAGTTGTCGCCTCATCCGTTGTTCCACCTTGATCAACGAACACATTCAACACTTCGAACCTTCCTACTTGAACCACTTCGAAGTTATAACATCACTTGAAGTGTCCGATCAGAAATTTCCACTAGAAATGCCGACCAGACCCATTCAGGACCGACCAGACCCCTTCTGGTCCTTCTGGACCGATCAAACCCGTCCTGAACCGAACCGACCTCCCTCAGCTCCTTCTGGACCAACCAGAATCCTTCTGAACCGACCAGACTCCCTTCACAACCTTCTGGACCGATCAGACCGACCAACTCCAAGACCGACCAGCCTTTATCACCTGAGATCGACCGACCACCTGCTCGACCAACCACCCTAGAGTGACCCAACCTGATCACCCCCTTCCTGGAACATGACCGACCCGCCTGCTCCAAATCAGAACTCCAGATTTGCTCGACCTGACCAGTATAGACCGACCGACCACTTCCTTGCGACCGATCCGATTAGCCTGCTCCCTCTTAGCCGACCCAATCCCTGTCTTTCTTTCCAAGCCACGATTTAACCGACCAGTCTAGGACCGAGCCCTCTAGACTGACCCGATTCTTGCACAGCTCCATTTCGACTTCGATTTCGACCAAAACTTCGCCAAACGACGAATCCGACGAAACCGGCTTATCCGGTTCATCCAAACGCAACCACAAACATGTTATGCAACCAACAATATCATCAATCTAACAATTTCCATCAAAACACATAATTTTCCCAAAACATGATAAGTGAACATATGAACATAAAAACGGATCTAATTTGCATAAACTTGAGAGAAATCATGAAATTAACCATTTAAAATTATCTAGATCAGATCCTAAGATGATTCATATGTAAAATGGACTTAGCATGGTGTAGATCTAAAGAAAATAACATGGAAATGATGAAATTAACATCCTATAACTCACATACTTTCATGAATCCGAATGAGAGATGTAAATCACTCACCGATTATCCAAAACAAAGCAAAAGCGATGAAAAAGCAATCCAGACAGCGAACACTTCGAATCAAACCCTTCAATCCGATGAATTTGCCCTTGAAACGATGTTGATCTAGCCTCGAATGATATAGATCTTCGATTCCCCTCCTTAGATTTGGAATTTTAATGGTGGAAAGGTGTTAGAGGAAGAAGGAGATCAAAGCCTCCCCATAAGAGAATGGAAAATTCCAACCTTTCTCCATATCCCTTACCCCCTATTTATAGCCTCCACCAACCCCTTAATGGGCCTTCTCCAAATCAGCCCATTAGCCTTCCAAAACCTGAACAACCAACTGAAAAACCTTAAAACAACGATTTCTCCCAAACCGCTGAACCAAATCCTTAATGTAACCACTCTACGGAAAGGCAATCACCAATTCCTTTCCAATGGCACAGGTCTCACCCTCTGATTCGACATGAGTCAAAAGTTATGCCCTGTAAAAGACTGATAGGGGCAAAATGGTCACAAACAAAATCGGTAAAATTTATGGACATGTCTCATATCCGCCTAAGTAACATACCAAAAGATGAGAATGATCCAACCCTCAGGGAACAAAAAAAAAAATATTTTACAATCTTCCGATACGTAAAATGCGGGCTGGTACACCGTGCCTAAAGCGCTGGCGAACTCGCCACCTCGGTCCTCCCCAAAAACAGTCATGAACCGGACAACTTCGATCCCCAAATTCTCACAATCTAGGACCCTAAATTCCATCATAGTCGTTTGGATTGAAAGGCCATGGAATTCTCTTCGATTTTGTTTTGGAATTGGGTTTTAAATTGAATGGATTATGAAGAAATTAACGATGGAAGTTGAGAGCACATCGTCCATCGAAATATGTAGAATAGCGGCTGTAAAGAGATGGACTAGGGTTACGTATTTTCTAGAATATATATATACTGTGTATTTTATACTATTTTTTTTTAATTCTTGTTTAATGCCACGTACTCCAAATCGAACCCAACGAATGACCCCCTTGCCAAATACCCCTATTCCGGACACTATAGACTAGGTCCAATCAGCCCATTTGATCGTTTCAGCTTGTTTTTCTTTAAATTATAATATAAATTATTTAATTATTTAATTTGGTCGTACATTTAAATTTACCGGGGCCACAAACGGACTCTAAAAATTATTTCTAGTTATGTTTTGATGATACGGTCCTAACAAAACTAATTTCATTAAATTTGGAGACCGTTTGAAAAATGGCAATTTTCAAGTTGATTGAAATTGACAGAACACATTTTCTTTTGCCATGCTCACATATTAATTTGAAAAATTATGAAAATTGAAACCTAGCAATAATTTGACATTCCGGTTCCAACAAAAGTGGTTTCATCGAAAATGGAGGTCGTTTGAAAAATAGCTATTTTTAAGGGCCATATATATTATATTAAATTCTACAGCGACTATTCTGAATGTTCAACTGGCCATAACTTTTGATTCCCACTATGAAATTTCAATTTTTCAATTTTGTTGGAAAGATATTTTTGAACAGATTATAATATTTTTGGTTTCACCAAAATCCATTTTATTTTGCATCCTATACAGTCAGTTAAAGTTCGAATTCAAATTTTCAAACTACCACGCTATTTCTAACTCCTTTTATGATTAAAATAAAAAAATTCATTCTAACTTCGATTTAAATAAATTTTTAGTCGTTATTATTTAAAATAAATTATATTAACTTTTAAAATCTAATAAAATTTATAAAGTAAAAATTTTAAATTGGTTCAGAATTTGCGAATTGTTACAATCTCCCCCACTTAAAATCTTTTCATCCTTGAAAAGGAACGGAGATAAATATTGTTTAATTAACCCACTAAATTTTCATTTTTTATTTTATTGGTTTCAGTAATTTTATTCATTGATTAACTTTTCAAATATATGTCTTTTATATATCAAAAATCATATTTTCTAAAATCGGATTATATATATAAGCACAAATACGTTAATTATAACTTGTCACTCTTAACTTATTCTAGGGCATTACTAACCCCATCTCTAATGAGTTTCTCATTCTAGGATACTACTGATCCTATCTATAATGAGTATTCTTATTGGATATTACTAATCCAATTCACTGATGAGTCTTTTGTTCAGTTCTAACGAGTTGTACCCTAAAGATTTGAGCTAACCAGAGCTCTAATACCAAATATAATGATACGAATTTTGCCTGGACCTAATAGATCGCTAAATCGACAACGACCGTTCAAATCCCGTAGACATTAACTTTGGGTATACAACACATTAGAACAGATAACAGAAGAAGACTTTTATAAAACATTAAAATAATGCAACATCAGAGTACAGAATATCAGAGTACATCAATAAATAATAGGATCCATCTTCATCACCGTAGCTATCCAGGATGAGTCTGCTAAAACCTGAATACAAGACTGCCCATGTGGGAAAGAGGGCACCCGAGTTTGCAAAGTGAAACAAAATACGAGTCAGTCATGGGACTAGTATGAGAAATCTTACTTAACCTATTTAATACTAGGGCTAACCACAGGACCACGCCACTAACGTGGAACGAGTTTACCCCATTGGATTGCCAGTGCATAAAATAAAGTGAATCGTTAAACAACACAATGCTTTTTAGAAAAATGAAACCATTATAAGACTCAAGTCCCATCACACAATGCAACACAAACCGGAGGATAGAGTTTTACCTTTATAATGGTCAAAAATGCTTGATACGATAAATCGGATTTGATATTATTAGTGGGGCATATATGTTTCAAAAACATTTCAATCATAATGTATCAATCATAGACGGCATAACTACCATATACTATGTCACCATACTAGTTCTACAATCAAACCCGTATGGTGTCGTATTGGAAGTTGGATTTCCATCACGAACCAAGGCAAAAGATAGTCCTTACCGAACCGTGCCTCAGGATACAGCCGCTACCGCACCTGGATCTTCAGGGCCGGTCCACATATTTGTTAGTGGATTAATAATGCCTGAACAATACGTTTTCCCGTCCTATGGGGCGTAAATAGAGCCACTAGGGACTCAAAAAACCGAGGCGCCTCATTCCATCATCCACATAAGCAAAAATGCCCGGGCGTGTAAAACCCCGACACCACTTCTTCCAGAAAGAAACGCATGTCCTCCCTGCAGTCCTTCTCCCGTTTCTGGTTCATACTGGGATGTGAGGCTCGTGAAGTAACGCTATACACAAATCTATACTATTTAAAGCTGTGATTTGATCATCAACCACAAGGCTCTTCTTTTCAACAAAAGCCTTGATCATTTGCATATTTGCATGCCACATTGTCAATCCATACCGTACCATTGATTTATAGTAATATATAACCTCTAAGCTCGTACGTCTTAGAGAAGGGTGTTATACAAGAGAATAAATTCTCCGCCTGTCAAACCCCATAATTTTATAACACTAAAATTCACAGATTAAATATACTCAATTTTTAGAAGAAGAATTAAGTGAAATCGATTGCACTATTTTGTTCGTCTCAAAATTTTGGGTCAAGATAGACATTTGGTGTGCATAAAACGGATAACTTATGAAGAAGTTATTAAGCCTTGAAGTTTGCATGCATATGAGAGAAATATATATATATATATATATATAATATTCAAAAATGTTCAAAACAGCGAATAAGGAGGGGGAATAACCGAACCACACCATTTTTGGAGTCGACCGAGCCTTGCTGGGTCGACTAGGGGTCGATCCAGGGTGTTTGGCTGTCAACCCGCGGCCAGATTCGCCCTAAGGGCTGATGTGGCATCTGAGTGGTCCTGATGGTTCTATTTATCCCTAGGTTAATTCGACGGCTCTGATTAAATTAAACTTATATAAAAACACTCCTAAACCCCTAACCCTAATCACATTAATTCCTAACAAGAGCCGCCATGCCGTCAATGGAGAACCTAGAGTAGTCGCCATATACTTTCAACCCTAAAGCAAGATAGAAGCTAGAATCAAAATCCAATCAAAGCTAAATAACGATTAGTCTACATCAAAGGCGAGCAATTCAGTTTCAGAATACAGATCCCAGAAAGACAAGACTATTCTTTTTAATTGTGAGTATGATATCTTTCACAAAATAATTAATTAATTTAATTATGATAAGATATAATTGGGATTATGAGAATATGATTTAAAGTGATGTAAATTATATGTATGTTTGTGGTGTTGAATCATATGTTAGTCTTATGCAAGTTGGATCATATGTTATTTCTTATGTGAATCTTATGCAAGTTGAATCATATATCTTATGCAAGTTTGTGATGATTGGATCATATATTCATGTATGAATCTTATGCAATTTTGGGTTGTTAAAATATATGCGAGACATGTATATGCATATGCTAGTTTATGTGACATTAACCTTTATGTCTAGATCCAAATGCAAGTTTACATCTTTATGTTTAGATCCATATGCAAGTTTACGTCTTTATGTTTAGATCTATATGCAAGTTTACATCTTTATGTTTAGATCTATATGCAAGTTTACATCTTTATGTTTAGATCCACATGCAAGTTCACACCTTTATGTTTGGATCTATAGCAGTACATAAGTTATGCAAGTTTATGCCCATTACCTTTGCTAGTTTTGTATAATATGCTAGTTCGAATGAAATTCATATGCAAGTTATTGGCTATGTAATCTTATGTCATGATCCTTGGATCTGTTTTATGTGTTATGTGATGTTGTTTTTCTTTTTATAAGTTAGACTATTTGCGAGTCTAAAATATGTCATATGAAAACATACGAATAGCGTGGGAATGATGGGATAATATTGAATATACATAAATTGTGAATTGGCATAAAATGGCCTTAAAAGGCATATAATTAATTTGAGACATTAATTGGCATAATTGGTATTTATGGACATAATTTTAAGAGATAATTATGGACATAAATAAATTTAGAATTTATTGACAAATTTGAATAGGGATATTAATCCAATTTGGGGTTAAATAAAGATGTGTAATAATTAACCGTCTAAGACACGAGGTTAGACTCTTTTGTGGTGCAAGAGTGCCCGGACCCGCCCGGTAAATCCAGCAGCCACAAATGGCAGTCTAATGTGTGAGGTCAAAGGCATGACTTAAATGCGTAACAATTGTAAAGACATGTGGTTAGGCTTGCTTGCGGTATACGACTGCCCCGACCCGCCTAGTAAATCCAACAATCGCAAATGTCAGCCTAACGTGGGAGGTCTTTACAAGGTTACGGTTCTAATGAATTAAGTAACACTTAACCAGATAAACATGTGGTCGGACATGGGGGGTTAAGTGGGTGCCTTGGGTGGCATGTGAAATACGATTAGATGCACTTAACCAAGATTGAAACATGTAAGAAGACATGAATAAGAATAGGGTTAAGTGGGGGAAACCTTAGTGGGGACCAAGCATAGGTGGAAGGCTTGTGTCAAGCATGGGGGCCCTTTGCAATCCAGTAACCTATTAAGTATCTTTGTGAGCTCGACCCAAGCCGAGGACGGGACACGCTTACTGGATTTCATTGTAAGAGGTAAAAACGGGTTAACGGTGGCAACGCAAGTCCAACGGGGTCACATGCGTGCGTGGGCCCGGGCTGGTCGGTAAGACGTTGTTGCATCGTGTAGATATAAGCCGTGCATCTTTGGTGGTATCGGGTTTCCACTTTGGGGAGTGATACACCTCACTGTGGGACCAACACGGGTATTTACGAGTTAGGGAGCCGATCGAATGGGGGTAGTGGGTACAACTAGTGGAGATAGGGGCAGACAACACCTATGAAGGCAGCTAGGGGTACACGAAACTACCATTATCATTATTAAGTTCTGTAGGCGAGATCAACATTTAGGGTGACTAGTGGTGGTGCAGTATAGTAATTATCCTATAGTGATTGGGAACGAGATTAACGCCAGGATATTCCTCTTATTTGCTTTGTCATGCCCACTTGTTTCATGGTCATATCTTATCTTACCAGTTTATGCCTTATCCTAGTTACTTTAATAATTATATTGATAAAGTTATTATACTCGCCAGACTTTATGTCTGACCCCCTTATTTTCGCCTCTTTTCTTCCTCCCCCCCCAGGTTCTCAGGGTCGGACTAGTGCTAGTGAAGCTTGATCTCGGATCTCTTTCTCTCTCTTTTGGAAGTGCTTGGATTGCTGAAAGTAAGGTTCAACTCATATCTTTTATGGCTACTTGTGTTAGGGTTTATTCTTTTTATTTTATGTACTCTGAAACAATTTATCAAGATGGATATTAAGTGTACTTGGTTTATGAAGTTATTTTAAAATTTTCAAGAACCATTATTTATATTTGTCTTATTATATTCTGTTCTATACACTAAATACGCTCCATGGAAGTTAATGCATTCCCTTTGTGAGTGACATTAATGGACGTGAGGTGTTACACGTGGTATCAGAGCTGAAGGTTACCAGACCAGATATGAATTTTGAAAAACTATTTTTCAAAAAGCATTAAATAAAGAAATACTTTCAAAAGTATGTTTTAAGGAAAGTATTTTCAAGAGAAAAGTTTGTTTTAAAAACATAACCCCTATGAGCCATATATCTTTCTTTCGAATTCTCCATTTTGAATCTCTTCATTTTCTTTTCAGCATGTCTGGAATTCCCGAGATACCCCAGGGGATACCGATACCAGGATGGTTTAGAAGGTATCTGAAAGCTAAGGCCAATGTCGTAGGCCCAGCAAATGCTCCTCCTCCTCCTCTCCGTGTTGATACTTTTGCAAAGATATGCAAAAAAATTAGGGTAATGGGCGGGAAACCTTTTCACGGATCAGAGACGTTTGTTGAAGCTCGAAATTGGCTTAAGGAGGTGGAAGATCTATTTGGTATTTTCGAAGTAGAAGATGGAAGGAAGGTCCAATTGGCTGCTTGGTTAATGAAAGACGAAGCCTCTTTTTGGTGGGAGGTCACGAACGGAGAGCGTCCGGTGGAGACATGGATGGATTTCAAGCATAGGTTCGAAATGAAGTTTCTCTCATGAGTAGAAGAGAATTTATATATGGAAAGATTCTTGGCATTGAAGCAAGGGGATTTATCAGTAAAGGAGTACGTCAACAAGTTCAATCAGTTGGCGAGATTTGGCTTGGAATTGGTAAACACACCTGAGAAGAGGGCCCTGAGGTTCGTTAAAGGTTTGAATGAGCCGCTACATGGGTTGGCGATGACCCACATTCCGATGGGGGCTACCTTCGAGAAACTGGTTTACATGGCGCTTATGCATGAGGAAGAGAAAGGTGAGAATGCTAAAAAGGCTCCAGAGAAGAAAGGAGACCAGAAGAAGCCACAACAACAAAACAAGAAAGGCGGGAAAAGCAATAATTGCAAAGGAAAGGAGGAGTGCTTTAATTATGGGACACCAGGCCATCTGAGCAAAGACTGTAGGAAAAAGAAGAAGGCTGGCTGTTTCCACTGTGGAGAGGCAGGTCATCTAGTTAAGGACTGCCCAAGGAAACAGGGGCAAGGACAAAGAACTTCTGGAGGGCAGCTTCAGGCTCTCATGGCACCAGGGCAGGCGAGCGGGCAGATTCAGGCTCTCATGGCACCCGGACAGGAGAGAGGAAGAAACAATTGTATTGAAAGTTCAGTTTTTCTGTTTGATCATCCTGTTCGTACTTTGTTTGACTCTGGCGCTTCACACTCTTTTGTATCTGCTTCGTTAGTTGAAATGCTGCACCTAAATACTAGTCTAGTTACGGATCCCATAGTAGTCTCAAATCCTATTAGTGGTTTGGCTCATCTTTCTATGATTTGTTGGGATTTGAGAGTGTCTATCTTGGGCGTTGGGTTTGAATGCAACGCCTTTGTACTTGGCTTCATGGACAACGGCTTGATTCTAGGTATGGATTGGCTAACTAGATACGGTGCCATCCTAGAATGTGAAAGAAGGGTAGTTATACTGTTGACTCGTTGTGGAAAGACCCTTTATATTTCTTGTGACCTTAGAGGTCCGGTAATGCTTAGCTACCTAGAATACCTAGATGCATCCAATGATGATTTTAAATCTGTTCGTGTGGTCTGTGAATATAGTGACGTCTTCGATGAAGTTCGAGGTTTACCCCCGAGGCGCGAGATATACTTTTGAATATATCTAGTAGAAAATGTAAAGCCAGTTGAATTACCAGTGCACCACATGGCTCTGAGAGAGAGAAGAGAACTTAGTAAGCAAGTGAAAGAATTGCTTGAGAAGGGGTTCATAAGAAGAAGTATTTCGGAGTGGGGTGCTCCAGTCGTTTTTGCTACAAAAGCTGATGGTTCACTTAGATTGTGCATGGACTATAGAGAGCTGAATAAGCTAACAAAGAAGAACAGGCACCCATTGCCAAGGATAGATGATTTATTCTATCAGTTGGTGGGTGCTTCAGTTTTCTCGCAACTGGATTTAGCTATAGGGTTTCATCAGCTAAGGCTGGCTAAAGATAGCATCAATAAGATTGCTTTAGAACTCCTGACAGTTTCTTTGAGTCACTCGTCGTGCCTTTTGGTTTGACGAATGCACCTGCATACTTTGTTGACTTAATGAGTAGGGTGTTTAGGGAGTTTCTAAACAATTTTATGGTAGTCTTTGTCGACGATATTCTGGTTTTCTCTAAAAATGAAGAAGAGCATGCCCTACATCTTAGGGAAGTCTTAGAGACCCTATGAGCTCATCAGCTAAAAGCTACGTTCTCCAAGTGCCATTTTTGGAGAAAAGAAGTGAGGTTCTTAGGACACGTGGTCTCTAAGGAAGGGATAGCTGTGGATCCCGCCAAGGTGGTGGCAATCCAAGATTGGAAAACTCCTAAGAACGCAACAGAAGTAAGAAGCTTTTTAGGGTTGGCTGGCTATTACAGGAAGTTCATTAAGGACTTCGCGAAGATATCAGCCCCTCTCACTCGGTTAACGAAGAAAATTTTGACTTTTACTTGGGACGTTGACTGTGACGATGCTTTCCAGCGTGTGAAGAGGGCTTTGACGACAACCCCAGTTTTAGTTTTGCCAGATGGGAGTAAGACATTCACTGTATATACCGATGCTTGCGGGACAGGGCTTGGCGCAGTTTTAAGGCAAGAGGGATGGGTGATATGATATGGTGGAAGATAGTTGAAAGCCCACGAGAAAAATTACCATACCCAATGACTTAGAGTTGGCGGCCATAGTTTTTGCACTTAATTCATGGCGTCATTATTTGCTTGGCGAGAGGTTTGAGTTGTATACAGACCATAAGTCGTTAAAGTACTTATTCTCTCAGAAGGACCTAAACTTGAGGCAACAGAGATGGATGAAGTTTTTGTCATCCTACAATTTTGAGATCGCATATACCCCTGGCAAGGGTAACGTTGTAGCCGACGCCTTAAGTAGAAAGAAGTTAACTTTAAGTCCTTTGTTCGTAGAGCGGAAGAGTTTGGAGTATATATCTTCCTTTGACTTCAGACCCTCTATCGATTATGTACCTGGATTATTGTCATCATTAGAGGTGCAAACTACACTTTTGGGTCGAGTTGGAGAGGCACAGCGAAATGACCCACAGTTGGCTGAGATAGTAAGCAAGCTTATAGGAAGGGAGTCCTCAAGTCATCTTGATAGATATGTTATAGATAAGAGAGGTTGGCTACGTAGAGATGGAAGACTTTGCGTACCACAAGATGAGAGTTTGAAGAAGGCAATTATTGAAGACTCACATCGCTCTAAGATGACCATACATCCCGGTGGTGGTAAGATGTATAGGGATATAAAGCGAGTTTTTTTTGGGCCGCAATGAAGATGGACGTGGCCAAGTTTGTTGCTAGATGCTTAGTGTGCCAACAAGTCAAGGCGGAGCAAAAGAAGCCTGGAGGTTTGCTCCATCCCTTAGAGATTCCGCTTTGGAAATGGGAAAGCGTTTCTATGGATTTTGTAGATGGGTTACCAAGATCAAGGAAGGGTAATACGGGGATTTAGGTAATTGTAGACAGACTTACCAAAAGTGCCCATTTTATTCCTGTTAAAAGTAGAAGGACCGCCGCGTGGTTAGAATTTGTTTACCTTCGAGAGATAGTTCGTTTGCACGGCATACGCTCTAGAGTTGTGAGCGATAGAGATCTCATTTTCACAAGCGAATTTTGGAAAAGCTTACAAGAGGCGGTTGGAACACAATTATGCTTAAGTACCGCTTATCACCCTTAGACGGACGTCCAGACCGAGAGAGTAAATTAGGTTCTAGAAGACCTTCTGAGACTATGCATCCTAGACTTTGGAGGAACATTGGAAGAACACCTTCCACTAATGGAGTTCGCCTATAATAATAGTTTTCAGGCTAGCATTGGCATGGCACCTTTTGAGGCTCTTTATGGACGACCGTGCCGATTACCTACATGTTGGTGGGAATCCACTAACAAGGTTTTGCTTGGACCCGACATAATTAGGGAGACTTCGGAGAAGATAGACCTGATTCGACGGCGAATGAAAATGGTGCAGGACCGACAGAAGTCATATGCTGATAGGAGACGAACTGATCTTAAATTCAGTATTGAGGACATGGTTTTTGTTAAGGTGTCACCGTTAAGAAACGTTGTCCGTTTTGGATCAGTAGGGAAGTTGGCACAGAGGTTTGTAGGACCCTTTCCAATTACGGAGAGGATTGGACAGATGGCGTATAGAGTAAAGTTACCAGAGAAGCTCAGCGAAGTTCATGACGTGTTTCACGTTTTGCATTTGTGTAAGTGTTTACAGGATACGACGGAAGTGCTAGAGCCGAGCACGCTCGAAGAAGTGGATGTAGAGCGCAATGCCATGATCAGACGAGCTCCTACATGCATTCTCGGATCGGAGGTCAAAAAGCTTCACAACAAAGAGGTTAAGTTGGTCAAAGTTCAATGGGGAGATGATCAAAGAGACGCGACTTGGGAGACGGAAGACAAAATGCGTACGCTGTGCCCTTTCCTTTTTGACGGTATGTTTTAATTTCTCCTTTTTCTACCTCTTTGTTAACACTTGTCCTATCTTTTAGTATTACCTTTGCGAAGACATCTTCGATCTTTAGTTAGGAGGAACCCTATGGTTGAAAACATGTGTTTGAGACATGTTATATTTGGTGGACGCAAATGAATGCAAGTGGTTGCTCGTGGATGCATGTACACACACATTAGGCACTAGATCGGCTCAATCACCTTCAAGTTGCATATAAATGCGTGTGCATATCTAAATTAATGGATGTATAATGGTTGTGTTATCATATGGATGCTGCATTTTGATGAATGGTTGTGCACACATGTAGAAATAATATGTATCGATAGGATTCTTTCGCATACATAATGGACGCATGGCACTATCATGATTTGCATTAAGGAGATCAACTGAATCAGTGGACCACCTGATCTTTGCATTAGATAAGGAACATATACACACATTTTTGCATAAGTTCATATAGCAATAGAAATTTCTTTAAGGACAATGGATGCTTATGGATGATGGTTGAATAGATGGATGATTGGTTGGTAGGATACATTCTTCTTAACTTAGAGATTTCAGGGACGAAATCCTTTAAGGAGGGGAGAATGTAACACCCTATAATTTTATAACATTAAAATTCACAAATTAAAGTATACTTAATTTTTAGAAGAAACATTAAGTGAAATGGGTTGCGCTATTTTGTTCGTCTCAAAATTTTGGGTAAAGATAGACATTTGGTTTGCGTAAAACGGATAACTTATGAAGAAGTTATTAAGCCTTGAAGTTTGTATGCATATGAGAGAAAAATATATATATATAAATATAAATATTCAAAAAAAGTTCAAAATAACGAATCGGGAGGGGAATAGCTGAACCGCACCATTTTTAGAGTCGACCCGAGCTCTGCTGGGTCGAATAGGGGTCGATCTAGGGTGTCTGGCTGTCAACCCGTGGCCCTATTCGCCCTAAGGACTGATGTGGCATCTGAGTGGTCCTTATGGTTCTAGTTATCCCTAGGTAAATCCAGCGGCTCTTATAAATTAAACTTCTATAAAAACACTCCAAAACCCCTAACCCTAATCACATTAATTCATAACAAGAGCCGCCATGCCGTCAATGGAGAACCTAGAGTAGCCGCCGTACACTTTCAACCCTAAAGCAAGAAAGAAGCTTGAATCAAAATCAAATCAAATCAAATTTAAATAACGATTAGTCTACATCAAAGGCGAGCAATTCAGCTTCAGAATACAGATCCCAGAAAGACAAGAAGATTCTTTTTAATTGTGAGTATGGTAGCTTTCACAAATTAATTAATTAATTTAATTATGATAAGATATAATTGGGATTATGAGAATTTGGTTTTGGATCATGTGATGTAAATTATATGTATATTTGCGGTGTTGAATCATATGTTAGTCTTATGCAAGTTGGATCATATGTTAGTTCTTATGTGAATCTTATGCAAGTGGAATCATATATCTTATGCAAGTTTGTGATTATTGGATCATATATTCATGTATGAATCTTATGCAAGTTTGGGTTGTTAAAATATATGTGAGACATGTATATGCATATGCTAGTTTATGTGACATTAACCTTTATGTCTAGTACATATGCAAGTTTACATCTTTATGTTTAGATCCATATGCAAGTTAACATCTTTATTTCTAGATCTATATCCAAGTTTACATCTTTATGTTTAGATCTTTATGCAAGTTTACATCTTTATGTTTAGATCCATATGCAAGTTCACACCTTTATGTTTGGATCTATAGCAGTACATAAGTTATGCAAGTTTATGCCCATTACCTATGCTAGTTTTGTATCATATGCTAGTTTGAATGAAATTCATATGAAAGTTATTGGCTATGTAATCTTATGTCATGATCCTTAGATCTATTTTATGTGATGTTGTTTTTCTTTTTATAAGTTATACTATTTGTGAGTCTAACATATGTCATATGAAAACGTATGAATAGCGTTAGGATGATGGGATAATATTGAATATACATAAATTGTGAATTGGCATAAAATGGCCTCAAAAGGCATATAATTAATTTGAGACATTAACTGGCATAATTGGTAATTATGGACATAATTTTAAGAGACAATTATGGACATAAATAAGTTTGGAATTTATTGACAAATTTGAATAGGGATATTAATCCAATTTGGGGTTAAATAAAGATGTGTAATAATTAACCGCCTAAGAAACGAGGTTAGACTCTTTTGTGGTGTAAGGCTGCCCAGAACCGCCCGGCAAATCCAGTAGCCACAAATGCCAGTCTAATGTGAGAGATCAAAGGCACGAATTAAATGCGTAACAATTGTAAAGACACGAGGTTAGGCTTATTTGCGGTATAAGATTGCCCGGACCCGCCCGGCTAATCCAGCAACCGCAAATGTCAGCCTGATGTGGGAGGTCTTTACAAGGTTACGGTTCTAATGAATTAAGTAACACTTAAACCAGATAAACATGTGGTGGGACATCGGGGTTAAGTGGGTGCCTTGGGTGGAATGTGAAATTAAGTGGGTGCCTTGGGTGGCATGTGGAATACGATTAGATGCACTTAACCAAGATTGAAACATGTAAGAAGACATGAATAAGAACGGGGTTAAGTGAGGAAACCTTAGTGGGTACCAAGCATAGGTGGAAGGCTTGTGTCAAGCATGGGGCCCCTTTTCAAACCAGTAACCCATTAAGTATCTTTGTGAGCTCGACCCAAGTTAATGACGGGACACGCTTACTGGATTTGATTGTAAGAGGTCAAAACTAGTTAGCAGTGGCAACGCAAGTCCAACGGTGTCATGTGCGTGCGTGGACCCGGGCTGTTAGGTAAGACGTTGTTGCATCATGTAGATATAAGCCGTGCATCTTTGGTGGTATCGGGTTGCCACTTTCGGGAGTAATACATCCCACTGTGGGATCAGCACGGGTATCTACGAGTTAGGGAGCCGATCGAATGGGGTAGTGGTTACAACTAGTGGAGATAGGGGCAGACGACACCTATGAAGGCAGCTAGGGGTATACGAAACTACCATTATCATTATTAAATTCTGTAGGCGGGATCAACTTTTAGGGTGACTAGTGGTGGTGCAGTATAGTAATTATCCTATAGTGATTAGGAACGAGATTAACGCCAGAATATTCCTCTTATTTGCCTTGTCATGCCTACTTGTTTCGTGGTCATATCTTATCTTACCAGTTTATGTCTTATCCTAGTTACTTTAATAATTATATTTTTAAAGTTATTATACTCGCCAGACTTTCTGTCTAACCCCCTTGTTTTCGCCTCTTTTCTTCCCCCCTCCCACAGGTTCTCAGGGTGGGACTAGTACTAGTGGAGCTTGATCTCGGATCTCTTTCTCTCTCTTTTGGAAGTGCTTGGATTATTGAAAGTAAAGTTCAGCTCATCTCTTTTGTGGCTACTTGTTTTGGGGTTTATGCTTTTTATTTTATGTACTCTGAAACAATTTATCATGATGGATATTAAGTGTACTTGGTTTATGAAGTTGTTTTAAAATTTTCAAGTACCATTATTTATATATGTTTTATTATATTCTGTTCTATACACTAAATACGCTCCATGGAAATTAATGCATTCCCTTTGTGAGTGACATTAATGGACATGGGGTGTTACACCACCACCAACAGATATATATTTAGCACACATCAACGAATACTACATAAAGGAATACAAAGTCAGACATACCATCCATTTACAAGTTCATTCTGGGTCTGAACTAAACCGGAGACACCTTATTCCTCGTCCCTTATGTCCAATACAGAAGTGAGGTGCTCGCATATCCATCGATCTCCAAGTACGTCTGGATGATCACCACTTATTACGTTGTCTTGGGATACCTCCCAATCAAGACATCAGTAATCATCCAAACGATATGAAGACCTTCGGTCTTCAACCACCATCTTCATCTTCGACTCTTGATCGTCGTATTAATTATTCCGAATGTGTTGAACCTAGTCTTTCCAAATAACTAGCGTATTTTTTAATCAATAATAAAGTTCTATAAAAACACATCATACGCCTCATTCCAATTCAGAATATTCTTTTAAGTAAAATTTTCACATTATTAAAGAAAGGTTCCAATTAATTTTATCAAAGATTGTAATGACCCGTATTCTACACATCATAGGATCGTAGAATATTTATTTCTTTCCCATGTGGAGTTGTATGGTCATGTAACTTTGGGAAACATCCATTAGAGTCATTTCCCATGTTCATGATTTTTGTCGATTTTTAAATGACCATTTTGCCCCTAGTTGGTACTGTTTTGGCCATAACTTTTGATTGGAAAGGAATTTTGACCTGAAACCACTTCCATTTGATTCGTTTGATGGTTTACCTTTCCGTAGAGTGGTCACAATAGCCAAACGGACTTATCGTTTGGGACATATGGCTGAAACAAGGTTTGGAGGGTGAAAAACTGCTTAACCGGGCCAAATCGGGTGATTAGTGAGTAGGTCCATAACCCATTTCGGGATTAGGGTTATGGGAGGGCTGAAATGAGATGGAGAATCATTCCATTTCAGCTTTCTAGCCTCCACTTATCACCAAGAATCCCTAAAAATGGCCTCTAACCTCTAAATCACCTCCAAAACATCTTTTGGTCAAGGATTTGGCTTAGCAACCCCTAATCAAGGAAGATCTTCACCAAAGCAACAAAGGAGCTGCTGTTTGGCATTGAGATTCACATCAAATCAGAGAATTATTTCAGATCTTAGTTTATTTTGTGGCTAAGGTGAGTGATTTGCATAGTTTGCACTAATTATGGCTAATTAGGGGTGATTAGTGTTAATTAGCGAATTTAAGCATGATAAAATTCTGGAAAAATGTTTATAAAATTCGGAATGATGTTTTAGACCTCTGATATGAATTTGGGTTAATTTGGTTAAGATTTGCTAATCCTATCATTAGTTTCACCTAAACATGCTTAAGGGGAAATATGGGATTTTGAGTATGTTTGATCCATTTTTACCTATCATATTGATGTTTTGATGATTGTGGTTGATTATGCATGTTGCTATGACTGTATGAAATGCTTTGTGACTGTTTAGAATAGTTGGAATGGTCGAAAACGCCGTCGAGGGGCGTAAACAGCTCGCTGGACAAGGTGCAGAGATTCGGATCGGATATGGGATTGAGGGACGATCGGATCGCCCTATGGGACCGTGGGACATCACCACGAGTCGAGTCATCTCCTCCGAACCGAACCACCTGCGCAAGGCCCATGAGACGAATCGATGCAGCGCCGTGCCCAAACTGAAGTACTCCGATCCGGATCACGAATGAGCATTATGACCCGATCCGTCCATGAAGGGTGAGCAAGATCCGTCGACCTGGAGAAGTGCTTCCCGACCCGAACCGCTTGAAGGACCACGATCCGATCCGAAGGAGCTTATCACAAACTGATCCGTGGCGATGGACTTGGAGACCCCGACCCGATCCGCTGAAGGGTACGTGAACCGATCCGATGGAATTGGAGGACCACGAGTTGATGGCGTGACCCGATCCGAATGCAAGAACCCGATCCGAACCGTGGTGATGAGGGAACAGGACTCCGAACCGATCCGATATGAAGGCTACGATCCGATTCGAGGGTGATGACCAATAACCCGAGATGCAAAGGTAGTCCAAATGGAAGTTAGAGCTCAGGATCCCGGAACCAGTTGGGAACCAATGAGTTCACTTCATGGTTGGACTTTGCTGCGGGACGTGTGCTAAGGAGTTGTCGACGTTCATAACTTCGATTCACCACTAAAAAGGAATGATGGGCTACTTATCAGTGCAGTAGGGTCATTATGACCTGAGGGGCAAAGTGATGGTAGCAAGACTACGTTATCAGTGCAGTAGGGTCATTATGACCCGAGGGGCAAGGTGATGCGTAGTAAGACTATGAGCCAGTGCAGTGTGGTTCTTGTGACTCCATGGGGCAGAGTGGACATAGTAAAGATTTGTAAGGCTATGAGCTAGTGCAGTGGGGTTCTTGTGACTCCATGGGGCAAAGTGGACATAGCAAAGGATTTGTGGCTACGTTATCAGTGCAGTGAAGCCATTTATGACTTCATGGGGCAGAGTGATTGTAGCAAGGTATGTTGGGTGATCGAAGTGGTGAATATCGTATGCTTTACGCACTGAGTGAGAGATGTGAGGATGGATGCTATGCTTGATTGTTTGCCATCATTATGACATGCACACCTCCCCCACCTCCGTATCTTTACACTGTTTGATATGATACCTTAGAGTGTTGTACAGTATGTAGTGCTAACTCTTTGGTTGCAGGTCCAGGTTCAGGTATGTTTTAGTCTACCTGTTATTGTTCACTTTAGATGCTTATCGCTCATACCAGGCTTTATGTCTGTCCCAGAGTTTTATGTCTCCTCTTATTACTCTGGGTGCTCACACGAGCAGACTAGAGACAGGTTAGCTGGTGATGCGCGAGTAGCTGATTCGGAGGCGGGCAGGAGGCTTCCACGTATGATATATATATATATATATACACATTCTCCCTGTGTCGTTGGTGGTTGCTACTTGGGCATTAGTAGTGTACCACATTTATCTTACTTTTGCTTTGAGACAGTTTGAAAGTTGTAATAAGCTGTATTCTGAATTTCCGCTGCTATGATGTTTAGTTCTGATTTTCAGCTTATGCACTGTCTCTCCTGTTTTATGTCAAGTATGTTGTTATTATATTTTATTCTATGCGCTGTGAGACATTCTACAGGTTCTTTGAATGTTCATTTCCTTCTTCCTTTTCCTTCCCACGACCCGTTCCGCGCTAACTGGACATGTGTACAGTGCACATTTGGAGTAAATGTCGGTTGGTGCGGGGCGGGCCGTCACCCTTGGTATCAGAGCTCTAGGTTGCGTAGTTAACCTAGGGAAAGACACTAGGGAGAGATAGTACGTATATGAGAGCGCGTATTTGTGATTACTTTGGTTTTCAAAAGCTATGTATATATATACTATTAGTAGTATAAGAATGAAGTCGCACTGCACTAGCACCACTATGGGGTCGTTAATCATTTCCCTTTTCAGATTGACGATGAACCGAGACACGAGGGGTGCTGGTAGAGGGACCAACCATGGGAATGCTCCTGACGTGAGGACAATGTTCACTAACTTCATGAGAGACATGCTTAGAGATGTTCAGGGAGCAGTTCCCAATCCCGGAAATGGTGGTGGTCCAGTAGTGCAGGCGCCTAGGGTCGATTTCGCCAAGTTGTGCAAGGATTACACTAATCTTGGTGAAAAGCCGTTCCACGGAACGGAGTCGGCCACAGATGTTCAGGATTGGTTGGATAGCTGTGATCGTATCTTCGACGACTTGGGTCTTGAGGATGCGATGAAGAGAAGGCTAGCGTCTCGTCAGCTGCAAGGGCGAGCGATGAATTGGTGGAATGCCGTTAGAACAGCTACTCCAGAGGATCAGGTTACTTGGGATCAGTTCAAGGCTCGATTTAGCGAGAAGTTTATTCCAGCTGCCCAGAAGTCAGTGTTGTTCAAGAGGTTCTTGGAACTCAAGCAGAACGGAAGGGCAGTTTCTGATTATATTGCTGAGTTCGACACTTTGTCGAAGTATGGACTGTCTCTCATCGATACTCCTGAAAAGAAGAATGAGAAGTTCATTACTGGTTTGGATGGATACTTGGGGGAAAGGCTTATCAACCACATCGATGTGACTTTTGAATCAATTCTGGGGAAGGCTTTGAGATCAGAGAGCCTTTACCCAAAGTCAAAGACTGAGGCTGCATCTGCAGAAGGGCCAAAACCGCAAGCAGGCGGTGGAGGCAAGAATAATTCTCAGAACAAGAGGAAGCATGACCAATCAAAAGGTGGCCAGAAAAAGAGCAAGAAGGATGTTGAGTGCTTCAGCTGTGGTAAGAAGGGCCATTATGCTAAAGAATGTCGGGCCAAGCCAGCGGAAAGGAAGTGCTAAACTGTGGTCAAGTGGGACATCAGAAGGATAAGTGTCTGCAACCTCTTAAGGAGAAGCAGATTGTGAAAGCATATGCTATTGATGCTATTCCTTCTTCGTCGAATGCCCCAACTGCGGCGGAGAAAGGAAAGAATGTTGTTATTCAAGGTATGCTTTCTATTTATGATATACCAGTTCGAGTTTTGTTTGATACTGGGTCTTCCCGTTCCTTCATATCTAGTGACCTGGTAGATAGGTTGGGACTGGAACCCGAGATAGTCGATAGACCGTTGATTGTGACGAACCCGATTGGTGGTTCGACTAGCCTTAGTATGATTTGTAGGAATTTGGTCTTATCGAGTCATGGATGTATGTTTGTTTGTGATTGCTTTGTTTTGGGCTTTACTGGGTATGGCATTATATTGGGAGTCGATTGGCTCCAAAGATACGGGGTGGTGGTAGACTGTGAGGACTTTTCGTGACAGTGAGGGCGGATGATGGGCGGAGGGTAGTGTTTGGTAGTCTACCTAGTGATGGGGTTATGGCTAGTTTTGTAAATTCCCTCGACATCCCGCAGGATGAGTTGTCAGATGTGCCCGTGGTTGGCCAGTATCCGGACGTCTTCGAGGAGGTGACCGGGCTTCCACCACACCGAGAGATTGAGTTCCGTATTGATTTAGTGAAAGATGCCAGACCTATAGTGATGCCACTTCGTCGTATGGCACCAAGGGAGCAGCGAGAGCTCGGGGTGCAAGTCAGCAATCTTTTGAAGAAGGGATTTATTAGAAGGAGTGTCTCCGAGTGGGGAGCACCAGTTGTGTTTGCCACTAAGGCAGATGGTTCCCTTCGTTTGTGTGTGGACTATCGCGAGTTGAATAAGGTGACGAGGAAGAATAAGTATCCTCTACCACGGATAGATGATTTGTTTGATCAGCTGGAAGGAGCTAGAGTGTTCTCCCAGTTGGACCTCGCGACAGGATTTCATCAGCTACGAGTAGCGGATGAGAGTGTTCCGAAAACGGCATTTAGGACGCCGTCTGGATTTTATGAGTGGTTGGTCATGCCATTTGGGTTGACCAATGCACCAACCTATTTTGTGGATCTTATGAATCGAGTATTCAGAGATCAGTTGAATAAGTTTGTTCTTGTGTTCGTGGATGATATCCTTGTTTACTCAAGGACAGAGGAGGAACACAAGGGACACTTGAGGATAGTGATGGAGGTGCTGAGGAAACACCAATTGAAAGAGAAATTCTCTAAGTGTCATTTTTAGAGAAGGGAAGTAAGATTCTTGGGTCATGTTGTTTCAGAGAATGGTATTGCCGTGGACCCTGCGAAGGTGGCTACGGTACAGGATTGGCCTACGCCCAAGAATGCTACAGATGTAAGAAGTTTCTTGGGATTAGCTGGATATTATCGTAAGTTTATCCAGGACTTCTCCAAGATAGCAGCACCGTTGACTCAGTTGACTAAAAAGAATCAGTCCTTCGTCTGGGACGGAGTGTGTGAGGATGCCTTCAAGAGTCTAAAAGAGAGGTTGACGCGTGCGCCAGTGTTAGTCATTCCTAAAGGGAATGAAGAGATGACTGTATACACGGATGCTTGTGGTACCGGACTAGGTGCAGTATTGATGCAAGGAGGTAGGGTTGTAGCTTATGCTAGTCGACAGCTAAAGCCGCATGAGAAGAAGTATCCTACCCATGATTTGGAATTAGCAGCGATTGTATTTGCGCTGAAGATGTGGAGACACTATCTCTTGGGAGAAAGATTTGAGTTGTTTACCGATCATAAGTCGTTAAAGTATCTCTTCTCCCAGAAAGATCTGAATCTCCGACAGTAGAGATGGTTAGAGTTCTTGGCTTCGTATGATTTTGATATCGCATACACACCTGGGAAGGGTAATGCGGTAGCCGATGCCTTGAGTAGGAGACATGCCAGTTTAGGGGCAATGTTTCTTGAGTGGAAGCAACTGGAGTATATCGCGGGGTTTGATTTCAGACCAAAGTGCGAATTGGATCCAGTTATGCTAGCTAGTTTGACGATCAGACCCACTTTGATAGAGCGGATTGGTTCTAGTCAGAGGGACGATCCTAATCTATTGGAAATCATCTCCAAGTTAGAGATGGGTATCGATGAGGAGATGAATGTGTATGGGCTTGATCGAGATGGATGGCTTCGGAAGAATGGAAGACTAGATGTGCCCAACGTGAATGGTTTGAGAGATGAAGTGCTTATAGAATGTCATCACTCAAAACTGACTATACATCCCGGTGGTAATAAGATGTATCGAGACATGAAGCGGACTTACTACTGGGAAGGGATGAAAAGAGACGTTGGGAAGTTTATATCCAATTGCGTGAATTGCCAGCTAGTTAAAGCCGAGCAAAAGAAGCCTAGTGGGTTGTTGCAACCATTAGAAATTCCTGAATGGAAATGGGAGCAAGTTTCGATGGATTTCATCGATGGCTTACCAAGGACTAGATCGGGATATGATAGCATTTGGGTAATTGTGGATCGATTGACTAAATGCGCAAGATTTATACCAGTCAAATCGACCATAACGGCAGCCAAGTTGGCAGAATTGTATATGAAGTGGGTAGTGAGATTTCATGGAGTACCCAAAAGCATTGTGAGTGACCGAGACCCGTTGTTCACTAGTGGGTTTTGGAAAAGCTTACAAGAGGCTCTAGGGTCAAGATTACATCTCAGTACCGCATATCATCCTCAGACCGACGGTCAGACGGAGAGGGTGAATCGTATATTGGAAGATCTCTTGAGAGCGTGTATATTGGATTTTGGTGGATCATGGGATGACCATTTGCATCTAGTAGAGTTTGCATACAATAATAGCTACCAATCCAGTATCGGTATGGCTCCATATGAAGCTTTGTACGGAAGACCGTGCAACTCACCATCATGTTGGATAGAGACTGGCGAGAAGTTTGTGCTTGGACCAGATGTGGTGAGGGAAACTTCAGATAAGATTATGGTCATTCAACAACGAATGAAAGCCGCTCAAGATAGGCAGAAGAGTTATGCTGATAAGAGGAGAAGAGACTTGAAATTCTTCGTTGGTGACTTGGTGTTCGTCAAGATCTCTCCGTTAAAAAGCGTGATTCGATTTGGCAGGAGAGGCAAGTTGGCACCAAGATTCGTTGGCCCATTCCCTGTTCTTGAATTAGTCGGGAATTTGGCGTATAGGGTTGGCTTACCAGAGAAGATGGCGGGAGTTCACAATGTGTTTCATGTTTCCCAACTGAGGAAGTTCGTTCACGACTCAGATGTGACTATTTCACCTGATCAGTTAGAGGAGTTCGAAGTAGAACCCGAGGCGGTTGGGAACCGCAAGCCGATTCGTATTGTGGGGTATGATACGAAGCAACTTCGAAGGAAGGCGGTGAAGCTAGTCAAGGTTCAGTGGGGCGAGGACGAGAATGATTGTACTTGGTAAACAGAGGAGAGCATTAGGGAGGCATATCCAAAACTCTTTGCCTGGTAAGATTTACTTTGCGATTTAGTTATTCCGCATGCTAGGATAGACTTATTCTACTTGTTTTGCATGTTTGATTGTTGTTTTATGATTGATAGGCATGCGGGACCCTTGTGTGTGTTTGGATTAGGGAATTTCGGGGGCGAAATTTCTTAAGGGGGGGAGAGTGTAATGACCCGTATTCTACACATCATAGGATCGTAGAATATTTATTTCTTTCCCATGTGGAGTTGTATGGTCATGTAACTTTGGGAAACATCCATTAGAGTCATTTCCCATGTTCATGATTTTTGTCGATTTTTAAATGACCATTTTGCCCCTAGTTGGTACTGTTTTGGCCATAACTTTTGATTGGAAAGGAATTTTGACCTGAAATCACTTCCATTTGATTCGTTTGATGGTTTACCTTTCCGTAGAGTGGTCACAATAGCCAAACGGACTTACCGTTTGGGAGATATGGCTGAAACAAGGTTTGGAGGGTGAAAAACTGCTTACCAATATTTTAGTAAGCAACTAGAGAATCACCAGAGGAAACCCTCCGAAGGGCCAAGATACACTTCACAGATCTACCGACAAGCAAGCCGTAACCTCGAAGAGAGGCTAGCTATCCACACTAATCTACTTAATGTTGATACCGACAAAGGTTGTGGATCCGGTAGCTAACCACTTGAATCATAAAGGAAAGTTCCATAAAAAGTCAATAGCAAAGCTGAAAGCATGCATTTGGAAGCCTATACATGGAAGCCCATATCCCTGTGCCCAAAGCTTTCCCAAACTTTGCTATACTGACAGGAATGGTGCCCATACAAAGAAGATAGACACGATATCAAAAGACAAAGACCATCTTTCCGAGAACATGGACCGGCACCCTAAAGACTTCAGGACTAAAGGGGAAGGAGGCTAAAAGCCAAATATTCCGAAACCTAAGGGAAAAGAGGCCAACCGAGGCCTTTGCTGGGCCAATAATAGAAGGGTCCCCGATTTGTCAATTAATAAGACCATAGGGTCTCATTTTCGGGGCCGAACTTTCGTTTCTCAATCTTGTTCTCTTTTTCTTAAGAGCAAACCATAATTTCCGAATTGAATTGTGGATTTCTTTAACTCTTATAATATATCCTCAATTAATAAAGGGAGAAGTCCATGACTTAAGCATTTCTCGATTTGATAATCATATTGTGTTCATAATGATAAGACAGGGAGTTAATACTAACCTTTCTCATGATAGAGCTAATCATAGCTCATTCGAAAGAGGGGAGGCCTTGGGTGAAACCAAGGCTTTTCCCCCTTTTTTTGGTTGGTCATACATGATTTAGCTCTTCTATAGTAAGCCTAATGCAACCTAATAGGGGGAGGAAGCTTGCTGTGAACTTACGACTAATATCTAAAGCAACCAAGGCCTCCCCAAGTTGGTTAGATGCGGAAGTATCACATAAGTCAATAAGTATTATAGCATATAAACAACTCTTAGCATTAGCCAGTTTCCTCTTAACACAATGTATATCATTTTATCTAAGATCTAAAGTTGGCTTTGACATGTACTTTTAGCCTTACTCGACTCGTAAAACCTTTCTCCTAAGGTAGCCATTAGCCTTGCGGGTCCATAAGCATAATGCCCACACTTTGAGGGAAAATTAACTGATCATTGGATTCAAGGTCTTGACGCCTAAGAAATGGTAGAACTTGTTAGAAGCGCCGAACCATAATCATCTTCCAGTGACTCTAAGACCACTCGTGCATCAAACTATTGAACATATGAATTACTCATCCTAGTCCGAGTATTGACGAAAAATATTGGTAACATTTTAGCACTAGAAGGAGGGTCATGAACCTCCATCTTTATGTTTACCCGATTAAAAATTAATTTGGTAAACTTATTGCCCTGTGGAAGGGAATGATGAAATCAAAACGATTGGAGGATCGAAATAAGGAACCATCTCCTAATGCAACCCTAGAAGGAAATGTGAGCCCTACATTCAACTCAAATAATAATGAAGAAGGAGCAACCTCCAACCTGGTGCAACCACCAAACCCAAATGCCATGGAGTAGAATGCTGCTAAAATTATGGCTCTAGAGGAACAGATTCAGGAGATGCAATCTCAAATAGAAGCTACTTAAGAGAAAAAGTCTTCAAAGCTAACTAAGTCCATCCAAAGAGAAGTAAGTGAATCTCCAAAGAAAAAGGCTCCCGTTTAACATTCTGAAGCAAAAGAGAAGCTCAAAGCATCTTCTGTAAAGAAAAAGTTATCCCTTTTAACTCGGATAGATCATCAAGTAAATCAATGTGACCAGGAGCAGTCCGGGAGATCTACTTCCGATGGATATGATCCAAAAAGGTTGAATTATGACAACATGTAGGCTAATCTTAGAAATATCATTAGAAAAACCGTCAAGGACATGTTGGGAAGCAAAGGGAAAAGAACCCTGGATGATAGGGTTAATGACAACGAAAGAGTAGCTCCATTTACAAATGAGATCATGAACACTATAATACCGTCTAAGGTGAAAGTTCCAACCATAAGATATCTCAAAACAACTGACCCTGATGATCGTTTAATGGCTTTCGACATCCAAATGAATCTCTATAACGCTTCAGGAGCCATTAAATGAAGTCTCTTTCCTGTAACCCTCCAAGGAGCAGCAGCTAAGTGGTACCGTCAATATTGAGAGAATACCATTTACTCATGGAAATAGTTCTCCTATCAGTTCTCGAGACAGTTTTGTATCTACAAGTATTCGATGGTTGATTACACCGTTATCACTAATATCAGACAAAGGCAAGGAGAGTCCCTAGGATATTATTTGAAAAGATTCAACGTAGAAGCATTAAAGGACAAAAATATGAATGAGCGTGACAAGTTAATCGACGTGCACTCGGGGTTGATTGAAAATACCACCTTTTGGAAAGAATTATACATTCATGGCTGCAAATACTTACAAGACTTCCACTTTCAAGATGATAAATTCATTCGTACAGATGAACTGTACTTTACCAATAAGAAGTTCAGGCCTCGAGGGGAATGAGGAAGGTCTGGCTTCCGGTGAAAACCCCAAGGTGGAAGATTCAATCAGGATGGAAACCAAAAAAGGCCAAGATGGGAAGATGCTAATAACAATTCAGTCCCTTTAAGCAGGACAATTTCCTTTGTGTATGCTATGGCCAAAGAAAGGGTAAATAATTTCCCGGTCTCGTTCAAAGCCAATAATTACCCAGAACCTCGTGCCGGTGGAAAGTAATGTGAGTATCACAAAACAAACGGATATAAAATAGATAAGTGCAAGGTTTTGGATGGGATTATTATGAAGCTCATCCGTGAGGGGAATCTGAAAGAGTTTTTCTGAACAAGTCATTATCTTCCTAGCGTACGAACAAACAACTAAAGATTTTGGCCCACGCAGTAGAAGCCGCTATAGAAGATGGTCATCTAGACTTGGGACCGCCAATAAACCAAATCAATGTGATCCATGGTGGACCACATCCTGGTGGAAGTTGCCAGGTAGCCAGGAATCGATATCTAAGGGAGGCCCGTGAAGGAAATTCTCCATTGGAGAGGAACCATCATTGAAGCATACCCGTTACACTCTTAATATGCACAACCTGGTGATTTCTCCAGAGGAAACGAAGAAAGGGGTCCATCATCCACACAATGACCCCCTTATGATAACAACTCAGATTGGGCTCACTGTCATTTCCAAGATCCTTTTTGACACTGGGAGTGTCGTCAATGTCATCTTTAAGCATGCTTTTGATCAAATGGGAACCTCTGAAGAGGAGTCAGAACCAAGAAATGAGCGAATCTTCAGCTTCAACAACAAAGGATCAACTACAGTAAGGCAGATCAACCTTCTGGTCCGAGTTGGGTTGTCTCCTCTGCACCGAACCTTTGAGACACTTTTCGACGTGATTAACCAACCATCTTATTACAATGCTTACTTTGGTCAACCTGCTCTAGAAGAAATGGATGCCTTTAACTTATCCAAATACCTAATGCTGAAATTCTTAACAAAGCAAGGATGAGGTACCATTAGAAGGGAACAATTTAATTCTCGCGAGTTGTACTTCGCAATGGTTGACAAACACAAAAGGGAGCATTCTTTGTATTTTGATTCCTCTACTGTTTTTCAACCTTCGGATAATGGATTTTTACATCCAATATTCGAAGCTAAAATAAAAATCAACAAAACGAACAAATGTATAATGATATGTACACTTCCATGAAAACAAAAAAGAAAGAGGGTTGATGACATAAATTTGGCAGAGGAGGAAGAAATTGTAACAGATTTAGATTCTCGAGGAGACACGGAGTTAGGATTAACCCAATAGAGGATTTGGAGGATGTAAGCATAGACTCAAAGGATGAAACCAAGGTTATCAAGATAGGGAAAATGTTGATAGAACCCTAGAAAAGCAACCTAGTTCAGTTCTTACACCTTAAAAAAGGACGTTTTCCCTTGGACTCACTCTGATTTAGTGGGAATCAATTCTACCATTGTTAGCCATGCCCAAAACATCAATCCTTCCATAATACCAGTTTAACAAAATAAGAGGTAATACAATAGAGACCAGTCAGAGGTTTTGAAAGAAGAGGCTAAAAGGTTGGAGACAGACGGGTTCATCCGAGAAGTGTTTTATCCCTAGCGGATGGCCAATCCCGTGTTGGTTAAGAACTCCAACGGAAAGCGGAGATGATTATACAGACTTAAACAAAGCCTTCCCAAAGGATTGTTATCCCCTTCCATGGATTGACCAGTTGTTTGATGCGATGAGTGGTCATAAAATATTATCCCTTATGGATATTTAATTTAGGATATAATCAAATTCTCATGCACAAACCTGACAAAGTGCATACAAGCTTTAACAATTACCAGGGGACATTTTTTTATAAAATAATGCCCTTTTGGTTAAAGAAGGCGGGAGAAACGTACCAAAGGCTGGTTAACAGAATGTTCCAGGAGCAAATTGGGTGTAACATGGATGCATACGTAGATGATATGCTAGTGAAGTCCGTCAAAGCAAAAAGCCACCTAAAGGACTTAGAAGAGATGTTCAACATCTTAAGAAACTACCAAATGAAACTAAACCCACAAAAGTGTTCTTTTGGGGTCCAATCCCGGGAGTTCTTGGGATATGTGGTAAGTGAATATGGCATAGAGGTTAGCCCTAAAAAAATCCAAGCCATAATGGATATGGAAAAACCCAAAACAAGCAAAGAAGTCATGAGTTTAAACAGAAAAGTAGCAGCCATTAGCAGGCTCATTTCCAAAGCCATCGACAAATGTGTCCACTTATTCGATATAATAAAGAAAAAGAAGAATTTCAGATGGAACGAAGAATGTAGAAGGGCCTTTCAAGAATTGAAGGACTACACGGGAAAAGCACCAATTTTGTCCAGCCCCGAGAAAGGGGAAGACTTGTACCTATATATGGTTGTTTCGGAATATGCAGTAAGTACAGTTCTTATAAGAGAAAGAGATGGAACTCAACATCCAATTTACTATGTTAGCAGAAGGTTAAAGGATGCTGAAAGCGGATACCCCATAGTGGAAAAATTAACATATTGCCTAATAATCAAAGCGCGGAAACTCAGCGGATACATCCAAGCACACCCTATTACGGTCCTAACTAGTTTTCCCCTTAATCAAGTCTTCAACAAGCTGGAAACCTCGGAAAGGTTAGTGAAATGGGGAATTGAGCTTGACCAATATGAGATTGAATTTCAACCTCGATCAGATATTAAAGGAAAAGCTCTAGTATATTTCGCGAACGAGTGCACAGGCTTTATTATAGAACAATCAACTAAGGAAAGTAACCTAAAAGCTAAGTGGCAATTATTCATAGATGGAGCCTCAAAAGAACGAGGAGCGTAGGAAGGATACATCATAATTACCTCTGATGGGCACTGCTTGCATTATGCAATGAAGTTAGGGTTTTCAATGACTAACTATGTGGCTGAATACAAGTCAATGATGGCAGGATTGAACCTAGCATTACAGTTGAAAATACCTCAAATAGAGGTCTTTAGTGATTCACAACTGATGACGAATCAAATAAAGCAAATATATTAAGTCAGGGATGCAAGGTTGGCCCTATATGTGAAAAAGATATTAAAGATGCTTTCCCAAATTGAGGATTTTTCAATACATAAAATCCCTAGGGGGAGAACACTCAAGCTGATTCACTATCTAAGCTGGCTAGATCCCGAGGAGCGCCCGAAAATCGGAAAATTCCTATAGGATATCAGGAAAAGCCCAATGTTGTACATAAAAAGCCCAAAACTGGAAAGGAATTGATGGTCCAAACTAGATCCCTAACTTCGAAAAAGGAAAACGAAATGGATAAGGAGGTATGAAACACCCCATGTACGTTAATGTCATTCACAAAGGGAACGCATTAACTTCCATGAAGCATTATAAGTAAACAGAACAGAATATTACAAGACAGATACTTAAAGTAGTACTTGACAAATTTATAACTTTGTTATAGCAGAAACAGAAATAATTTTGGTTACATCCTTCAAAATCACAATACCAAAACCCAAGTAGACAAGTATCAGTCTTATACCAAAATCCTTCAGAATGCATAATTTTAAAACCATAACCTCCAACATAAACTGCCACAAGAAGGTAGAGTCAAAGCCAAGCAATACTTCAAGCACTTCAAGTAGAGAGAATATGAATCAAGCTCCTATGTTTCCACCTTGAGCACCTGGTGGGGAACGGAAAGAAAAAGAGGTGAAAACAAATGAGGTCAGACATAAAGTCTGGCAAGTCCAGTGACTTTCAGCATATAAACAGATAGTAGTATCATGACATGTAAATAAAGCTAGATGAGAGATTACAACAATAGGAGTAGTAGGTATGCTTAAGTTAAACAGAAGAAACAAAATGATATAGACCAAGATATGCTTCTTACCTATATCTTACTTCTCTGCACTAATACTTAGTATAACAGGATTAGGTATTACCCTACTATCTAAACAGAAACAGAAACAGAATGCTAGTAATGGGCCTTTACCACCACAACAGAGACAGAAGGTACAGAAACAGAATGCTAATAATGGGCCTTTACCACCCCAACTAATGGGCCTTTACCACCCCATCAGAAATAGAAGGTACAGAAACGGAATGCTAATAGTGGGCCTTTACCACCCCAACTAATGGGCTTTTACCACCCCAACAGAGACAGAAGGAACTAACAGAAACAGACAGAACTAGGAGTACCCTAAATTCTACTCCAAGCGATCGGCTCCCTAATACATAAATACCCTATGCCGGCCCCACAGAAGGGTGTATCACTCCTTAAAGTGGCAACCTATAGACATAGACTTATTTACAGATGTCACGGTGTCTTACATCCTCAGAGCAGACTGGATCCATGCACGCACATGACCCGGTTGGAATGCGCCACCAATACCCCTCGCCATTATCAGAGTGAACCTATTACAATTAGTTCAGTAAGCGTTCTCGGACACCTCCTAGTGTTGAGTCATAGTTTTGATACCAGAAAAGGGTTACTGACTAATATGGGTTCCACACAACAGATGACATAAGTAATTACCCCTCCTAACCTTGTGTCCCCAGACTAACAGATTTCAGATTAACTTGCTTACAGATTTCAGATGTACAAAGTTTAGATTAACTAGTTCTCATATCAGACATATAGGTTAACAAGTTTTCAGACTAACGGGTCAGATATACAGATTAACAGACTTGCAGATTGTTTCACCTAACCTTGTCTTGGGCCTATAGATTTACGTAACGGGTTTATTAGATTCATCCGCCCAGTTGACTTAACCTTATCCACCCAACACGTTTTAGGCATCATATTTGTCCTAGATTTGCATTAATTAATTACTAATGCACAGACCTATCACATTAGGTCGGTAGCTTGTGGCCACTGGATGTGTCGGGCGGTTCCGAGCAAACTTCTGCCGCAAGCCAGACCTAACCTCGTGTCTAAGCATCTTTTAGCTATGCCTACAACCTCTCACATTAGACTGACAGTTTGCGGCTGCTAGTTAAGCCGGTTGGGTCCGGGAAGGCTTCTACCGCAAACAGAGTCCAACCTCGTGTCTCAGCATTCTTATTTTTAGCTAACGTATTCATTCACAGATTATGCCAATATCAGGCTAATTATGCCAATTTAACAAATTAAACTTCTTTACAAGTTACAGCAGATTATTCAAAGTTCTATTAACTTGTTTTGCTCAATTTTAGATCGAGCCTACAGATTCTCATACCCCAAATTTACCGTATTCAATTTCAACAGATTTAGCAGATTAGGCAATTTAACAGATTTAATCATAAAATTAAGCCTAATTTTACATGCCCAAATTATGGTCATAATTCAAAACATAACATATGCCCCTAATTTTAGTTAAATTTACACAGTACAGAATATCCTCCAAAAACCCCAAATCATGATATACAATAAGAATTATGCCGAATTATAGCTTTTGATTTTAGCGTATGCCTAATATCCAAAATCCCCATTTAGGCGTATTCACATTTAATAGTTATCCTATTATATTATAGATCTTTGCGCCTTAGTCATATGCACAATAATTCTCCTTCTTCCAAATCACAGACTATCATATATAGTATGCCCAGATCCAGATCTTAAATTACAACATATGTTCTTTTCTCAAATCAGTCACAAATTAGTCATGTCTAATTATGCATCGTTCACTATTTTTCCCAAATTTAGCGTTCGTGCGTCAATCTCTTATGAGATTTGGCTCAGGTTCGTGGTAGCCTGGCTATAGAACAGAAGGAAGGAAGAGATACAGAATAGTTACTATAATATTAATAAGATAGATCTACACAGAAAAACAGATCTGATAAACAAGAATATGCAAAATCTCTAATTTAGATTTATAGCCATGTCAAGATCATAATTAAATTTCATATCTAAAAATAACTGTACTCACCTTGGTTGGATTCTAAAAGAAAAAGGGTTGTAGTTGTTCTCTTTTAATCCTATTCGGATTGGAAGAAGAAGAAGCACTAGTTCTTGCTTAAGTTTCAATAGAGTAGAGAAGCTATTGATTTATTTTTATTAGAATTGAGGCAGCACAGTGTTACAATGGTTTGGTGTGGAGAGAAAGTGGGGTTCGGGGGTGTTTATATAGCATAGGGATCAACGAATCTGGTCAGAACGGGTGTCCAAATGCTGAAAAACGAACCAGTCCTCGGATCTGGAAATAGAGGGGAGGTCGACCCCCTGGTCGACCTATGTGACCCAATTCGACACCCAGGTCGACCCCCTGGTCGACCTGGGTCCTAGGCGGGAAATTACCCGCCCAGCCCGGTGTGTGGTTTGAATTTCAAACTTAAATCTGAGCTGTTTAATTTATTTAAATTCCTGAAACTTGTGGGGGCCATAACTACTTCATACAGAGTCCGATTTACGCAAACTTGGACTCTATATCAAGAAGAATTCCGAGACGAACGCAATGGAGTAATCTGTTTCCCTTCATTCTTCTTTTAAAAATTAAGTATACTTTGTTTTGTTACTTTTATGTTCACAGAAAATACGAGGTGTTACATTCTCCCCTCCTTAAAGGATTTCGTCCCCGAAATCATCAAGTTAAGAAGAACGTGTCCTACCATCTAATCATCTATCTACTCAACCATCATCCATAAGAATCCATTGTCCTTAGAAAATTTCTAATGTTGTATGAACATATGCAAAAGTGTGTGTATATGTCTCTTATCTAATGCAAAGATCGGGCGGTCTACTGATTTAGTTGACCTCCTCAATGCGAATTATGTTAGTGCCATGAGTCCAAATATGTATGCAAGAAATCCTATTTGATACATATCATTTCAATATGAGTGCATAACCGTTCATCCAAATGCAACATCCATGTGATGAGTCAATCATTTTGCATCCACAAAAATTGAAAAAAATGCACGCGCATCCATATGCAGTATGAGAGTGCTTTTGAGCCGATCTAGTGCCCAGCGTGTGTATATGCGTCCACGAGCAACCACTAGCAACCACTTGCAACCATTAAACATAACATGTCTCAAACACATGTTTACACCCATTAGTTTCTACCTAAAGGTCGAAGACTCGATCGATAGGATACAACCCAGTGATAGAAGCAAGTACAATTAAAACAAAAGTTCTGTTCCCATTAGACATCGGTTAAGAGAATAAATCTCTAAGTATCAACCCCGAAGACCTAAATCAACATCAGATTGAAACTCAAAGAATTACTCCCATTAAACAATGTCAAAACTGGAAATCTACTTCACGCTTCGAATAAAAACCACTATCCTTTTCCAGAAATATTCAGATACTTACAGACTACCGGTACAGATCAGGTTATCAAATGATTCTTAGGAAACTAAGCATGATAAAACACCATCATATCCCACAAAACCCAGAATGTATGCGTCATAGTAAACTTAACGCCCAACATAGATACCCTAAAACCCCTACCTACCACAAACATATGAGTTGTAACCCTTATAGGGTTTGAGACTATAGCGGGATCAGAAATAAGACCAGTATTAAAGTGCAGAATCTCAATTATAGAATCAAAATGTCGGAATCAAAAAGAGTTTTAACTCAATAATCAGATAAGGAAATTTAAACCTTCTACGAAAATTTTCCTATCTTTATCCTATCCACCAGCCACGTGAGCATTCACCTGCCCTTCAGAAGTAGGTCCTGTCCTCTGCCCTTGTCCTCGTTTCTTCGTGAACTCCCTAGTGAAGTGTCCCATCTCACCATAGTTGAAGCAAGTGCCCTTCCTCTTTCAGCAATCCTTGTTCAGATGGGTCAAGCTTCCACAAGTAAAGAACTTTTTCTCCCTTCTTATCTTTAGAATTTTCATCCTACTTTTGTGTTTCCTTTTTGGGCTATGCTTTCTTGTTCTGTGGTCCTTCGAGCTTTTCCTCTTTTTTCTCACTTTTAGCTTCATCTTCATGCATCAATGCCATGTCAACCAATTTCTTGAAGGTAGCCCCCCATAGGAATGTGGGTCATAGCCAACCCGTGTAGCGGCTCATTCAAACCTTTAACGAATCTCAGGGCTTTCTTTTCAGGTGTTTTCACCAAGTCTAAGCCAAATCTCGCCAACTGATTGAACTTGTTAACGTACTCCTTTACTGATAAATTCCCCTGCTTCAACGCTAAGAACCTCTCCATGTATAAATTCTCTTCTGCTCATGAGAAAAATTTCATCTCGAACCTATTCCTGAAATCCATCCATATATCCACTAGATGCTCTCCATTCGTGACCTCCCACCAAAACAAGGCTTCGTACTTCATTAACCAAGCAGCTAATTGGACCTTCCTTCCACCTTCTATCTTGAAGATATCAAACAAATCTTCCACCTCCTTAAGCCAATTTCGAGCTTCAACAAACGTCTTTGAACTTTGAAAAGGTTTCCCGCCCATTGATCGAAAGTCTTTGCATCTCTTCGAAGAAGTATCAACACTGGGAGGGGGAGGAGGAATGTCTGCTGGGCCAGCGGCAGCGGCACTAGCCTCCAGATACCTTCTGAACCAGGTTGGTATCGGTAGGCCCTCGGGTATCTCGGGTACCCCAGACATGCTGAAAAGAAAAAGGAAGAGATTCATAATAGGGAATCAAAAGATAGATATATGGCGCTTGGGGATTATGTTTTTTTTAAACTAAACTTTACTTTTGAAAATAATTCCTTTTTAAAACCTTTTTGAAAATAGTTTTCAATTTTTTTTTATCAAATCTGGTAACCTTCGGCTCTGATACCAAGTGAAACACGTGAAATACCCCATGTTCGTTAATGTCATTCACAAAGGGAATGCATTAACTTCCATGAAGCATTATAAGTAAACAGAACAAAATATTACAAGACAGATGCATAAAGTAGTACTAGGAAAATTTATAACTTTATTACAGCAGAAACAGAAATAAGTTTGGTTACATCCTTCAAAATCACAATACCAAAACCCAAGTACACTAGTATCAGTCTTATACCAAAATCCTTCAGAATGCATAACTTTAAAACCATAATCCCCAACATAAACTGCCACAAGAAGGTAGAGTCAAAGACAAGTAATACTTCAAGCACTTCAAGTAGAGGGAGTATGAATTAAGCTCCTATGTTTCCACCCTGAGCACCTGAGGGGGAAGCGAAAAGAAAAAGTGGTGAAAACAAATGAGATCAGACATAAAGTCTGGCAAGTCCAGTGACTTTCAGCATATAAACACATAGTAGTATCATGATATGTAAATAAATCTGGATGAAAGATTACAGCAACAGGAGTAGCAGGCATGCTTAAGTTAAACAGAAGAAACAAAATGATATATTCCAAGATATGCTTCTTACCTCTATCTTACTTCTCTGCACTAATAATTAGTATAACAGGATTAGGTATTACCCTACTATCTAAACTGAAATATAATAATCTCTATAGAAACAGAATGCTATTAATGGGCCTTTACCACCCTAATAGAGACAGAAAGTACAGAAACAAAATGCTAATAATGAGCCTTTACCACTCCAACTAATGGGCCTTTACTACCCCAACGGAAACAGAATGCTAATAACGGGCCTTTACCACCCCAACTGAGACAGAAGGTACCAACAGAAACAGACAAAACTAGATGTACCCTAAATTCTACCCTAAGCGATCGACTCCCTAATACATAAATACCCTGTGCCGGCCCCACAGAAGGGTGTATCATTCCCTAAAGTGGTGGCAACCTATAGACACAGACCTATTTACTGATGTCATGGTATCTTACATCCTCATAGCAGAACGGATCCATGCACGCACATGACCCGGTTGGAATGCACCATCAATACCCCTCGCCATTATCAGAGTGACCCTCTTACAATTAGTTCAGTAAGCGTGCCCGGACCCCTCCTAGTGTTGGGCCATAGTTTTGATACCAGAAAAGGGTTACTGACTAATATGGGTTCCACACAACAGATGACACAAGTAATAACCCCTCCTAAACTTGTGTCCTCAGACTAGTAGATTTCAGATTAACGTGCTTACAGATTTCAGATGTACAAAGTTCAGATTAACTAGTTCTCAGATCAGACATATAGGTTAACAAGTTTTCTGACTAACGAATCAGATATACAGATTAACAGACTTACAGATTGCTTCACCTAACCTTGTATTGGGCCTACAGATTTACGAAATGAGTTTATTAGATTCATCCGCCCAGTTGATTTAACCTTATCCACCCAACACGTTTTAGGCATCATATTTATCCTAGATTTGCATTAATTAATTATTAATGCACAAACCTCTCACATTAGGTCGGCAGCTTGTGGCCGATGGATGTGCTGGGCGGATCCGGGCAGATTTCTGCCACAACCCACACCTAACCTCGTGTCTAAGCATCTTTTAGCTATTCCTACGACCTCTCACATTAGACTGACAGTTTGCGGTTGCTGGTTAAGATGGTTACGTCTGGGCAGGTTTCTACCGCAAGCAGAGTCTAACCTCATGTCTCAGTATTCTTATTTTTAGCTAAAGTATTCATTCACATATTATACCAATATCAGACTAATTATGCCAATTCAACAAATTAAACTTCTTTACAAGTTACAACAGATTATTCAAAGTTCTATTAACTTGTTTTGCTTAATTTTAGATCAAGCCTACAGATTCTCATACCCCAAATTTACCGTATTCAGTTTCAACAGATTTAGTAGTTAGGCAATTTCACAGATTTAATCATAAAATTAAGCCTAATTTTACATGCCCAAATTATGGTCATAATTCACAACATAACATATGCCCCTAATTTTAGTTAAATTTACACAGTATGGAATATCCTCCGAAAACCCCAAATCATGATATACAATATGAATTATGCCAAATTATAGCTTTTGATTTCAGCGTATGCCTAATATCCAAAATCCTTATTTAGGTGTACTCACATTTAATAGTTATCCTATTATAATATACATCTTAGAGCCTAAGTCATATGCACAATAATTCTCCTTCTTCCAAATCACAGACTAACATATATAGTATGCCCAATTCTAGATCTTAAATTATAACATATTTTCTTTTCTCAAATCAGTTACAAATCAGTCATGTCTAATTATGCATCATTCACTTTTTTCCCCAAATTTAGCGTTCGTGCATCAATCTCTTATGAGATTTGGCTCAGGCTCGTGGTAGCCTGGCTACAGAACAGAAGGAAGGAAGAGATACATAATAGTTACTATAATATTAATAAGATAGATCTACACAGAAAAACAGATCTGATAAACAATAATATGCATAATCTCAAATTCAGATTTATAGCCATGTCAAGATCATAATTAAATTTCATTTTTTAAAATAACTGTACTCACCTTGGTTGGATTCAAAAGAAAAAGGGTTGTAGTTGTTCTCTTTTTAATCCTATTCAGATTGGAAGAAGAAGCACTAGTTCTAGCTTAGGTTTCAGCAGAGTAGAGATGCCATTGATTTATTATAATTAGAATTGAGGCAGCATAGCGTTACAATGGTTTGGTGTGGAGAGAAAGTGGGGTTTGGGGGTGTTTAAATAGCTTGGGGATCAGCGAATCTTGTTAGAATGGGCGTCCAAATGCAGAAAAATGAACCAGTCCTTGGATCTGGAAATAGGGGGGAGGTCGACCCTAGGTTGACCCCCTGGTCGATCTATGTGGCCAAGTTCGACCCCCAGGTCGACCCCCTGGTCAACCTATGTGACCCAAGTCGACACCGAGGTTGACCCCCTAGTCAACCTAGGTCTTAGGAAGGAAATTTCCTGCCCAGCCCGGGTGTGTGGATTAAATTTCAAACATAAATCTAAGTTGTTCTAATTTATTTAAATTCCTGAAACTTCTAAGGGCCATAACTTCTTCATATGGAGTCCGATTTACGCAAACTCGTACTCTATCTCAAGCAAAATTCCAAGACGAACACAATGGCGTAACATGTTTCCCTTAATTCTTCTTTTAAAAATTAAGTATACTTTGTTTTGTTATTTTTATGTTTACAGAAAATACGGGGTGTTACAACGTGGCTTATTATAAAGAACCTTCTTCAATAGAAATGCACTACCATTACGAGAATATCTGGATGGATCCTATAATAGATTACCTTCTAAATGTGATTTTACCCTTTAGTAGGAAAGATGCGAGGAAGATAAGTCACCATGCCCCTACATTTGTGATTTCAAATGGGATCCTCTATAAGAAAGGGAACTCACTCCCCTAATTGAGATGAATAAGCATTGAAGATAGGCTTAACTTGTTGAAAGAAGCACATGAAGGTTTGTGCAGAGATCACTCCAATGGAATAAAATTAGCCAAGAAGGTCATGCGATAGAGCTTTTACTAGCCGCAAATGGTTACTCAAGCAATTGAATATGTAAAGAGGTGCGAAAAATTTCAGAAGTACTCTAAGATACCTCAACTACCTCCAAGTGAGTTAACCACTATTTCGAGCCCACAACTATGGGGAATAGATTTGATTGAGCCTCTACCAGTTTCCAAATGTGGAGTAATGTATGTCATAGTAGCCATTGATTACTTCACCAAATGGGTGGAAGTAGAACCCCTTCTGGCAATCACATCTAAGAAGGTGTTGAAGTTTGTGATAAAGAACATTGTTACTTGCTTTTCGATTCCTTACAAAATCATATCAAACAATGGAACACAAGTTGAAAGTGAGAAATTCACTCCATTTTGTGATAAAAATGGATCGTCAAAAGCTTTTCCTCAGTGGCACATCCACCGGAAAATGGAGCTGTTGAGGCCGCAAATAAAACAGTATAGACAAATCTAAAGAAGCGATTTAGCAAAGCTAAAGGGAACTGGGCAGAAGAATTACCCTTGGTACTTTGGGCTTATAGTACTTCTTCTAATACGGCAACATGGCATACACCATTTTCTTTGACATATGGATGTGAAGGCATGCTTCTAATTGAGATCGAAATCTCTTCACACAAGAGGATACCCTAAGCATTTGATCCCAATAAAGAGTTAAAAAAGGAATCCTTAGACCTAATACACGGATAAAGAGATGAGGTTGCAGTCAGAACAGCTGAATACCAAAGGAGAATCACAAAGTATTATAACTCAAGGGTTAAAACTAAAACATTTTCAAAAGGAGATTTGGTTCAACGGAGAGTTATGTCCAACACAAAGAACCCATCGAATGGACAGCTTGGTCAAAATTTGGAAGGACCCTTGGTCATCCACCAAGAAATCATACCTGGGACATGTTGACTGTGTAGGCCAAACAGAGATCTTATTCCAAGGACAGGGAACTCGGAACATTTAAGGCCATACTTCTCAATGATAAATGAATAAAGGAAGGTCTTATTAAAGAATATTCATGCAACAAAGGGCACGAAAACCCTCCAAAAGCACAAAGTTACCTGAAATGGGTCAAACTTCAAACGAATGAAAACTCTTGTCACCGCCGAGTTGGCCAGGGCAAGGTACCCCATGGTAGGGGGTGATGTATATGTCTTTCTCCTCGCCCAAAACAGAAAGAGCCAGGTTAAAGCATCAAAAGTGCAAGCCTCCGACCTACACCAGAAATGGTCGTAACAGAGCATATAATTAGCACGCCCTGCCTCTGCCCGAAGAAGAGTACGCCCTGCCTCTGCTATGAACTAAGCATGTCTTACCTCTGCTTGTAGAAGAGTACACCCTGCCTCTGCTATGAACTAAGCACGTCCTACCTCTGCTCGCAGAAGAGCACGCCCTACTCTGTTATGTTCCACGTTACCCGTAGAAGGGAATGCAAACACCTATCATCACTTATGATGGTTAGGATAGGTGACCCCTTGGAGAGGGGTGGACTGTAAGCCTCTATCGCCGCCTACGATGGCCAATAAGAGCATCAAAAGAGTAAGCCTTAATTCTGCATCTACGATGGCCCGATTTAAGCATCTAAGAACTTATGGTCAGGATAAGGCGCCTCCTTGAGGGAGGTCGGGTATGTCCTTGGGACCTACTTGTGTATAAGTTAGCTAAGCACACTGGATGCACGGGCCCATGGAGTGGCCAACAAAGCGTATATCCTCTATTTTGACGATAAAAACTCAGATAGTGGCTCAAGAAGCACGTACATCCTTTGCCTCATAAATCAAACCTGAAAGGGTTAATGAAACTAGTAACCAGAAAATATATTCTAGTCTCTCATTTCTTAATACTCGAACAAGGTTTTCTTCGTAACTTCTATCATTGCCAGAAGAGGATTTCTGGTCCTCATTTCTTTACACTCGAAAAAGGGTTCATTCGGGACTTCCATCATTGCTAGAAGAGGATATCTGGTGTTCATTTCTTAATACCCGTATAAGGGTTGGTTCAGGATTTCTATCATTTCCAAAAGAAGATTTCTTTTCTTTATTTTTTAATACCCAAATAAGGGTTGGTTCGGGACTTCTATCATTGCTAGAAGAGGATATCTGGTCTTCATTTATCAAAACCCAAACTAGGGTTGGCTCAGGTCTTCTATTATTATCAGAAGTGGAATTTATGGTCTTCAATTCCTAGTAACTGAATAAGGATTGGCTTGGAGCTTCAATTAACAGCAGAGGCTGGTTTCTGACCTTCAATCTTTAAATGCATAAATAGCAGTTGAGACCCAAATTGTCCTTCCTTTCCGAAAGGGACGGTGCTATGGTCATTTCATTGCAAAATCTGATGATTGTAATAATATCCATTCATGGTCAGGAAACAGGAAGTTCCCGCCCAAATCTCACCTTTATTTTCTATAGAATATAAAGCATAAACAAATATTAAATCAAGGGCACAAGTCTAATATAATATTAACGACCAATCCCAAGCAATGCCTTATCCAGTGTGCATACAAATCATTATGAAAACTAACATGTAATACTAGTTGTTGAAGTTCATGCTGGAGGAAAGCGAAGAAATCCAAAAAGGAAGTTTGACTTGAAAGCCAAAAACACCCCTTTACAAGGGAGAAAATGTTGTAACCGAAGTTTCTACTGAGATAGGCTGATGGTGAATTGGTATCGAGCCGCCACAGTTAAAGAAGGATGATCCATAAGCAGAAGCTAAGCACAGAGTAAAACTAAGAGCCTAAAAAAAGTATCCGGGAGGACCAACAATGGCACCCTCCAAAAGGAGAGAATCTTAAATCCAATACGAAAAGAGACTACCAGATGGGTAACTCCGGCAGGGTAACTCCGGTAGGAAGGGTAACCAACAAAGAGTCATTCCAAAATCAGAAGCTAGTAAGGAGAAAGTCCAGGGAAACTACAACCCGAGACTTAGAAAGACATAGGGGTTATCAGTATTAACTTGCTTAATATTGATACTTTAAGAGATAAAAAGCATCAAAAGTGCGAGGTTCGGAACGCAAGGAAATTCTTTGGAGAAAGTTAACGAGACCCTGGTAAGATATTTGCCAGAAGTCCATTTTAGTAAGAAATTAGTGAAGCATCGGAAGCAACCCTACGAAGTGCCAAGATACACTTCAGAGATCTACCGACAAGCAAGATGGAACCTCAAAAAGAGGCAAGCTATCCACACTAATCTACTTAATGTTGAAAGCAACAAGGGTGGTGGATCCCGTAGCCACTCACTTAAATCATAAAGGCAATTTCCATAAAAAGTCAACAGCGAAGCTGAAAGCATACATCCGAAAGTATACATCCGCAAGCATACATCCGGAAGCATATACCCGGGAACCCATATCCGAGACCCCAAAGCTTTCCTGAACCTAGCTATACCGACAAGCATGGTGCCCGTACAATGAAGATAGACACGACATCAAGGACTGATACCATCTCTCCTAGAGCAAGGACCAACACCCTAAAGCCTCCGGGACCGAAGGACAAGGCAGCCGAAAGCCAAAGCTTCCGAAACCGAAGGGAAATGCAGCCAACAGAGGCCTTTTCAATCCTAATAATAGAAGGGGCCCGATTTTTCTATAATAAGACCCTAGGGGTCTCATTTTCGAGGTTGAACGTTCATTTCTCAATCTTGTTCTCTTTTTCTTAAGAGCAAACCCTAATTTTCAAATCGAATTGGGGATTTCTTCCACTCTTGTAATACATCCTCAATTAATAAATGGAGAAGTCCGGGACTTAAGAATTTCTTGACTTAATAATCATATTGTGTTTATAATGATAAGACAAGGAGTTAATACTAACCTTTCTCATGAAAGAGCTAATCATGACTCATTCAAAGGAGGGGAGGCCCTGAATGAAACCAAGGCTTTTCCCTTTTTTGGATGGTCGTACACAATTTAGCTCTTTCATAGTAAACCTAATGCAACCCAATAAGGGGAGGAAGCTTGCTGTGAACTTACGGTTTGATATCCGACACAACCAAGGCCTTCTCAGGCCGGTTCGATGCAGAAGTATCACATAAGTCAATAAGTATTATAACATGTAAACAACCTTTATGTTGAGAAGCATTAGCCCGTTTCCTCTTAGCACAATGTATATCATTTTATCTAGCATCTAAAGGTGGCTGTGACATGTAGTTTCAGCCTTACTCGATTTGTAAAACCTTTCTCCTGAGGTAGTCATTGGCTTTGTGGTCCCATAAGCATGATGCTTATCCTTTGAGGGAAGAGTAACTAATCTTTGGATTCAAGGTCTTGTAAGAAATGGTAGAACTTGTTAGGAATTCTGATCCATAAGAAATGGTAGAACTTGTTAGGAATGCTGATCCATAATCAACTTTTAGTGACCCTAAGATAACTCATGCATCAAACTATTGAACATATGCATTGCTCATCATTGTCCATGTGTTGATGAAAAATGTCGTTAACAACTATCGGAACCAACAAAAGGGAGGAAAGCTTTGTACTAATAGGAAAGGTAACCAAAAAAAGCTGTGCCATCAACATGGGATCATTTCAAAAAGCATAATCCAAAAAGTTGGAGACAAGCAGAGAACGGCAAGAGCCGAAATCCTATGATCGTAAAATCAAAATCAGGGGAGAATCCTATATTGTCCAAAACATAACAAGAAGCACCAAGCTAGGCAGAGTAAAACGAAGTGTTATTGGCAATAATTAACTTAGTGTCGATACAGAAGGAGATAAACATGTCAAAATAAAGAATAACACTAGAACACCGAGAAACAACATCTAAAGCCCGAGAGGCTAAAGTGCGAGAGCAAATACTATGAGAACTTGAAACCGGAACTCATTGCCGAAAGCCAAAAGCATCTCCTAAAGCTACTACACCAACTGACTTGGTGTCGGTACATTATGAGGAAGTAGAGGCCGAGTTAAGCTCCTAAAGCTAAGCCAAGACTGGTACACTGAAAGCAAAGTTAAATTTGATAGCAATGTTAAGAAGAAAGAAAGGTGGGCAAAACTAAGACAACCGAAACCGAATGATGTGAAGCGACCGACAGCATGCTATCGCTTCTGAAAGAGGCTTCCGCTAAGACAACAACACAAGAGGTCCCAATTTGTTTAGGACCCCAGGGGTCTCATTTTAGAGGACTTTTCTCATTTTCAGTTCTTGTAATCATTTTCCTAGAGAGTAAACCCTAATTTCTAAATCGATTTGTAGATTTTACTTTTGAATTTTTATGTACTCAACAAAGTGATCAATAAAGAAGAAATCAACACTTTCGATTAATTTCATCAATTTCCTTCATGCTTATGCTAATGATTTATTTGATGGTCCTCTATGAAAGTGCTTCCTACATAAATCAATCTATCCAACATACTTTTCTACAAGCCCTTTAGCCTTATAACTTGCACTGTGCTTAGGGATCCCTCATCCCAAGTTAACTGTTGTTTTTGAGTCTCGTAAGTATGACACTCACATCTTGATGGATGAGTAACTAATCTTCGGGCTCTAAACCCTTGTATCTAGGAAACTGTTAACTAACTCAAGCTTGTAGAATTTAAATCATCCCTTTTATTCCCCCTTGGTCCACTTCCGTGGACTAAGTTCCAGTATTGATGAAAAATATCGTTAACATTTTGGTGCTAGGAGGGCCTGAACCTTTGACCTTGTGGTTAGCAACCGCATTTCTAACTGTATTGTTCCGTCCTGGTTTGGACTAAGCTTTGAAAAGAAAAACTATGGGCATAGATTCCTAACAAGAATCTGCTGGTTCTCGAATGGCTATGTTCGATATTATTGATCGAGAGTGAAGGAAGAACAATGGTAAAGAATGGAGGATTTGAGAATCATCAATTGGGAAAATAAAATGATACGATCCTGATTGTTGGGGCCATAACCCTTTCTACGTAGAACGAATTCCAACCGTTGTTCTAAGTAGTCCTACATCAAATGAGTATATCATATTCTCCCACATACAAAAAGCCATCCATGAGTAAACTAAAGGAACCATTTTTGAACAAGGAATAATGGAAGATTTCAACCACTTCACCTACAAATGGTCTAAAAGAATGATACTTCAGTTTAGGATACTTTGAAAATAGAGAACGAAAATATGAATAAAGAAGTAAGGCTAAGTAGTAAAAGAGCTAAGCTCCATCTACGAAAGGAAATCTTTGAGTCAATCTACCGAAAGAATGTCACCTTACCACTTCTATGGAAAATAAATACTTCCTAACCAAACATGAGCTTAATTTCTTGCCATCTACGAAGAAGAAGCCCAAGTACGAAAGGAAATATGGAGGGCCTTATTTCCACTATTATATGACGAATGAATATGAAACCAACCACTACAGATTTGTTGAAGGGACGATTATCAAGTTCTTTAATCAAGGTTAATAGAAATACTTTGTAAAGGAATCAAATTAAGTCCAACGAGAGTCTTTTCGAAGAAAGAATTGTCTACATTGCTAAGGATATGGAAACCCTCTATATAAATGGAATAACCTAAGATAGGTCAAACTATAATAAATAAAAATCCTTGTCACTGCCAAGATGTCCAGGCCAAGGCACCCCTCGGAAGGGGGGGGGGGTTGCAGTGTAAGCCTTTCTCTGTGCCCAAATAAAAAAATCCAGGTGAACAAATCAAAAGTGTAAGCCTCTGATCCATGCCAGAAATGGTCGGGATAGAGCATCTAATGTAGCATGCCTTGCCTCTACTCGCATAAGAGTACACCATACCTTTCCTATGAAATAAGCAAATCCCACCTTTGCTTGCATAAGAGCATGTCCTACCTCTGCTTATGTTCCTCGTATCGCATAGAAGGGAACGAAAAACACTTATCACTACCTACGATGGCGAGGGTAATGGACCCCTCGGAGGGGGTGGATTGTAAGCCTCTATCACTACCTACGATGGATAGAGTAGAGTGTCAAATGAGTAAGCCTTTAAGCTTGTAACAACCCAAATTTCGAAAGACCGATTTTTTTTTCAAAAATCTCAATCTACTGGAACTCAAGTTGGCTTGTCCGGTATCCTGCAGAAAAGACAGAGATATAAATATATCAAAGCTCAGAAAACATCTAACGGTGGAATGAAACAAAATAAAGTATAATCAAATATAGCCTTACCGTAGTAATAATACTGTCTAATCAATATCCAAAGCTATCATATCTCTGCCATATACCTAACCTGTGAGTGTGTTATGAGGAGGGGGTTAGAACACAAGTTCTGCTTACTGGACTAAACTACACAATCTAAAATAACCCTACATATACCATTCAGTTATATTGCTTATTTATTAGGTTGTTTGGGTTTATGGCACTCAAGGCTTTACACACATGTCGTATCCATCTACCTCTCAGTAGATTAACCTAATATAACATATATGTAGCTATTCCAATATTAAGGTACCTCCCATGGTACCTTTCTCGCACGGTCTACATCGTCATGCCACGAAAGTGTATGCAACTGTCATCCTATGCCAGAGCGACGTACGAATTTCCATATCAAAACTACTCGGCCAAGCTTGATCTTAACACGAAATAATGCCCTAACTTCTCCGATACACCACCCCGGGCAGTCATGCATGTATCTTGACCCTTACATGTACGTACCGTCTACTGTAATCTGAGTCCTGTAATAGGGCTGCATCCAATCCACGAAACTTGGTCGAGAGCTTTTCCATATCTGTGCATGCCCATCTTTAAGGAACTCGAAATACAAATATTCAGTATGGTCTGTTTTTCATGGTGGCTATGGTCCCACCTAGGCCCCTCCCTCAACTAATAAAGACTACAAGAGCTATGTGACGTGCCCCTAACAAACAATCTATACATCCAGTTGGTGTGTCCCTCAACCATTGTGCCTCGATAATGAAAGGTTGATGGCGTCTTGGCTTTATCTCTATACTTTCCGCATCCAACTGACTGTCGATGATGGGTTCACGACGACCTACTATACTGTGTTGGTTTTGACCCAGCCTCCTACCAAGGTGATCGCCGAATCACCCTAGTGTTATACCGCCATAGCCTTCTGATAGCAAAGCTACTTTTATAGTCAAGGTATACTCACCGGGTGGTAAGGTGCATACCCAACCCCTACGAGTACAGCCTGAGCATGCACCGCAACATAGGACCACCACGGAGTACCCTACCACGTCCCTCGGAAGCCACGTGCTTCCTTGTAATCTCACGAAGTCAGATAGCAGAATATCAACAGAGTTATCAGATGCACGTGCTCCTCTTGTGCCTTCAGATACCTCAATGATCTACCATGTTGAGTTCCTCACCTTCAAATGTGCAGACTAGTCCAAGCGCATCACACCGTCGTGTTATTTGATCTTTTAATCATGAACTTGTATTTTCTTATAAGATTTCCATTTAACTTGATTGTTCACATTCTCTCTTATAATCAAGTTATCAGGTTTTCTCCGAGTCCCTTATATCTCTAAGGAATGGACCCCTCTCGCTTATTTGTTTAGTGTATAACTTATCCCATTTAAGTTCATTGATAAGCCAACAACATGTTATTTCCTAGATTGTAATCAATGAGAGTAATCTATAGTCTCTTTTTATTATTACCATGTAGTTCATTGTTTTATTTCATAGTTACAATAACAAGTTCTACTTATATATAATTAAGCATATTTTATCTCAATCCACATGTTTTCTATTAACATGTCACTTATAATATAATTAAATATAACTTATTTCATTCCGTAAGTTTACTTCATTCTTTTGTATTTAATCATATTTCATATTTAACCGTCACTACAACTTGTTGTTGTTTACTTATTACTTAGTTCTCTTAAATAAGGTTTATTAACAAGTTTCGTTTTCATTTGTTATAACTTATGTTATGCCTATTAAATGACATTCTCATTAACGTAATTAATTATAATGGGTTACTATTATTCACCGTTCATTCCAATTCTTATACTGTTGTAACATCCATTTATTATAATTAATATCATTTACTTATTTCCTGTTGTACACATATATTCATGTTTAAGCACCAGACCTTTCACATTAAGTTGACTACTTATGGATGCCGGATTTGTGGTGCGGTTTCGGGAAGGCTTCTAGCACAAGTAAAACTTAACCTCATGTCTTAGTATCATTATATGTATGTTTACGAACCAGACCCCTCACTTTAAATTAGCCACTCGTGGATGCTGGATTTGTCGGGCGGTTCCGGGCAGGCTTCTACCGCAAGTTAAATTCAACTTCGTGTCACAGTGCAATTACAATTTCTTAATTGATGTAAATTTTCCATCCAATTTAGGAATATCTATCCTTCCAAATTTTATTGTAATCTTGTTTACAAGCTTTCAGTATAATAATACACTTAAGCATATGTTAAGGTTTATCATAAATTTCATATTTACAGCATTTACAATAATTTCCCATTCAGATGGATGTTTAAATGTAAACAGGCTTATATGACATAAATGTCCTCAGTAGATTTAAACGCAATTATCACAATTATTCGCAATTTCATTATAACTTGATTTACAACATCCAATTAATGGGTTCTTAGGATGGTTCTATATACAACAGTAATCTTTTTAACATGTCCTAAATAGTTCTAATACACAGGTTTTGAAAATATCAATCGTTTAGCAGATTAATTATAACAGGAAATACAAACGATAAATATACCATTATTTAAAATGGTATAATTTAGACCCACTCACCTAATATCTTTCAAATTCATGAATCTGATCAAGATTTGTTTTTCTGTGGCATCCCTAACTGAATCTATATTCGAAATTATCCACGAATTCACAAATCTGTTACTAAAGAAGGGGAAAAAGAGAAAGAAAACCTATGTAAACCGGATCCAAGGGCTTACCGCACGCTGATCAGAATTCCGAACACCTAATTGTAGATATATATTCTTTTCCTCGAAATCTTGATTCAGAATGTCCTAAGACTAATTATTCTATTTTCTATAGAGATCCGAGGGGGTAGAAGAATGGTATAGCCTAGACAACACCTTAGAAAATATAAGCTTTAGACTAGGACCTACTAGTTTATTTATAGATGCACAAGAAGGTCTGAATCGTTGGATTTAAACCTCCAAAATCTGAACAGTACACATCAGCAAAAAAGCATCATAGGGTAGATCTGGACCCACCCTAGGTCGACCCCTGGGTCGACCCAACCACCTTGGGTCGACCCAACCACCTTGGGTCGACCAATGGGTCAACCCAGGCACAACTTGGGTTGACCCATATTGGTCCATGCGCGCATTAGCTGTTGTATTTTTCGTTTTTGTTTTAAATGTTTATTTATTTTCCACTTTATTTCTTCTTCTTGCTTCATATGTCTTTCTCTAATTTATTTTATACCTCTTATAAATCATGGTTACGTTTGAATTTGAAAATTATGTATTTACGTGTGCATACAATCTTTCAAATTTCTCTCCTATTAATAGCCGCTTAATTAATGCAATCAATAATGATATTATTTAGATGTTTCATTCCTTTTAATACACTATCATTTTAAGGCAATTAATTTCTTTGTTCATTTTCCATTTATTGTGCATAAATTATAATCTGCCCTTAACTTGCACCTTTTGTCTCAATATTCGAATTCATGTGTATCTATACATGCGCAACTTTTATTTCAATTTCAAAATTAATCGACGCTATGAAGCCATTAAATTCTTACCTATTTTCATTGATTGCAGGTTTATTTTGGATTTCTTTTTCATATGTATATATATGTGCACACACATATGCATATGTTTTCATATGCATGTATACATATATTTTTATACTCACTTTTATGTACAATTTTTCTTATATGTGCATTTATAAATATTTTCCTCTTAGAAGTTGTATTATATTAGTCGTTCTTCTAAAATAGAAATATGGCGTCAATGGGACTCTAACCTGCGCCACTCACTTGGGAGTCACATGCTCTTACCAACTGGACTATATAGGCTTTTGTTAACAAGTCTAAAAACAATGGTGGTCATTGGACATCTCTTATACCTTCTTTTCAGGTTTATTGATATATTTCATTTAAAGATATCTTTTACATCTTAAATCCGTTTTATTCAATCCATAGGTCTAAACTGATTAGAAAACCTCTAAGGATGCAATGATGCTAATTTCATGACCAAATATTGAAAGCCCTTCAAATTTTATTATATTATTTAATTAAAAATGTGGGTTGTTATATTCTCCTAAACTTTGGAAATTTCGTCTTCGAAATTTGGTAAGGGTAAAATTAAGTAATTCTTCGCATAATTCACAAACATCTTGTGTGCATCCAACATTTGTAGCCATTTGTGCACTTGTGGAAAGTGTAATTCAACATAATAATACATGAGTGAAATGAATGTCTAGGTGGTACCTCCTATACGAATGCAAATTTTTCTTGAAAATCTTTTTGAAAACATTATGTACACATCCTATATATATATTGATAGTTTCTATATGAATGCAATATTTTGAAAGTCAAAATACTTTATCATCCTATTTTTCCCATACTCTTGCTCAGTAAGAGTGTAATTCATCCAATTTTTGCATCCAAAACCCTACCAAGTAACTTTAATTTTTGAATTTAAAAAAAAAATCTAATTTTTTAAATTCGATTTCTTATGTTACAAAAAGGTGGAAAACGTGAAACTTGACATTCTCCGTTTTTCTTTAGTGTACCTTGTTGTTCCCTTTTTAGTTATGTTATTACTCTTTTCTTAGGTTATTTAACTTATTCCTCTAATCTAAGTTTAGTTTTCAAGCTAGCCTTCTAACCCTACAACTAAAACAGGAAAATAAGCACTCTACACAGCCATTACCAAGGGCAAAGTATCATAGAACCATGTCCCCTTAGATAAAGAAAATTCCAAACCAAAGGATCTAAAAACTTTCCAAACCAAAGGATCTAAAAACTTACCCTTTTACTATCTAGTAGTCACCACTAGTCCTTGTTGGGTACTAACTATCCTTGCCAAGCAACAACCTAGGTTCTATAATGCTTACGCATTCTACACGAACTTAACATTATTTTCAAAACAATCATTCCTATTTATTTCAAACCTCAAATATTTCCTGTGTTCCTTAGGTACTAATCCTTTCCTACTCCATGATTTTAAAAAAAATGTAGTTTGGCCTTCTCATTTCACTTTTCTTCAAAAAATTAAAAGTGTTAAAATTTTATTTTTCCGTAAAACTTTCCTTTGTCAAACCATAAAAAAATATGTCATCCGAAAAAAATGCCATTTTTTTTTCAAATCATAAAAACTGGAGTAGACATGGACAACTACTTCTCTCTATCAGTTCCCCAATTGTTCATGTTTATAATGTAAGTTCAATAGCTTCCAACTAGGTGCAAACTTCTATTCTTAATTCTTACAACTTATTTTTTCCACTTAACAAAACTTCATGTCAAAACAATTATAAAAAAATATTGTTAAAAGAATAGAGAGATTCAAAATTTTCTTTATCGAAAAATTTAGTTTTTAACAAAAATGCAAGCTTCCTCATAAATTTCACAAGAAATCATTATTCCCAAATTATACCCCATTTTATTTCAAAACTCAATATGTACTTTCCAACTATGTTACTTACATTTTTTTTTCAAACATCAAAAATACCTCTTTTTGTTTCAAAAATTGTTTCTACACAATTTTGCTAGTACATACTTCAAAATTGTAAATTTTATTGTCAAAACTTGAAAACACCATAAACTACCACCCAAAAGATTTTAAAATTTCAAGTTCTTAAAAGTTAACAAGGTTAGACTCAAAGTGGCTTTCCAACTTACCTAGACTCTCATAGATATTCCCACAAAGTCATTCCTCTAATATATATATATATATATATATATATATATATATTCCTAGTCCATTTTCTTTTTTTTCTTTTTCTCAATTTCTAAGGCTCAACTGTCAAATCGACTAATCCAAAGCATTCACATATGGGATACATTTTACCTCATTACCAATTACATTGTACACTTTTTACCAAAACCACCTATGGGTCTCAATTTCTATAATCATTCCTTTAGTGTACATAACTGATATCCCAATTCTTTGCATAAACCATGCTTCCTATTTAGTGTGTTCCATTCATGGATCTAGGTGTATATATATAATATATTTATATTTATAAAAATACAAATACGTTCACTCACTATCTGTACAGGAATCCTGATCCTAAGCTTTGATACTAGATGTGTCAACCCAAATTCGAACAGACCGATTTTTTTAGAAAAATCTCAATCTATCAGAACTCAATTTAGCTTGTCTAGTATCCTGTAGAAAAGATAGAGATATAAAATATACAAGAGCTTAGAAAACATCTCACAAAGGAATGGAATTAAATATAATATAACCAAATATAGCCTAACTGTAGTAATAATACTGCCTAACCAGTATCCAAAGCTATCATTTCTCTGTTATATACCTAACCTGGAAGTTTGTTATGAGCCTGGGGTTAGAACACACGTTTTGGTGACGAGACTAAATAAAACAATCTGAAATAACCAACATATACCGCTCAGTTATGTTGCTTAATTATTAGGTTGTTTGGGTTTATAGCACTCAAGGCTTTACACACACGTCGTACCCATCTACATCCTAGTATATTAGCCTAATATAACACATGTGTAGGTACCCCTATATTATGGTACCACCCATGGTACCCTTCTCGCAAGGTCAACACCGTTATGCCATGGAAGCGTATGCAACTCTCATCCTACGCCAGAGCAATGTACAGATCAACATATCCAAAATACTCGGCCAAGCTCGATCTTAACATGAAATAATGCCCTAACGTTTACGATACACCACCTGGAGCATTCATGCATGTATCTAGACCCTCACACGTACGTACTATCTACTGTAATCTGAGTCTCATAATAGGGCTACATCTAATGCATGGAACTTGGTCAGGAGCTTGTCCAAGTCTGTATAGGCCCACCTTTAAGGACCTCGAAATACAAAATTTTCAGTATGGTCTTATTTTCACGGTGGCTATGGCCCCATCCAGGCCCCTCCCTTAACTAGTAAATATTACAAGAGCTAAGTGACATGCCCCTAACAAACAATCTAAACATACAATTGGTGTGCCCCTCAACCATCATGCCTCGATAGTGAAAGGTTGATGCTGTCTTGGTTTTAGCTCTAGTATTTCCGCATCTCACTAACTGCCAATGATGGGTACCTGACGATCTACTATCCTTGCTTGGTCCTAACACAGCCTCCTGCCGAGGTGATCGCCGTGTCACCCTAGTATCGTACCACCGCACCTTTCTGACTGCAAAGCTACTTTTACAGTGAGTGTATACTTACCAGGCGGTAATGCGCAGACCCAACATCAGCGAGTACGGCCTGAGCATGCACCGCAATAGAGTACCACAACGGAGTACCCTACCACGTCCCTCGAAAGTGCTTTCTCCCTTTATGTCCCGCAGAGACAGCAAGCAAAATATCAGCAGAGTAATCAGATGGACATGCTCCTCTTGTGCATCCAGACACCACGATGATCTACACTATTGGCTTCTTCACCTTCAAACATGCGGACTGGTCCAAACGCATCCCATCATCGTGTTATTAGATCTTTCAATCATGCACTTGTCTTATCTTATAAGATTTCTATTTAACTTGATTTTTCACATTCTCTCTTATACACAAGTTATCAGGTTTTCTCCGAGCTCGTTATATCTCTTATACACAAGTTATATCTCTTATACTTTATCTCAATCCGCATGTTTTCTATTAACATGTCACTTATTATATATGATTAAATATAACTTATTTCATTCCATATGTTAACTTCATTCTTTCCTATTTAATCAAAATTTCATCTTGCACTGTCACTACAATTTGTTGTTGTTTACTTATTAACTAAGTTCTCTTAACGAAGGTTTATTAATAAGTTTCCTTTTCATTTATTATAACTTATTTTATAATTTCCACTTGTTCTTAGGACAAGCCTACTTAGTAAATAACATTCTCATTGATGTAATTAATATAATATGTTATTATTATTCCTCGTTCATTCCAATTCTTATAATGTTTTAACATCCATTCATCGTAATTAATGTCATTTACTTATTTCCCGTTATACACATATATTCATATATATGTTTAGGCAGCAGACCTCTCATATTAAGTTGACTACTTGTGGATGTTGGATTTTTCGGCTGGTTCCGAGCAGGCTTCTACCATAAGTTGAACTTAAACTCGTGTCTTAGTACCATTATATGTGTGTTTATGCACCAGACTCCTCACATTAAATTAACCGCTTGTGGATGCGGGATTTGTTGGGTGGTTCTAGGTAGGCTTCTACCACAAGTTGAATTTAACCTTGTGTCTCAGTGCAATTACAATATCTTGATTGATGTAAAATTCCCATTATATTTAGGCATATATGTACTTCCAAATTTTACTGTAATATTGTATACATGATTTTGGTATAATAATACTCTTAAGCAAACATTAAGGTTTATCATAAATCCTATGATTACAAAATTTACAATAATTTCCCATTCAGATGGATGTTTAAATGGAAACAAGCATACATGACGTAAATGTCCTCATCAGACTTAAAACCCAATTATCATAAATATTCGCTATTCTATTATGACTTGATTTTCAACATCTAATTAATGGGTTCTTAGGATGGTTCTAGATACAACAGTAATCTTTTTAACATGTCCTAAACATTTCTAATACAAAATTTTCCACAAATATCAACTGTTTAGCATATTTATTATAACGGGTAATACAAACGATAAATATAATGCTATTTAAAATGGTATAATTTAGATCCAAACATCTAATAGCTTTCCAATTCATGAATCTGATCTAGATTTGTTATTCTGTGGCATCCCTAACTGAATCCTTATTCAAAAATATCCATGGATTCACAAATCTTTTACTAAAGAAGGGGAAAAGAGAATGAAAATCTAGGTAAACCAGATCTAAGGACATACTCATGCTAATTAGAATTCTGAACACCCAATTGTAGATATACATTCTTTACCTCCAAATCTTGATTTAGAATTTCCTAAGACCAATTATTCTATTTTCTAAAGAGATTTGAGGAGGAAGAAGAACGGCAGAGCCTAGACAGCACCTCGGAAAATATGAGCATTAGGCTAGGCTCTGCTAGTGTACTAATAGGTGCATAAGAAGGCCTGAATCAACGGATTTAATCTGCCAAAATCCGAACTGTACATATAATCAAAAATGTATTTCAGGGCAGATCTGTACCCGCCTTGGGTCGACCCTTGGATCGATCCGTAGGTCGGCCTAGCCACCTTGGGTCGACCCATAGATCGATCCAGGCACAACTTGGGTCTAACCATATGGGTCTAAGCGCCTATTAGTTACTATATTTTACGTTTTTGTTTTAAATGTTTATTTATTTGACCCTTTGTTTCTTCTTCTTGCTTTATATGTTTTTCCCTGATTTATTTTATACCTCTTATAAATCATGGTTATGTTTTAATTTCAAAATCATGCATTTACATATGCATACAATCTTTCAAATTTCTTGTTTGTTAATAGCCACTTAATTAATGCTATCAATTTTCTATTTCATTCCTTTTACTACACTCTTATTTCAAGGCAGTTGAATTCTTTGATCATTTTCCATTTATTATGCACAAATTATATTCTGCCCTTAACTATCACATTTTGTCTCAATATTTGAATTTGTGTATATATATACACGCAAATTTTATTTCATTTTCAAAATTCAAACGACAATATGTCTTCATTAAATTCTTACATATTTTCATTGATTGCACGTTTGTTTTGGATTTCTTTTTCATATGTATATATTTATTCACACTCATATGCATATGTTTTCATATGCTTGTATACATATATTTTTATACTCACTTTTATGTACAATTTTCCCTATAGGTGCATTTATCCATATTTTCCTCTTGAAACGTGTATTATTTTATTCGTTCTTCTAAAATAAAAATATGGCGCCGACGAGACTCAAACCTATGCCATTCACTTGGGAGTCACGTGCTCTTGCCAACTGGACCATATACCTTTTGTTAACAAGACTAAAAACAATGGTAGTCGTTGGTCTTTTCTTATACCTTCTTGTTAACCGGCCTTTTGGTCCGGTTCCCAAAAGTACACAAGGCGCGCTCGACTCAAAGTATCGCATATGGTTAAAGATTGGAATGTCGCCATAAAGCAAAGGAAATAGGTCCAGAAGGGATAACAACAACGAGGACCTCACCGCTCCGCCAAAACATCACCAATCCATCACCTCGATCCCCGGAAGGGAAAAGCATTTAGCCTCGACGCTTATCATGCACTCCTCCTACCCCTAGGGGCACGAATTTCATGCCCCTTTAGGGTACGAAATTCATACTCCACGGGAATCGATGCTCGAACCCCAATGGGGTTCGAAGCTCAAAACCCCACGGGGTTCGAAGCTCGAGCCCCCTCAGTGTGCGAAGCTCGATCCCCCACGTGGTGTGAAGCTCAAACCCCACGGGTGCGAATTTCGTACCTTAGGGAAGGGTTCGTGTTTCTAGGCTTCGACACATCTGGGTTCGAGATTTTCTAAAGGTATATGCCTTGGGATATCTATTTTGTTTGATCACTCCATAGTGCAAACCCTACTCCTTTTTATCCCTTTTCCCACTCACTTTTATCCTTTCTTACCCACGTACTCCTAGAGGAACGTATTTCATACCCCTTCAGGGTACGAAATAGGTACCCCTTCAGGGTACGAAATTCGTACCCCATGGGATTCGAAGCTCGATCCCCCACGGGGTTCGAAGCTCGAACCCCCTCGGGGTGCGAATCTCGAAGCCGCAGAGGGTGCGATGCTCGAACCCTACGAGGTGCGAATTTCGTACGCCATGGCTGGGTTCAAGTTTCTGGGTTTTAACACATCTGGGTTCGTGATTTTCTGAAGGGATATGTCTTGGGATACTTATTTTTGGTCGATCACTCCATAGTGCAAACCCCAATCCTTTTTATCCCTTTTTCCACTCCCTTTTATCCCTTCTTACTTTTCACTTACTCCCGCCTAACCTCTTCTTATAAATTTCTCGTACCTCATTCATTCCAAGGGGGACTTGGTGTGACGACCCCATTCCCGATAAGATGGTGGCAAGGGTAATCTTTGGAATGTAACACATAAACTGATAACAGCAGAACAAAAATAAATAAATACACCAGATAATGTACAATAGAATACACTGAATAAATATAATCATCAGAGTTACACAGTATATAGGATTATACTTAGCACAAAATACAGTTCAGCTATACATAAATGTCTACTGTAGAAAAGAAAACATAATATGTACAACATGAGCTGAACAACATAAAAGGAGATAAATGATAGAATCCATCGTCAGCTATCTAGAAAGTGCCTGCTTTAAAAAAAATAAATCTTTTAAAACAAATAAATCTTCGCAATGCTTTTTATAAAAATGAAGCCATTATAAGACTCAGTTCCCATCACACAATGCAACAAAAACCAGAGGATAGAGTTTTACCTTATAATGGCCAAATATGCTTGATACGAGGAAAACAAATCATTTGAAATGCGATTTTTATTGTTTAATTCTTAATCAGACTCCAACCATAAACTAGTAAGAGAACGATTCCCTAAGTATTAACCCCGAAGGCCGAAACCAACATCAGACCAATACCCTGGAAACCATTCGTCCTAGCTCGTTTCCTGTTAGTTTCTAATTTTAGATACAATCATAAATATCAATCATAGGCGGCATTAATGCCCTATACCACTATGTTGCCATATATAGGTATACAATCAAAACCGCACGATGTCGTATTTGGAAATTGGATTTCCGCCATGAAACAAGGCAAAGGATAGTCCTTACCGAATTTGAGATGCTCTAGCCCGCCCCTCAGGATCAGAACGCATCGACTGTAACACCCCACCTCCGTTAAGGTCACTCACAAAGGGAATGCCTTAACTTTGGTGGAGCATTTTAGTAAACAGAACAGAAACTTACAAGACAGATAAAATAGTACTTGAAAAATTTATAACTTTATTTCAACAGAAACCGAAATAAACTTGGTTACATCCTTTCAAATCACATTATCAAAATTCAAGTACAAAATATCAGTCTTGTACAAAAGCCTTCAGAATGCATAGTTTAAAATCATAATCCCCATAGAACGGAAGCTATACAGAGCCAAGCCATACTTTAAGCACTTCAAGCAGAAGAAATCCGGATCAAGCTAAAGTATTCACTCTTTGGATAACCTGGGGGGAGAAATGGAAGAAAGGAGGCGAAACAACATGGGTCAGACAAAAAGTCTGGCAAGTCCAGTGATTTTCAGTTATGAACAGATAATAATGACATGACATGAAAATAAAACTGGATGAGAGATAACTGTAACAGGTGTAACAGATATAACAAAAGAACAGAATGATATAAGCTATTGTTTTACACTTCTCTGTACTAATACTAGTATAACAGAATTAGGTGTCACCCTAATGTCTAAACTGAAACAGAAACGGGTACAGAATAATTTAACAGAAACAGAATGCTAATAATGGGCCTTTACTACCCGATCAGAAACAGACAGAAGCAGAAACAGATTAATCCCTACAGAAACAGAATGTAGAATTAGGTGTACACTAGTAATGGGCCTTTTCCACCCGAACAGACGGCACCACGCAGAAACAGACAGGTATTACCACCCAACAGAAACATACGGTACCAACAGAAACAGACAGAACTAAGTGTACCCTAAAACCCTACCCCAAGCGATCGGCTCCCTAATACATAAATATCCTGTGTCGGCCCCACAGTAGGGTGTATCACTCCCTAAAGTGACAACCAATTGGCACGGACCTATTTACAGATGTCACGGCGTCTTACATCCTCAGAGGCAGACCGGGATCCATGCACGCACATGACCCAGTTGGAACGCACCATCAACACCCCTCGCCATTATCAGAATGAACCGCTTATAATTAGCTCAGTAAGCGTGCCTGGACCGTACTTACTGTTGGGTCAAAGTTTTGATACCAGAAAGGGTTACTGACTAATATGGGTCCCAAACAACAGATGACACAAGTAATTCCCCTCCTAACCTTGTGTCCCCAGACTAACAGATTTCAGCTTAACTTGTCTACAAGTTTCAAACATACAAAATTTAGATTAACTAGTTCACAGATCAAACAATCAAGTTAACAGGTTTTCAGACTAACGGATTAGATGTTCGGATTAACAGGCTTACAGATTAACTGGTTACAGATTAACAGACTTAAGATTAACTGGTTACAGATTATCTAACTTTGTATTGGGCCTACGGATTCACGAAACGGGTTTATCATATTGATTGGTCCAATTGGTTTAACCTTACCCAACACGTTTTAGACATCATAATTATCTCAGATTTTCATTAATTAATTATTAATGTCCAAACCTCTCACATTAGACTGACAGTTTGCAGCTACTGGTTAGGCCGGTTGGTTCCGGGCAAGTTTCTGTCGCAAACAGAGTCTAACCTCGGGTTTCAAGCACGTTATGACTAACTTCTCACATTAGAACCTATTGTTTGCGACCACTGGAATATGCCGGGCAGTTCCGGGCAGAATTACGCCGCAAACTCATTCTAACCTCGAGTTAGTCATGTTTATCTTTGCGGCCAATTAATTAATGATTTACCATTTATACCCACGCCTAATATACATGTCAATTATTCATAACTATAGACAATTCAGATTATGTCAATAGCGGACTAATTATATCAACTCAACAGATATTGCAGATAACAGATTTTTCAGATTAGGCGACTTAACGGATTTAGCAGATTAAGCAAACTAGCAGATCTAGCATTTTCAACAGACTTAGCAGATGACAGATTTGGCAGATGAACAAATCTAGCAGACTAGGCAGTAGAGCAGAACTAGCAGATTAAGCAATATAACAGAACTAGCAGATTAAGCAATATAGCAGAACTAGCAGATTAGGCAAATATAACAGATTTAATCATTCCTTAAAGTTTCACAAACATATCTTGCATAATTTTAAATTTGGCCTAAGCATGTCTAAATAATTGTCATGATTCACACTATGATCATATACCAAATATAACCATCGATTACTATGCATGTCAGATATCCCAAAGATCCCTTACTTAGGTGTTTATTTACATTTAATAGATGTCCTACCTTAATGCAAATCTTTATACCTAATCCATATTTTTTTGTCTCAAGTCATATGTTAACATACCATGGTTCATGTTCTTCCAATTCACAGAATATGCATAGATCTAAATCTAGTTTACAACCTATGTCCTTTTTCTTAAATCATTCACAGATTAACCATGTCCAATTATTCCACATTCATTATTTGTCCCAAACATTTTAGCATTCGTGCGTTAATCTCTTAGGAGATTGGCGCAGGCTCGTAGTAGCCTGGCTATAGAACAGAAAGAAGAAGAGATACAAAATAAAATAGATCAGAACAGAACATAAACAATCTCAAATTCGGATTTACAATCATGTCACGAATATGATTAAAGTTTATATCGGAAAATAACTGCACTTGCCTTGGTTGGATTAAAGAAAGAACTTTAATTGTTGTAGAATCGTTGCAGAAGCTTTAATCTCTAATTTGAGTTGAGTTGCTTAGGTTGATGTTGATTAGCTTCTAGTTTTGATTCCAGCAGAGTAGCGACGCCATTTTTATTGTTATTTAGAACAGAGGCAGAGAAGAAGAAGAATAGAATTGTGTGTAGGGAAGGCTAGGTCTTAGGTTGTTTTTATAGGTGTAGCAATTCATTTCAGCCATCAGATTAACCCTAAAACTATTACGGAGCATCAAAAATTGTCCCTGGGCTTCAAAAACGTGTTCTGGACCGAAACAGGCCGACCAGGTCGACCTATGGGGGGGAGGTCGACACTATAGTCGACCCCCATGGGGGAGGTCGACTCCCAGGTTGACCCCCTAGTCGACCTGGCCCCCATGTCGACCCCCAGGTCGACCTGCCCAGTTCTGTGCTGACCGAAACCTTCCGAATCTTCCACAGGCCATAACTTCTTCATCCGGACTCCGATTTTCGAAAACTCGGACTCTATTTCATGTAAAATTTCGAAAGGAACGCAATGGTGATGTCCATATTACCTAATTCCTGATTCTTAAATTAATTATCCTCATTTTACTATCTTTTCCGTTACACACACCGTTATCGAACTAATTTTTCTTCTTTTTCATGTATTAATTAATTCTTCTTATGCATCACCATTATTTACCTATCATAAGCATATTTTCATATATTTTATTTCATTTTTAATTATACTTAAAAATGCGGGGTGTTACATTCTCCCCTCCTTAAAGGATTTCGTCCCCGAAATCTTCAAGTTAAGAAGAATGTGTCCTACCATCCAATCATCCATCTACTCAATCACCAATCACAGGCATTCATTGTCCTTAAGAGATTTCTAATGCTGTATGAACATATGCAAGAAGTTTGTGTATATGTTCCTTGTCTAATGCAAGGATTAGGCGGTCCACTGATTCAGTTGACCTCCTTAATGCGAATTATGCCAGTGCCATGAGTCCAACATGTATGCAATTTTCCTACTCGATACATATCATTTCTATACGAGTGCACAACCATTCAGTCATATGCAACATCCATGTGTTGAGTCAATCATTTTGCATCCACAAAAATTAAAAATGCTCACACATCCATATGCAGTATGAGAGTTTTTTCGAGCCGATCTAGTGCCTAGTGTGTGTATATGCATCCATGGGCAACCACTAGCAAGCACTTGCATCCACTTGCAACCATCAAACATAACATGTCTCAAACACATGTTTACACCCATTAGTTTCTACATAAAGTTCGAAGATTCGATCGATAGGATATAGTCGAATGATGGAAGCGAGTACAGATAGAACAAAAACTTGGTTCCCATTAGGCATGGGTCCTAAGTATCGGCCCCGAAGACCGAAACCAACATCAAATTGACACCCAGAGGATTACCCTCTTTAGACAATGTCAAAACTGGAAATCTTATCAGAAGTATTCAGATATTTACAGACTACTGGTACAGATCAGGTTCCCTAATGATTCTTAGGAAGCTAAGCATGATAAAATCATACCCCACAAAAACTCAGAATGTATGCATCATACTTGACGCCTAACACAGATATCTTCCAAACCCCAATCTATCACAACAAATGAGTCATAACCCTTATGGGTCTGATTCTACAGCGGAATCAGAAATAATACTAGTATTAAAGTGCAGAGTATCGATTACAAAATCAATATACCAAAATCAGAAAGAGTCTTCACTCCATAATCAGATAAAGAAATTAAACCTACTATAGGAATTTTCCTATTTCTATCCTAGCCACTAGCCTCAAGAGTGTTCGCCTACCCTCCTTGCCCTCGTCTCTTCGGGCAGTCCCTAGTGAAGTGTCCCATCTCTCCAAAGTTGAAGCAATGCCCTTCCTTTTTCTGCAATCCTTGTTCAGATGAGTCGAGCTCCCACAAGTAAAGCACTTTTTCCCTTCTTATCTTCAGTCTTCTCATCCTTCTTTTGTGTTCCCTTTTTGGGCCCTGCTTTCTTATTCTGTGGTTCTTCCTTCTTTGTCTCTTTCAGACACTTGTCTTCCTCGTGCAGTAGTGCCATGTCCACCAACTTCTCGTAAGTCGCTCCCATGGGTACGTGGGTCATGGCTAGGCTGTGCAGTGGCTCGTTCAATCCTTTAACAAAGCGGAGAGCCTTTTTATGCTGAGTGTTGACTAAATCCAATCCGAACCTAGCTAGTTGGTTGAACTGGTTGACGTATTCCTTGACCGTCATACTTCCTTACTTAAGAGATAAGAACTTTTCCAGTTGTAAACTCCGTTCAGCTTGCGAGAAAATTTTTGTCTCAAACCTTGTTCTGAAATCCATCCATGTCTCAACCGGCCTCTCGGCGTTAGTGACTTCCCACCAGTAGGAAGCTTCGTCTTTGAGCAGCCATACCGCCAACTGTACCTTCTGCCTATCATCCACCTCGAAGATAACGAATAGATCCTCAGTTTCTTTGAGCCAGTTCCTCGCTTCGACGAATGATTCAGTTCCCTTGAAATCCTTTCCACCCATGGCCCTAAAATCTCTACAGATCTTTGAGAAAGCAATTGCACGAGGAGGGGGTGGAGGAGGGGAATCATTTGCTGGACATGCAGCGGCGGTCCTAGCCTCAAGATATTGACGAAACCAATCGGGTACATGAACACCCTCTGGTATCTCAGATGCTTCAGACATGCTGAAACGGAAAAAAGGAAAGATTCAATACAAAAAGGACCGAAGGAAAGATATATGGCTCTTGGGGATCATGTTTTTCAAAATAAGCTTTATTTTTGAAAATACTTCCTTTCAAAACCTTTTTGAAAATAGTTTTCCAAAAACTTTACCCAATCCGGTAACCTTCAGCTCTGATACCAAGTGTAACACCCCACCTCCGTTAAGGTCACTCACAAAGGGAATGCCTTAACTTTGGTGGAGCATTTTGTAAATAGAACAGAAACTTACAAGATAGAAAAAATAGTACTTGAAAAATTTATAACTTTATTTCAGCAGAAACCAAAATAAACTTGGTTACATCCTTTCAAATCACGTTATCGAAATTCAAGTACAAAATATCAGTCTTGTACAAAAGCCTTCTGAATACATAGTTTATAATCTTTTCTATTACACGCACCATTATCGAACTAATTTTTCTTCTCTTTCATGTATTAATTAATTCTTCTTATGCATCACCATTATTTACCTCTCATAAGCATATTTTCATATATTTTATTTCATTTTTAATTATACTTAAAAATGTGGGGTGTTACATCGACCCTTGGATTTTCAGGGCCGGTCCACCGATGTGGATTAGACGAAATCCTGAACACTACGTCTCCCTGCCCTATGGGGCGTAAATGAGCCAACGAATGACTCTATCGGTTCGAGAACGACTGATATATCCGAGGCGCCTCGCTATCCATCATCCACATAAGTAAAATGTCAGGCCGTGTAAAAACACGGACACAACTCCTAGCTATAAGGAAACGCATGTTCTCCCTGCAGTCCTCTCCCGTTTCTGGTTCATACCGGGGTGTGAGGCTCGCGAATTCACGTTATACACAAAGCTATGCCACACAGGCGTTGCTTTGATCATCCACCACAAAGCTCTGCTTTTTAACAAAAGCTTTGATCATTGCATCTCAGCATGCTACAAAGGCAATTTACGCCATGTAATTGACGTTTATCAATCACACAGAATGAAGTCCAATGTCAGACACACAGTCCATTTACAAGTCCGTTCTGGGTCTGAACGAAACCGGAGGATCTTTATTCCTCGCATATCCGTACAATCAACCTGTACGTCCGGACGGCTACTACTTCAACCCCTTCTAGGTAGCTACTCCTATCATGAGCATCAGTAGCACCCCTCCATTCGACGTGAAGATCATCGGTCTTGCATCGTCTTCATATCTTCAACTTTCGAACGTCGATCAATTATTTGAAATGAGAATTAACTCGGCCTTTTCAAATAATTCACGTATATTTAGAATTTCAAATCAATTCATTTCAATGGTTAAATTATTCGATATGACTAATTTTGTTCTTTAGTGTAATTTTCACGCCAAACACATTCAACCATCAAATATCACATAAACCGAGCAAATTTAGTTTATTTCCATTCCATATCGTTTATAATGATTTATCACTATTTTTATTCATTTAAAAATAGCCAATATATTCAAAACAACGCTTAAGGCCATAACGCGGCCGTGGCGCTGCTTTTCTCCAGATTTGATTTACACATATCTGAAAATCTAACCGTTGGATCTTCACAAATTTTATTTCATTAGAAAGATCTTTTCAAAACTAATCCAACGGTTTCAGTTTTGGGGAAATCCGACGGTCGGATCTCCCACACTAATCGTTTGAAGTTAGGATTTCAAAATACGAACTGCAGCTTCGTTATTCGATTTAATTTAATTATATATATATGTATATAAATATAATTAATTCTGGCGCTGTTTTTCTTCGAATTTGAATTAAACATTCCAGACAATCCAACCGTTGGATCTTTACAAAGTTGGTGCCGTTGGAAAGATATTTCCAAGGCGAACCTAACGGTTGCCGTTGGAAAGATATTTCCTAACGGTTGCAGTTTCAGGAAAATCCGATGGTCGGATCTTCTGCAATAATCGTTTGAAATCACGGTTTCAAAATACGAACTACAGCATCGCTATTTGATTTAATTTAATTATATATATATATAATCGATTCTTCGATTTCAAAACTATATTCATTTTATACATTTGATAAAAATGATATTTTTATCCAACAGACATTTATTTCAACACTTCGCTATTTTTAATAATTCATGCATATCATAAAAATATAATTTTTATTGTAAAACGATTTATTTCAAAAAACGACTATTTTATATAGTTCATATAGATGATAAAAATATGATTTTTATTATAAAACAATTTATTTAAAATACGAGTACCATTCAACCCATGAATTTCTATTCAACGATTGAATTTCTATTCAACACATGAATGTTCTCTATAGTTTGTATATGCAATAAAAATGTGATTTTTATTGTAAAACTATTTATTTAAAATACGAGTACCATTCAACACATGAATTTCTATTCAACGAATGAATTTCTATTCAACACATGAATGTTCTCTATTGTTTGTATATATAATAAAAATGTGATTTTTATTGTAAAACAATTTATTTCAAAATACGATTATTTTATATAGTTCAAAAAGGGGATAAAAATGTGATTTTATTATAAAACAATTTATTTCAAAACACGATTATTTTATATAGTTCAAACAGGGGATAAAAATGTGATTTTATTATAAACCAATTTATTTCAAAACACAATTATTTTTCAATACATGGATTTCTATTCAACAAATGAATATAGTCTCAACCAATGAAAATAAATCAAAGACGGAAAGATTTCACGAAATTTCGGCAGCATAACGAAAGGGTAGTTAAAACCGGGACCGTATCGATGTACGGCTCCTCGCTCTACATTAAAACCTTGCGGTTTTTGACAAATGGGATTCATGCATCTAATTCGCACGCAGACGAGCATGTTTTTCATTCATTTCCACCACCTATTCTAATTTTTTTTCAACCACAGATGGGTATTTTTCAACCACAATCAATCATTCTCAACCACAAACAATTCTATCAACCATTCGTATTATGCACCCAATTTCACATCAACCAAATAATCCAAACAATATCACAACCAATAAATATCGTCCATGGTTTGTGGAAGAGGGGACTATATATATATATTCGTATATAAATATATTTCAATTCACTTCAATTCATTTCAACGCACATATAATTTTTACAACGCATATATAACTTATACATCGAACATACAACTTATACAACGCTTATATATGAGGTGTACAACGCTTATATAACTCATACATCGACTACATAATTTATACATCGTTGTTTTCCATATCGTTTATAATTTAGAAATCTCACATTGGGTTTTACTCCACCAAAAATAGCTGAAGGCTCAGAAAAATATGCGGTCTCTTCTAGAATGTAGAAGACGTCCACACGAGTCCACTGTCTCTTGTTTCACTGGATTTCGTCAACATAGCAAAAAGATATGTAATTTTAAATATCAAACAATTTAAAAACGTAATTAATTAAATTTATAGCGCTAAAAAAAGGCTACCTTTTCCCTGTTAAAAAAAATCAACAGCCGCCCCCTTCAAAACTAGGGTTCTGATTTTCATCGCCGGAGGACCACCGTACTCCGATCAGAGACCCCCTCGCCGTCGCCGCCTGTGTCACCTCCTCGTGCCCCCAAGGGCATCGAGTTCGATCTCCCCACGGCGTCGGAAAACGCCACCTAACGACGCCACTTCCTGGCCAAAATCCACTCTCAGTTCTACACGATAATCCACCAAACAGGTATAGATGGAAAGAGCTTGGAGAGATTTATGATTTTGGTTTTAAAATCTTCGAAAATCACTGATTGGATTTAGAGAAAAATTGGATTGAATTTTTGAACAACCCTAGCCCTTGATTTTCAACTGACGGCGGCTTCAAAGGGGTTCTAGGGTTTTGTAGGAAATTAGTTTATATTTTTAATTATTTATTTTTCGAAAATACTAGTTTTTACATCCGAACTCCAAATAAAACCGAATGACTGTCGCCCCTAGCCAAATACCCCCATTCAGAACACAATGGGATATGTTTCATAAGCTCATTCGATTGTTTCGGTCAATTTTTATTCAAATTAAAATATAAAACATTCAATATTTGATTTGTACGTACATTTCAATTTGCCGGGGCCATATATTGATTCTAAAAATTTCAGAAAAATAAATCTAGCTATGTTTTGATGATACGGTCCCAACAAAACTAGTTTAATCGAATTCTGAGACCGTTTGAAAAATGGCCATTTTCTGGTCGATCCAATTTAACTGTAATTGACCAAAACACATTTTTCTTTGCCACGCTCACATACTAGCTTCAAAAATTATGAAATTTGAAACCTAGCAATAACTTCATATCTCGGATCCAACAAAAGTGGTTTCGTCGAATTCCAAGGTCGTTTGCAAAATGTCTATTTTCACGGGCTATATAATTTATATAGCTACCTTTCTGAAAATTCATTTGGCCATAACTTTTGACTTCCGCTACGAAACTTCGATTTTTCAAATTCGTTAGAAATATATTCACTAACAGATTTAAATATTTTTGGTTTCACTAAAATCCGTTTTATTTTGCACCCGGTGCAGTCAGTCAAAGTTTGAATTGAAATTTTGAAACTGCCGCGCCATTTAAGGCCATGTTTATAATTCAAATTAATTATATTCATTTTCAACATCGATTCAACCACCCTTTTCATCGCTATTATTTAAAATATTTATTTTAAATACTTAAAATTCACTAAAATAGCCAATTAAATTTTTTTAAACTGGTTCAGATATTCCGGGTTGTTACACTTGGCTCTAGAGCTTGAGATCTTCTTGGGCTCCATTAATGGCAGTAAGGCCATTGGGGAAGAAGATGACTCTAGACTCTTTCCGGGATACTTACTTCCTTCGGGGTACTTACGGTATACCTTCGATAACCTATCGGACCCTTCAGACTCCGATAACCTCTCAGACCCCTTCGGCCTTGACTCCGCCTCCCACGGATCCTCAGCCTCGACTGCGCCTCGCCCTGCCTCATCTATGCCCCCTTCGGACACCGAGCCTCAATCCCGCCTCCCGTGGAACTCGAGGCTCGACTCCGCCTCGGTCGGCCTCGATTTCGCCTCGGCCTCGACTCTGCCTCCCGCATACCTCGGCCTCGACTTCGCCTTCCGTGGACCTCGGCCTCGACTCTGCCTCCCGCGGACCTTGGCCTTGACTCACTCGTCCTCGACACCGCATCCCGCGGACATCGGCCTCGACTCCGCCTCTCGCGGACCTCGAGCTCGGCCTCACTCCTCCTCCCGCGGACCTCGGCCTTGCCTCACTAGGACTCGACTCCGCCTCCTGTGGACCTCGGCCTCGACTCCGCCTCCAGTGGATATAGGCCTCGACTCCACCTCCTGTGGACCTCGGGCTTGACTCACTCGGCCTCCCACGGACCTTGGCCTCGACTCCGCCTCCCGCGGACCTCAGCCTTGAATCCTTCTCCCATGGACCTCAGCCTCGACTCACTTGGCCTTTATTCCGCCTCCTGCGGACCTCGGTATCGATTCACTCATCCTCGACTCACTCGGCCATGACTCCGCCTCCTGTGGACATCAGCCTCGACTCCGCCTCCCATGGACCTCGACTCCGCCTCCCGCGGGCCTCGGCCTCGGACTCGACTCACTCGGCCTTGACTTCGCCTCGGCCTCGACTAGGCCTCCTGCGGGCCTCGCCCTCGACTCACTTGGCCTCGACTCCACCTCCCGTGGACCTCGGCCTAGACTCACTCAACCTCGTCTCACTCGGCCTCGACTCCGTCTCCCGTGGACCTTGGCCTCGACTCCGCCTCCTACGCGACTTCGCCTCAGCTTCGACTCCACCTCCCTCGGCCTACGCGACACCGCCTCAGCGTCCTTTACTTCCCCACGCGTGATTACTACATTTCCTATGATTCTCCGCTCTGGACTAAAAAGTTTCAAATTTTTGGAACTCCCTGGTGTTGACAACAATTTTAGGTGTCAACATTTGGCGCGCCAGATAGGGGCTTGAGTAAAGCGTGCTCCTACGGTCGACTTTCTCTCGCTTCCTTCGAGGAATCGAAACCTCTCCTTTCCTTCTATTCAATCACCAAGACTTTGAATGATACTTAAGTTTTCTCAGACTTACGAACCTAGCCCATCGATAATGGTGAACTAAGGAAAGAACCCCATAATCGAACCTTCCACTATCGATAATCACGTCGCTTCGGTCCGTCGGCGATTTCTTTCTAACACCTTAGCCACTCCTGATATGGCATTACCTCGGGCCCCCGAGGGCTGGGTAGCTCAAGTATAGCTTCTCCGCTTACCCAAAGATCGAAAGAAACCGAGCGATGGCTTAAAGCCCCAATCAGGCAAAACAAGGAGTTAGTCCAGCAACACTCTCAACAAGGCATGGCCCATTTCACGATGAGTAGAAGCTCTTAATAGAGAGAACTCAGATTTGTTTCTTTGTCGCGAATTCCTATCTCGACTTCGACATGCCTTAGGTTCTTTCTATAACCTGCGGTCAAATCCGCTCACGATGTCTAAGCAACAAAGAATCAAATGACAAAATGTTGGAGATAAGTTCTTCCTGTCCATCTTCAGATTTTTGTCTTTAGTTCTTGACTACAACTCAACTACTCGCTTCTCAGCATGGTTCTCAAGCCTAGAAATCTCGATGCTATAATAGAAGCTCAAGGTGCAAAAGGGGGAGCAAGTCGAGAACTCTCCTCAACCGAACCTCCATCGAACTACTTCGCTCCGAAAGGCATCAATGGAATGAGTTAGAATCTTCCCAGAGCTTTGAATGGTCAACTTGAGCAGCAGGAAGAGGCTTTCAATAACTTCCTTGCCCGACTTGAAAACATGATAAGAATCACTTCAAGTCCGACCAGCCAGGCATACATTATTTAGATGAGTACCAGTGTCCCTCCACCCACGATTCGGGACTTGGGGGAAATTTCACAAACTAACCAGCTAGCCGACGCCACTCCTCGGAATGGTACCAGTCTCACTACACTCGGGGGCACTGCTAATCCCGATGTCGCTCTGACCCGTGACACTTTGATTGTTAAGGTTGTGGGCCTTGCCGTCAGAAATGTTGCTTAAGCACCGACGCGTGTAGCTTTGGATGTTAGTGCTCCCACGGCTCTGGGAGTCAAGGTTACGACCAACGTGGCCACTCAAGTTGGAATCCAACCAGACTTCCTTCTCAATCAACTGGACTTAAACACTGGAGGCACCAGTGCTACTTTTGACAAACTGTATTTGCTACATTCTTTCGGAGATGGGTCAGAGATTGCGGATGTCATCTGTTCGGTACACTTAAGGCATTGTCCATTCGCTAGGATCGTATGCGAAGCTGAGTGGCCCTGATCTTCAACATTTGACATGGGGAATCCTATGATGGCACAACTTACCTCTAATCTCAGCAATGTCAGAATCACCATCAGAAATGGAAAGCGTCATCTCGACCATTCCTAGCTTTGACGCTCGAGCCTCCGCTCGGGGGACTCAAACTACTATGAGTCCAGACCTGTCGCCTATGCTTCTATCATCCGAATGGGCCCAAACAACCTCAACCAACCTCAACAAAGTATAATTGAGATTGACGACTAACGGAATGACAAAGTTCTTCATTTGAAAGGGCGCGCTAGGCCCCAAACTCCCCAACTGGATCACGACCTCTATAATGAGGCAAGAATCCAACCTCCGATCATCGCCGACACGTTCTGTGGAATCATGAGGGAACAACAGGGGCACACCCATGATGTCTGCAAAAACAGTACGAGGCGCGACCCATTCACTTCGGCTATCCTCAATACCGAATGGCGCAAGCACTTCGAAATGCCAACAATCACTCCATACTAAAAGAAGCCATGATTCTTGAAGCTTCATTTAACTGCCACAAATGGCACATGGGTTCATTACGCGTCACCGACGCCATAAAATGCAAGTGTTTCTCTGTCCTACCCCAAGACGGATCTATTATGGTTCTCTTAACTTCCACCTTGAACAATCTCAAATCTCGACGAAATCGCCAGGGGATTGGTTGTGCAATCTAGGATGCACGTCGCAATGCCCAGAGACATCCCCTCAGTCTCGAACATTTACCAAGGCACCCGTGAAGTCTCTAAAAGGCTATCTCGCGAGATCCCACAGTTCCTTGCCTGAAGTCGAGAAACCTACTCCTTGAATCACACTCGTCCAGCATACAAATGGTATACCACCTGATTCTAAACTTAGAGCATGGACCATTCAAAAGCAATCAAAGATTCAGGAGATATTCTGCATGTATGCCATGCTAAAATCTAGAGCAAAGGAAACAAGCTCCAAACCTCAACATCCTGCCTCATGGCGACGCCCAGAGCTCCAACAACTATGATTCCATCGCTCTACGCAATCTCGCTCACGACGAAAACGTCAAAGGTAGATGCAACAATAAAAGGAAGCATCTTCAACTTCCATCCTTCCGCAGATATTCTGCTCACAGCGACACACGATAAAATCTATCTCGCGACCTGCAATTCCCAACCATGCAAAAGTCCAAGGCCGGAAAGTCCGATAAGTGCACCAAGGGACTCTTAAGGTTAGTGTCCGTTCTACAGCATCCGCGAAAACAACAAGAACATGCTGCGCCACTTACTAGACAAACTCGAGGGACTCATCCACATGGGATCTCCAAGCTACACAACGCTCATCAAAGATTCCCACTGCATGGAATCTCCGAGCCACTCGACGCTCATCGAGGATTCCCATTACATGGGGCCTTCGAACTACTCGATGCTCATCAAAGATTCACACTGCATGGGATCTCCAAGCTACTCAGCAATCTTCAAAGATTCCCACTAAACAGGACCTCGACTGACAACTATTCCCTCCAGAACATCCCCCAGGCTCATCAGGACTACAACATCCATGGTGCAGTTGACACAAGGTTGTCATCGGAGATACAGTTTGCAACTCCTCCCTGCCTCTACCACCCTGATCGGAAGCAAAACAGAAACTAAAAGCAAACTTTCTTCTACAAAAGACACCTCCTCGACAATGTGCCATGGCCCCTTTTTTCCTCCGTATGGCGCTCCCGGCCCCCTCCAATCAGCAAGGGCGCGCTGGGAAGCATTGCCAAAGAGAAGTTTGGAAGAAAGCCCAAGAATTCCAGTCCTCTATCAACCCCACGACCGCTCCCTACGATACAGCAATCCCTGAGGTAATCATTAGAGATATCGTCCATCGACTCATTAACACAATCAACTCACCCATAAAAAAGAGTGGAGGTGAGAGAGATGATTCGATGGTATAAAGAAGGCATACACATTAATGTTTAAAGGTCAAAAAATAGGACCTTGAGCACAATTGTCGACAGAAATGTCTGTTGATAAAGGATCACGACCTTTTCAATAGTCATTACTGTTGCAATTCAAAAAGATTGACCCATTCACGAGTAAATGCATCATTCTGGCCTATATATATGGACCTGTAAAAAAAATATGAAAACTAAAAACAAGGACCCATCTCCAAGACACACCTCCTCTTCGTTGTATCATAGCCATCCTCCTCCTGCTAATGCTCCAGCCACTTTGGGGCACGACTGGAAGCTCAACCGAAGGTCTGCTCAAACGCACATCAACGACCTCGTCTTACGAGTTTTCCTCCACCTTAGGCCTTGGTCCTCGTTAGGAAGGCCCAAACTCAAGGAAGCTAAGCGACGGAACCTTAAAACTCTCAACCATGGACGGAGCCGAACTCCCAATGGGATGGAACAACAAACATCTTTGCCTTTGCTTTACACAACTTAGTGTACAATTGATTCACGCTTTCCAACGATGTTTTGCTTTCCTGCAATTTGAGGCATTATAAAGGTTTCTGCTACAACCAGAGTTGTCCTTAGAAATGATGTTCACTTCCCAATCACCCTTCCATGCATGACGTTCATGACGTGTTTGATTAGTCCTGACAACCGGCTTGCGTTCAAACACTCAATCGCCGCATCGGCACCCCAAGCATGGGATCCGATGTCGCCGTCCGAACCTCGAGTCCAAACAACACTAGCTACGGCAATCCCCCCAAGCATGGGAGCCGGCAAAGCTAATCGAGTCGCCAGCCCACGGTGCGACTCGAGTATAAATAACCACTTGCTCGAACCTCGGCCCCGTGCTGAGACCGAGGATAACTCGTTCCACGCTAAATTCCAAAGCAACTTGGGGTCGCCACCTAACAACCAACCAAGAGGTATGCAAATCTTTCTCCACTGGCTGCGGGCACCGGTCGAATCTTGGCGCAGCACCAAGACCGACCTTAAATCATTCCTTCGCCGAAGCTCTCAAGGCTAAGGGGTAGCCCATGGCCACGATTGGACCCTACGGGCTAATGATCCGGGCTTCTCTTCACAGGCGATCCAACGACGCATGCGGCTCGCTATAACCCGATGGACGATGGGAGAGCCACCTACTGGGTGGACCGCAAATCACGATGCTCTACGCCTTCGCGATACTTGGGATCAACCCCCGGAAACCCAAAACAGCAGAAACCTAGCCTGGTTTCACAAACTACGGGTTTCCTAAGCCGAGGGAGGCTTACTGAAACAAGCGCTCTATCATGCCCCTCTGGAGTAATCAACCCAGAGCGCAACCCCGATCGCTTTTTTGTTAAGTGTAACGATAAGTACGCTTATGCAAGTACATGACACTGGAAAACACAAGAAGGACATCCGAACACTAAACACAAATTGCGATCTTTACTAATTCATATTCAATTTCCACACACACACACATTAGACAAGCTACATGTCTAACGCCTTTCTTTCTAATGACAGGGTGTACATGAATACCACTGTAACGACACACATTTTTGCCCGACCTTAATCGATCGATAGATCGATTAAGACTGTTCAAAATCCGCATACGTTAACTCTGGGAATACAACAACATCAGAACAATAACAACAGACTTTTATAAACATCATAAAAATGTTACATCAGAGTACAGAATATCAGAGTATATTGAATAAAATTACAGCGGAAGATAAATTACAATAAATTTAATACATTGCAGCGGAAATAAAATAACTAAGACAGCGGAAGACTTTTCTATGCTCTGGACACAGCTTTGAGCTTCAATCCAGGATCCTGCTAAAGAGATAAATATCTGCAAAAAGCTACTCGACTGCATTGTGGAAAAGAGGGCACCCGAGTTTGCAAAAGTGGAAACAAACAACGGGTCAGTCGTGGGACTGGTGTGAGAATTCTTAACTAAAATAACTAATAGTAAAAAGGCAAATCCAAGGACCACGCCACTAAAGCGGAACGGGTTTTATTCCAATGGATTGCCGTGCATAATTTAAGTAAATCATCAAAACAACGCAATGCTTTGTAGAAAAATGAAACCATCATAAGACCCAAGTCCCATCACACAATGCAACGCAAACCGGAGGATAGGGTTTTACCTTATAATGGTCAAACATGCTTGGTACGATAAAACGATATTATTATTAGTGTGTATATGTTTTAAAACATTTCAAAGTAAATGTATCAATCCTAGGAAGCATAGGTACCATATGCTATGCCTCCGTACTAGTAATACAATCAAATCCGTAGGGTCGTATTTGGAATTTGGATTTCCATCTGAGACAAGGCTAGGGAGGAGCTCCTACCGATTCGAGACACTCTAGCTAATGTCTCAGGATTCCCCGCAGTGAACCCTTGGATCCTGCAGGGCCGGTCCACACATACAGCTTCGTGGATTGGCAATTCCTGAACACACGTTTCCCGATCCTATAGGACCTATCCGAGGCGCCTCATTCCAACATGCACATAAGTAAAATGTAAGGGCTGGTAGGTCACTGACACCACTCTAGCTAGAAAGAAACGTGCTGCTCTCCCTGCGTTCCCTTCTCCCGTTTTAGACTCCGCCGGTGTGTGAGGCTCGTGAAGTCACGCTATACACAAAGCTATGCCTAAACAGGCTATGCTTTGATCATCCCACAAGGCCTGCTTTTCAACAAAGCCTTGATCATATGCATCTTAGCATGCCACATCGTCAATCCATACCATACCATTGATTTCTACCAACATATAACCTCTGAGCTCATACGTCTTAGAGAAGGGTGTAAAACACCAAACAGATATATGTTTAGTCGAGATCAACGAATACAGTATAAAGGAATACAATGTCAGACATACAATCCATTTACGCGCTTATGCTCTGGGTTTGAGCGAAAGCCAAAACCGTGCAATCAACACTATGTCCGGACGGCTACTACTGTCGCCCCTTCAAGGTAGCTACTCCCATCATGGGTCTCAATAGCAACACACCCATTCGATGTGAAGATCGTCGGTCTTCAATCACCGTCTTCAACTCTTCGAACGTCGTATCATTATTTGGAATTAGAGTAAACTCGGACTTTCCAAATAATTCTCGCATATATAAATTTGAAAACAATTTCATATCGTTAATATTAATTTATAACGATCAGTCTTTATTTTTATTTATATAAAAATAATTAAATTCTATTTACATTAACGTAATTAACACAACAAGCAATGAATGTTTTGTTTCATAACCTATCGATATGTTTTATAATGTGTAATGAAATGTATTTTATTACACTTAATCTTGCTGACGACAAATATCCTCATTTATATCAAATATTGATATATATCATAACACCCAACAATATTTTCTTTTATTTTTCAATTTTCCATATATATCCTATACACAAAATGTATATTTTCTGTGCCATTCCAATTACAACAAAAATGAATATTTTTGTTCATTGACCTTTACTTCTACAAAAATGAGTATTTTTGTTTGTTTATTTCGATGTAACAAAATTGATAACTTTGTTATTTTTCAATGCAAAACACAAAAATAATAATTTTTCATTACAAACAAAACGATAATTTTATGTGTTAATCTATTTACGTGAAAATAAGATTTTCATATCTTTAATCTTTTTAATGAAAATCCAATCCATAAAATATAAATTTCATATCCTTATTCTTTTTAATTAAAATCCAATTCATTAAAATGCAAGCTTCAAACTTTCAATCTAATTGCATAGAAATGAATTTTTTTACCAATTACATTAAAATGTAACTTTTACCTTTAATCTTAATTCCATAAAAATGTAAATTTCTTACTTTTGGTTTTAATTACATAAGGATGTATTTTTTTTCTTTTAATCTTAATTACCTAAAAATATAATTTTCTTTCTTTTACATGACGGTGAAAATAATGTAACTTTCTAATTTAACTCATGACGGTGTAAATAATGTCCATTTTCTATTTGACCATTTATATTTTAATATGGGCCAGACCTCTCACATTAGGCCTGCAACTTGTGGATGCTGGATAGGCCGGTCGGTTCCGGGCAGACTTATCCCACAAGTTGGGCTTAACCTCGTGTCTTGGCCCAATTTGTATTTGCGCACTTGGACCCCTCACATTAGGCCTAACATTTGTGGCTGCTGGATAAGCCGGTCGGGTCCGAGCAGACTTCCACCACAAATGTGACCTAACCTCGTGTCCAAGTACAATTTTAATTAATCATTATAATTGTTCTACTAAAAATATTATTTTACATGGCACTTCTTAACAAAATTGATGTTTTTGATTCATGTGCCATTCTTTAATAAAAGTGATGGATTCTAATGTCATATAAAGAGGATATTTTGTATGTAACCATATTTTTTATGAATTCTAATGACCCCCCTTTTTTTATCTAATGACCTTCTAGTTTTAATGACATTATAATTTAATGACATTTTTAATCTAGTGATATTCTAGTTTCAATGACATCCTAACTTAATGACGTTCTCCATAAATGACATTATAATACTTTAACATGAAGGGCAAATTTATCTTAACATAAATGCCAATTCCAATTTTCACATTAATGACAAATTAAATTTTTACATAAATGACAAATTAATTTTTACATAAATGACCAATTCAATGTACACATAGAAGGCAAGTTTATCTTACATGACATATTTCTAATAAAAGTGGCATGTCTATTCTTATTAAAATTTTGTTCAAAAACAGTACCACATAAAGATGTAGTCTTTAATGTAAAATCTTAATATAAAATTTTAAACAAAATCTTTGATGCTCATTCTTTCTATTGTAATGGATTTACAATAAAAATACCAAATTTCATTTCAGTTCTTTTATATGCAAATGAAATGTAAATAAAGGTGACTTTACAAATTTTCCCTTTCATTTACACAAAGGCTATAAATACAAATGTATAAAATAAGTTTGTCCTTTTTATTTAAACATAAAATCCAAATAAAAGTATGTTTCATAATCTTGTCTTTCTATTTCATTATGAAAATGTAACCTTTACATTCTTTTTATTACATTACAAAAAAATGTAACCTCTTTATTTTCTTTAATTACATTAAATAAAGATGTAATTTCTATTGTCATTCTCATTTATTTGTCAAAATGAATCTTTTGTTATTTTTATCTTTCTTTTACATCTGACAAAATGAATATTTCGTCATTCTTATAAAAATGGGATTTTTCTTATTGTCAACCTGTTAATATTTTAAACAATGAACATTTCCTTGTCTTCCAAAATTACATAGAGATGAAACTTTTAATGTCGACTCGTTCTTTTTCACAAATAATGACCATTCTTATATTTTCTTCATTTACAATAAAAATGGTTTTTTTTCTTGCGAACTTTTCTTTTCTTCCTTTCCTCTTTGATTTCAATACATAAAGATGAAATCTTTATATTCTTTGATTCCATTACATGGAAATGTAATCTTTCTCTCTTATTACATATAAAGAGTATAACTCTTTTATCTTCTTTTATCACATTATGAAAATGCAATTTTTCCATCTCAAGTGACATACATAATGTGAATTCTATATGTTAACAAATTTATTTCATTTCTAATGACATAACAAAAGTAAATTTATATGTTAACATTTCCTATAAATTCCATATAACAAATAAAAGAATGTTGTATTTGTTAACAATTTACTATGTTTACTAGTAACAAATAAACGGATATTTTATTTGTTAACAATTTCTAATTACAAAATTGATATTTCTAATTTAACGATTCTAATTAACATACGTGACATATATAATTTGTCAATTCAATCCTAACATACATGACATCTATGATGTGTCCATTCCAATATCGAACATACCAAACAATTCTATTTAGTTGATTCAAAATCAAACATACCAAACAAGTGATGTAAATTTTCAACTGTACAACAATCCAATTCAGCAGTTAATCACAATCACAACACAAAACAACACTTCAACAAAAATATACAACATCATATGAATTTTATATAATATGAATATAAACTTTGCAGTAAATTAAATAAATAAATAATTATATTCTTAAAATAGAATTCTCACCGAATAATTCAGAACTGAAATTTCCTGAATTTCCAAAATGTTCTGCTTTAGATATATTTAACTCCATCGCGTATATTTTTTCTTCACAATCAACGCTTTGAAAATCGCTCAATTCCGTTCCTTAATCCTTTCTGTAAACCGCTCCTTCTTCAAAACGCACATCACCAGAATCGACCGGCGCCAAATTTGAACGCACCCCCAAGTCGCTGCCAACCTCCTCCACTTGCGCCACCAACATGAGCCTGAGGAGACTGTGACCGTTGAAACTGTAGAACTCTCTTAGCTAAATATTTTTTTCCCATTTGGAAATTCTTAGAATTGATGAAAGAATCGAATTAGAGTGAGGGAGGAAGGAGAGAATACAATGGCCGTTCAAAGAATTGGTGGCGGCTGGTCATATTACTATTAGGATTTTGGCTTTGTAAATTTTAAGGTTATATATATATATATATATATATATATATATATATCATTGCAATTTGTTCTTTTATTCCTCAAGGCCCATTCACATTTTCCATGTTATATGTGACAAAGAAAAATGAATTGCTGATTAAGGCTGGCTTATTTACTTCCCATTTATGTTTCCCTACATCCCTTTTATGAAATGCTATAATGACACATTTTTCAAATTTCAAAAATAGATAACAATGAAAGAGAGAGAGGATAAAATGGAAAGAATTAATGGTAGTTTAATGCTAATTGTGACAAAGTTTGTGAATTTAAAATTTCAAAATATATAACATTATAATTACCATATGACCAATTAGTATTTATTTACACATGTTACATTCATAATTCGCAGTCATCATCTTAACCATATAAGTTTATTTCAAAATGGTACATTCTATATATATATATCGTTTTGATTGCTTAATTAATTTTTGATATTTTTAAAACAAATTCACATACCAAAAATCAAGTTAGTTATTACACCGGTTTATAGTGTTTGGTTTCAATTGTATTTAAATTTCATTAAGTATATATATATTTATTGTAGTTTATTTCCAATATTAAATTACAACCTTAATCTCTATCATACAACGATATCATTCAACAAATCACCCTAACCAAATTCAAATGACAAAATAATGGATATTTATTTGTAATAAATTTCCTATGAATGTTAATGCCACATAAATGGAATTTATAAACAATTTTCTATTTATGTTATTTTTATTTTTATATAACATCATCTAATTAAAATGGCATTTTTAAACTAATATACCTTTCTAACTATAATGGCATTTACACTAATACGACATTTCATATGATAATGACATTTTTTTATATTAATACCACATGATCAAGTAAGGTGACATTTCATGTTACAAACATAAGAAAGAAATTTAATATATTTATAACAATATAATGTCTAACTAGTGGTATATATTCAAACATGTGTAAATAGTAATTTTATAATGGAAGCAATGGAAGGAGAATGATATAATTTATAAATGAACGTTGCAAACAGGGAAGGATTAATGGAGACAATAGTTAAATTGAGTAAGCAATCAATTAAAAAAATTAATTATGAAATGAATGACATTAATTAATAAATTGAGTGGTTTAAGATACATACGTATTGAAATTGGAATTATGTAATGCGTGAATATAAAAAGGAAACATAACAATGGAGAAATAGGGATGGACCATTTTTTATATTTATTTATATATATATGTATATGTATATAATGTTCCAATTCCTTAATCAAATTAAAGACCCATTAAACCACTTTCTCCTATTCAGGCCCAATTCACAAAAGTTGTAGTTCTATGTGTCATTTACTATTCAACAAAATAGATATTTTGTGCGTTATTATAATTCTAAAAAAAAAGAAAAATGAATATTTTGTTTTGCAACAAAAATAATACTTTTCTTTTAAACATTTTAATGTAAATAAAAATGATACATTTCATTCTCTTTATTGTAAACAAAAATTACAATGCAATCTTTTTAATGTAAACGAAATGATACATTATATTTCAATTGTGTAAATTAATGCGACACAACAATGGTTTTATTTTGCCTATATGAAAAAAATGCAAACTTGTTTATATGACAAAAATGCAAACTTTTATTACCTTGAAAATGAAATCTTTTCATTTCAACAAAATGACAATGTAACTTCTTATTCAAATTATATATATTTTCTTCTATTGTTTAATAATTACTTAAAATCTGAAAATTTAAATCTGGACTCATTTTCATCAAAATTTCTAAATAAAATAAATTTTTTAATTGTTATTATTTAAAATAAATTATTTTAAATAACCAAAACTCATTAAAATAACTTAAAATAAAATTTTAAATTGGCCCCAAAATTCAGGGTTGTTACAGTCACCCCTACTTAAAAACTTTTCGTCCTCGAAAAGGAACGAAGCTAAAAGTTGATTAATTAACTAACTAATTTATATTTTTTTTCTATTCATTAGTTTAAATAATTTTATTAGTTGAACTAATAATTATACTACACAATCATCAATCAAATTGTTGATTAGTCTTTAAAATATATAACTTTTATATATTCAAAAATCATATTTTCTAAAATAGATAATAATTACAAATACGTATTATAGGCTTGCTACTCTCAACTCATTTCTAGGGCATTACTAACCCCATCTCTAATGAATTTTCTCATTCTAGGATACTGCTGATCCTATCTCTAATGAGTATTCCTATTGGATATTACTAATCCAATCTCTGATGAGTCTTTTGTTCAGTTCTAATGAGTTGTATCCCAAAGATTTGAGCTAACCAAAGCTCTAATACCAACTGTAACGACACGCATTTTTGCCCGACCTTAATCGATCGATAGATCGACTAAGACCGTTCAAAATCCGCATACGTTAACTCTGGGAATACAACAACATCAGAACAATAACAGCAGACTTTTATAAACATCATAATAATGTTACATCAGAGTACAGAATATCAGAGTATTTTGAATAAAATTACAGCAGAAGATAAATTACAATAAATTTAATACATTGCTGCGGAAATAAAATAACTAAGACAGCGGAAGACTTTTCTATGCTCTGGACACAGCTTTGAGCTTCAATCCAGGATCCTGCTAAAGAGATAAATATCTGCAAAAATCTACTCGACTGCGCGTGTGGAAAAGAGGGCACCCGAGTTTACAAAAGTGGAAACAAACAACGGGTCAGTCGTGGGACTGGTGTGAGAATTCTTAACTAATATAACTAATAGTAAAAAGGCAAATCCAAGGACCACGCCACTAAAGCGGAACGGGTTTTATTCCAATGGATTGTCGTGCATAATTTAAGTAAATCTTCAAAACAACGCAATGCTTTGTAGAAAAATGAAACCATCATAAGACCCAAGTCCCATCACACAATGCAACGCAAACCGGAGGATAGGGTTTTACCTTATAATGGTCCAACATGCTTGATACGATAAAAAGGAAATTATTATTAGTGTGTATATGTTTTAAAACATTTCAAAGTAAATGTATCAATCCTAGGAAGCATAGGTACCATATGCTATGCCTCCGTACTAGTAATACAATCAAATCTGTAGGGTCGTATTTGGAATTTGGATTTCTATATGAGTCAAGGCTAGGGAGGAGCTCCTACCGATTCGAGACACTCTAGCTAATGTCTCAGGATTCCCCGCAGTGAACCCTTGGATCCTGCAGGGCCGGTCCACACATACAGCTTCGTGGATTGGCAATTCCTGAACACACGTTTCCCGATCCTATAGGACCTATCCGAGGCGCCTCATTCCATCATGCACATAAGTAAAATGTCAGGGCTTGTAGGTCACTGACACCACTCTAGCTAGAAAGAAACGTGCTGCTCTCCCTGCGTTCCCTTCTCCCGTTTTAGACTCCACCGGTGTGTGAGGCTCGTGAAGTCACGCTATACCCAAAGCTATGCCTAAACAGGCTATGCTTTGATCATCCCATAAGGCCTGCTTTTCAACAAAGCCTTGATCATATGCATCTTAGCATGCCACATCGTCAATCCATACCATACCATGGATTTCTACCAACATATAACCTCTGAGCTCATACGTCTCAGAGAAGGGTGTAAAACACCAAACAGATATATGTTTAGCAGAGACCAACGAATACACTATAAAGGAATACAATGTCAGACATACAATCCATTTATGCGCTTATGCTCTGGGTTTGAGCGAAAGCCAAAACCGTGCAATCAACACTACGTCCGGACGGCTACTACTGTCGCCCCTTCAAGGTAGCTACTCCCATCATGGGTCTCAATAGCAACACACCCATTCGATGTGAAGATCGTCGGTCTTCAATCACCGTCTTCAACTCTTCGAACGTCGTATCATTATTTGGAATGAGAGTAAACTCGAACTTTCCAAATAATTCTCTCATATATAAATTTGAAAACAATTTCATATCGTTAATATTAATTTATAACGATCAGTCTTTATTTTTATTTATATAAAAATAATTAAATTCTATTTACATTAACGTAATTAACACAACAAGCAATGAATGTTTTGTTTCACAACCTATCGATATGTTTTATAATGTGTAATGAAATGTATTTTATTACACTTAATCTTGCTGACGACAAATATCCTCATTTATATCAAATATTGATATATATCATAACGCCCAACAATATTTTCTTTTATTTTTCAATTTTCCATATATATCCTATACACAAAATGTATATTTTGTGTGTCATTCCAATTACAACAAAAATGAATATTTTTGTTCATTGACCTTTACTTCTACAAAAATGAGTATTTTTGTTTGTTTATTTCGATGTAACAAAATTGATAACTTTGTTATCATTTCAATGCAAAACACAAAAATAATAATTTTTCATTACAAACAAAACGATAGTTTTGTGTGTTAATCTATTTACGTGAAAATAAGATTTTCATATCTTTAATCTTTTTAATGAAAATCCAATCCATAAAATATAAATTTCATATCCTTATTCTTTTTAATTAAAATCCAATTCATTAAAATGCAAGCTTCATACTTTCAATCTAATTGCATAGAAATGAATTTTTTTTACCAATTACATTAAAATGTAACTTTTACCTTTAATCTTAATTCCATAAAAATGTATATTTCTTACTTTTGGTTTTAACTACATAAGGATGTATTTTTTTTCTTTTAATCTTAATTACCTAAAAATATAATTTTCTTTCTTTTACATGACGGTGAAAATAATGTAACTTTCTAATTTAACTCATGACGGTGTAAATAATGTCCATTTTCTATTTGACCATTTATATTTTAATATGGGCCAGACCTCTCACATTAGGCCTACAACTTGTGGATGCTTGATAGGCCGGTCGGTTCCGGGCAGACTTATCCCACAAGTTGGGCTTAACCTCGTGTCTTGGCCCAATTTGTATTTGCGCACTTGGACCCCTCACATTAGGCCTAACATTTGTGGCTGCTGGATATGCCGGTCGGGTCCGGGCAGACTTCCACCACAAATGTGACCTAACCTCGTGTCCAAGTACAATTTTAATTAATCATTATAATTGTTCTACTAAAAATATTATTTTACATGGAACTTCTTAACAAAATTGATGTTTTTAATTCATGTGCCATTCTTTAATAAAAGTGATGGATTCTAATGTCATATAAAGAGGATATTTTATATGTAACCATATTTTTTATGAATTCTAATGACCCCCTTTTTTTATCTAATGACCTTCTAGTTTTAATGACATTATAATTTAATGACATTTTTAATCTAGTGATATTCTAGTTTCAATGACATCCTAACTTAATGACGTTCTCCATAAATGACGTTATAATACTTTAACATGAAGGGCAAATTTATCTTAACATAAATGCCAATTCCAATTTTCACATTAATGACAAATTAAATTTTTACATAAATAACAAATTAATTTTTACATAAATGACCAATTCAATGTACACGTAGATGGCAAGTTTATCTTACATAACATATTTCTAATAAAAGTGGCATGTCTATTCTTATTAAACTTTTGTTTCAAAAACAGTACCACATAAAGATGTAGTCTTTAATGTAAAATCTTAATATAAAATTTTAAACAAAATCTTTGATGCTCATTCTTTCTATTGTAATGGATTTACAATAAAAATACCAAATTTCATTTCAGTTCTTTTATATGCAAATGAAATGAAAATAAAGGTGACTTTACAAATTTGCCATTTCATTTACACAAAGGCTATAAATACAAATGTATAAAATAAGTTTGTCCTTTTTATTTACACATAAAATCCAAATAAAAGTATGTTTCATAATCTTGTCTTTCTATTTCATTATGAAAATGTAACCTTTACATTCTTTTTATTACATTACAAAAAAAATGTAACCTCTTTATTTCTTTAATTACATTAAATAAAGATGTAATTTCTATTGTCATTCTCATTTATTTGTCAAAATGAATCTTTTGTTATTTTTATCTTTCTTTTACATTTGACAAAATGAATATTTCGTCATTCTTATAAAAATGGGATTTTTCTTATTGTCAACCTGTTAATATTTTAAACAATGAACATTTCCTTGTCTTCCAAAATTACATAAAGATGAAACTTTTAATGCCGACTCGTTCTTTTTCACAAATAATGACCTTTCTTATATTTTCTTCATTTACAACAAAAATGTTTTTTTTTTCTTTTCTTGCAAACTTTTCTTTTCTTCCTTTCCTCTTTGATTTCAATACATAAAGATGAAATCTTTATATTCTTTGATTCCATTACATGGAAATGTAATCTTTCTCTCTTATTACATATAAAGAGTATAATTCTTTTATCTTCTTTTATCACATTATGAAAATGCAATTTTTCCATCTAAAGTGACATACATAATGTGAATTCTATATGTTAACAAATTTATTTCATTTCTAATGACATATAAAAAGTAAATTTATATGTTAACATTTCCTATGAATCCCATATAACAAATAAAAGAATGTTGTATTTGTTAACAATTTACTATGTTTACTAGTAACAAATAAAAGGATATTTTATTTGTTAACAATTTCTAATTACAAAATTGATATTTCTAATTTAACAATTCTAATTAACATACGTGACATATATAATTTGTCAATTCAATCCTAACATACATGACATCTATGATGTGTCCATTCCAATATCAAACATACCAAACAATTCTATTTAGTTGATTCAAAATCAAACATACCAAACAAGTGATGTAAATTTTCAACTGTACAACACTCCAATTCAGCAGTTAATCGCAATCACAACACAAATCAACACTTCAACAAAAATATACATCATCATGTGAATTTTATATAATATGAATATAAACTTTGCAGTAAATTAAATAAATAAATAATTATATTCTTAAAATAGAATTCTCACCGAATAATTCAGAACTGAAATTTCCTGAATTACCAAAATGTTCTGCTTTAGATATATTCAACTCCATCGCGTATATTTTTTCTTCACAATCAACCCTTTGAAAATCGCTCAATTCCGTTCCTTAATCCTTTCTGTAAACCGCTCCTTCTTCAAAACGCACATCACCAGAATCGACCGGCGCCAAATTTGAACGCACCCCGAAGTCACTGCCAACCTCCTCCACTTGCGCCACCAACATGAGCCTGAGGAGACTGTGACCGTTGAAACTGTAGAACTCTCTTAATTTTTTTCCCATTTGGAAATTCTTAGAATTGATGAAAGAATCGAATTAGAGTGAGGGAGGAAGGAGAGAATACAATGGCCGTTCAAAGAATTGGTGGCGGCTGGTCATATTATTATTAGGATTTTGGCTTTGTAAATTTTAAGGTATATATATATCATTGCTATTTGTTCTTTTATTCCTCAAGGCCCATTCACATTTTCCATGTTATATGTGACAAAGAAAAATGAATTGCTGATTAAGGCTGGCTTATTTACTTCCCATTTATGTTTCCCTACACCCCTTTTATGAAACGCTATAATGACACATTTTTCAAATTTCAAAAATAGATAACAATGAAAGAGAGAGAGAGGATAAAATGGAAAGAATTAATGGTAGTTTAATGCTAATTGTGACAAAGTTTGTGAATTTAAAATTTCAAAATATATAACATCATAATTACCATATGACCAATTAGTATTTATTTACACATGTTACATTCATAATTCGCAGTCATCATCTTAACCATATAAGTTTATTTCAAAATGCTACATTCTATATATATATATCGTTTTGATTGCTTAATTAATTTTTGATATTTTTAAAACAAATTCACATACCAAAAATCAAGTTAGTTATTACACCGGTTTATAGTGTTTGGTTTCAATTGTAATTAAATTTCATTAAGTATATATATATTTATTGTAGTTTATTTCCAATATTAAATTACAACCTTAATCTCTATCATACAATGATATCATTCAGCAAATCACCCTAACCAAATTCAAATGACAAAATAATGGCTATTTATTTGTAATAAATTTCCTATGAATGTTAATGCCACATAAATGAAATTTATAAACAATTTTTTATTTATGTTATTTTTATTTTTATATAACATCATCTAGTTAAAATGGCATTTTTAAACTAAAATACCTTTCTAACTATAATGGCATTTACACTAATACGACATTTCATATGATAATGACATTTTTTTATATTAATACCACATGATCAAGCAAGGTGACATTTCATGTTACAAACATAAGAAAGAAATTTAATATATTTATAACAATATAATGTCTAACTAGTGGTATATATTCAAACATGTGTAAATAGTAATTTTATAATGGAAGCAATGGAAGGAGAATGATATAATTTATAAATGAACATTGCAAACAGGGAAGGATTAATGGAGACAATAATTAAATTGAGTAAGCAATCAATTAAAAAAATTAATTATGAAATGAATGACATTAATTAATAAATTGAGTGGTTTAAGATACATACGTATTGAAATTGGAATTATGTAATGTGTGAATATAAAAAGAAAACATAACAATGGAGAAATAGGGATGGACCATTTTTATTTATTTATTTATATATATATATATATATGTATATGTGTATAATGTTCCAATTCCTTAATCAAATTAAAGACCCATTAAACCACTTTCTCCTATTCAGGCCCAATTCACAAAAGTTGTAGTTCTATGTGTCATTTACTATTCAACAAAATAGATATTTTGTGCGTTATTATAATTCTAAAAAAAAGAAAAATGAATATTTTGTTTTGCAACAAAAATAATACTTTTCTTTTAAACATTTTAATGTAAATAAAAATGATACATTTCATTCTCTTTATTGTAAACAAAAATTACAATGCAATCTTTTTAATGTAAACGAAATGATACATTATATTTCAATTGTGTAAATTAATGTGACACAACAATGGTTTTATTTTGCCTATATGACAAAAATGCAAACTTGTTTATATGACAAAAATGCAAACTTTTATTACCTTGAAAATGAAATCTTTTCATTTCAACAAAATGACAATGTAACTTCTTATTCAAATTATATATATTTTCTTCTATTGTTTAATAATTACTTAAAATCTGAAAATTTAAATCTGGACTCATTTTCATCAAAATTTCCAAATAAAATAAATTTTTTAATTGTTATTATTTAAACTAAATTATTTTAAATAACCAAAACTCATTAAAATAACTTAAAATAAAATTTTAAATTGCCCCCAAAATTCAGGGTTGTTACAACCACACCTTGTTTTTAAGGACCAAAAGTGAGGACCGCACTCGCATATAATATCAGTTTACCTAACCCAAAGTATCTATAATTCCTTTAACGATTATTGATGCTACTAATCCTTCTATTTTCTTTTCTTTTTTCTATACAGGTTCGGCACCTGGCAGGTCACCAACAGCGATGGGTCCCTTCCTTACAGAATCGCTTCCACCCCCTCTATTCTTCGCAAGAGTAACAGATTCATGAGACATCGATGTGTGCCCCCGCCATCATCCTCGCCACTTGTAATTAGCGTAACTTCCCCGAGGACGATACTTGGCAACGACTTAGGGACGATGTCAGAAGTGAGGACCAATGCAGCTTGGGTTTCTCCCCAAGCCTTGTTGGTGCCCAAACCTGCTCTCTTCTCAGCATCTTCAGTGGTCTTCTGATCAGCTAGCTCCCTGGTCTAGAGTCACATAATTTCATTTGCTACAAGTTTTCTAAGGGTCCCCTCGCCTTCTTTTGTGGGCATCATGGACAGATTTCCTGTTTCCTAGCCTATTTAGAGGCCCCTTCCTTTGCCGCCTCAACATTGGCCTAACTCTTCGCCACCACAGTGGCAGATTTCTCCTTGACATCCTAGCTAGCCTTTGCTTAGGCATCTTGTACGGCAACCTCACCCTGTCCCTGTTCCCCTTCGTCTCCTCAGACTTTGCCACCAGCTGGGCTCCTTGATCTTCCATCTTAGCTTGCATTGTTTGCACGCTTATATCAGTTACGACCGTCGCATGAGCACTTCAGCCTACCACAAATTCTCCTCCTCTAAAGAGACTCATGTAAATATAGGATCACGAAGCCACAGGTTCTCCTACTTGTCTAGATTGTTCGCGCTGTAACTCCAACCGGGACTCGGACGCTTGAAGAAGCATGAGGGCAAAGCCTAGTGTCGCATCCGCTCCAGGGGGGCGGCCAGCAAAAGAGGCAACTATTTGACTTCTGAGGGTTCATCGCTCGCATCCTCTTTAGTTAGAAATTAACTGAGCTTGGGGGCAGTCCCCCACTTATCCTTAAACCAGCGTACTCGTTACAGATCCTAAGGAGGATCCGCACCAGCTTCTGCGTTGGCATTTCCATCGCCAAAGCCTTCAGAGCAACCATTCTAAAGAGGGAGTCCACCTCGCCACGAGGATGATCCAGACCCAAAAGCTCGGGTCTCAGAAATTTCTAACCTATCGCCAATACTAGGCAGACCGGGCATAGAAGCCCGAACCTAAATACAAGGGAGCAACATAATCACTACTCCTCCGAGGAACAGGGGAACTCAGACAAGTTCTTAGTATGTGAAATAAAAAATTCATATCTCAACGCAAAAGCCTCCCACTTACAAGAAAATTGGAATGTGATGATGGCATGTTGTTTTAAATAACTTAAACCATGATTACCGGTAACCTTCAACATCATTTTCGGACCGGCTAATGGTCACGACGTAATTGGGTTAGGGACTAACGACTCGACCGTAAGTCAACATCCTACGCATGTATCCGAGCGGTCAATTCGAATAAGTCCATTTCCAGAATCATTCGCCAATCAGTTGTGTTACGTTCAACTTTAATTACAGACCAGACATGATACATTTTGCAATGATCCGAACTTGCTAGCTCGTCCCTGACGTCAAGCAGAATCTAGCAGATACCCAGGCCTAGGGGCAACCCTCTACGGATTATCGCACCAACCTGGCAATCATAGAACTCGACAGATCCACTTTAGCCCCTGCACTAGCTTCATCCTCATGGCATCCTTTAGAGCCACCGTTTTGAGAGCGCCTTCACCTCAAAACAAGGGCAATCCAGAGCCAGAGTCCAGGCCTTGGAGGTTTCTTGGTTTTCCAACAACGCCCAGACTATACAAAAGTAGACACTTCGGAACATGATGGAAATCTTTAGCCTCAACAACTAATGCCATGGCCATCACCAACCGCCAGTGTAATGCTCAAGTCACGATGCAACAACATTGTGATTGGGTTATTGATCAGACCCCAAGACTGACAGCTCAACTATGTGTCGACATCCTACACACATTCGAGCCGCTAGTCCAGGCAAGCGCATTTATTGAGTACCACATCGCAAGACTGCAACTCACTAATCGTTGTCCGCTCATACAACGCCATGCAAAGGTTCAAGTTTACTAACTCAAGATCGAAGTCAGGGCTCGACAAAGTTATTGGAGTGCGAAGTTCTGTCTCACGCTCCTTGTAACACCCCGAAATTTTAACGATGCTAAAGATGATAAATTAAATAATATTTAGTGTGAAATACACTATTAACAATGAATTAAGGAAAAATTAATTAAATATTCAGAATTAAGTAAAACGGACTACACCATTGCGTCCATCTCAGAATTCTGGTCATGGTAGACACCGGGTTTTCGTAAATCGGACAACGTATAAAGAAGTTATTGAGGTTTGAAGTTTGTATGTATATAAGGAAGATATATGTACATATAAACTCAAAAATATTCAAAAATTAGCAAAACCAAAAATATGGCGCACAAATCGAGGAAGGGCCGATAGTTTGAGGTTGACCCGAGACCCGGCTGGGTCGACCCATGGGTCAACTCAGGCTCATGGGGGTTGACCTGGGGGTCGACACAAATGAAGGGGGTCGACCTAGGGGTCGACCCATCTGAAGGGGGGTTGACCCACCTGTGGCTGTGGAAACTTCTTTTCTGAACCTGGATGATTTTGGAGCTAGATTCATGAACCCTAGGCTATATAAAGGACCCTAGACCTAGGTTTTATTCATCTAAAAATATTGGTGACGGTGAAGCTCCGCTGCAACGAAGATTGAATGGACTAATCTACTCCAAATCTTATTCAGCAAACGTTATAAAAATTCAACAATTACTATAACAAATTCAGCAATGGTTACAACAACTTATTCAACATGTTCCTCGCACAATTTGGAAACATTTCCTTAGATCTATTTATTGTGACTTCATGTTATTTTTAGATCTGAATATTTAATTGGTAATCTTTATATGTATATAAAAATTGGATCTGGAATCTGTGCCTAATCAATTCTATTATGACATAACTATCAGATCTGCTTTTATAGGTTCATATCACCACCATGTTAAATCTTGTCATAACATGCCTATTCAATTTATGCTTATTTCTATCAGTTTATTATTGATTCATTATTATGCCTATTTTAGATTCTCTTCTCTCCCCCTTTTTCGCTTTTTATTTTTATATAGCCAGGCTACCTTCGAGCCTAGGCCTAACGCTGAAAAATGCGAATATGCATAAATGGGTACGACTGAGAAAGACATAATTTGGGGCATAATTGATATTGGAAAATATGGATCTAAATTTAGGCATAAATTTGGAAATATACAAATATGGGTTTGGGGCAAATGTCTTGTTGGATAATATGAATTAAGGCACGCATTGGAATAAATGTAAATATGGAATTGGGTATAAAATGGGATATGTCTAAATATTGATTTGGGACATAAATCGGAACATATATGAATATGAATTTGAGGCATAAATTGGAAAATATGCGGGTTTATGTATGTGCATAATATACACGCACATATATATATATTCCTTGATTTATGACATAGGAAATAAGAGCGTATGGTGCATAATTAAAGGATGAACTGAAAAGGGGCATAAAAGTCTATGATTTGAACAGTTAATTAGGCGTATAATTAAATATGGGGGAAAGTAGAAATAATCACCTATAATGACATAGGTAGATTTGGATAAAAATGGAATGTCTAGTAATTACAATTAGGAATTGTAATTGCACTTATGGCACGAGGTTAGGTTGCATTAGTGGTGGAAGTCTGCCCGAACCCGACCAGCAAATCCAGCAGCCACTAGTGTTGAACCTAATGTGAGAGGTCTAAGTGTGCAAATACGAATCGGGCTAAGACATGAGGTTAGCCCTAACTTTGGAATAAGACTGCCCGGACCCGACTGGCATATCCAGCGTCCACACGTTGTAGGCCTAATGTGGGAGGTGTATCCCATAAGTAGACATGGTAAAGAATTGGACTACTTAACCTAATTTAATCCATAAGGATTGTATGATTATGAACTTAAGTTAGGGTTAAGTAAGAATGGATGGGTAGTGGGTAGGTTAAGTAAAATAGAGGGGGTGGGTAAAATTTACATATAGGCCAACGAACTTAACCCAATAAGGTTATGTAATTAAAGACACATAATGGTATACATAACCGGTGGAAAATATAATAAATTTATGTAATTAAAGACACCCTTGTAGGGTAAGCATAACTTGTAAAATGATAAAATTAGATATGCATGATAATCTGCTAAGTAAACAACAATAAGTTGTAGTGACAGTGTAAATTGAGTTTATGATTAAATGAGAAAGAATGAGGAAAACTTGTAAAATAAATAAGTTATATTTAATCATAAATGGTAAATGATTAGGAAACATGTGAATTGAGATATACTTAATAACATATTAAGAAGAACATGTTATTGTAATCATGTAACCAAGCAAGAATATAAAATAGATTGTGGATTACAGATCTTGGGCCACAATCTAGAAAATAACATGTTGTGGGCATATAAATAAACTTAAATGGATTAAGTAATATGACTGAAATTAATAAGCAAGAGAAACTTGGTAATTTGAATAAGAATTCAATATGAATGCTATTGTAACGTCCTAGAAATTTGGACAATTTGAAATGAGATTAATTAAAGGTTTAACTATTAATAAACAATTTTATATTGAAACTTGGGTTAGCAAATCAAATATATTGTTTGAATTGAATTGATTATTAAATTCAGATTGGTCGGTTATGAATCAAATATGTGTTATTGAATATTTGAATAGAATTTAGTCGAACTTAATCGGATATTTGAATTGTAATCCGATTGAGAGAAATAAAAGATTAAACTTAAAAAATAAACGATATTGACAATAATATTTTTATCTGCTTGAAATATATGGAAATTGGTTTTTTGTGTATAAAGGAATGTAATTTAACGTTTCAATTTGGAAATGAACAGAGTCATTGGTGAACAAATGGAATTAAATCGGTGAACCGATAAATAATTTAAAAATAAAAATAACATCATATATAGATGGAGTCAGATTACAATCAAATTTATTTTACTAAATTCAGAACGCGAAGATGGAGCGGTACATATAATTTTTGTTGCATTCAGAGGCTGTGTTAGAGGTGCGACTCTGAAGCGTTCTGTGGTATTCAGGGTACAAATTTATATTAAAATAAAAACAGATGTCACCTACCCAAAATAAATCTCCCAGATCTATAGGTTGAAAACAGGGCAACCCTATAAACCTATCATGATGTTACATCTTTCTTTTCTTTCAATTTAGTTCTATAACTTTCAATCTCCATTCCCTTTTTTTTCCATTCAGAAAAATCCATTTTTCCCCTAATTTTATTCAAATCGAAGCCCTCGTCATTCCTCCTTAATGGCCGAAATCATTTTCTCCTTAATCAAAGTATGAAATCACTTCCCCATCGATTAATTAGCATCGCTCCGTCTTTTTCCCAAATCACGCCTCCTCCTCTATTGATCGAAACCCACTAATCTAAACCAGTTTAGTTTCCCCTTTTGTTGAAGTCGCCTGCGCTGTCCACCAGCCCACCAAACCGCAGTCTTGCTTCTCCACCCCGCTCCAATTGCATCATCGTTGTTGATTGCCAAAGCCAATTAGAATTTCCACCAAAGCAGTGGTTGTGTTCGACAACCGGTTCACCAATGCAAAACCTGCAAAGTCGCTTCCTTTCTTCTTGTCATTATCACCTTCTTCCTACTGTACCTAAGGTGAGTATCTCACTTGCGATTAAAACTGGTTTCAAGTAATTTTACTTTAGGTTAAATTTGAAAGTTATAATAGTTGATAGACCTGATTATTGATGCTTTGTTGAATTGTCGTAAGATCAGTTTGCACCCGCATTACTGATTTCGAGTGTTAAAATTGTTCTTTTTCCTTTGAGCTTATGATTGGACTTGGTTTCGCTGCATAGGTCTGATTTTTAATACATGCCACTCGGGAATACACTTAAACAATAACTAGAAGTGATCAAGAAAAGAAGCTTGACGTATAGCCATAGAAAGTGCATGTCTTATGTATTAGCGATCTTTATGGGTTACTGAGTGCTGCAAACAAGATTCTTGATTTTTTTTTAAAAAGACAAAAAAAACAGTACATTTGAAATTGAATCTGCTGGTGATCATGAAAGGGCTTCAGTATGTAATAAAGTAGTTGGTAAAATAATCAGTGTCAATATTGATTATAAGTTACAAGCTATCCGTTGAATGAGTTCACTTCCTGCAACAAAATATCAATAATGATGAGCTTTATTTCTATTGGAAACCGATACGGTGTTTAGTAAGCGGTTAGTTATAATTTAGGGGCTAGAGCATATCGTAGTCCACATAGTAACCTTTGATGCCGTTAAGTCTTTTGGCATGTTAAGTGTAAACTGAGAGAGCATGGATTTGTCAAACATTGTTTATTCCTAATATTGCGACTTATCATATGTATATATATACACACACATATACATATATACATACATACATATCAACTCATTTGCCATGGATGGTTGAATTTGGTGGCTGTGTAAATAACTTACATGTGTTTGCCTTGTTTTATATTAAGGCATGAAGTATTTTAAAATGATGGATTGTGTCTGCCTCACACATGCTGCTATATATCTTCTCTCATGAACATAACCATGCATTAATTGACTAAGACCTAGACCTCTAGTTGTTTCTTCCGAAAATCTAAATGTCCTTGTTCATGCTTATGTTACCATGAAGTGCAAGTATTAGTTTATACATTGGTACACCCATTTCACTTTATGTTAGCTACTGTGAATCTTAAATTCCTGAAGCATATTGTTCATGCTTATGTTACCACGAAGTGCAAGTACAAGTTCATACATTGGTACACCCATTTCATTTTATGTTAGCTACTGTGAATCGTAAATTCCTGAAGCATTTTGTTCATGCTTATGTTACCATGAAGTGCAAGTATTAGTTAATGCATTGGTACACCCATTTCATTTTATGTTAGCTACTGTGAATCTTAAATTCCTGAAGCATTTTGTTCATGCTTATGTTACCATGAAGTGCAAGTATTAGTTCATACATTGGTACACCCGTTTCTTATATATTAGGTACTGTGAAACCTTATAAGTCCTGAAGCATTTTTGTTCATGTTTATGTGTATGCTCACCATCACAAAGTTTTGTTGTGCATGGGCCACACTATTTGGTTTTTTTAATCAGTGTATACTGACTGTTTTATTAGTCATGTTCCTAGATCTGGAATCATGCCTATATATGATTGCATGTAAATCTTTAAATCCCAAACAAGGGTGCAGTTCATTATGTACTACGAAGTTAAATTTTGGCTGCATCTTAGCCTTTATAAAACATACATATACATATACATATACATATACATATACATATACATATATATATATATATATATATGTGGTGTGATAATTCATTTTTTTTAAATCATTTCCATGCGTTTTGTACATGTTTTTGCACCAGCTGCTCAGGTCTTTATTGTGTTGATAATTGGACAGGTATAGAACCACATTCTAATTGAAATCAATTTTTTTTTCATCCAAATATATTTCCATTTTTGCATCTTGAAAAGGTCGCCTGTCCATGTTGATAGATGGATGCAGCAATACAAAGATTGTATATTAAGAAACAATAAGGGTACTAAAAAAATTATTATCAATGTGTAGCTATTTAACTAAAACTATTATAGCTGAGCATTGCATTTTAGTTGATTCCCTTATCATATTACTGCTGTGATCTTTAAACATGATTTGCTAATATTTTTGTACTTGCTAGTTCATTTGTATTTGTCTTAGATTGCTATGCCTATGGGCCTTGTACACTTTATGATTGCTGCCCTATTCCGTTGCATATTTCTGCATACCCTTTGAACATCATAACACTTGTTATGTATTGGTTATGGGATGCTGGGGTAGTGCACACGTGTTTCCGTACATGTGTGTAAATGCAGGCTTCTGTGACCATTTGTCCCTAAAATAAAAAACGATAGCATAGACAATACACCACTGTGTTTGACATACAACCGATGTGGGGATTAGCTATTGTATTTCAACTTACATTGAAATTAATTTACTTGAACTATGATTTAATCATGACTCGAGTGTTTTATGTTTTGCATGGAACGCTAGGGTCAGAACCAAGCATTTCAGAGTTAAAGATTACAGCTCAGAATTCGAAGATTGGCAAAGACTGGGAGATTCCAGGGACAGCGCACTCTAAAGATTTTTGAACCAGTAAACATTTTCTTGTATTCAAATTGTTTTACTTCCACTATATAGAAAATTTGTGTCAAACTCTGATTTATATATGTATATAACGGTTTTATTCCGCTTTCAATACCAGTGTTATCTGTTTATTCTGTGTTTTTGTGTTTATTCTGTTTTTAAACTTTATAAGCTAAATACGCTCCGTCGATTTGGACGATTTAAATTGGTTTAGTTACCAATTTGAAGCGATCAAAAGGGCGGGACATTACGAGTGGTGTCAGAGCTTTGGTTTATTCGAAGCTTAGCCTATTGGGATTAAAAAAAGACCTTGAAAAAAATAAAGTTTTGAAAAATAAATTATTTTAGAAATATCAAGTATTTTGAAATTAGTACAGCGGAAATAAAAATTTATTTTGAGATTCGAAAAGTTTTTTCAGAATCCTCAGTCTTCGGAAATCTTCTAGTCTAGGTTTGCGAGAGTTTTTCTTCGATAAATTCTCTTAGGATTGAATCTCGAATCCATCATCAAATGGTATATAAGGGAAATGAGTAGAAGAGAATTGACAAATTAGTTTTTGTAATTGTGTATTTTAGAAATCAAAATAACTGAAATTGATTGGTAATAAGAATTCTGATGGGAACTTAAATAAAAAGGAGAACTTTGGAATCATTTCAAAAATGAAACGATGGATTTTATTTTGATATTCAAGATAGATGTAAATGAAAATAAAATAAAAAGAGAGATATAATTGGAATACGACTATGTTAAATTTGATTAATTTATTCAAAATGTGACAAGGTAAATTATAATTGGTTTCAAACCAATAATGTATTATCGAATATATGGATTCGGTAGAAAACTATAAACTTGTAGATTGATAAACTAAAGGTGAATTGTAGATAAGAACTGTAAATGAAGCGATATATGAATGGAGATTGTGAAGAGATTTGAACCAATATTTGAATGAAATGAAAATTAATTTGACGGAACGAGTTCAGATTTGATAAAAGGAATAATACGTACTTTTTAGAAGTAAATAACGTTTGAAAGCGAAAATGTTGCAAACAAAATTGGAGACAGAGGAAATGAAGTTAACCAGTACGGTGAAGTTATTCTAAAGTTCAGAATGTAAATAAAATGAAAATTTTCAAAGTCCATAATATATCATTGGAAGAGAGATGATCCGAAAGGAAATTGTTTGTGGAAGTTGATTATGTCTAACTCCAGGAAAATATTATTTAATTTCCGTTTTAATCAAAAAAAAAATTATTAAGACAAATGAATAAAGTATAATTTTAAAGTTAAATATTTCGAAGGTGTGAATTATTGTTATAATCCACGATTATTTTAAAAGAAATAAATTCTTAACTAAAAATCAGAAATTTCGAGAATAAATGTTTTGGTTGGTGTTTGAAATGGTGAATTTTATCTTTTTCGAAGTTAATATGTTGTTCAATTAAGGTCTGAGAGGTAAATATACCCCAACTTGATTGACTTCATTATCGACTAAGAAATAGTTAGGGTTCAATTGCCAAACTGGTTAAATGAAGTGAGTACATGAGCGTGAGCAGTAAAGTGAAAATAGCTGTGTTTTATTTAATATTTGTTTATATACAAATAACGAATGTGTAAATGTTTCCCCCAAGAATAATGTGTATATTAAAGATGTGTGAATGTTTGGGAATATTTTCCAATGGTAATAAGTAATTTTCTATAAATAATGATAATTGGAAATGTTTTTCAAAAGATCGTGAGGTAAACGGGTTTTGATAAATCAGAATGGCAAGAACTGAAGAACAAAGAACCGAACGTCGAGAACGACGAACGACAGGACGTAAGAGAAGTAGATCCGAAAATTTAACTTGGAAATTGCATAAGCAATAATTTGACAAGGAATAGAGTTAAGTAAATTGGAGACTAACCAGAGATTGGTAAAGTAGATGGCTTTTTGAGTGTTGATCTGATGTTCGTTTCGGCCTTCGGGAGTGACACTTAGAGAGTCATTCACTAACTAATTTACGGTCAGGGATTGATGAATTTGGAATGATAGAAATGTGTGATAATACGGATAACCATTTGGTTAAGTATATATAGTGATATTTTCTAGCAATGAAAATAACATGAAGAGAATTGAGAAATAAAAATAAAAATGAAAATGTTATAAACATATTGATTGAAGATCGTAAAATTTCAGGAATTATGTTAAATGTGGATGATGAATACCGTGGAGACGGTTATGCAGAGATGGGGACTACTGATCAAGAAACAGACAATCACCAATGATTATAGATCCCAATTAATGAAAATTTGTGAAAGAATGAAAAGTTCAGCAAATGAAAAATTAGGTAGATATATTCTTGTCTTCTGGTTTTGCGAGTCTTATCAAAATGAGATAGAATAAAAATAGATGTTGAATAAGTTTGAAGACGTTAAACCATTAAATGAGGTATTCCATTTACCGAATGAATTTAAATTACGAAGTAAAATAAATTATCTGATGGGTTATAATTGAGAAAACTGTTGGAGAAGATAAAACGGTGTATATTCAAATGTGTGAAAGAAATTGCATGTCAATTTAATTGCAATTAAGAAGGTCGTTTAACGAGATTTTAGAATTTGGTTCTAGAAATTTTGGAAATTTATTTCCGTTGTTTTAAAAATCAACATTAGTTGTATATACAAGCATTTTTGGATAGAAGTATTTCCCAGTGGACAAGACCATATTAGTAGCTATGCTACTTATTTGTGTTGAAAAAAAAGTGATTTTGAAGTATGGTTTGATACACAAAATATGTGTACATTAGTTTGGAATGGTTAAAACTGAATCCGGAGATTTGATTATTAAGTTGATTTGAAGGGTCATCCTATATATATCAGGATTTGGAAGTGATACATCTTAAGAGACGTCTGAGGAGAAGATTGAAATTGTAATTTCCAATTATGGAAATGAAAGGTCGAGTTGTCGATTTTTGAGTAAGTCAAAATTAGTCAATGAGATTTAAATTGAGATTCAATTTCAAATGGGTTCAATAGCAAGTAAAATATCGTAATCTGGAATGAAGAGAATTGTTTGAATAAGCTTAGTAATTGGTTCCATTAGGAAATTGGTTGATTGATTTGAAAAAGCGGAAAATAAAAGCAAGATTTAAATAGAATTTGAATTTAAACTCGGGTCAATTAATACAAGATATATGAAATCAGATAGTTAATAAATAAAATAGATAAAAAATGTAATGAATAATCGACTAGATTGAATTAAGTGATGAACCGATTAATTGAAAATTTGGAGAGAATTTTTTTTACAACCAATACTATGAGATGTTGAAAAACACGATTTGGAAAATATGAATTTGTTAAAAAAATCTTATGTCAATATAAATAAGTACGAGTTGTATGAAATATGAAATACTATATATATAGTATCACAGGTTTTCAAATCAAGATAAGGAAAGTACCTTCCTTCTCCTTTGAATTTTGAGCTTAACTGAGATATGCTGCTAGTGGCAGTAGGTTATCCTGACATAAAACTCATGAGCTGCCATTGGCACGACTGCTAGCGTAATTCGTAGGGCTATAGATAATCTACGGCGACTGGATGTTTCTTGAGGAAATCAGGCGTAACCGTTGTGATCGCTGCAATCTAGAGTCGTTGGAATTCGACCGTGTAGCGAAATTCACAGGGCTGCAGATAGCCTACGGCGGATGGATGGTTCTTGGGGGAACCAAGCGTAACCATTGTGACAGCTGCGATCCACAGTCGAATTATAAGGGCGTAATCCGCAGAGCTGTGAAAGCTTACAGGTATGGATGTTTCCTGGGCGACCCAGGCGTAACCATTGTGTACTTGCTGCCCATGTGATATATCTACAAGTGAAAGAGATGTAACCACTAGATTTAATAAAGATAGCCTAGAGCCACCCATTATATGCAGTAGTTTGTCTTCGTGACTTGATTCGTCTTCGTGACCTGATTTAATTTTATCATCTCATTATTTGCTTGGGGACCCTGGGAGAGAGCAATCAACACTCAATGAACTCAGATTTTCTTTTGATTCTTAAATATCTTCTGTTGATCTGTTCACGACGAAATTCGTAGGGAAGTGAATTCCTACGGATATGGATGTTTTCTGGGGGATCCAGATGGAACCATTGTGTATCTGCGATTCATGAACAATCAACTTATCAACATTACATTGGTACATTCCATATTTGTTTTTAAGAGGAAAATTTGAAATATTTTCACTGGGAGTTGAAGCAAGGATGCACGTAGTACTTGGAGATTTAAGTCATGCGCCTGGCCAGCGTATGTCTAGCATCTATAAGAACGACAATATACTTGTCAAACTTCGAGTTATCAAGTATTTTTTTAAATAAATAAATTGAAATTAAAATATACCTAATTTAATAAGTTAAGAAAAGATCTCAGAGTATTTTCAAGTTGATAATTTGTGTCTTGAAAAAGTATATGTTATTTACAATCTTTGGGAGTGTTCAGAAAAATTAAAGGAATTAAATGTAAAAAGGATGGGTTGACTATTGAAAAGCCTAGACCCATTACAGGCCACAACAATGGTTTGGTAAACATTAACGGATTTGTTTTAGAATAATTTGAGATGCGAAAATCCAACTTGTGTGTGCGGAATTTGAAATTTAAGAAGAGATTGAAAAGAATTTCATTTTCTGAGTGAATTGAATATGAGGAATAAACAATGGGGATCAATGACTTAAATATCGATATTTAAATTAGTTGTGGAAAAATTTACATAGATATGAAAAAATTAGAAGTATACATTGGTATAGCCCCGTCGATCTCTCCTTTTCGAGGACGAAAAGTTTTTAAGGGAGGGAGATCGTAACGTACTAGAAATTTGGACAATTTGAAATGAGATTAACTAAAGCTTTAACTAATAATAATCAATTTTATATTGAAACTTGGGTTAGAAAATTAAATATATTGTCTGAATTGAATTGAATATTAAATTCAGAATGGTCGATTACGAATCAAATATGTGTTGTTGAATATTTGAATAGAATTTAGTCGAACTTAATCGGATATTTAAATTGTAATCCGATTGAGAAAAATAAAAGGTTGAACTTAAAAAATAAACGATATTGACATTAAATGAATTTAATATCTTTATCTACTTGAAATATATGGAAATTGGATTTTTGTGTATAAAGGAATGTAATTCAACGCTCCAATTTGGAAATGAACTGAGTCATTAGTTAAAAAATGGAATTAAATCGGCGAACCGATAAATAATTTAAAAATAAAAATAACATCATATAAAGATGGAGTCAGATTACAATCAAATTTATTTTATTGAATTCGGAACGTGAAGACGAAGCGGTATATATAATTTTTGTTGCATTTAGAGGCTATGTTAGAGGTGCGAATCTAAAGCATTCTGTGGTATTTAGGGTATAAATTTATATTAAAATAAAAAAAGATGTAACCTACCCAAAATAAATTTCAAAGATCTATAAGCTGAAAATAAGGCAACCCTATAAACCTATTGTGATGTTACATCGTTCTTATCTTTCAATTTGGTTCTATAAATTTCAACCTAAGTTCCCATTTTTTTCCATTTAGAAAAATCCATTTTTTCCTAATTTTATTCAGATCGAAGCCCTCTTCATTCCTCCTTAATGGCCGATATCCTTTTCACCAAAATCAAAGTATGAAACCACTTCCTCCTCGATTAATTACAATCGCTCCGCCTTTTTCCCAAATCATGCCTCCTCCTCTATTGATCGACACCCTCTAATCAAAATCAGTACAGTTTACCCTTTTATCAAAGTCGCCTCCGCTGTCCACCAGCCCACCAGACCGCGGTCTTGCTTCTCCACCGCGCTCCAGTTGCATCACCTTTATTGATTGCCAAAGCCTATCAGAATTTCCACCACAGCAGTGGTTGTGTTCGTCAATCGATTCACCAATGCAAAACCTACAAAGTCGCTTCCTTTCTTCTTGTCACTGTTGCCTTCTTTCTACTGTGCCTAAGGTGAGTATCACACTCGCGATTAAAACCGTTTTCAAGTAATTTAACATCAGGTTAAATTTGAAAGTTATAATAGTTGATAGACTTGATTATTGATACTTTGTTGAATTGTCGTAAGACCACTTTGCATCTGCATTACTGATTTCGAGGGTTACGTATGTTCTTATTCCTTTGAGCTTATAATTGGACATGGTTTCACTGCATAAGTATGATTTTTAATTCATGCCATTCAGGAATACACTTAAACCATAACTGAAAGTGATCAAGAAAAGAAGCTTGACGTATAGCCATAGAAAGTGCGTGTTTTATGTATTAGCGATCTTTATGGGTTACTGAGTGCTGAAAACAGGATTCTTTATTATTATTATTTTTAAAAAAAGAAAAAAAAAGTACATTTGACATTGAATCTACCGGTGATCATGAATAGGCTGCAGTATTTAGTAAAGCAGTTGGTAAAATAATCAGTGTCAATATTGATTATAAGTTACAAGCATTTCGTTGAATGAGTTCACTTCCTGCAACAAAATATCAATAATGATGAGCTTTATTTCTATTGGAAACCTGTACGGTGTTTAGTAAGCGATTAGTTATAATTTAGGGGCTAGAGCATATCGTAGTCCATATAGTAACCTCCGATGCTGCTAAGTCTTTTGGCATGTTAAGTGTAAACTGAGAGAGTGGGGATTTGTCAAACATTGTGTATTCCTAAAATTGCGACTTATCATGTGTGTGTGTGTGTGTGTGTGTATAGAGAAAGAGAGAGAAAGGGAGAGAGAGAGAGAGACACACACACATATCAATTCATTTGCCATGGACGATTGAATATGGTGGCTGTGTAAATAACTTACATGTGTTTGCCTCGTTTTATATTAAGGCACGACATATTTTAAAGTGATGGATTGTGTCTGCCTCACACATGCTGCTATATATCTACTGTCATGAACATAACCATGCATTAAGTGACTAAGACCTGGACATCTAGTTGTTCTTCCCAAAACCTAAATGTCCTTGTTCATCCTTATGCTACCATGAAGTGCAAGTATTAGTTTATACATTGGTACACCCATTTCATTTTATGTTAGCTATTGTGAATCTTAAATTCCTGAAGCATTTTTTTCATGCTTATGTTACCATGAAGTGCAAATATTAGTTCATACATTGGTACACCCATTTCATTTTATGTTAGCTACTGTGAATGTTAAATTCCTGACGCATTTTGTTCATGCTTATGTTACCATTAAGTGCAAGTATTAGTTCATACATTGGTACACCCATTTCATTTTATGTTAGCTACTGTGAATTTTAAATTCCTGAAGCATTTTGTTCATGCTTATGTTACCATGAAGTGCAAGTATTTGTTCATACATTGGTGCACCCATTTCATTGTATATAAGGTACTGTGAAACCATATAAGTCCTGAAGCATTTTTGTTCATGTTTATGTGTATGCTCACACTCCCAAAGCTTTTGTTGTGCATGGGCCACGCTAGTTGGATTTTTTAATCAGTGTATACTGATTGTTTTATTAGTCATGTTCTTAGATCTTGAATCATGCCTATATATGATTGCATGTAAATCTTCAAATCCCAAAAAAGTGTGTAGTTCATTATGTACCACGAACTTAAATTTTGACTGCACCTTAGCCTTTATAAAACATACATACATACATACATACATACATATATATATGGGTGGCGTGACATTTCATTTTTTTAAAGAATCATTTTAATGCATTTTGTACATGTTTTTGCACCAACTGCTTATGTCTTTATTGCGTTGATAATTGGACAGGTATAGAACCACATTCTAATTGAAATCAATTTTTTTTTCATCCAAATATATTTCCATTTTTGCATCTTGAAAAGGCCACCTGTCCATGTTGATAGATGGATGTAGCAATACAAAGATTGTATATTTAGAAACAACAAGGGTACTAAAAAAATTTACTATAAATGCATAGTTATTTAATTCAAACTATTATAGCTGAGTATTGCATTTTAGTTGATTTCCTTATCATATTTCTGCTGTGATCTTTGAACATGATTTGCTAATATTTTTGCACTTGCTAGTTCATTTGTATTTGTCTTAGGTTGCTATGCCCATGGGCCTCGTACACTTTATGATTGCTGCCCTGTTCCGTTGCATATTTCCGCATACCCTTTGAAAATCATAACACTTGTTATGTATTGGTTACGGGATGCTGGGGCAGTGCACACATGTGCCCGTACACATGTATATATGCAGGCTTCCATGACCAATTGTCCCTAAAATAAAAATCGATAGCATAGACACTACACCACTGTGTTTGACATACGACCGATGTGGGATTAACTATTGTATTTCAATTTACATTGAAATTAATTTACTTGAACTATGATTTAATCCTGACTTGAATGTTTTATGTTTTGCATGGAAAGCCCGGGTCAGACCTGAGCATTTCAGATTTAAAGATTACAACTTAGAATTCGAAGATTGGCAAAGACTGGGAGATTCCAGGGATGGCCCACTCTAAAGATTTTTGAACCAGTAAACATTTTCTTGTATTCAAATTGTTTTACTTCCGCTGTATAGAAAATTTGTATCAAACTCTGATTTATATATATATAAAGGTTTTATTCCTCTATTAAATACCATTGTTATCTATTTATTCTGTGTTTTTGTGTTGATTCTGTTTCTAAACTTTATAAGCTAAATACACTCCGTCGATTTGGACAATTTAAATTGGTTCAATTACCAATTTAAAGCAGTCAAAAAGGCGGGACATTACCGTTAATAACCAAGTTAAATGGAAATCCAGTAAGGTAAGACAAGTGTGTAAAAGAATGTTTAGACATAGGATCTAATAACATATTAAAGTAAGGCGCTTGGACCAGTCCGTATGTTTGAGGGTGAATAACCCAATGGGGTAGATCATGGAGGTGTTATAGGGCATGAGGAGAGCGCACATTCATCTGATTGTTTGATGGCTTCAAAGGACTGGAAGGGAAGCAAGCGACTTCCTGAAGTATGTAAGGTGCTCCTACTAATCCTCTGTCCGGTGACAAATATCTTAGGCTGTACTCGTAGGGGTTGGGTCTGCGCGTAACTGCTAGGTGGGTGGGCGTTAACCGCAGATGTTGCTATGTAGTCAGAGTGCTGTGACGTGGTGACACAAGTGCGGTTCGGCGGTTGCCTCACGAGGAGGTATAGAGGGTCACAACCAACAAGGATAGTAGATCGTCGGATATCCGTCATCAGCAGCCAGCGGGATGCGAAAAGACTAGAGCTAAATCAAAGATATCATTTCACCTTTCACTATCGAGGTACGGGGTTGAGGGTAGACGCCACATGGATGTTAAGATTGGTTGGTATTAGGGGCGGGCGCTTAGCTCTGTAGTCTTTACTAGTTGAGGGAGGGGACGAGGTGGGGCCATAGCCACCACGAACACTGACCCTAGGTATATCTGTATATAAAGGATTTTTAAAGATGGGCCTGTACAGATATGGAAAAGCTCTCGGCCAAGTTTTGCGTTTCTTGTTTAGCACTGCTGTGGAACTCGGTGCACATTAGAGGATGTGCGATTGAGGCATCGAGCTACACTTACAGTACCTACATGGGACAGCCTAGATACATGCATATCTTCTCTCAGTGGTGTATCGTAGGCTAGAGGTCATTATACCAATAAGGAATCCGATTTGATCGATGGTGGTAGTCCGTACGCTTACGTAGCATAGTAATGATAGATATATGCAGAACATAACATTGTTCAGTAGAGATCCGTACATCACTCAGGCGTAGGATGAGGGACTACGTTCCTTACGGTGGAGACCGTGCGAGTGGAATACCATGGGGTGTATCTCAATATAGAGAGACAACTACATATATTATATTAGGTGAATCCATGGAAAAGTAAATGGGTACGATGCGCGTATAAGTCTTGAGTTCTATTAACCCATGTAACCTAATAATAAAGAAAATGTAATGGAACGGTATTAGTAGGGATCATTCTACTTCTGATATACTAATATTTGCACGGTGCATAGAAATGTATTTAAGAAGCGCAATATATCTTGTTCATCTTATCTTGCTCAGTTCACACTTGTTATTGTTACTATTATCTTGTTCTTCCAGTTTTATATATACCTGCCATGATACTTTTATTTATTTATATTTAAAAGTAACTGGACTCGCCAGACTTTATGTCTGACCCTTTTTATTTCCTCTTCTCTCTCTTCTGTTTCCCCTCCACCCAGGTTCTCAGGGTGGAAGTGTTTAGAGTTGATTGGATTCTTTTAGCTTAGCTTGGATTTTGGATATAGATGTATCACTTTGACTTCTGGTCAACGCTCTTATGGCTTCTCAAGGAAATATGGTTGCTTTTGTACTCTGATATTTTGGCAAGAAAGATTATTAATGTAATTAGTTACTTATGATGTAAACTCAGTATTTAGGACCATGATGTTTCAATTTTAATAAAGTTTTTAATTCCGCTGCAATTTTATATGTCTTTCTTATGTTATTATGTTCTTATTTTCCTATAACGCTTCACAAAACTTAATGCATTCCCTTAGTGAGTGATATTAACGGACGTGGGGTGTCACACTCCTGTGCACCGGCTTAGTGGTCATCCCCTCAAACAAGACTCGAACTCCTGAAGAGCCTGAAAGATTTAACAAGTGTTTGGGATACCAAGTCCAATCCCATATCCGCAAATACTTGTCCTCGAAACCCAATTTTTGCTTTCCAGAATCTACAACTCGATGCTCTTGAGTGACAATCTCTGGAATCCTCTGGCTATCCATATATCTCTTCCCACCTCCGGAAACTTAAGGACAACTTGAACGTCCAAATCCAGAAGTAGCATTTTGCGTCCTCGCCGCCTCATGCTGATTTTCTATTCGGAGAAAAGAAGAAAAGAAGCAACTATAATTGAGGGATCGGAATGCTCCAAATGAACGTTCCAGGATCGGAATTCAGGATCATATACCAGGCTGCAGTACATCCACTAATCTTCGAAGCCCCAACTACCAAATCAATCACGGCTCAACGATCACTCCTGTACTCACCAAGTGTCCAATCTTCAGAGTGCACGTACTTAGCATTTGGGTCCGACCTTGCCTCAAAGGAATAATCTACCCGAATACATGCCACGACATATGCCAAGTATTATCCTAACAACGACATTCGCATATATGAGTTACCGAAGCTTTGATCATTGGGACTAGCTTGGATCGTTAAACGGTTTTGGGCTCACGATTCCAAGTGACTCGGCAGGATACTCCAAACAATCAAGCTTCATTCCACCGACGTTTCGACAACCACATTAGAAAAACGCGTGCCCGAGCCGCGACAATTACTGCACATACACGCTTTCGAAGTTTTAACCAAACAGACTGACTTGATTCGTTAACCAAATGCATGCTCACAAGTCTTAAGGGTTCAAGTGTACACACCAAATGGTCAACTCCTGACCCGAATACTCTTTGAAAAGCTACATTGTGTGATTACCAGCCCATGGCATGCAATTCACCTTCATATTACCCATTCCAACTTAGATCGAATCCCGTGAAACCACATGCAAACGTATGAATGCATACGCGATTCAAACCTGATAGCGAACCATTTGCACTTAGATACAATCGGGAGTTGGCAACTAACAATCAACCTCTTTAATCTACAACAATTATGTGCCTAGGGCATGTTGACACCTAAGCGGCAAGACTCAAGCAATTCAAGGCACTTAACAACGCCGGAGTCCTAAATTCATACCGATAGGTTTCAACGATGCGCCTCAAATGCTTCGAAGCAGCGCGCTCCCGGCACACAACTCAATGAAAGGGTTACGACCGTCACTAGGCATGTCACAAAGATCTTTCCGTCCATCGTCATACTTGTCTAACTTCAAAGCACGCCCCATTCACACAAGACATACTTTGAGGTGGCAAATGTGAACTGACCTTTTGGTCTGGTTCCCAAAAGTACGCAAGGAACACTTAACTCAACGTATCACGTACAGTTAAAGATGGGAATGTCGCCATAAAGCAAAGGAAATAGGTCAAGAAAAGCTCACGCCAACAAGGACCTCACCACACCTCCAAAACATCGCCAATCCATCACCTCGAGCCCTGGAAGGGCAAAGTCCTTAGCTTCGATACTCATCATGCACTCCTCGTACCCCTAGGGGTACGAATTTAGTACCCCTTTATGGTATGAAATTCGTACCCCACGTGGTTCGAAGCTCGAACCCCCACGGGGTGCGAAGCTCGAACCCCCACGGGGTGCGAAGCTCAAACGCCACGGGGTGTGAAGCTCGAACCCCACAGGGTACGAAGCTTGAACCCCAAGGGGTTCGAATTTCATACCCTGGGGAGGGGTTCGAGTTTCTGGGCTTCGACACATCCGGGTTTGAGATTTTCTAAAGGGATACACCTTAGGATACCTATTTTTGGTTTATCACTCCATAGTGCAAACCCCACTCCTTTCTATCCCTTTTACCACTCATTTTAATCCCTCCTTACTTTTCGTCTACTCTCACCTAACTTTTTCCTATAAATACCCCTTACATCATTCAAACCGAGGGGGGACCAGGCTTGAGAGCTTCTTGGACTCCATTAATGGTAGCAAGGCCACTGGGGAAGAAGATGACTTCGGACACCTTCCGGGATGCTTACTTCCTTCGGGGTACTTACGGTATACTTTCGACCACCTCTCGGACCCTTTCGACTCTGACAACCTCTCGGACGCCTTCGGCTTCGACTCCGCCTCCCGCGGACCCTCGGCCTCAACTCCGCCTCCCGCGGACCCTCGACCTCGACTCCGCCTCCCGTGGACCCTCGGCCTCGACTCCGCATCGCCCCGCTTCGTCTATGCCTCCTTTGGACACCAAGCCTTGACCCCGCCTCCTACGGACCTCGAGGCTCGACTCTGCCTCACTCGGCCTTGACTCACTAGGCCTCGACTTTGTCTTGGCCTCGACACCGCCTCCCGCGGACCTCGGCCTTGACTCCGCCTCCCGCTAACCTCGACCTTGCCTTGACTCACTCCGCCTCGACTTCACCTCGGCCTCGACTCCACCACCCGCGGACCTCGGCCTCGTTCTCGACTCCGCCTCCCAAGGACCTCAGCCTCGACTCGCACGACCTCGGCTCTGCCTCCCGCATACTTCAACTTCACCTCGGCCTCGACTCCGCCTCCCGCGGACCTCTGCCCCCCGCGGACCTTGACCCCGGCCTCGACTCACTTGGCCTCAACTTCTCCGATCGGCCTCTACTCCGCCTCTAGTAGACCTCAGCCTCGACTAACTTGGACTCGACTCCGCCTCCTGTGGACCTTGGCCTCAGCCTTGACCCACTCATCCTCGACTTTCCTCGTCCTCGACTCCGTTACCCGCGGACCTTGGCGTCGACTTCGCCTCGGCCTCGACTCCACCTCCTTCGGTCTCGACTCTGCCTTGGCCTCGACCCTGCCTCACTCCGCCTCACTCGGCCTCGACTCCGCCTCGACTTCGCCTCACTCTACCTCGATTCCTCTTCACTCGGCAACGCTACAACATCGGCAACTCTTCGACTACGCTCGCTCAGCAAAGTAGATCGATAACCAGGACTAAGATGATATTGTTAATCATTGTCGGTTTTTGTAATAGTGTTGTCGTACTTTGTTGTAATGGAATAAAATTAGTACAGCCTTCAAAGTGGATGTAGGCCCCGACGGGCCGAACCACTATAAATAACTGTGTCATTTGCTTCCCCGCACACGATTACTGCATTTCTTATGATTCTCCGCTCTGGACTAAAAAGTTTCAAATTTTTGGAACTCTCCGGTGTTGACAAAAATTTAAGGTGTCAACACTTCTCTTCATGTTTGTTGTAATATTTCATTTAAAGATATCTTTTTCACTTTAAATCTGTTTTCTGCACTCCATAGGTCTAAATTGATCAGAAAACTGCCACAGACGCAATGACGCTAATTCCACAACCAAATTCTGAAACCTCTTCAATTTTATTTTATTATTTAAATAAAAATATGGGGTATTACAAAGCTGTGTCTACGATGGCCCAGTTAAAGCAACTAAGCCCTTATTACCTCCTAGGATGGCCAGGGTAGGGCGCCTCCTAGAGGGATGTCGGATAAGTCCTTGGGCCCTTCTTGAGATTAAGGTAGCCAAGCGCACCTGATGCAAAGGACCAGAGAGTGGCCAACAAAGCACGCACATCCTCTGCTTTGATAATCACAAGCCTAGAAAGTGGCCAACAAAGCACGTACATTCTCTTCTTTGCAAAACAAACCTGAAAGGGGTAACACTTCTGCTATACCAGATGTGCATATATGGTCTCCTATCAAACAACCGAATCTGAGTCGGTTTGCAACTACTGTTATACCAGATGCGGATATCTGGTCTTCTATCAAATACCCGAATCTGGGTCGGTTTGGGGGCTTCTGTTAATACCAAATGTTAATATTTGGTCTTCTATCAAATACCCGAATCTGGGTCGGTTGGGAATTTCTGTTAATACTAGATGCAGGCATATGGTATTCCGTCAAATACATGAATCTGGGTTTGGTTCGGGACTTTTATCAAAATTCCAAAAGTAGACTTCTAGTCTCTTGTCATTAATACCTGTATCTAGATTTGGATCGGGGCTTCTATCAAAATACCAAATGTGGATGTCTGGACTTGTATTAAATACCAGACTCTGAGTTATGATTCAGGAGTTCAACTAAATACTAGATATGGACATCTAGTCTTCTATTAAGTAACCAAATATAGGTTTCGAAGTTTTCAACAACTATCTAGCCCGCTCACGTAGAATTGTCAATAAGTGTTCCAACGGTTCTGATTATAATTCTAAGAGGGAGATTTGAATTTCCCCACCAAGCACCTTAATTCGGACCAAAAGACTTTAATTATTATATCTAAAGATATGATCTGCTATCTATGTTGGCAATGGTAATGCGAGTCTATGATCTAAAAATCTTCAAACAAAGATTGCGATCTTCCTATCTCACGCATGGAGGGATTCATAGGAATCAGATAAATTATGACTTTTTTGTCCAACTATTGGCAAGAGGCTAACGCAAAGCATTGTATGTTGAGTCTCATGCAAAAAAATACAAGGAAATCCCAAAAAGAGGACATCCAAAACACAGAAGGATTATGCGACATGTTATATTTACAAAATCATATAATTAAATTCAAAGGGAAGTTTATAAGATCATTCCTTGAATGATTAGATACATTTGTGGGATACAATCATCGTCTTTATTATTATAAGTTTTCATTTCATCATATGTTCTACTTTACAATGATTGCCAAGGCAGAGGCAAAGGGTTAAAATATTATATAAATGATTACATCCAAAAGTTAAACAACATAGCATTGATTCCAAAACTCGAGTGCTAATGCGTCTAAACAATCAGAAACACGATTATGAGTTGTTGGAGTAACCCTCGGAAGAGGAAACAACTCTCTTAACCTTACTCAACGAATTAGCACTAAGAGTGAGTGTGGAGTCGAACGGAATTCCGAACCCTTCAGTAGTACAAACAGGGAGGGGGAATTTATGATAGCCCCATTTTCCAACTGGTGGGCTGTCATAACCCCGCACCAACTTCAAATGATACTACCAAATCTCTTTTAAGAAGTTATCCTTCGCATCGCCCAGGAAGTCAAGACGAAGTCAGGGCTATTGAATGAGCACCCTTTCTAATCTCTAGTAATACAATATCTTGCTAAAATAAAGGATCTAGCAAGGGTAAACTGCTCACGATAATATCTCTTCAGTTTAACTTAGCTTCCTCAGAACTCCTTAGAAAGCGAATTCGTATTAGGCGGAAAACTCTGAAAGGGTATAAGAGGCATCAAGAAAAAGAAAATTCATTACAATAAAGCTAGGAATAGAAAAATTACACATATTACAAACATTCCTCCTGTTCTTACAAAATAGATCTCCTAAAAGCTTCGGATACAAATCTATTTATGTTAAATTTAAGTTTGTCCAAAGGCCATTCTCTAGGGACAGAATTAACTCGTGGAAGATTCTAGCAAGCTTGTGGGTGAAGGTCAACATTGCGAACATCAAAGCATCTATGGTGAAAACGTCTAAGCAGACCTCCGCTACAGTTACCGAAGAAGGAAAAATCTAATGTTGCATATCTATTATAAACTTCATATAGAAAATCCAATAGAATACCCTATCTTCAATCAACCTCCAGAAATGGGCCACTAGTTCAGCTTTCTCTTTTAAAGTCTTTCACGATGCAGTCGAGTAGCCTTTAGTCGGGGCCCTGCTTCTTTTTCATTAAAGGATAATAATCTTGCAGCACACTTATCTAACTGATGGTATTAATCTGATAATGCATTATACTTGTTTTTAGTTTTTTCTTATTTAACTCCCTAGTAAGACAAACCACCTCGGATCATGCTTTTTCAAGCCTCACATGCTTAAAACCTAACTTTTTCCTTTCATCTAAATTGTGAAGGTAGAGCGTAATTATTGAAGACATGAATAAAGAAAGATAATATGAAAGTTACCATACCGTGGAAATTTAAACAAAAGCTTGGTGAGCTTTAGCATCCTTATCAATCTTTGAGTTTGAGCTTCCCTTCTTTCCAAGAACTGCTAAAGGTTTGGGAATACTAGACGGTAGGGCGTTGGGATCACAAATATCAAAATAATCATTGCTCGGAACTTCGCCTTGGACATTAGGAATTTGAGAAATATTGTCAACTCCAATTAAAGTTGTTATCACAATAGACCATATCTCCCGGGATTTCCTAAGGACCATGGTTATCACGCACAACACGGTTGGCCTTTGAGGGATAACTTTTCTATCCTTCATAGAAGCTATCTTTGACATAAACCATTCCAACATTGGTGGATCAAGAGAAGGAAAGCTTAAATCTGGATATTTCCCTATATTATTTGCATGTATAAACTTGAACGCATCTTCATAGGAATTGACCATACTTTCATCCAAAGTATTTTGAACAAAGGAAGAAATCCTCCGCTTGACCTCGTTTTCAACTCCAATAGCCTTTGTTAAAGATGTCTCACACTAGTCAAGATTGCTCACGAGGAAAGCATTCCTTTCTTTAAGAAGAGAGTTATCCTTTTGTAAAAAAGACAAGCTGGAATTAAGTATAATGAATTGTCCTTCGAATTCTTCCAAAGCTTCCTTAAGGTTTTTAACCTCCTCATTCAAAGAAAGGATGGTTTTCTTCTCCTGTGCTATTAGTGATTCAGTTTCAACCATACCTATCTCCAATAGACCACACTTCTTTGTCATATTACACTTGACATCAACAAGAGTATCCACTTCTCTTCTTAGGGAAAATGTCTCTTTTTAAGCTTTAATAGATCAGGAGATGTGTTGGGGATATCTTCTTGTGATAAAAAACATTGCTTGTTTACCTAAAAGAAATAAAGACCTAAAAAAATGCGCAAGTGCAAGACCGAGAAACTAAGGAAGTAAAATTCATACTTTGACATGTTGTTCAACCAGAAAACAACGGTAGTTGGAGAAATCAGGAATAGAGGGTGGAAGGCCAATGCTATAAAACGAAGAGGAAGACATAATTTTATTAACCACTTCATCAAAGCCTTCTGCTATAGGTGCAAAAGGGGTTTCTCTGGAGTTAAGTCTTCATAGGAGGAAGAGAACTACAACGCATGACATACCGTTGCAATGGCTCTATGGGCCTCAAATAGATAGGCATCAGTTTAGGAAGCAACCTTCGAAGAGGGTGTTGTAGGAAAATCGACATTCACGTTTTCGCAAGGACTGTGGTCCACAATACCTTTGAGTTTCTTAGAGCAAGAACCCTCAGAAATAACATCCACAAGTTATCTTTTGATAGCTTCCTTGGATTTGGACAAAGCGCTCCTTAAGGAAGAGAATTTTGCCTTCAGAATCAAAGAAGATAAAGCAGTCTTACTTTATTAAGAGCAAATGATGCTTAATGTATTACAAACATGATAAGTCAATAAAGAGAAGGTTAAATGTTATTAAGATTTGAATGGTCGATGTAAACTACACACCTGAAGCATTAGAGAATATAGGAGAATTGGAGGAAAAAGGAGCATTCTTCCCCAGTGACAATGATAGGATTCCTTTATGAGAAGAAACAGTGGAGGTTGCCCAATTATGTTTTGATCACTCGGCAAGAAAGAATGTTTACGATGGATGCTAGGGGTCAGCAATTAAGATCTGTTGCCCAAATTTTCAGAAGTAGCAATAAGAAGATCTACTACCTCCCTATCTGCAAAGCTTGGAAACTTAGTGGTTATGCCTGCACAAAGGAAAATGAGGATTAAAAAAATTGGTAGGAGCAAAAAGTTTAAGGAAAGTAAATAAAGTAAGTGGTAAAACCCTATACTTGGAGTGTTGAAATGTCCAGAAATACCAGAAGGACATCATATGAAGAAAAATTGAGTCTGCTAATCCTTAAATATCAATGTTACTTTGGATAGTAGCTTCTTTGTGGGATTCGCATGGAAAATTTGATGGTTCAGATCATTATGCTTGGAACGATAAACAAGGTAATCGAGAAGGGAAGGACTTGTAGAAGGGTTTCTCGAATTAAAAGGCAGAATTTCAAGTCCCAAAAGATAGATATAAGTATAGGGGGAAAGCTGTATAGGAGCAATATTTAGATATTGCAAAAATGAGCGATAAAGTCAAGAAAGGGACAAAACCCCCATGCTAAATATGGATAGAGGAATAAACAAAATAGTGTTTTAGAGGAGATGCAATAGTGTCAGTCTTGCATGGAGGAATAGCTACCACACCGAAAATTATAAAATTTCAAAGGATGGCAGTAACCTCCTCTTTTGAGGTAATTAAAGAATGTTTTTCAGTAGCCTGATCTTCTTCAAAGGAGAAGAGTCAAGTAGCAAGGTGGGGTTACTAGAGTGTTTAGTCGAAATATTTTCTTTCCCATGATGTCAGGTGCAATCTATTTCTTTTCTTGAATCAAAATAATATGACGTCAAAACTAAAAACAATTTTTATTCTTCCGAAAGCACTTCCAAAGAAACAACATTCGCATCAAGCTTGAAGTATATGCTTCTGAAAGGATAAGGATTGATGAAAGTACTTGATTGAACTATTAACCAACTCATACTGATGATGAAACAATTTTACATTGATTTTTTCAATCAAGTTAGGTTGTTTGACATAAAAATGGGAACTTAATCACATAATGGATTTAATTCACACTAACAACTCTTTCGAGTCATCAAAAACCAAAACCGAACAAGAGAGATTATTAGATATAAATCCAAGTTATGTGAGTAAGCTTTCATAATCAAACATATATAAACATTCCTAAGGGTTTCAAAATAATTACTTACCCTTGTTCAATGCTAGAAAACTGTTGATGTTTGCATTGGAAAATTTTGAAATGCAGGATTATAAGGGAGATGCAAAAGGAACTAGCAAAAATAAAATAAAAAATGAAGCAAGTATTTATATGTAAGAAAAAGGTGGCAACAAGGAATTTGACTAGAAAAGTCAAATTTACTCCTTCATTGGGGGGAGGGCAAATGTTTCTACCAAACTCAACACTGAAACCAACTGATGGTGAAGGGGTATCAGACCGCAACCAACTCAAAAGAATGGAATGAAAGCATAAAAGAGAGGATTTGGTTAATAATTTATCGGCACCAACAAAAGGGAGGAAAGCATGGTACCAATACGAAAGGTAACAACGACAAACTAGTTCCCACACTAAGGGCCATCAATAAGGGCTCATTTCCTAAATTATAATGCGTGAAGTTGGGGACAAGAAAAGAACGACAAGAGCGAGAAGCCTATGACCCGAAACTCAAAACAAGGAAAGAATCCTATATTGTTTGAAACACGACAAGAAGCACCAAGCCAGGCGGAGTAAAATGAAGTGCTATCGGCACTAATTAACTTAGTGCCGATGTAAAAGGAGATAAAGATGTCAAAGTCAGGAATAACACTCCAAAAGCTAGCTATTAGCGTCAAAGCTTGTCGAACACTGAGACACAACATCTAAATCCATTTGTAGATGTACCAAGAGTGTGCTTCTACAAGACCGAAACCAATTTCAAGGACTCATCGAAAGTAAACCAAAGCTTATAAGAAGCAAAGCTATTCACCCTAATTTTCTTAGTATTGATAACGAGAGGGGTGAGGATTCTGAAGTCCTGAGAAGCTAAAGTGCAAGAGAAAATACTATGAAAACTTGAATCCAGAACACATTGCTGAAAGCCGAAAGCATCTCCTAAAGCTATCTACACCAACTGACTTGGTGTCGGTACATTATGAACAAGCAGTAGCCAAGTTAAGCTCCTAAAGCGAATACCGACACACCAAAAGCAAGGTTAAATCCGATAGCAATGTTAAGAAGAAAGAAAGACGGCCAAAACCCAAACAACTAGAACTTAAAGGTGTGATGCGGCCGACAGCATGCTACCGCATCTGAAAGAGGCTTCTGCTTAGCCAATGACACAAAGGGGCCAGATTTGTCTATAAATAGGATCCCAAGGGTTACACTTTAGGGGACTTTTCTCAATCTCAATTCTTGTGAACCCTAATTTCTAAATTGATTTGGAAAGTTTACTTAAGCATTTCTATATACTCAACAAAGTGATCAATAGAGATGAAATCAACAGTAGATATTAATTTCAAGAATTTCCTTGATGCTTATGCTAATGATTTCTTCAATGTTTCTTTTCGAAAATGCTTCCTACATAAATAAGACTACCCAACATACTCTTCTACAAGCCATTTAGCCTTCTAACTTGCATTGCACTTAGGGATCCCTTGTCCCAAGGTAACTGTTAGTTTTCGAGTCTCGTAAGTGTGATACTCACCCCTTGATGGAAGAGTAACTAATATTCGGGCTCAAAACCTTGATAGCTAGGAAATGTTGAACTAACTCAAGCTTGTAGAATCTAAATCATCCATTTAATTTTCTTAGATCCACTTCCATAGACCAAATTTCGGTGTTGACGAAAAATATCGTTAACACAAAACTCTTGGATGAAGACTAATGGATACTACTCTTCAACTACCACTCCTTAAGACTATTTAAGGCATCAACACTCAAGGAGGAGATCATCATTTCACATTCTTTGCACTCTACTACTTCTATACTCTAACAACGCTCAAGCAATTCAAATCACTCACAACCATCTACTACTCTTCCATATATATTTGCACTTCGAAGCAATTATTTCTTAAGAGTATTTTGGAAGATCGTGTACTAATTAGTCAACATTTGTGTTATACAATACACATATTTGACAAGAAAATCTATTGTAATTAAGCATGTTCCTCGTGGTGAAGTGAGGGTTTATGATAGTAGAATATCGAAGGGGAGCTTCGGGACTAGACATAGGATGTGAGTTCTGAACCAGTATAAAAACTATGGTATGCAATTTTCTTACTCGAATTTATTCTCTTGTATAACTCTAGCATATACATTCATACATGCCTGCACACGATCCACTCATATAGACTTTCAATTTCTATTAGAGCAATGTTTGATCCAATTACATTAACTTGTATTTGCATCACTTAATACGGCAAGTATAAGTATATTTCAAGAAGTCCAGTCCACACAATGTCCTCCACTTTTAATGGGTTAAATTGTGCAAATTGATCTACTCGTAGGAGGAATTTTTTGGAAGCAAATAGTTTGGAAATTTGGTCTGCCACTCAAAATTAACATGAAGCACTCAATACTAAACTAGGTGCATGGACCGATGCTCAAAACCGCATCTTCTAATAATTCAAACGCTATGAATGTCTTATGTTTTGCACTAGATAAAATGAATTTTCACGTATCATGATCTGCACGACTACTAATGATATATGGTGTACCTTACAAATCACTCACGACAAAAGTTAAAAAAACAAAGAACTCAATTCTACAAAATCAATTTCCATCTTTTAAAATGAAAGCCATTGAATCAATTGCTGATATGTATACTAGATTCCAAACTATGCAACATGATCTTATGACACTCGGAGTCAAGTTCAAAGATTTTGATTTAGTTACATGATTCTTAAATTATTTGACAAATGATTGGGAAAGGAAAGTATTAGCCATAAAAGAGGCAAATGATCTTTCTTAACTAAAAGTTGAAGAATTAATTGGAAATTTGTTATCCTATGAAGTTAACCTGCAAGCAAGAAAGGGAAAAAACACTGAAAACAAAAGTATACCATTTCAAGCCAACAATGAAGATTCCGACATAGACGAAGATGAAATTTTCTTCATAGCCAAAAACTATAACAAGTTCAAGAAGTTCAGGAAAATGACAAAGTTTCAAAAGGATGGAAAATCTAGTTCAGGAAATCAAACATCTATCAAATGCTTCAATGTGTTCAATTTGGTCATATGAAGAAAGATTGTCCAAAGATTCTCAACGAAAAGAAGAAAAACAAAAATGAAAAAAGAAAAGAAGAGATTTTCAAGTCACTTGGGATGATTCTGATTCTTCCCCGTCAGAAAGTGAGAGCAATAGTGATATAGAATAAGCAAATGTATGCTCTATGATAGATACCGATAAGGTATGCTCCGAACTTACTTATAATGAAATTTTAGAAATCGGTATGGAATTAGATGATGGATATATAGGGCAAAAAAGTATGAACAAGAATCATATCGCTTGTTGACGGAAAAAAATGTCGCAAACACCAAATATTCCTAATTACTAGGAATTATAAATATGGTCGCACAGACAAGAACATATTTCAAACATAAGCAGTAAATAACACAAGAGATTTATAGTGGTTCGGACTCAGTAAGGGCCTACGTCCACTTTGAAGAGTCGTAGGAATATTATTAATCACTTGGAAGAAATTACAAGGTTGAGACTATCTCACGATATCTCATTACATTCATGCTTCATGATATATGATGTCATAATTATCATAAATTGAATAATAAGGAAAAAGACAATCTTGTCCTCCTTCTTACTCAAAGAGGAGATGCCATTAATGAAGCGTTATAAAGGTCTCTAAGCTCTAGAATTCTCTCCCTTTGAAGTGTGAGGCCATGGGGTATTTATAGGAAGTGGTTAGGTGGGGGTTAGGTAGAAGTAGGTAGAAATGGGGACCATCTTCCAGAAATTCATGCCTCCTGCAATTGCCCTTCGGAAATTCGCACCTGGGCGAGTTGCGAAATTTCGCACATGATAGGTGCTAAATTTCGTACCCGACTGGGTGTGAACTGGATTTTGGTGAGAGGATTTGTTAAGGCTAGTTGACTCCGTCGGCGTGGCGTTGTGGCGGCGAAGGTGCGAGGTTCTTGCCGGCGGGATCTTTCTTCGGTCCTTGCCTCTGCCCTTCCTGAGTTTTGCCCTTGGCCCCGGCTTCACGCGCTGGGTTGAGGAGAGCGTGTCTTGATTACTTTTTGTGACCAGACCAAAAGGGCGGTTAACATTTGCCCCCCCAAGTACATCTTGTCTTGATGCCTTGTCTTGACATGATGTGCTTTGGAATGAAAGTCGAGATGGTAGTTGGATTGCGGATTTATTCTGCAAGTTATTGGAGAAAATGTATCAGTTGGCGGGCTCGTTCGTTATGGAATCGTGAGCGAGCCACTGTTGAATTGGTATCGTGCTTGTGTAGCTGAGTGTCCGCATGGTGCCATCATTGTGTGCTTTGGGCGACAGGGACCTTGGAGGGAGATGAGAGTACGCGGAAGAGATTTTTTTTTTCTAGGATGAATTTCGAACCCTACAGGATCGAATCATCGAACTGTAGTGGCTCGAGAATTCGAGCCATAGGTTCGAAACTTCGAACCCAGGAGGATCGAAATTTCGATCCCTCAGGTTCGAATTTCGAGCCTAGACTTGGAATATGAAAGGTTTTCTTCTTTTCATTCTATATAGGCCTCTCCCCTCCTTTTACTTTCACATCGACTGCCAATGTTCTGAAAACTTCGATTCTCGACCACTTTGATTTGAAAATTTCTGAGGTGAAAGACTTGGTTGAGCCGAGGGAAGGGGAAGGGAGGTCAAGGTGTGGCGGAGGAGGCTCAAGGTCTCGTGCCCGAAGGGAGGTTCGGAAATTCGAACCTGTGGGGGCTCGAATCTTCGAAACCCGTAGGGTTCGAGATTCCGAGCCCTTGGGCTCGAATCTCCGAGCCCTGATGGGTTCTAGGCTTCGACCTCCCCTGGGGTTCGAATCTTCGAACCACCAGGGCTCGAATTTTCGAACCTGAGGGTTTTGAAATTTCGAGCCACCGCGGTTCGAATTTTAGACCTTAAGGGATTCGAACCTTCGAGGTGCCCGGGCCCGGGTGTTTTCGGAAACTTCGTGCCTTGGGGCCTAGTTGAGTGCTATTCTTTGGCCAGAATGCCGGTTTTCGCCAATTCAAACTTTGATTTCCTGACTTCCTATCCTCAGATTTATACACTACTTGTATGATTGTATGGATGTTTCATTGTTGTCATTGATAACTGCGCGGATGGGAACTTAGAACCTTCACATAGGATAGAGCATATATCCGGACTGTGGCTGAACTGTCAAGATCTTTAATGTTTCAATGCACGCTCTCATTCTTTGCATGACACTGCACGCACTTGTTAATCTTTATCAACATGAAGGGTACAGGTTATTTCACTACGATGTCTAACACTGATACATTGAAGTATAGCGAACCATGCAAACAAGATCACAATCTGGGAAACTTCTGGAAGCCGAGGCTTCCCCGCCATCGTCTAATTCTTTTGCTTCTACTTCTGACTCTACGGACAACATTAGCTCCGGAGGCAGCGAGCCTGAGACTAACGAAGGTTTGACTCCTTCTCGAACAGGGAGTTCGCCTGAGGTGTCGGAGCATGGGGGTCATACTGAGAGGTTACATTATCCAATTTTATCCTTCGAGATGGAAGACGTAGATATTATGGAGGGTGGTGAGCCGCCTGCCCTAGTAGCTCCTTACATGCTCCCTGATGCGATCATTTTGGACAATCCTACGGATTCAGTGCTATCGCACTTGGATGCAGCGGCTGTTAGAAAGCTGTCTTTACGGTTTAATATCCCTGAGGGGGAGGCTCATGCCCCTGGATCGGGAGAAAGGGCTCACGTGCCACCAGAAGGATTTACTGCTTGGAATCGACATGCTTGCATTGGGGGTGAGTGCCTGTGATGATCCCAAAACCCCGTGACATGGTGTTAAGGATAATCATTGGAATATAACACATTAATCATCATTAGCAGATCACAGATAATAGCAAAAACAGAAAATAGAATAATTTACACACATATGACAGCGGAATCATATAGATATCATCACATAAGAGAAGTACAGTACATGATACAACTTAGTGCATAATGATACATAATCAGTCATCATCGCCTGAGGCGGAATCATACATAAAGAGTACACAAAATAAATATCAGTCTACATCGCCAATGGCGGAATCATAATATAGATACAATAATGGCGGAGAAAATCTAAGTCAGCACGGTGTAGTCAAGCCTCGCCATGAGCCAAAAGGTGCGTCAGAAACCTGTAACTAGGCTGCCCGTGTGAAAATGAGGGCACCCGAGTTTGCAAGGTGAAACAAACTACGAGTCAGTCATGGGACTGGTATGAGGAATCTACTCAACTTATTAACAACAATTATAAGGCAAATCAAAGGACCACGCCACTTTCGCGGAACGGGTTTACTCCAATGAGTGCTAGTGCATGAAATAAAATAAATAATTAAATCAACGCAATGCTTTTTATAAAATGAAGCCATTATAAGACTCAGGTCCCATCACACAATGCAACGCAAGCCAGAGGATAGAGTTTTTACCTTATAATGGCCAAAGATGCTTCATACGAATAAAACAAAGGTGTTTGATATTATTACTAGTGCATATATGTTTCAAAAGCAAATTCAATCATAAATATCAATCCTAGGCGGCATAGCTACCATCTACTATGTCGCCATACTAGTAATACAATCACATCCGCATATTTCGTATTGGAAATTGGATTCCTTCATGAGTCGAGGCAAGGGGCAAGCTCCTCTCCGTTCGAGACACTCTAGCAAATGTCCCAGGACCCCACTATGATCCTTGGAATCGGCTGGGCCGGTCCTCTCTTACTTTTGAGGATTGGCAATTCATGAACACACGTTTCCCGGTCCTTACAGACCGATAATCGAGGCGCCTCGCATTCCAACAACCACACAGGTGAAAAGTATATATAATGTCAGGGCTGGTAGGTCACTGACACCACCATAGCTAGAAAGAAACGTCGTGCACTCCCAGCGGTCCGTCTCCCGTTTTTGACTCATACCGAGGTGTGAGGCTCGCGAATTCACGTTATACACAAAGCTATGTCACACAGACCATGCTTTGATCATCAACCATAAGACTTTTCTTTGCAACAAAAGCCTTGATCGTATGCCACTTAGGCGTGCCACACAGGCAATCCACCCCATGCGACTGATTTCTGTCAATGTATAACCTTTGAGCTCGTACGTCTCAGAGAAGGGCGTTAAGCAAGAGAATAAATTCTCCGCCGCCAAACAGATATATATTTTACAGAGATCAATCAACACAGAACAAAATCCAATGTCAGACACACAGTCCATTTACAAGTCCGTTCTGGGTCTGAACGAAACCGGAGGCACCAATTCCTCGCATATCCGTACGATCAACAGTATGTTTGGACGGCTACTACTTCAATTCCTTCATGGTAGCTACTCCAATCACGAGCATCAGTAGCGCCCATCCATCCAATGTGGAGATCGTCGGTCTTCAGCCATCTTCGACTCTTCGACTTCTCAACGTCGATCGATTATTTGAAATGAGATAAACTCGGCCTTTTCAAATAATCCACGTATATTTAGATTTTCAAATCAATTAATCACATGGTTGGACTATTCAACATTCACATTTCAATTATTTAGTTATAATTTTCATGTCAAATACATTCAACCATCATATATCAAGCAAACACAAAAAAATTGGTTTATTTCCACTCTATATCGTCTATAGTATTTTATAACGATATATCGCCATTTTTATTTAATTTAAAACGGCCATATTTAATTAAACGACGTTTCAGGTCGTGTCGATGCACTGGCGCTGCTTTTCACTAATTTTGTTTTACACATATATGAAAATCTAACCGTTGGATCTTCACAAATTTTACATCATTGGGAAGGTCATTTCAAAACGAATCCAACGGTTCTAGTTTTGGGAAAATCCGACGGTCGGATCTTCCACATTAGCCATTTGAAGTTATGATTTCAATTTACGAACTGCAGCGTCGTTATTCGATTTAATTTAATTAATTATATATATATATATATATATATATATATATATATAATCGTTTCTGGCGCTGTTTTTCTTCAGTTTTGAATTAAACATTCCAGACAATCCAATTGTCGGATCTTCACAAAGTTGGTGCCGTTGGAAAGATATTTCCAAGGCGAACCCAACGGTTGCGGTTTCGGGAAAATCCAATGGTCGGATTTCCCGCACTAGTCGTTTGAAATCATGGTTTCAAAACACGAACTGCACGGCCACGTTTCGTTTTAATTCTATTTATATTTAGATATTTATATAAATATAGTTCATTCAAAAATTCCTATATCGTTTCCACTTCAATTATTTCACTAACGCCTTTAAATTTCGGAAAATTTCGCCATAACCTCCTTTGTACGGGAGGGTCTGGGAAAATTCCCAAATAGCCACACGGGCGTCTCATATCAAAAAGAAAAAGAAAAAGCCAAGCAGCTAGCCAACAGGCTCATAAAATCATCACCCAAACAAAGCAGTAAATGTGTACCTATTTGTCGGGCACAAAATTTTATTTCTCTTCTCAAGCCCCTTTTCTTTAACCTGTTCAATAGATATGCATGTACATATATACAATTTCTAACACTTATCATTTTCCATTCAATTTCACATTTGATTTGCTTTGGTTTAAAAACACCATTCATTCTAATGTTGCATGCATAGGCTAAAATCATATCATTAGCTAATTAATGTATATTTCAACTCATGCACGTTTATTTGAACAAGTGGCTATTTTTAACACTTCACATTTCAAAGATGATAATTTTGGCAAACTAAAATAGATTTCAACACATGACTATTTTATTTAGTTCCTATGCATGTTAAAAATAATATTTCTACCACAAATATTTATTTCAACGTCCGCATATCTTTAGCATATCACAAATATGATAAAAATGATATTTTTATCGTTCAAAATATTTATTCAACAAATGGATGTTTTCAACACTTCATAGTTTCAATAAAAATGTAATTTTTATTGTTCGATCTTTTTATTCAACACATGAACTTTTCCACTACACACACTTCTCAACAAATGAGCATTTCCACACATGGACATTTTATTTATGTTGTTCATATTGGAAAGATGGGATTTTTATTGTTGAAACTATTTATATAAGGCGAATATTTTTCATACTTCATATATATATAAAAATGTGATTTCTATTGTTTAAACACTTCGTTCATTCACAAATGAATTTAATTTTCACACCACACTTTTCAACACATGAACATTTTCCACACATGGATATAGTTTTAACATATGGCTTTAATTTCAACGCATGAAAATAATTTCAACATATGAAAATAATTCTAACACACAAAGATTATTAAAAATTTCGGCAGCATAACGGCAGGGTAGTTAAAACCGGCACCGTCCCTAGTACGGCTCCTCGCTCTACCTTAAAACCTCGCGGTTTTTGACAATGGGGATTCATGCATCTAATTCGCACGCAGGCGGCATGTTTATTTTTATTTCCACAAATATTTCCAATTCATTTCAATCACCAATGGGTATTTTTCAACCACAACCAAACAATATCAACCACAAACAATTATTCAACCATCCGTATTTTTAATCCAATATTTCACACCAATTCACCACAATAAATATCGTCAATGGTTTGTGGACGAGGTGAGTATATATATATATATATATATATATATATATATATATATATATATATATATATATATATATTATCGCTATATTTCACTTGCATTTCAACACATATATCAATTATTCTATGCATGTACAATTCATACTTCGCTTATATAGCTTACACTACGTATGTACATGAGGTGTACGACACGTATGTAATTTATATTTCGCTAATATAAATTATACACGACATTTTCTATTTAATTTCACGTTAATTTAGATTTCTCACATTGGTTTTCGGAGTGCTAAAAATCAATACGATGTCAGAAAAATCCGCGGCTTCTTTTATTGGGTAGAGAGCTTCCTTGCGGTCCCGATGTTTCCTGTTTCATCGAATTTCGTCAACACACCAAAAAGATACGATTTTTCAAAGTGTAAAGATCAAAGAAAAACTCACTTTCACGAAGCTTCAAAACTAGGTTTACAGTTTTCGCGAGAATCGAGGCACGAGGGGATGATCAGCGAGTTGGACGTGGAAGAGGGAAGAGAGGGCTTCCTGTCGGTGGTGGTTTGGTGGCGTTCGGTGGTCCAGATCGGCGGCGGCGGCGGTGGAAAGGTCGGGACTTTGGGGCTTCGATACGGGCAGCACAGACGACGAGGGGCGGCGATGGTTAGTCGGATTTGAAGAGGGGACGGAGGCGCGTCGAGGGGTGGCGGTGGCGAAGGCTGTAGGTGGCGGTAGCGGCGGCGATCGGGGCTGGAAGGTTGGGAGCTCGGGTCGCCGTTCGTTCGAGGGGTTTTTTTTTTTAAAATTTATGAATGGAAAATTCTGATTGGCCGAGGACTATATTAAATTTTTAAATAGTGTTTTCTCAAACGAACTCCTTTTTAAACCCAACGACTGTCGCCCCTAGCTAAATACCCCCATTCCGGACACAATGGGATATGTTTCGTAGGCCAATTCGACTGTTGCAGTCAGTTATTTTTCAAATTAAAGTATAAAACATTTAATTTTTAACTTTCAACGTACATTTCAATTTGCCAGGGCCACAAACTGATTCGAAAAATTCCAGAAAATAAATATAGCTATGTTTTGACGCTACGGTCCCAACAAAACTAGTTTCGTCGAATTCTGAGGTCGTTTGAAAAATTGCCATTTTCTAGTCGATCCAATTTAACAGAAATTGACCAAACACATTTTCTTTTGCCACGCTCACATACTAGCTTCAAAAATTATGAAATTTGAAACCTAGCAATAGTTTGACATCCCGGACCCAACAAAAGTGGTTTCGTCGAATTCTGAGGTCGTATGCAAAATATCAATTTTCCAGGGTTATATATTCTATATACGGACGCTTCTGAAAATTCATTCGGCCATAACTTTTGATTCCCGTTATGAAACTTAGATTTTTCAGATTCGTTAGAAAGGTATTGACTAAAAGATTTAAATATTTTTGGTTTCGCTAAAATCCGTTATATTTTCCACCCTGCACAGTCAGTCAAAGTTTGAATTCAAATTTTCAAACTGACTCACTATTCCTAATCCCTTATTTTATTGAAATATTCTATTTCAATGGTTCAAATTCCTTTGAAATCACCTATTTAAAAATTTTTAAATTGGCTCGTATTTTCCAGGTTATTACAATCTCCCTCATTTAAAACTTTTCGTCCTCGAAAAGGAAACAACAGTAAAGTAGGAAATAAAATGTAAATGCAAAGTATTGTAAAGGTACCTTGCACCGGAGTTAGTTAGAGATATCCACTCTGCATTTGGGGTAAGCTTGCTTAATGCTTTCCTCAGTTTCCCAAGTACAGTCTCTAGGATCACTGCTCCACTGCACTTTAACTAAATGAACCTTTTTGCTTCTGAGTTCTCTAGTTTCTTTGCCAACAATCTTTAATGGCTCTCTTCTCAGTGATAATTCTGGAGTTATCTCCACATCCCGTTGCGCTGCTTCTTCTACAACAAGATCCGGATCATGCACATGTCTTCTAAGTTGAGATACGTGGAATACATTGTGCACTCCAGGCAACCAATCTGGCAATTGAACCTTATAAGCAAGAGTTCCAATTCGTTCAAGTATAGGAAAGGGACCAATAAATCTCGGTGCCAACTTCCCAGTCTTGCAAAATCTGATTACTCCTCTCATCGGAGAAACCTTCAAATAAACGTGATCACCAACAACAAATGTCAAATCTCTCCTTCTAGTGTCTGCATAACTTTTCTGTCGGCTTTGGGCGGTTTTCAATCGGTTCTTGATGAAGTCCACTTTATCAGATGCTTCTCTAATCATATTGGGTCCTAATACAAGTCTGTTGCCAGGTTCTACCCAACATGCTGGAGATCTGCAGGGTCTGCCATATAATGCTTCAAATGGCGACATTCTCAAACTTGCTTGATAGCTATTGTTATATGAGAATTCGGCCAAATTCAAATGATCTTCCCATGACCCACCAAAATCAACTATACAAGCGCGCAATAAATCTTCTAGAATTCTATTCACCCGCTCAGTCTAGCCATCTGTTTGAGGGTGATAAGCGGTGCTCATATTCAGTTTTGTTCCCAATTCAGTCTGGAAAGCCTCCCAGAACTTGCTAGCAAATAGGGGATCTCTATCACTAACTATGCTGATGGGAATTCCATGCAGCTTAACAATTTCTCTGAAATATATCTGTGCTAGACTTTGAGCAGTTCTATTGGACCTGACAGGTATAAAATGGGCAGTCTTCGTGAAGCGATCTACGATTACCCAAATGTTGTAATTACCTTTCTTGGTTCACGGCAACCCATCTATAAAATCCATGGAAATCTGTTCCCATTTCCAACCTGGGACTTCCAACGGTTGTAACAGTCCAGCTAGCTTCTGTTGGTCACTCTTGACCAATTGACAAGTAGGGCATCTGCTAACATACAAGGATATATCTCTTTTCATTTCTTCCACCAGAAAGTGCATTTGATATCATTGTACATTTTACTCACCCCAGGATGGATGCAAAATTTGGATTTATGGCATTCGTCCAGCACTTCTCTTCGAAGGCCAGGAATATTTGGAATGCAAATCCTATTATTTAACTTGAGAACCCCCCTATTGTCAATACGAAAACTCGTGGTTTCACCTTCCTTGACCCTCTGACTGATTCTCTGAATGAATTCATCGTCTTTTTGAAGGGCTGAAATCCTATCAATCAATCCAGGTGTAATAATAAGATGGGCAACGATTGCGATCTTTCTACTAAGTGCATCCGCTACCACGTTAGCCTTCCCCGGCGTATACAGGATATCAAGATCATACGCTGCAAGAAATTCTAGCCAACGCTGCTGTCTCAAATTCAGATCTTTCTGGGTATATAAATACTTCAATGATTGATGATCTGTGTACAGTATAAATTTCTCGCCCAATAAATAATGCCTCCAGATTTTCAAAGCAAAAACGATAGCTAGCAGCTCAAGATCACGAGTTACATAATTCTTCTCATGCGGTTTCAGTTGGCGGCTTGCATAAGCGACTACTTGGCCTCTCTGCATTAACACTGCTCCAAGACCTCTAATAGAAGCATCTGTCCAAACCGTTAAATCCTGATTGCCATCAATAATGGTTAACACTGGAGCAGTGGTCAGCTTTGATTTCAATTCCTGGAAAGCTTCTTCACAGTCGGAAGTCCACTTAAACTTCTCATGTTTCTTTGTGAGCTTCGTTAACGGACCGGATATCTTCGAAAAATCCTTAACGAACTTTCGATAATAACTAGCCAACCCCATAAAACTTCTAACTTTCGTGGGAGTAGTGGGTTGTTTCCAGTCTTGAATTGCTGTTATTTTGCTTGGGTCAACAGAAATTCCTTTCTCTGACACGACATGGCCGAGAAATTTGACTTCTTCTTGCCAGAAGACACATTTAGAGAATTTGGCTTTGAAGACGTTCTTCCTTAGAATCTCCAATACTTGTTCTAAGTGTTTTTCATGCTCGGGTTTTGATTTGGAGTAGATTAAATTATCATCGATGAATACGAGGACAAATTTATTCAGAACTCCCCTGAACACTCTATTCATTAGATCGACAAAGTATGCTGGAGCGTTGCATAGGCCAAACGGCATTACTAACCATTCATAAAATATGTCTGGACCTCTGAAAGCGGTCAAAGGAACACACTTTTCTGCTATTCTCAATTGATGAAAACCTGTAGCTAGGTCCATTCAGGAAAATACTTTCGCCCCATTCAATTGGTCTAGCAAGTCATCAATGCGGGGTAATGGATATTTTTTTTAAGCGTCTGTTTGTTGAGGTCTCGGTAATCAATGCATAATCGAAGAGTACCGTCTGACTTTGGGACAAACACAACAGCTGCACCCCTATTAGAAAAACTCGGTCTGATTAGACCCTTCCACAACAGTTGACGAGTTTGATCGCCTAATTCTTCTTTTTCTTTCGGAGTCATTCTGCGAATTGGATGTACCACTGGTCTGGCATTGGGAATTAAATCGATTTGGAATTCTATTTCTCTTTGCGGAGGTAAGTTTTCAACTTCTTCAAACACATCCGCATAGTTTCTAACAATCGGAATCTTTTCCATGGAAGTGGGGATAAGTTCTAATGCTGACCAAAATTCTTCTCTATTCGGATTCGAACCACGACAGGGAACCGTAATATATCCAAGCTTCGTTCGAATTTTAACGATTCTTTCCGCACACTTTACTTTGGCTTCATATTTCGTTAACCAATCTAGCCTGAGATTGATATCGAATTCGGGAAAATCCATAACGACTAAATCAAAAGGAAACTTGTATCGAGAAAAAGAAATAGGTACTTTACAATATGAACCTAGAGTAATAGGACCCCCTATCGGGTTGTGAACTTCCACTGATTCTTTAAGCTTCCTCTTTTTTAACTTTAATTTGTGCACTGTGTTTCTAGCAATAAAACTGCGTGATGCACCTGTGTCAAACAATACAGAAACAGGAATATTTTTAATGGTAAGGGTACCTCCCAAAACATCAGGTTTACCTGCTCCATCGGAAGCAGCTGGCGGGCTAGACCCGTCATAGACATGAGCTACTGTAGCTTTCTTTAGCAAAGGACAGTCTTTGACCAGATGATCGGTCTTGCGACAGTTGAAGCACGAGCGAGGGTTCTGAGAGCCTTGGCTCGAGCCTTGAGAATTCGTCTTCTGCCTCTTCGGAGCTGTGCAGACGTTTGAGTAGTTCCCCGGCTTACCACAGTTAAAGCAATTTCCTCTTGGCGGCTTGCCAGTCTGAGGTTTTGAAGATGCTGCTTGGCTTGACTCGCCTTGATTTATAGCAGGCTTGCGCTTGTTTCCGGCTTGGCTTCTAGCGTGATCCTGATCCAGATGCCTTTGATCAAGGTCTTCATAGTTGCATGTCATTTCCACCAGCTCGTTGAATTCCAGCTTGACATGGGCCATGGCCCTATCATGATATTGTCGTCTTAGTCCAAGGATAAACCTCTTATTTTTGGATTTCGCGGTGGCGGCGAGTTCCGGGGCATAGGGCGACAACAGTGTAAATTTATTCAGATAATCTTGCATGGAAAGATACCCTTGCTGGAGATTGGCGAAGTCATCGTGCATTCTTTCTAGAGCTTGTTCGGGGACATATTTTTCTTTGAAGAGTTCTTTAAATCCATCCCATGTTCTTCCAGCTTCTCTATTCCCGGCGGTAAGAGATTCCCACCATAATTCAGCTTGTTCCTGCATAAGCCAGGCGCCCATAATAGCTTTGTCTTCGTCTCCAAGCCTTAGGCCTTCAAGAATTTTCTCGCATGTTTTGAGCCATGCAAGGGCCTCTATTACGGTGCCAGATCCCGAGAAGGTCTTGCCTCCTAAGTTCTTATATCTCTTAGCTACACGGTCAAGCTCGAAGTATTGAGCTGTCGGTGGTTGTATCAAAGGTCCTTCTTGAGCTGGGACTTCTCCCCTTCCTCGGCCTCGGCCGGCACGGCCTCCTCTAGCGGCGGCTGCTCTAGTAGCCATTTTTCAAATTCTGTATAAGCAACGAAAAAGTCAGCTAACAGAAATGATAGTCTATTGCATAATTAAGTAGAAAATTTACGGAAAGGTAACGATGGATTGATCAAATTGTTTTTGCTATTCTGCTTGGCTCATTCTGGGACTTTACTAGTCCTATCTCTAATGAGCGACTCGCCTTAGAATACTACTGATTCTATTTTGACGAAGTGTTTAATGTGTTAGACTCCAGAACTAAGGTTAACCAAAGCTCTGATACCAGCTGTGACGATCCCAAAACCCCGTGACACGGTGTTAAGGATAATCATTGGAATATAACACATTAATCATCATTAGCAGATCACAGATAATAGCATAAACAGAAAATAGAATATTTACACACATATGACAGCGGAATCATATAGATATCATCACATCAGAGAAGCACAGTACAGGATACAACTTAGTGCATAATGATACATAATCAGTCACCATCGCCTGAGACGGAATCATACATAAAGAGTACACAAAATAAATATCATTCTACATCGCCAATGGCGGAATCATAATATAGATACAATAATGGCGGAGAAAATCCAAGTCAGCACGGTGTAGTCAAGCCTAGCCATGAGCCAAAAGGTGCGTCAGAAACCTGTAACTAGGCTGCCCATGTGAAAATGAGGGCACCCGAGTTTGCAAGGTGAAACAAACTACGAGTCAGTCATGGGACTGGTATGAGGAATCTACTCAACTTATTAACAACAATAATAGGGCAAATCAAAGGACCACGCCACTTTCGCGGAACGGGTTTACTCCAATGAGTACTAGTGCATGAAATAAAATAAATAATTAAATCAACGCAATGCTTTTTATAAAATGAAGCCATTATAAGACTCAGGTCCCATCACACAATGCAACGCAAGCCGGAGGATAGAGTTTTTACCTTATAATGGCCAAAGATGCTTCATACGAATAAAACAAAGGTGTTTGATATTATTACTAGTGCATATATGTTTCAAAAGCAAATTCAATCATAAATATCAATCCTAGGCGGCATAGCTACCATCTACTATGTCGCCATACTAGTAATACAATCACATCCGCATATTTCGTATTGGAAGTTGGATTCCTTCATGAGTCGAGGCAAGGGGCAAGCTCCTCTCCGTTCGAGACACTCTAGCAAATGTCCCAGGACCCCACTATGATCCTTGGAATCGGCTGGGCCGGTCCTCTCTTACTTTTGAGGATTGGCAATTCCTGAACACACGTTTCCCGGTCCTTACAGACCTATAATCGAGGCGCCTCGCTTTCCAACAACCACACAGGTGAAAAGTATATATAATGTCAGGGCTGGTAGGTCACTGACACCACCATAGCTAGAAAGAAACGTCGTGCACTCCCAACGGTCTGTCTCCCGTTTTTTACTCATACCGAGGTGTGAGGCTCGCGAATTCACGTTATACACAAAGCTACGTCACACAAACCATGCTTTGATCATCAACCACAAGACGTTGCTTTGCAACAAAAGCCTTGATCGTATGCCACTTAGGCGTGCCACACAGGCAATCCACCCCATGCGACTGATTTCTGTCAATGTATAACCTCTGAGCTCGTACGTCTCAGAGAAAGGCGTTAAGCAAGAGAATAAATTCTCCGCCGCCAAACAGATATATATATATTTAACAGAGATCAATCAACACAGAACAAAATCCAATGTCAGACACACAGTCCATTTACAAGTCCGTTCTGGGTCTGAACGAAACCGGAGGCACCAATTCCTCGCATATCCGTACGATCAACAGTATGTTTGGACGACTACTACTTCAATTCCTTTATGGTAGCTACTCCAATCACGAGCATTAGTAGCGCCCATCCATCCAATGTGGAGATCGTCGGTCTTCAGCTGTCTTCGACTCTTCGACTTCTCAACGTCGATCGATTATTTGAAATGAGATAAACTCGGCCTTTTCAAATAACCCACGTATATTTAGATTTTCAAATCAATTAATCACATGGTTGGACTATTCAACATTCACATTTCAGTTATTTAGTTATAATTTTCATGTCAAATACATTCAACCATCACATATCAAGCAAACACAACAAAATTGGTTTATTTCCACTCTATATCGTCTATAGTATTTTATAACGATATATCGCCATTTTTATTTAATTTAAAATGGCCATATTTAATTAAACGACGTTTCAGGTCGTGTCGATGCACTGGCGCTACTTTTCACTAATTTTGTTTTACACATATCTGAAAATCTAACCGTTGGATCTTCACAAATTTTACATCATTGGGAAGGTCATTTCAAAACGAATCCAACGGTTCCTGTTTTGGGAAAATCCGACGGTCGGATCTTCCACACTAGCCATTTGAAGTTATGATTTCAATTTACGAACTGCAGCGTCGTTATTCGATTTAATTTAATTATATATATATATATAAATATAATCGTTTCTGGCGCTGTTTTTCTTCAGTTTTGAATTAAACATTCCAGACAATCCAACCGTCGGATCTTCAAAAAGTTGGTGCCGTTGGAAAGATATTTCCAAGGCGAACCCAACGGTTGCGGTTTCAAGAAAATCCAATGGTCGGATTTCCCGCACTAGTCGTTTGAAATCACGGTTTCAAAACACGAACTGCACGGCCACGTTTCGTTTTAATTCTATTTATATTTAGATATTTATATAAATATAGTTCATTCAACAATTTCTATATCGTTTCCACTTCAATTATTTCACTAACGCCTTTAAATTTCGGAAAATTTCGCCATAACCTCCTTTGTACGGGAGGGTCTGGGAAAATTCCCAAATAGCCACACGGGCGTCTCATATCAAAAAGAAAAAGATAAAGCCAAGCGGCTAGCCAACAGGCTCATAAAATCATCATCCAAACAAAGCAGTAAATGTGTACCTATTTGTCGGGCACAAAATTTTATTTCTCTTCTCTAGCCCCTTTTCTTTAACCTGTTCAATAGATATGCATGTACATATATACAATTTCTAACACTTATCATTTTCCATTCAATTTCATATTTGATTTGCTTTGGTTTAAAAACACCATTCATTCTAATGTTGCATGCATAGGCTAAAATCATATCATTAGCTAATTAATGTATATTTCAACTCATGCACGTTTATTTGAACAAGTGGCTATTTTTAACACTTCACATTTCAAAGATGATAATTTTGGCGAACTAAAATAGATTTCAACACATGACTATTTTATTTAGTTCCTATGCATGTTAAAAATAATATTTCTACCACAAATATTTATTTCAACGTCCGCATATCTTTAGCATATCACAAATATGATAAAAATGATATTTTTATCGTTCGAAATATTTATTCAACAAATGGATGTTTTCAACACTTCATAGTTTCAATAAAAATGTAATTTTTATTGTTCGATCTTTTTATTCAACACATGAACTTTTCCACTACACACACTTCTCAACAAATGAGCATTTCCACACATGGACATTTTATTTATGTTGTTCATATTGGAAAGATGGGATTTTTATTTTAGAAACTATTTATATAAGGCGAATATTTTTCATACTTCATATATATATAAAAATGTGATTTCTATTGTTTAAACACTTCGTTCATTCACAAATGAATTTAATTTTCACACCACACTTTTCAACACATGAACATTTTCCACACATGGATATAGTTTTAACATATGGCTTTAATTTCAACGTATGAAAATAATTTCAACATATGAAAATAATTCTAGCACACAAAGATTATTTAAAATTTCGGCAGCATAACGGCAGGGTAGTTAAAACCGGCACCGTCCCTAGTACGGCTCCTCGCTCTACCTTAAAACCTCGCGGTTTTTGACAATGGGGATTTATGCATCTAATTCGCACGCAGGCGGCATGTTTATTTTTATTTCCACAAATATTTCCAATTCATTTCAATCACCAATGGGTATTTTTCAACCACAACCAAACAATATCAACCACAAACAATTATTCAACCATTCGTATTTTTCATCCAATATTTCACACCAATTCACCACAATAAATATCGTCCATGGTTTGTGGACGAGGGGAGTATATATATATATATATATATATATACTATTGCTATATTTCACTTGCATTTCAACACATATATCAATTATTCTATGCATGTACAATTCATATGTCGCTTATATAGCTTACACTACGTATGTACATGAGGTGTATGACACGTATGTAATTTATATTTCGCTAATATAAATTATACACGACATTTTCTATTCAATTTCACGTTAATTTAGATTTCTCACATTGGTTTTCGGAGTGCTAAAAATCGATACGATGTCAGAAAAATCCGCGGCTTCTTCTATTGGGTAGAGAGCTTCCTTGCGGTCCCGATGTTTCCTGTTTCATCGAATTTCGTAAACACACCAAAAAGTTATGATTTTTCAAAGTGTAAAGATCAAAGAAAAACTCACTTTCACGAAGCTTCAAAACTAGGTTTACAGTTTTCGCGAGAATCGAGGCACGAGGGGATGATCGGCGAGTTGGACGTGGAAGAGGGAAGAGAGGGCTTCCTGTCGGTGGTAGTTTGGTGGCGTTCGGTGGTCCAGATCGGCGGCGGTGGAAAGGTCGGGACTTTGGGGCTTCGATACGGGCGGCACAGACGACGAGGGGCGGCGATGGTTAGTCGGATTTGAAGAGGGGACGAAGGCGCGTCGAGGGGTGGCGGTGGCGAAGGCTGTAGGTGGCGGTAGCAGCGGCGATCGGGGCTGGAAGGTTGGGAGCTCGGGTCGCCGTTCGTTTGAGGGGTTTTTTTTAAAAAAAATTTATGAATGAAAAATTCTGATTGGCCGAGGACTATATTAAATTTTTAAACAGTGTTTTCTCAAACGAACTCCTTTTTAAACCCAACGACTGTCGCCCCTAGCTAAATAGCCCCATTCCGGACACAATGGGATATGTTTCGTAGGCCAATTCGACTGTTACAGTCAGTTATTTTTCAAATTAAAGTATAAAACATTTAATTTTTAACTTTCAACGTACATTTCAATTTGCCAGGGCCACAAACTGATTCGAAAAATTCCAGAAAAATAAATCTAGCTATGTTTTGACGCTACGGTCCCAACAAAACTAGTTTCATCGAATTCTGAGGTCGTTTTAAAAATGGCCATTTTCTAGTCGATCCAATTTAATAGAAATTGACCAAACACATTTTCTTTTGCCACGCTCACATACTAGCTTCAAAAATTATGAAATTTGAAACCTAGCAATAGTTTGACATCCCGGACCCAACAAAAGTGGTTTCGTCGAATTCTGAGGTCGTATGCAAAATATCAATTTTCCAGGGCTATATATTTCATATACCGACCCTTCTGAAAAATCATTCGGCCATAACTTTTGATTCCCGGTATGAAACTTCGATTTTTCAGATTCGTTAGAAAGGTATTGACTAACAGATTTAAATATTTTTGGTTTCGCTAAAATCCGTTATATTTTCCACCCTGCACAGTCAGTCAAAGTTTGAATTCAAATTTTCAAACTGACTCACTATTCCTAATCCCTTATTTTATTGAAATATTCTTTTTCAATGGTTCAAATTCCTTTGAAATCACCAATTTAAAATTTTAAATTGGCTCGTATTTTCCGGGTTATTACAGTGCCTCCGGCCAATGATTTTATACGGGAAATGCTATTCTATTTCCGCCTTGCACCCTCACAGCTGCATCCGAACTTATATTCTTCTCTCTTGGGCACTTGTGTTCTCTTTCGAGAGTTTCTGCATCGGGATCCTACTGGAGATGATATTCGGTACCTTTTCCATTTCAGACGATCGACTGGTGCATCGTCTTCGCTATGGTTCTTGGAGGCGTCTCCAGCTACTAAGTTTTTTGTCGTAAAGTGATCCAGACATTCGGTGATTAAGAAAAATTGGTTCTTTGTTCGCTGCCCTCTCGGATTAGCGAGGAGATGGATAGAAGGAAGTGAGCATCTTTAATCTTCGCCTCCTTTTTCCAAAAGTTTCCAAGCTTTGTGACTCATAGTTTTTGATTGTGGCAGGGGCTCCCGAGGCACCTACTGGAGACGAGTATCGGCAACGTCTCGATGCTTTATGAGTTATTCCTGAGTGGTCCTGTATGACGGATTCTGTAGTAGATCAGGATCGCCTCCGGCATGCTGGATTGCTTCCAGTCGACCGAGCCATAATTAGGCCTGCAGTGGCGAGTAGTGTACCTAAGGGGAAAGCAGCGGAAGGCCCTGCTGCCCTCACTTTGAAGAGAAAGATGGCTCCTGGCAAGCTCAAGCCTAAGAAAGTCGTTATGTTTCAGGAGGGCGTTAGTGGTGACAAGGATGGTAGCGTAGAGGTGGTTGTTCGGGACGAGGGACTTATTAACGCTTCTACCCCACTCCCGATGGGAGGGGCGGGGGAAGAAGCGTTGGCCAGTCCTCACTCTCCTGCAACCTCTCTAGAAGCTACCGCCTCCCTTGAGAGAGTAGATCAGTTCGCTTGTCTGGATGTGGTTCCCGTGGACTTGTCTTTGTGGCCGAGCGCAGCTAGTACGGAGGATATAGCTCGTGCCGCGGAAGGACTAACTCCTTCAACTGAGGGACAATCTGGTCTGTTGAGAGAGCACTTAGGACACACACTTGTACACACTAAACTGCATAAAAGAGTGCTTGCACGTGCCGCTGGACTGACTTTGCGTTCTTCCTTTGATAGGAGATATGGCTACAGGAAGCGAGGGGCGAGGTCGTGGAGACCGCAACCGTCTCGAGAGTGATTTTATTGGCTCTTCAGGAGGGGAGCTAGCCTGTATGGCAATGTACCACCATCGCGAGGTCATGGTAGCGGGAGTCGTCACCAAGATAGGTCATCATCTTCTATGACTCTTCCTCCCCCTCCTCCATCGATCCGAGTGTCCAGTGGGGGTTCAAGGCTTCATCTCGAGGGTTGAGTCGTACACCATTAGCAACTCCTGAAAGTGCGTGTGCGTATGTGCTAAGTATAATATACACACAAGGATCGTGTAATATGACAAACAATATTCAAGTATAAAGTAATAGCTAATCACAGAACAGTAGTATAGTAAATGCAGTAAAAATGGAAAAATCACACCAGGGCTTTTTATACTGGTTCGGAGCACCGTCCTACGTCCAGTCCCATACCTCTCTCTAGATTTTCACTAATCAAAAACCTCGCTTCACCCGGAGGAACAGGTTCACAACACCCGAGCAGCCGAACGGGATTTCACGCCTATAACAACACGAGGACTTCAACACTTGCCTGATCACACACAGGACTTCAACTGATACAATGGTTTTGACTTCCGCTTTGTGTTCTTGGTTCAACACGGATAGTCAACAGTTTGAGTACAATCTTCCTATAATCTGATCCTCAAGTATATACTTTGAATGCGTAGATTTAAGGAAGTATACTACTTATTGAATCAAGGGATATGAAATAATTTCAATGATTCAATAAGCAATTGAAATATTTGAGTGCATTTAGAATGCAAGAATATTTTGAAAGTAAGATCAGAATTTAGAGCAAGAATCGGTGATTTGAAAGTATGATTTCAAGTCTACTTATAGTGTAGAATAGTTGCATTCCTTCATGAAGAGTTTTTACAAAAGATTGCATCCGTTTCCATTGAAAATTGAAGAGAAAACTCTTGATGAATGGAAGCAACCCTTTAGGAAAAAGCTTGCTGTTTCGGAAACGGTCGACAGGTCAAAAATCACCAGTCAACTGGTTGAATTGAAAATTCCAGAAAAATAGCCGTTATGTGCAAAAACACATAAACCGGTCGACTAGTCCTTTTTGGGCGGTCGACCGTTTTTGTTTCTATTTCAAAAAACACTGCAGAACTGGTCGACTGGTCCTTTTTGGGCGGTCGACCGTTTTATGGCTGTGGACCGGTGGACCGACCTCGGTCCACAATCTGTATCACTCTGCACTCTTTCCCGATCGGAGCCTGGACCGTTTGTGCTTTTTCTATGACTTTTCAATTCCTCAAATATACATATTTCAGCAATGAAGATATGATATTGTTTTGTGCATTCGTGTTATACTTTGAGGATAGATTTTGACATATTTCTAACACGAATCAAAGTAAAAAAACCTTATCTCTATGAAATGATCTTCATTGCACCTTTATATGTTGGCATCGATCAAAATTTTGTCTCAACATTCTCCCCATTTTTGATTGATGACAACACCTTGGATTTTCTCCCTCTAAATATAAAGCTCCCCCTGAATTTTTGCAACATTTGTTAGTTCATAATATAAATAATCTTACCTTTTGATTCCTGCATTAACAAATGTTAGCACACATATAATATTACCATGTTAATCACATAATTTTAAATGATAATATATGTAACATGAATGATATGTATCATCATAAGAGAAAATATTTCTCCCCCTTTGTCATCGATTAAAAAGAATAAATACAATAATAAACACTGTAATCGAGAGTAGTTAATAATTATAGCACCTTTAGTCCAATATCAACTTTCCTCTTTTCTTAAGTGGGACCTATAAAAAATACAATTATGTCCATGGTACCCACTTTTTATGGGGTCCTAAGAGTTAGGTCTTAGGAGTCTAAACCCATACGGGTCCAGTATCCCCTTTATATATATAATTAGAATTATGATGCACAGTATTTATGAACTTCTGAATATATTTGTTCCTAATCAAATTATTATTTGTTTTAGGAACCCATATTTTGATAGTCTTGACATTTTTCTTTTGAAAATTCATAACTGGTTTTGGCTTGGAATATAACAAACTAGAATTCTTCTTAGAATTTACATTCTTCTTTTTGTAAGAATGATATCTCTGAGTTCCTTGTTTCTTATATCCCTACCCTTGCTTATTTGATATAGACTGTGAATTTTCAATAATCTTTGTCAAATTTTCTCGACCTTTGTTGAAGTTAGAAACATTTTGAGTCGTGTTATCTAATTTATTTGTAAACCAGCCTTTTCTAGGTCTAGAATTTTGACTTTTGCCTTAAGATCATGATTTTTAGCAGTAAGAGCATCGTTTTTCTCTTTTTGAGTTTCAATTTCTTGACTCAAAAGAGATAATTGAGAATCAATATTAGATGATGATTCTTGAAGTTTTTCAAGTTCTTCTTCTAATATTATCTTCTCGTCTTTTAACATATCTCGTTCAAACTCTACTTTACTGAAATCAGCTTTGGCTTGTTTGAGTTGTCGTTTTATGTCTTTAAATTTGACTATCAATTCTGCATTAATATCAAGTATTTCATCAAATGTAGGAATTTGTACCTCATCGTCTTTTCCCATGAAAAAAACGTTTGCTTGTTCATTTTTTGTATCACTTTCACTTCCTGATGAAGACGAGTCTGAATCATCCCATGTTACTGAGAATGCTCGTTTCTTTGATTTGTCCTTCTTGTATTCTAATTTGTCATTTTCCGACTTCTTCTTTTGTTCTGGACAATCCTTGTGCGTGTGCCCCTTTTTGTGGCAGTTGAAACATTCTTCAACGGATGATGATGGTCTGTTTGATCCACTTTTCTTTTTGTTATAACGACTTGCTTTTTGTCGTTTCAAGAATTATTTGAAACCTTTTGCAATGAATGCCAAGTCTTCATCTTCAGAATCTGATTCATCTTCGTCTTTTTCAGCATGAAATGCTACAATTTTCTTTTCTTCTTTCTATTCTTTTATAGCCTGCAAATTAGCTTCATAGGACATTAGATTTCCTATCAATTCATCTGGCTTCATAGTGGAAAGATCATTAGCTTCTTCTATTGCTAATACTTTTCCTTCCCATTCATTAGTCAGAGAATGTAGGACTATTGAAGCTACATCAAAATCCGAATATTTTTTCCCTAATCTGATAAGTGCATGATGAATGGTTTGAAACCGTGAATACATCTCATTGATAGTTTCATTTGGCTTCATTTTGAAATTGACTTTTCAGCAAAGCTATTTTTGCTTGTTTAACCTTGTTAGTACCTTCATAAGTGGTTTTTAGTGTTTGCCAAATTTGATATGCAGTGGTACAAATACTAACACGGTTATATTCTTTTTGATCTAATGCACAAAACAACATATTGATTGCTTTTGCATTTACAGCTGCTGCGGTTTTCTCAGCAGCCATCCATTCTGCGTACTCAGTCGTTGGATTTACTATTTCTTTCTGAGTAGCATTCCAAGCATCATAGCTAGTTGATTGCATGTAAAAAGCCATACGTGTTGCCCAATAACTACAGTTAAGACCATTAAAGAAAGGAGGCCTTTGTGTCGATTGACCTTCCGTGTAAGTGGTGTTAGTGCTACTACTTGGGTTATTTGCCATATTACTAGAATATATCAAATAACTGTGTTACGGTTATGTGATAACCTTGCTCTGATACCAATTGAAAGTGCATGTACATGCTAGTAGTACACACGGATCATGTAATATGGTGTATAATAGACGAGTATGAAATAATAACGAATCACAGATATAAAAGCGGAAAATGCAGTAAAAAGGAAAAATCAAACCAGGGATTTTTATACTGGTTCGGAGCACCATCCTACGTCCAGTCCCAGACTTCTATCTGGATTTTCACTAACAACTACCTCGCTTCACCCAGAGGAACAGTTTCATAACACCCGAGCAGCCGAACAGGATTTCACGCCTCTTACAACACGAGGACTTCACAACTTTGCCTCTCACAACATGGAGGACTTCAAATCAGACGAAACAACGGTTGTTGACAATGCGTGTTCTTTACAACACGAATTTGTCACTTGTTATATGGCAAACAATATAACCATTGTTGATAATGTGTATAAAGTAATAGTTAATCACAGAATAGTAGTATAGTAAATCCAACGACTGAGTACGCAGAATGGACGGCTGCTTAGAAAACCGCAGCTGCTGTAAATGCAAAAGCAATCAATATGTTGTTTTGTGCATTAGATCAAAACGAATATAACCGTGTTAGTATCTGTACCACTGCATATCAAATTTGGCAAACACTAAAAACCACTCATAAAGGTACTAACAAGGTTAAACAAGCATAAATAGCTTTGTTGAAAAGTCAATTTCAAATTTTCAAAATGAAGCCAAATGAAAATATCAATGAGATATATTCACAGTTTCAAACTATTCATTATGCACTTATTGGATTAGGGAAAAAAATATTCCGATTTTGATGTTGTCTCGACAGCCTACATTCTCTGACTAGTGAATGGGAAGGAAAAGTATTAGATATTGAAGAAGCTAATGACCTTTCTGTTATGAAGCCAGATGAATTGATAGGAAATCTAATGTCCTATGAAGCAAATTTGCAGGCTAGAAAGGAACAGAAAGGAGAAAAGAAAAATGTAGCATTTCATGCCGGAAAAGATGAAGATGAATCAGAATCTGAAGATGAAGATTTAGCTTTTATTGTAAAAGGGTTTAAAAAATTCTTGAAACAACGAAAAGCTAGTCGATATAACAAAAGGAAATCTGGTACAAATAAACCTTCATCATCAGCTATAGAATGTTTCAACTGCCATAAAAAGGGGCACATGCACAAAGATTGTCCGGAGCAAAAGAAGAAGTCAGAAATTGACAAATTCAAATTCAAGAAGGACAAATCAAAGAAACGAGCTTTCTCAGTCACATAGGATGATTCAGACTCATCTTCATCAAAGAGTGAAAGTGACTCAGAAGATGAACAAGCAAACGTTTGTTTCATGGAAACAGAAGATGAGGTACAAATTCCAACATTTGAAGAAATTCTTGATATTAATGCCGAATTGATAGTTAAATTTAAAGATATGAAATGACAATGCAAAGAAGCCAAAGCAGATTTGAGTAGAGTAGATTTTGAACGAGATATGTTAAAAGACGAGAAGAAAATATTAGAAGAAGAACTTGAAAAACTTCAAGAATCATCATCTAATATTGATTCTCAATTATCTCTTTTGAGTCAAGAAATTGAAACTCAAAAAGAGAAAAATGATTCTCTTACTACTGAAAATCATGAGCTTAAGGCAAAAGTCAAAATTCTGGACTTAGTTTACAAACTAAGTTAGATGATATTACTCAAAATGTTTCTAACTTCAACAAAGGTCGAGAAAATTTGACAAAAATCATTGGAAGTTCACAACCTACTTCAAATAAACAAGGTTTGGGATATAAGAAACAAGAAACCAATCATAGAAATAGTGCTAGATATGCTTTTATGTACAATAAAAATATCACTACTAGTACTAATGTTCATACAAGACCCAATTATTATAGAAATTCGAATACTTCTATGACTAGCGGTATTTATAATAAATATAGAAGTATGAAAAGGAATATCAATAGAGATTACTTAAGTATTTGGGTTCCTGTAAGTTGGAAAAACAGAGAAAAATATATCGATCATTATTTTGATTCAGTTGTTAATAATGAAAATTTTATCTTTAAAGGTTCCATTAAACCCTCTTGGTTCTGGTTACCTTCCATCTAACCCATGGACCCAAAACAAAGCAAGTGGGTACCAAACTATATATGCTATATTTTTTGCACGTACACCACAACAAAGAGAATGTTATTCTGTATCTCCTAAAGGTGCTATAATTATTTGTATTCTCTACTACTCTCGATTACTGTGCTTATTATGGTATTTATTCTTTTTAATCGATGACAAAGGGGGAGAAATATTTTCTCTTATGGTTATTCATATCATTCACGTTAAATATACTATCATTTAAAATTATGTGCTTAACATGGTAATAGTATATGTGTGCTAACATTTGTTAATGCAGGAATCAAAAGGTAAGATTATTTATATTATGAACTAACAAATGTTGCAGAAATTCAGGGGGAGCTTTATATCTAGAGGGAGAAAATCCAAGGTGTTGTCATGTAATAACCCGAAATTCTGGGCCAGTTTAAAATTTTTATTTTGGCAATTTTAGCGAATTTTGAATATTTAAAATAGATTATTTTAAATAAAATCGACGTGAAATTTATTTTGAATATAATTCGACGTATATATTATACGTCGTCGTTAGAATATAAATAATTATATATATAATTATAATAGAATTGAAAATGGCGCGGTAGTTCGATAATTCGATTTCAAACTTCAATTGAATGTACCGGGTGCAAAACAATCCGGATTTTAGTGAAACCAAAAACATTAGGATCTAATTGATGATATCTTTCCAACGAATCCGAAAAATCGAGATTTCGTAGCGAGAATCAAAAGATATGTCCAGTTGAAAATTCTGAATAGTCGCTATGGAATTCAGGCCCTTAAAAATGGACATTTTGCAAATGACCTCGGATTTCGACGAAACCACTTTTGTTGGGTCCTTTATGTCGAATTATTGTTAGATTCCAAATTTCATAATTTTTAGAATCAATATGTGAGCGTGGCAAAGGAAAACGCGTTTGACCAGTTTCAGTTGATTTTAATCGACTGGAAATTGGCCATTTTTCCAACGGTCTCAGAATTCGACAAAACTAGTTTTGTTAGGACCGTATCGTCAATACGAAGCTAGAAAATATTTTTCTGGAATTTTTCTAGTTAGTATGTGACCCCGGTAATTTGAAATGCACGTTTAAAATTCAATAAAGTGATTTAAATGTAAATTCAACGGAAACTGATTCAAACGATCAAATCAACCTACGAAACGTATCTCATTGTGTTCGGAATGGGGGTAAAATGCTATGGACGACAGTCGGTGGGTTCGATTTCGGGTTCAAAATAAAAGGTTGCTTTCTGGAATTTAAAATTGAATAAAATATAATTATATTAATATAACCCTTACCCCTCCCCTTCTCTCTTCAGTCAAAGTCAAAAAGAAATAAAAAAAAAAAAAACCGCTCAGCTAAAAAACCCATCGACCCTCCCCTTAACCCTAGCGCCGCCGCCATCAGGCGCTCCGCCAGCCGCCCCATCGGCCTCCAAGGGCGCCGCCTTCCTCTCCTCTTCTTCCTTCTCTCCTCGTTCAATTCCCCCCCAAATCCTCATCCGCCAAGCCACGCCACCAGTCGCTCATAGGCCCACCTCAGGCGTCGCCGGCCAGAGCCCGACCTCCCTCACCCCATCGACGACATCACGCGCCGCCATCACCCCCTGCGCCACCTCGCGACTGCCCAACAGCCACCATCCCTCTCTCCACTTCCATTTCGAACCCTCCCTAGCCCCAAACCGCCTACCACCACCACCAGCGCACCCACCACTGACGACCCCCTCAGCACCCCCGCCTCCTCGGACCAGCGAGCACCATTCCCCTCTCCCCTTGAACTCGTTGTAAGTTTTATTTATTTCTTTATTTTATTTATTTTTATTTGATTTTAAATACGGTTTTAATGTTAAGACATTGTATGATGAAGGTAAGATTTTTATTTAGTTAAAGACAAGGTTTTTGGTAATAAAAATCCAATTTTTATATGGGTAGAAAAATAAAAATATCATCTTTGTATAGCAAAATAAAAATCTGATTTTTATTTTATATACGTTGAAATCAAGTGATGATTTTTATAAAGGCGAAATCTTTATTTTAGAAAAGGCGAAAACTTTATTTTTGAAAGGGCGAAATCTTTATATGAAGAAGAAGGTGATAAAAATATAATCTTTATCTATATAGTAGCGTTGTGAAAATATGCTTATTTTTATATATTGAATAGCGAAGTGAAAATTCGATTTTTAAATATATGAAGTGATTATAAAAATATGATTTTTAAATTGAAAGTGAATAAATAAAAATGTGATTTTTATTTTAAAGACATCGAAATATAAAAATGTGTGATTTTTATATATATAGTGACGACGGGCAACGAAGATGACGAAGATGGGATAACGAAGAAGATTTCTATTAATGAAGAGTCGTGGTATTGGATAGCTATCGGTGATAATTTCTCACCTTTCAATTTCATTTCTATTTATATATATATATATATATATATATACTAGGATGCAGACGGTGCTTAGTAGCACCCAACACAATCGTCCACAGACCATGGACTTGTTTGTTTGGTTGCATAGATTAGTTATATGATTTGATTTGAATTTGGTTGTTTGGTGATTTGATTGATGTGTGAATGGCGTGGGCCTTCACTAGACCGGGGATAAGGCTAGGCCTCGTCCCGTTTCTAGTATCGTGCCGTTATGCCGCCGAAATTTTCTAAAATATGTTTGAAAATAAAAATATCATTTTATGGTGTAAATGAATAATAGAAATTCATATGTTGGAATAAAATGTTTTATCGTTAAAAAAAATATAATTTTTAACGTGAGAATGAATATAGTGAAAGTGAATAAAATAAAATATTCATTTACAAACCAGACGGTTTGTTTATGTACACCTATTTGAAGGACATTGATTGGGTCAATAAATTTTACACATCACCCAACAGCACAAATAAAATATGTGTTTGATGGTTTGAAACCCCACACGGGTGTTGGGATGAAATTTGAAGTTCACTCATCCCGACTGATTGAATATGTCGATCGGTTGTTTGACAGGCTGTTTTAAGCGTTGGATATCTATATTTGATGCTTATACAGTGTAGTGCACTTTGGTTGATGGTTGATTATTTTTCAATGCTATTATATGTGTGTAATGTATGAAAATCCATATAATTAACATTATATGGTGATTGATTGGGCCTCATTCCAATTTGAAAAATAAAGTATAAAATAAAAGTTCATGTGTTGACAGTACTCATCCATTGAGATTGGTCATGTGTTGAACGAAATATTTTAGAAATAAAATTTACATCTTTATCGATATAAAATAAAAGTTCATGTGTTGACAGTACTCATCCATTGATATTGGTCATGTGTTGAACGAAATATTTTGATAATAACAACTATTTTGGAAAAGAAATAATTGAAATAGAATATTTGAAAATAGAAATTTATGAAGCCGTGTTGATTAGATTGACGCCATTTTGACGTAAACGATATTTATATCGATTTTATTCATTTTGAAATGAATTGAATTGAAAACGATTTCGAAATGAATTGAATTGAAAACGATTTCGAAATGAATTAAATTGAAAACGATTTCGAAATGAATTGAATTGAAAACGATTTCGAAATGAATTGAATTGAAAACGATTTCGAAATGAATTGAATTGAAAACGATTTCGAAATGAATTGAATTGAAAACGATTTCGAAATGAATTGAATTGAAAACGATTTCGAAATGAATTGAATTGAAAACGATTTCGAAATGAATTGAATTAAAACGATTTCGAAATGAATTAAATTGAAAATGATTTCGAAATGAATTGAATTGAAAACGATTTCGAAATGAATTGAATTGAAAACGATTTCGAAATGAATTGAATTGAAAACGATTTCGAAATGAATTAAATTGAAAACGATTTCGAAATGAATTGAATTGAAAACGATTTCGAAATGAATTGAATTGAAAACGATTTCGAAATGAATTGAATTGAAAACGATTTCGAAATGAATTGAATTGAAAACGATTTCGAAATGAATTGAATTGAAAACGATTTCGAAATGAATTGAATTGAAAACGATTTCGAAATGAATTGAATTGAAAACGATTTCGAAATGAATTGAATTGAAAACGATTTCGAAATGAATTGAATTGAAAACGATTTCGAAATGAATTGAAAACGATTTCGAAATGAATTGAATTGAAAACGATTTCGAAATGAATTGAATTGAAAACGATTTCGAAATGAATTGAATTGAAAACGATTTCGAAATGAATTGAATTGAAAACGATTTCGAAATGAATTGAATTGAAAACGATTTCGAAATGAATTGAATTGAAAACGATTTCGAAATGAATTGAATTGAAAACGATTTCGAAATGAATTGAATTGAAAAGGAATTCAAATTGAATTGAAAACGATTTAGAAATGAATTGAATTGAAAACGAATTCAAATTGAATTGAAAACGATTTCGAAATGAATTGAATTGAAAACGAGTTCAAATTGAATTGAAATTTGAATTGAATAGAAATGAATTTTAAAACGAATTTATAAAGGAGAATTCAATTTTGATTCGAATTTGAAACGGAAGTTGAAATTGCTTTTGAAACGAATTTAAAACTATTTATATAATTCGTTTTAAATAGAAATCGACGAAGTATATATTATATATATTATATATATAATATAATGGCCGGAATAGAACGCGCCGCGCCGCGGCAGTTCGTGAATTTCGACCATTTATTTCAAACGGACATTACGGGAGATCCGACCGTCGGATTCTCCTAAAACCGGAACCGTTGGGTTCGTATCGAAAAGAGCTTTCTAACGAATATTAGAAATTCAAATTCTAACGGTTGGATTTGGAATTATGTCCAAAACAAATTTGAAAAAGGTCGCTGTAAGTGCAGTTCGATGGCTGTTGATGGAAATCGACTGTACAGGCCTTGATAAAATTATTAAAAATAGTAATAATTTGTGTAAAATCATAAGAAATGATTTAGAAAGAATTGGGATGAAAAACTCCATATTTGAAAAGATAAAAATAGATTTTTATCGAAATGAACTAGTTTTGAACTAGAATTATAATTCTATTTATTTTTAAATAAATAAATTGAATTTGAAAAGGGTTTTAAAAATAACCAGAATTTCCAATGATTGCATTGGAGTGGATTTGAATCGAAATTGTCTTCGGAATATTTCGATGTTGGAATTCGTGATTATACGGATGTTGTTATGGAAATTTGAAAGATATATATTTATATCGTTATTTCCAATACAACATTTGTTAATCGTAGAATTTGATATTGAATATAAGCCGATATATTTTCTATTCAGAGCCTTATATTGAATATCAAATGTGATTTGGGTTTGTCGTGAATGGTGTCTTCATTAACACTGTTCTTGAACCCAGTTGAGAAAAGATTAAATCTTTTTATTTAGATTTAATGAAGTGTACCAATTAAATAATATTTAATTGGAATTGAATTGATATTGATTTTTGGGTTTATCGTGAACAGTGTTTTAAATAACACTTGTTCTTTAACCCGATAATTAATGGAATGTGATTTTGGGTTTATCGTGAACCGTGTTTTAAATGACACTGATTCTTTAACCCAGTCGAAAATTAAAACTAAGTGGAGTTTTAATGAATCTTTAATTAGATTGAAATGATCGAAAATGGAGTATCACCAGTTTTGCTCCAGGCGATAGTTAAATCTTTAATTAGATTTGAACGTGAAATGGTAATTGAATTTACCGATAACACCGTGGTGTTAGATATGAAGTATAACCAGTTTTACTTCATGGGATGAATAGGTTGGGATTGGGAAATTAAAACAAATGATTACTTCGGTAAGGTTCGCTAATCCCGACTAGTTTGAATTGATATTCAAAAATAGATTAAAGAATAAATTCAAGAAATTTATCTTGGATAAAATTTATGGGAACCTTTCCCTATGAATGTGAAATCAGAAACTAACTGTCGGTTAGCTAAGCAGAATGGTTTTCTGGACATTGATCTGATGTTGGTTTCGGCCTTCGGGGTTAATATTTGGGGAATTATTCTCTTGATTAATTTACGGTTAGTGACTGATGAATTGGAATGAGGCGTATGTTGTGTTTGTGTAACACTTATTTAAAATATACGCGAGTTATTCGGAAAGACCGGGTTTATCCCATTCTGAATAACTGATACGACGATAAGTCGAAGATGAAGACGATGGTCGAAGACCGGAAGTCTTCACGTCGTTTGGGTAATTACTGATGATCTTGATTGGGCTGTACACCCAAGAAGATGGAAACAGTTAGTGATCGTCCAGACGTACTTGGAGATCGATGGATATGCGGGGTACTAGGTGCCTCCGGTTTCGTTCAGACCCAGAGCGAACTTGTAAATGGACTGTGTGTCTGACATTGGATTTTAGTCCGTGTGATTGATCTCTATTAAATATATATCTGTTTGGCGGCGGAGAATTTATTCTCTTGCTTAACGCCCTTCTCTGAGACGTACGAGCTCAGGGGTTATATATTGATGGATATCAAACGCATGGAGTGAATTGCCTGTGTGGCATGCCTAAGTGGCAGATGATCAAGGCTTCTGTTGAAAAGCAAAGTCTTGTGGTTGATGATCAAAGCATGGCCTTTGTGGCGTAGCTTTGTGTAACGTTTACTTCGCGAGTTTCACACCCGGTATGAACCAAAAACGGGAGATGGACCTCAGGGAGGACTTGCGTTTCTTTCTAGCTAAAAGTGGCGTCAGTGGTTTTACACGCCCTGACGAGTTTGACTTATGTGGTTGTTGCTGTTGCGAGGCGCCTCGGTTTGATCGGACGATCCGGGTCCGATGGAGTCATTCGTTGGCTCGTTTGCGCCCCAAAGGGCAGGGAGACGTATTGTTCAGGTATAATAATCCACATCGGTGGACCGGCCCTGACGATCCAGGGGGCAGTTGCGGCTGTTCCTGAGACATGGTAGGCTAGATTGTCTCGAATTCGGTAAGGACTATCTTTTGCCTTGGTTCATGACGGAAATCCAATTTACAAATACGACAGCGTGCGGTTTTGATTGTATATATATATATGGCGACATAATATATGGTACCCATGCCGCCTATGATTGATATTTATGATTGAAGTTGTTTTATACACTATGCACTTATTATAGTATCAAAGGATTTGTTTTAAACGTATCAAGCATTCTTTGGCTGTTATAAGGGAAAACCCTATCCTCGGCTGCGTTGCATTGTGTGATGGGACCTGGGTCTTATAACAGCTTCATTTTTCTTTATTTAGCATTGCGCTGTTTGTTTTATGCACTGGTATTCTTGGAAGGAAACCCGTTCCGTGTTATACGGCGTGGTCCCTTGTTTTACCTAATGATTTAAAGTAAAGATTAATAACTGTTTTAGTTCTCACACCAGTCACATGACTGACCTGGAGTTTATTGTTTTAACCTAAACTCTGGGTGCCCCTATTTTGACACGGGCAGCTAGTAGTTTTGGTTTTGCAGATTTGTATTCACAGGATCCTGGTTTACAGCTGGAACGATATCCGGAAAGCTTTGTATCCGTATATCTCATTCTAGTTGTGTATTGTATTATTTTTCCGCTGCTATGTATTTAAATGTTATTTAAATCTCTGATATTTCTGTGTAATATTCTTTTATACTCTGTATATTCTTGTAATCTGATGCATTGTTGTAATATACAGTGAAATGTTCTTTTGTATGCGTTCTGTTTTGTCGTGTTCTCAAACGATAGGGCGTCTCGAACGGTCTGGGTCGGTTTAACGACTGGTTCGGACCGAGCGAAATTCCTTGCCGTCACAGTTGGTATCAGAGCTTTGGTTTACAGAGCTAGAGAACAAGACACATTAGAACCATACGAAAGGATTCATCAGATATTGGATTAGTAATATTCAATTAGAATGACTCGTTAGAGATAGGATCAGTAGTGTCCTAGAACGAGTGTGAAGAGTATATTTTTCAAATGAAAACAATTTTGTTTTGAAAATTTAAATCAATTCTAGGTATTTGATTATTTATTTATTTTGAATATGGGCAATCTAGTATATAAAGATTTTGCATATACGCGTCATGAACGTATATTCGAAGTTTTAATATATTAGATAGATATAGAATCATACTCTAGTGGCCCGAAGATGATTCTAATGATTGACTAGTTGTCATTAGTATTCATGTTCGAGTAACGAAGTGTGATATCGATATATTTCCATTCGACTGGTGTGAGAACCAAAACTTATATAGCTAGAACACATTGTTGTGAATTGGCACCAAAACAAGATTTTCTGTATATATAGTAAAATTTATGAATTTGAAACTCTAATTCACTAATTGATTGATGTTTGTGTTGTTTGTTTAATTGTTTGCTAATTTTGAACCATTTAGCCTAACTGTATCAAATATTGAACTATATTGAAAATTGGTCGCATTTGCTTGCATATACATATACTTACATTGAACAGGTCATAGCAAGGAGGCTAGAGCCAGAGAATAAAATTTGTTTGCCCGACAAATAGGTACATGTTTACTACATAATTTCCTGTTTTGTTTGGGTGATGATGATTTTGTGAGCCTATTGGCTAGCCGCTTGGCTTTTTCTTTTTGAGATCTGAAGGACCGGGGAAGCTATTTGAAATTCCCCGATGCTCCCATTGCAGGGGAGGTTATGGCGAAATTTTTCGAAAATTTAGGGTGTTAGCCAAATTTTTGAAATTTTGGAAATTCTCAGAAACTAAAGAGTTGGAGAATGAAAGCCAGATCGAACGTAGAGCTGATTAATCAAACCACTTTCGACTTTGTTCCTTTTCGGGGACGAAAAGTTTTAAGTGGGGGAGATTGTAATAACCCGAAATTCTGGGCCAGTTTAAAATTTTTATTTTGGCAATTTTAGCGAATTTTGAATATTCAAAATAGATTATTTTAAATAAAATCGACGTGAAATTTATTTTGAATATAATTCGACGTATATATTATACGTCGTCGTTAGAATATAAATAATTATATATATAATTATAATAGAATTGAAAATGGCGCGGTAGTTCGATAATTCGATTTCAAACTTCAATTGAATGTACCGGGTGCAAAACAATCCGGATTTTAGTGAAACCAAAAACATTAGGATCTAATTGATGATATCTTTCCAACGAATCCGAAAAATCGAGATTTCGTAGCGAGAATCAAAAGATATGTCCAGTTGAAAATTCTGAATAGTCGCTATGGAATTCAGGCCCTTAAAAATGGACATTTTGCAAATGACCTCGGATTTCGACGAAACCACTTTTGTTGGGTCCGTGATGTCGAATTATTGTTAGATTCCAAATTTCATAATTTTTAGAATCAATATGTGAGCGTGGCAAAGGAAAACGCGTTTGACCAGTTTCAGTTGATTTTAATCAACTGGAAATTGGCCATTTTTCCAACGGTCTCAGAATTCGACGAAACTAGTTTTGTTAGGACCGTATCATCAATACGAAGCTAGAAAATATTTTTCTGGAATTTTATAGTTAGTATGTGACCCCGGTAATTTGAAATGCACGTTTAAAATTCAATAAAGTGATTTAAATGTAAATTCAACGGAAACTGATTCAAACGATCAAATCAACCTACGAAACATATCTCATTGCGTTCGGAATGGGGGTAAAATGCTATGGACGACAGTCAGTGGGTTCGATTTCGGGTTCAAAATAAAAGGTTGCTTTCTGGAATTTAAAATTGAATAAAATATAATTATATTAATATAACCCTTACCCCTCCCCTTCTCTCTTCAGTCAAAGTCAAAAAGAAATAAAAAAAAAAACCGCTCAGCTAAAAAACCCGTCGACCCTCCCCTTAACCCTAGCGCCGCCGCCATCAGGCGCTCCGCCAGCCGCCCCATCGGCCTCCAAGGGCGCCGCCTTCCTCTCCTCTTCTTCCTTCTCTCCTCGTTCAATTCCCCCCAAATCCTCATCCGCCAAGCCACGCCACCAGTCGCTCATAGGCCCACCTCAGGCGTCGCCGGCCAGAGCCTGACCTCCCTCACCCCATCGACGACATCACGTGCCGCCATCACCCCCTGCGCCACCTCGCGACTGCCCAATAGCCACCATCCCTCTCTCCACTTCCATTTCGAACCCTCCCTAGCCCCAAACCGCCTACCACCACCGCCAGCGCACCCACCACTGACGACCCCCTCAGCACCCCCGCCTCCTCGGACCAGCGAGCACCATTCCCCTCTCCCCTTGAACTCGTTGTAAGTTTCATTTATTTCTTTATTTTATTTATTTTTATTTGATTTTAAATACGGTTTTAATGTTAAGACATTGTATGATGAAGGTAAGATTTTTATTTAGTTAAAGACAAGGTTTTTGGTAATAAAAATCCAATTTTTATATGGGTAGAAAAATAAAAATATCATCTTTGTATATGTAGCAAAATAAAAATCTGATTTTTATTTTATATACGTTGAAATCAAGTGATGATTTTTATAAAGGCGAAATCTTTATTTTAGAAAAGGCGAAAACTTTATTTTTGAAAGGGCGAAATCTTTATATGAAGAAGAAGGTGATAAAAATATAATCTTTATCTATATAGTAGCGTTGTGAAAATATGCTTATTTTTATATATTGAATAGCGAAGTGAAAATTCGATTTTTAAATATATGAAGTGATTATAAAAATATGATTTTAAAATTGAAAGTGAATAAATAAAAATGTGATTTTTATTTTAAAGACATCGAAATATAAAAATGTGTGATTTTTATTTACATAGTGACGACGGGCAACGAAGATGACGAAGATGGGATAACGAAGAAGATTTCTATTAATGAAGAGTCGTGGTATTGGATAGCTATCGGTGAGAATTTCTCACCTTTCAGTTTCATTTCTATTTATATATATATATACTAGGATGCAGACGGTGCTTAGTAGCACCCGACACAATCGTCCACAGACCATGGACTTGTTTGTTTGGTTTCATAGATTAGTTATATGATTTGATTTGAATTTGGTTGTTTGGTGATTTGATTGATGTGTGAATGGCGTGGGCCTTCACTAGACCGGGGATAAGGCTAGGCCTCGTCCCGTTTCTAGTATCGTGTCGTTATGCCGCCGAAATTTTCTAAAATATGTTTGAAAATAAAAATATCATTTTATGGTGTAAATGAATAATAGAAATTCATATGTTGGAATAAAATGTTTTATCGTTAAAAAAAATATAATTTTTAACGTGAGAATGAATATAGTGAAAGTGAATAAAATAAAATATTCATTTACAAACCAGACGGTTTGTTTATGTACACCTATTTGAAGGACATTGATTGGGTCGATAAATTTTACACATCACCCAACAGCACAAATAAAATATGTGTTTGATGGTTTGAAACCCCACACGGGTGTTGGGATGAAATTTGAAGTTCACTCATCCCGACTGATTGAATATGTCGATCGGTTGATTGACAGGCTGTTTTAAGCGTTGGATATCTATATTTGATGCTTATACAGTGTAGTGCACTTTGGTTGATGGTTGATTATTTTTCAATGCTATTATATGTGTGTAATGTATGAAAATCCATATAATTAACATTATATGGTGATTGATTGGGCCTCATTCCAATTTGAAAAATAAAGTATAAAATAAAAGTTCATGTGTTGACAGTACTCATCCATTGAGATTGGTCATGTGTTGAACGAAATATTTTAGAAATAAAATTTACATCTTTATCGATATAAAATAAAAGTTCATGTGTTGACAGTACTCATCCATTGAGATTGGTCATGTGTTGAACGAAATATTTTGATAATAACAACTATTTTGAAAAAGAAATATTTGAAATAGAATATTTGAAAATAGAAATTTATGAAGCCGTGTTGATTAGATTGACGCCATTTTGACGTAAACGATATTTATATCGATTTTATTCATTTTGAAATGAATTGAATTGAAAACGATTTCGAAATGAATTAAATTGAAAACGATTTCGAAATGAATTGAATTGAAAACGATTTCGAAATGAATTCAATTGAAAACGATTTCGAAATGAATTGAATTGAAAACGATTTCGAAATGAATTGAATTGAAAACGATTTCGAAATGAATTGAATTGAAAACGATTTTGAAATGAATTGAATTGAAAACGATTTCGAAATGAATTGAATTGAAAACGATTTCGAAATGAATTGAATTGAAAACGATTTCGAAATGAATTGAATTGAAAACGATTTCGAAATGAATTGAATTGAAAACGATTTCGAAATGAATTGAATTGAAAACGATTTCGAAATGAATTGAATTGAAAACGATTTCGAAATGAATTGAATTGAAAACGATTTCGAAATGAATTGAATTGAAAACGATTTCGAAATGAATTGAATTAAAACGATTTCGAAATGAATTGAATTGAAAACGATTTCGAAATGAATTGAATTGAAAACGATTTCGAAATGAATTGAATTGAAAACAATTTCGAAATGAATTGAATTGAAAACGATTTCGAAATGAATTGAATTGAAAACGATTTCGAAATGAATTGAATTGAAAACGATTTCGAAATGAATTGAATTGAAAACGATTTCGAAATGAATTGAATTGAAAACGATTTCGAAATGAATTGAATTGAAAACGATTTCGAAATGAATTGAATTGAAAACGATTTCGAAATGAATTGAATTGAAAACGATTTCGAAATGAATTGAATTGAAAACGATTTCGAAATGAATTGAATTGAAAACGATTTCGAAATGAATTGAATTGAAAACGAATTCAAATTGAATTGAAAAAGATTTAGAAATGAATTGAATTGAAAACGAATTCAAATTGAATTGAAAACGATTTCGAAATGAATTGAAAACGAGTTCAAATTGAATTGAAATTTGAATTGAATAGAAATGAATTTTAAAACGAATTTATAAAGGAGAATTCAATTTTGATTCGAATTTGAAACGGAAGTTGAAATTGCTTTTGAAACGAATTTAAAACTATTTATATAATTCGTTTTAAATAGAAATCGACGAAGTATATATTATATATATTATATATATAATATAATGGCCTGAATAGAACGCGCCGCGCCGCGGCAGTTCGTGAATTTTGACCATTTATTTCAAACGGACATTACGGGAGATCCGACCGTCGGATTCTCCTAAAACTGGAACTGTTGGGTTCGTATCGAAAAGAGCTTTCTAACGAATATTAGAAATTCAAAATCTAACAGTTGGATTTGGAATTATGTCCAAAACAAATTTGAAAAAGGTCGCTGTAAGTGCAGTTCGATGGCCGTTGATGGAAATCGACTGTACAGGCCTTGATAAAATTATTAAAAATAGTAATAATTTGTGTAAAATCATAAGAAATGATTTAGAAAGAATTGGGATGAAAAACTCCATATTTGAAAAGATAAAAATAGATTTTTATCGAAATGAACTAGTTTTGAACTAGAATTATAATTCTATTTATTTTTAAATAAATAAATTGAATTTGAAAAGGGTTTTAAAAATAACCAGAATTTCCAATGATTGCATTGGAGTGGATTTGAATCGAAATTGTCTTCGGAATATTTCGATGTTGGAATTCGTGATTATACGGATGTTGTTATGGAAATTTGAAAGATATATATTTATATCGTTATTTCCAATACGACATTTGTTAATCGTAGAATTTGATATTGAATATAAGCCGATATATTTTCTATTCAGAGCCTTATATTGAATATCAAATGTGATTTGGGTTTGTCGTGAATGGTGTCTTCATTAACACTGTTCTTGAACCCAGTTGAGAAAAGATTAAATCTTTTTATTTAGATTTAATGAAGTGTACCAATTAAATAATATTTAATTGGAATTGAATTGATATTGATTTTTGGGTTTATCGTGAACAGTGTTTTAAATAACACTTGTTCTTTAACCCGATAATTAATGGAATGTGATTTTGGGTTTATCGTGAACCGTGTTTTAAATGACACTGATTCTTTAACCCAGTCGAAAATTAAAACTAAGTGGAGTTTTAATGAATCTTTAATTAGATTGAAATGATCGAAAATGGAGTATCACCAGTTTTGCTCCAGGCGATAGTTAAATCTTTAATTAGATTTGAACGTGAAACGGTAATTGAATTTACCGATAACACCGTGGTGTTAGATATGAAGTATAACCAGTTTTACTTCATGGGATGAATAGGTTGGGATTGGGAAATTAAAACAAATGATTACTTCGGTAAGGTTCGCTAATCCCGACTAGTTTGAATTGATATTCAAAAATAGATTAAAGAATAAATTCAAGAAATTTATCTTGGATAAAATTTATGGGAACCTTTCCCTATGAATGTGAAATCAGAAACTAACTGTCGGTTAGCTAAGCAGAATGGTTTTCTGGATATTGATCTGATGTTGGTTTCGGCCTTCGGGGTTAATATTTGGGGAATTATTCTCTTGATTAATTTACGGTTAGTGACTGATGAATTGGAATGAGGCGTATGTTGTGTTTGTGTAACACTTATTTAAAATATACGCGAGTTATTCGGAAAGACCGGGTTTATCCCATTCTGAATAACTGATACGACGATAAGTCGAAGATGAAGACGATGGTCGAAGACCAGAAGTCTTCACGTCGTTTGGGTAATTACTGATGATCTTGATTGGGCTGTACACCCAAGAAGATGGAAACAGTTAGTGATCGTCCAGACGTACTTGGAGATCGATGGATATGCGGGGTACTAGGTGCCTCCGGTTTCGTTCAGACCCAGAGCGAACTTGTAAATGGACTGTGTGTCTGACATTGGATTTTAGTCCGTGTGATTGATCTCTATTAAATATATATCTGTTTGGCGGCGGAGAATTTATTCTCTTGCTTAACGCCCTTCTCTGAGACGTACGAGCTCAGGGGTTATATATTGATGGATATCAAACGCATGGAGTGAATTGCCTGTGTGGCATGCCTAAGTGGCAGATGATCAAGGCTTCTGTTGAAAAGCAAAGTCTTGTGGTTGATGATCAAAGCATGGCCTTTGTGGCGTAATTTTGTGTAACGTTTACTTCGCGAGTTTCACACCCGGTATGAACCAAAAACGAGAGATGGACCTCAGGGAGGACTTGCGTTTCTTTCTAGCTAAAAGTGGCGTCAGTGGTTTTACACGCCCTGACGAGTTTGACTTATGTGGTTGTTGCTGTTGCGAGGCGCCTCGGTTTGATCGGACGATCCGGGTCCGATGGAGTCATTCGTTGGCTAGTTTGCGCCCCAAAGGGCGGGGAGACGTATTGTTCAGATATAATAATCCACATCGGTGGACCGGCACTGACGATCCAGGGGGCAGTTGCGGCTGTTCCTGAGACATGGTAGGCTAGATTGTCTCGAATTCGGTAAGGACTATCTTTTGCCTTGGTTCATGACGGAAATCCAATTTCCAAATACGACAGCGTGCGGTTTTGATTGTATATATATATGGCGACATGATATATGGTACCCATGCTGCCTATGATTGATATTTATGATTGAAGTTGTTTTATACACTATGCACTTATTATAGTATCAAAGGATTTGTTTTAAACGTATCAAGCATTCTTTGGCTGTTATAAGGGAAAACCCTATCCTTGGCTGCGTTGCATTGTGTGATGGGACCTGGGTCTTATAACAGCTTCATTTTTCTTTATTTAGCATTGCGCTGTTTGTTTTATGCACTGGTATTCTTGGGAGGAAACCCGTTCCGTGTTATACGGCGTGGTCCCTTGATTTACCTAATGATTTAAAGTAAAGATTAATAACTGTTTTAGTTCTCACACCAGTCACATGACTGACCTGGAGTTTATTGTTTTAACCTAAACTCTGGGTGCCCCTATTTTGACACGGGCAGCTAGTAGTTTTGGTTTTGCAGATTTGTATTCACAGGATCCTGGTTTACAGCTGGAACGATATCCGGAAAGCTTTGTATCCGTATATCTCATTCTAGTTGTGTATTGTATTATTTTTCCGCTGCTATGTATTTAAATGTTATTTAAATCTCTGATATTTCTGTGTAATATTCTTTTATACTCTGTATATTCTTGTAATCTGATGCATTGTTGTAATATACAGTGAAATGTTCTTTTGTATGCGTTCTGTTTTGTCGTGTTCTCAAACGATAGGGCGTCTCGAACGGTCTGGGTCGGTTTAACGACTGGTTCGGACCGAGCGAAATTCCTTGCCGTCACGAGTCATCAATCAAAAATGGGGAGAATGTTGAGACAAGATTTTGATCAATGCTAACATATAAAGGTGCAATGAAGATTATTTCATAGAGAGAAGGTTTTTACTTTGAGTCGTGTTAGAAATATGTTAAAATCTATCCACAAAGTATAACACGAATGCACAAAACAATATCATATCTTCGTTGCTGAAATCTGTATATTTGAGGAATTGAAAATTCACAGAAAAAGCCCAAACGGTCCCGGCTCCGACCAGGAAAGAGTGCAGAGTGATATAGACTGTGGACCGAGGTCCTCCGGTCCACAACCATAAAACGGTCGACCGCCCAAAAAGGGCATGTCGACCAGTTCTGCTGTGTTTTTTGAAACGGAAACTAAAACGGTCGACCGCCCAAAAAGGATCAATCGACCGGTTTATGTGTTTTTGCACATAACAGCTATTTTTCTGGAATTTTCAATTCAACCAGTCGATCGGTGATTTTTGACCTGTCGTCCGTTTCCGAAACAGCAAGCTTTTTCCTGAAGGGTTGCTTCCATTCATCAAGAGTTTTCTCTTCAATTTTCAATTGAAACGGATGCAATCTTTTGTAAAAACTCTTCATGAAGGAATGCAACTATTCTACACTATAAATAGACTTGAAATCATACTTTCAAATCACCGATTCTTGCTCTAATTTCTAATCATACTTTCTAAATGCTCTTGCATTCTAAAAGCTCTCAAATGTTTCAATTGCTTACTGAATCATTGAAATTATTTCATATCTCTTGATTCAATAAGTAATATATTTCCTTTAATCTTCACATATACATTATCAACAACTGTTGTTTCATCTGATTTGAAGTAATAGCTAATCACAGAATAGTTGCATTCCTTCATGAAGAGTTTTTACAAAAGATTGCATCCATTTCCATTGAAAATTGAAGAGAAAACTCTTGATGAATGGAAGCAACCCTTAAGGAAAAAGCTTGTTTTTTCGGAAACGGTCGACAGGTCAAAAATCAATGGTCGACTAGTTGAATTGAAAATTCCAGAAAAATAGAAGTTATGTGCAAAAACACATAAACCGGTCGACTAGTCCTTTTTGGGCGGTTGACCGTTTTAGTTTTTGTTTCAAAAAACACAGCAGAACCGGTCGACTGGTCCTTTTTGGGTGGTCGACCGTTTTATGGCTGTGGACCGAGGGACCTCGGTCCACAGTATATATCACTCTGCACTCTTTCCCGGTCAGAGCCTGGACCGTTTGGGCTTTTCTGTGAATTTTCAATTCCACAAATATACAGATTTCAGCAACGAAGATATGATATTGTTTTGTGCATTCGTGTTATACTTTGAGGATAGATTTTAACATATTTCTAATACGACTCAAAGTAAAAAACCTTGTCTCTATGAAATGATCTTTAGTGCACCATTATATGTTGGCATAAAACGGTCCAGGCTCCGACCGGGAAAGAATGGAGAGTGATATAGACTGTGGACCGAGGTCCTCCGGTCCACAACCATAAATCGGTCGACCGCCAAAAAAGAACCAGTCGACCAGTTCTGCTATGTTTTTTGAAACAGAAACTAAAACGGTCGACCGCCCAAAAAGGACCAGTCGACTGGTTGAATTGAAAATTCCAGAAAAATAGCCGTTATGTGCAAAAACACATAAACCGGTCGACTTGTCCTTTTTGGGCGGTCGACCGTTTTAGTTTCTGTTTTAAAAAACACAACAAAACCGGTCGACTGGTCCTTTTTGGGCGGTCGACCATTTTATGGTTGTGGACCAGAGGACCTCGGTCCACAATCTATATCACTCTGCACTCTTTTCGGGTCGGAGCCTGGACCATTTGGGCTTTTTCTGTGACATTTCAATTCCTCAAATATACAGATTTCAGCAACGAAGATATGATATTGTTTTGTGCATTCGTGTTATACTTTGAGGATAGATTTTAACATATTTCTAACACGACTCAAAGTAAAAAATCTTATCTCTATGAAATGATCTTCATTGCACCTTTATATGTTGGCATCGATCAAAATCTTGTCTCAACAACTCCGTCCGCCACCGTCCCGCCAGCTCCTGTTCAGACAACCAAGGGAAGAGGGGCACCGTTCGACCCGCCGAGGCCGAGTAGGGTAGAAACGGAAGATTTGACCGAATCCCAAGTTCAAGAGCTTTCCCCGGAGGAGAAGAAAGCGTTATTGACGCATCATTTCCCTCGACTCAATTTTGACGAGCTGGCATCTCTCCCCGATCTTAGTCCTCCCAATAGGGCCTCTGGAGAGATATGGAATCATGTGAAAGCCGCGTATCACCAGGTCAACGAGCTCACCCAATACTCCCATCATTTATCAGATCTGGTCAGGGTGAAGAACTTGCATCTTTTGGATAAGCAAATAGTCAATGATGCCGAGAAGACTTCCATCGCCAATCTGAATACCTTTGAATACTGACTCATGGAGTTCGTGGATTTTCAGCTTAGTTGAAGTAGGGGTACGAGACACTAAAACAGGAGGTGGATAATTCTTGCTCCATGTTTACAGAGACCATAGCTGACCTGACCACCCAGAACATGACTCTGAAGAAGGAGAAGGCTGATGTGAATCAATTCTGCATTGAGTTGGAGAGGGAGAACACCAGAATCTTCCAACATCAGGAAGATAATAAAGCTTTTCAAGTTGAGAACGATCACCTAAGAGGGAGCTTGAGGTGGCAAGGAAAGTGAAAAGGGATGCGAAAGCCAGCAATCGAGATGTGTTGGGCATCATTGAGGGGTCAGAAGTTGAGCGCCTGAGAGAAGTGGAGAAACTGAAGTGCGAGCTAGCGGATGCAGAGTTCCGAGCATATTCGATTGAGGAAGAGGATATCAAGAATATGCTCGTAAAAGCCCTAAGGTTCCGTGGAATCTCTTGGATGAATGACTATTCCCGCGAGCTGGCTCGGACCTGGGAAAGGCTAGTCCCGTACGAGGCCTTCTTGCGTGGAGTGGAAGCTGGGACCTTGGACGAGTGACAACTTATGACTGACCTCTTAACTGCGAAGGAGCGTGAAAAATTGGAGGAGGGTAGGAAGTTGCAGCTGGAGGACGTGGAGAAAGAAAGGCCGGAGAGGCTCGCCGCCGAAAAGGGAAAGTTTGTTGTGTCGGGAAGTGTTGTGGTAGCGGTGGATCTTGCGGAGGGAAACTCTTCTCGACCATCACTTCCTAGGTCGGTCACTGCAACTGACTAGGCTGCTTCAACCCAAGTTCCAACCGAGCATGATATTGAACATTCTGACCTAGGCGGTACGGAGCTCTTGCTGCCTGTCGTGTCGGAAGTTCCTTCAGCTCTTTCCGCGCCACCCTTGGTTGGAGGTAAACTCTCTTTGCAATGCATCCCAGAGGATGATGTGATCACCAAATTTGAGTGTAAACCGATTGTTCTTTTATTGTGCAGCCCCTTCTGGAGTAACTTCAATGTTGGACCCTGCCCCCGTGAATCCCCAATCAACTGAATCCGGGCAAGGACTTGGGGGGACTCGGCTCGGAGAGAGTGGAGATCAGCTTGATACCGTCTCGGGGATCGGAATAACTCCCAGTGTTTACGAGGGCCTTCTTGATGATGAGGGAGAGGAGGTAGATGGGAAAAGGGGGATTGCCCAAGGCAAGGGTGAGGCAGGATGTTGCTTCTTGGCAGGAGATCGTAGCAAAGGTCATGGAGGATACTGCGGAGAGGGCTGCTGGGGCTGTTTCCTGAGAGCAGACTGATGAGGAGGCTGAGAGGAAAAGGATAGCTCGTGAGGCTCAGAAGAAATGGAGGGATGAGGATGCCCAACGAAGGGCCATTGAAGCCTGTGAGAAAATCGAGGCTGCCGATTCTGCGCGTAAGTCCCAGAAGCTTGTCGGTCATTAAGCCGCTAAAGAGGCTAAGGAGAAAGCCAAGCGGGATAAGAAAAAGACTCCGGAGGCAAGCGCAGCCGTGATCGGTCTTCTTGTTGGAAATGCCCCCCTTATTGTGCCGCTAGTTGTCGCTGCTGATGTTACTGAGATCCCTAGTGGTGATAAGGCTGGCGAGAGGCGTCTCTCAACTTCTCACGGGTCGACAACTTCCAAAGGGAGCCGAAGTGGGAAAGGAGGGACTAGCAAGAGAAAACCCGGCTCCACGGTCGAACCATCGAGTGCAGAATCTGAAAGAAGAAGCAAAAGAAAAGAGGAGGAAGCCCAATTAGCATTAGTTACTTAAGTATGACTTTAGGGCTCATTTTGGTAGTGTAGGCCGATAGTTTACACGAGTTCGGCCCTCTCTTTTGATTTTTCGAGGCATGGTGTGGTTCTCATGTATACCCTGCCATTAGAAGGAAAAGATATTAGTAGTATAGTGGGTTGTAATGTGTGTGTTGTAATGAAAAGCGAATTAGTAAAGATCGCATTTTGTGTTAACTATTCGGATGTTCCTCCCATGTTTTCGGGCATCTCGTACTTGCATAGGCATAATTATCATTACATTCAACAAAAAAGCGATTGTGAGTGTTGTGCCCTAGGTTGGTGATTCCCGAGGGTGTGATTGAGTGCCGTGCTCTGGGTTGTAGTTCCAGAGGGGTGTAAGACAGTGCGCAGGCTTCTAGTAAGTCTCCCTCAGCTCAGGAGACATGTAGTTTGCGATGCCCGGCTAGAGCGTTTGCTATTTTTTCTTAGGTTGCCCGGGATTAAACTCAAGAGTAGCAGAGGGGCATGATGTCGCGTTATCCGATTTGTCCGGTGTAGGCTCTCCCGTCGTTCATCGGGTTGGGGCGAGCCTGAGGGTGTCGTCGTTCGCCTGGAAAGAGAAACCCGGATCATCAGCTCGTAAGGTCCGATCGTGGCCGTCGGCTACCCCTCAGCCTTGAGAGCTTTGGGGACGTGACGATTTAAGGGTCGGTATTGATGCTGCGCCAAAGTCTGACCGACACTCATAGCTCAGGGAGAGTTCGTGTTGCCCCGTCAAGTTGTTGGATGGTTGAACGATTTATCCTCAGCCTTGATTCTGGGTCAAGGTTCGAGTCAGAGGTTATTTATACTCAGTCGCACCGCGGGCTGGCGACTTGAGTAACGGGGCCAGGTCCCGTGTTTGGGATGCCTATCATTGCCAATGTGGTTTGGCAGCAGGACTGATCCGCGGTTGATATGGTGATGCCAACCCCCATGTTGGGAGTTGGTACGGCAGTGTATAGAAACTAGTTGTCAGGGTTAGCTAATTATGTCGCGTGAGCAGTGAACACAGAGTGGGGAGACAGAACTATGAATATCATTTACATTAATAACTTTTGGCATGAATAGCCTTTATAATGCCTTGAATCATTACAAAAGAAAACATCGCTGGAAAACATAAACAACCATATGCTAAGTTATGTGAAATAATGGCGGAGATGGTCACTGTTCCAAGCCTTTGGTAGTTCAGCTTCGTCCACGGTGGAAAGCTTGAAAGTTCCATTGCCAAGTCTTTGCAAAATGGAGTACGGCCCTTGCCAGCGAGGTGCGAGTCCTGTTGGCGGAGGGAAGACCTGTTTTAGGACGAGGTCGCCGATGTTGAGGTCCTTGTGGCGGACTCGAGAGTTGTAATACCGAGCGACTCGTTGTCCTTGTGCAGCGGCACGCAGATCGGCTTCATTTCTTTTTTCTTCTAGCAATTCGAGTGACCCCAGAAGCATGTCCTGATTCATCTTTGGATCGAAGTACGTTACACGATGAGACTGGAGCTCGAGCTCAATGGGGATGACGGCTTCAGACCCGTAAGAAAGGGCGAAGGGCGTGTGCCCGGATGCTGTCTTGTGAGATGTTTGGTAGGCCCACAGGGCTAGAGGAAGTCCATCTGCCCACATGCCCCCGGCCTTCTCGAAGCACTTCTTGATGATGGATGTGATGACTTTGTTGACTGCTTTGACCTGTCCATTGGCCTAGGGGTGATCTACGGCCGAGAACCTTTTTTCGATGCCGTGCTGCTGACAGAAGGACTTAACTTTGGTGCTCTCGAATTGAGCGCCGTTATCTGAGATGAGGGCTTAAGGGACCCCGTATCGAGTAATGATGTTGCAGACCACGAAGTTGATCATCTTCTTGGTGGTGATAGTGGCGAGGGCTTCGGCTTCCGCCCATTTAGTATAATAATCTACTACGACGACGGCGTATCGTGCCCCGCCTCTGGCTATGGGAAGAGTTCCAATGATGTCGATTCCCCACATGGCGAATGTCCGGGGGCTGGTCATCTGTGTCTGTTCCATCGGCGGGGCTCTTGGGATCTTAGAGAAGCGTTGGCATTTGTTGCACTTACAAGCATAGTCTGTGGCGTCTTGGTCGAGCGTAGGCCAGTAGTAACCATTATCTTCCTGGCTAGTGTTTGCCCCCCTTTTTGGTCGTCGCATTCGCCTTCATGCATGCTAGTGAGAATTTTTTGGGCATCGCCATAGGCCACACACCTAAGTAAGGGGACGGAGAAGCCTCTTCAATATAATATCTCGTCTACGAGAAGGTAGCAGGTTGATTGGCGGGTGAGCGCTCGACGTTCTTTGCGGCTCTCTGGGAGGGTCCCATGTCGTAGGTAGCTCTCGATTGGCGTCATCCATGATTCCAGTTCTGGTTTGGCAGTCATGGCCATGCTGGTTTGAATTTGCTTGATACTGGGGAGTTGAGTACTTCGATGAGGGCGAATCCCAAAAGCTGCGGGTCTTCAGAACTCGCCAGTCTGTCCAATGAATCGGCTTTTTCATTTTCTCTCGCAGAATGTGAGTGATAGTGAAGTGCTCAAAGTGGGTGAGCAGCTTCTGAACTTGAGTTAGGTACAGAGCGAGCCTTTTAGCTTTCGTTTGGTACTCCTCTATCACTTGGCGTACGATGAGTTGCGAGTCGGAGAAGATTTGGATAGTTCTCAGCATGAGCATGATCGCGATTCTCAGCCCGGCTAACAATGCCTCATATTCTGCATCGTTATTAGTAGTAGATAAATTCAGCTTTAATGCATAGTGTATTGAGTGTACCTCAGGTGTGATGATTATGATACCGGCTCCCGAGCACATGATGGTGGAGGATCCGCCTACGAACAACCTCCACACATTGTCGGGGGTTTCGGCGTCTTCTGCAGAGGTTCCCTCGGGAGCCGTGAATTCTACTGTGAAGTCGGCAAGGGCTTGCCCGAGGATGGATCGACAAGGAATGAATGTTATCTCGAACCGACTTAGTTCCATACTCCACTTCAGCAGTTGGCCGGATGCCTCAGGTCATTGCAGGACCGGACGCAGCGGTTCGTCGGTGTAGACTTTTATGGGATGAGCCTGGAAATATGGATGGAGCTTCCGGGAGGAGATTAGTAAGCAGAATGCCAGTTTTTCGAGCTTCTGGTAGTTCTTCTCTGCCCCTGTCAGTCATTTTCTTATGTAGTAGACAGGTCGTTGGATGCGATCCTCGAGTCGTATCAACGCCGAGCTGATTGCCTGTTGAGAAACAGCCAAGTAAACATATAAGTCCCCGTGGTCTATAGGCTTAGATAAGATGGGTGGTCGCTCTAATTGATTCAAGAGCTCCTTGAATGGGGAAACGCATTCAGGGGTCCACTTGAAATTGCATTTCCCTTTTCAAAGTAAATCAAAGAAAGGAATGCACTTGTCGGTGGCCTTAGAGATGAATTGACTTAAAGCGGCGACCTTCCCGTTCAAACTTTGAACATCCTTGATGTTCTCAGGGATTCGAATATCCCGAACGGCCTGGATTTTCTCGTGGTTAGCTTCGATGCCCCGGGCGTTGACGATGAAACCTAGAAACTTTCCTGAGGCGATGCCAAAGGAACATTTCAGAGGATGGAGTTTCATGTCGTGTTGGCGTAGGACATCGAACATTGCGGAGAGGTCGTGGACGTGACTGCTAGACACTTTCGATTTAACTAGCATGTCATCCACATACACCTCCATGGATTTCCCGATTTGATTTTTGAAGAGTTGATTAACCATCCGTTGATATGTTGCACCGACATTCCTGAGGCTGAAAGGCATGACGCGATAGCAGTAAAGTCTGTGGTCAGTGTTGAAGGAGGTATGGCCCTGGTCGCGGAGATCCATCTGGATCTGGTTGTAACCGGAGTAGGTATCCATGAAAGATAGTAGTTGGTATCCGGCGGCTGAGTCGACTAGCTGGTCGATCTTAGGGAGAGGGAAGCTGTCCTTCGGGCAAGCTTTGTTCAAATCAGAGAAATCGATGCACGTCCGCCATTTACCATTTGCCTTCTTAACCAGAACCGGATTGGAGACCCACTCGGTGTAGTAGGCTTCGTGGTTGAAGTCGTTGTTTAGCAAGCGATCGACCTCTTCTTCGAGTGCCTTGGACCTCTCGGGCCCCAGGAAGCGGTGCTTCTGCTTGACTAGATGGATTTTAAGTTCTATGCCCAATGAGTGGCAAGCAATTGCGGAGTCTATGCCCTTCATATTGGAATGAGTCCATGCAAATACGTCTAAGTTGCCTTTCAAGAAATCCACGAGGTCATCTTTGATGGCTGGGTGCAGGTGCGATCTTATCTTCAGTACTCGTGATGGGTCATCAGGGTTAATAGGTACATCCATCATGTGCTCGACTGGAGTTGGTCTCTCGTACTCGGGCTCTTCGTCTTTCCTTGGGTCAAGGTCATCGGAAAGATATGAGTGGCGCCTGGGCCAGGGCCCACACGTCGCTGATTGCTATGTTGAGGCGGTCATAGCGCAAAAGGGGGTGGGTACTGCTTTACCCTTGTCCCTATTGCGTGCATTTTTCCATTCTATTGCGTAACATTCCCTGGCACTGATTTGGTTGCCTCTAACTATTGCGATCCCTTTTTCTGTTGGAAATTTCATTAGGAGAGACTATGGCGATAAGTAGACGCGGAATTCTGTAAGGAAGGGGCGTCCGAGGAAGACATTGTATGATGAGGGAATGTCGATAACCACGAAGGTGAGGATTCGGGCTCGGCTTCGATCCCCCGTGCCAAGTTCAACGGGTAGGTCGATAACTCCCACTGGACAGCTGGATGCCCCATTAAAGCCGTGAATCGTGGAGTGGCATGGTATGAGGTCTTTTGCTTCTAACTTCATATGATCGTAGGCGGCTTTGAAGATGATGTTGATCGTGCTTCCCGAATCGACCAATATCTTTCGGATAGTTGCAGCGCCAATTTGAGCCGTTATGACCAAAGGATCGGTGGTCGGGATTTCAATTCCTGTGGACTCCCTTTCGTTGAAAACAATGTCGTCCCGCATGGTTTTTCGGAGCTTGGATGGGGTGAATTCTTCGGGAGCGGAGCAAGACTCATAGGTTGCATGTTTAATGGAACCACGTATTCCTCCATCTTTCGAAAGCTGTCATGCGTGGGGCTCGGTCCACCATATATAGTAGTGATCAAGATCCCTCTCCTTGCGTTAGACGGTCCAGGGGCTGTCTTGGTGGCCGTTTGAGGAGTTGGCATTGAAGGTTTTGGATTGGCTCCGGGTGGAAAAGGCTCTTGAACATATCGTCCGAGTCGCTTCTCGCGGATGAGTTTTTCAATCGCATCTCCAAGCTGTCGACATTCATTTGTGTTATGTCCATACATGTCATGATATCGGCAGTATCTCCCTAAGTTCTTCTCGGAGTTGGTCGACTCCCTTGTGAGGGGTTTCGGATATGGCAGATTGTTGCATGTTTCCAAGTAGATGGTCTCTGAATTTTCTTTTAACGGGGTATATGTCTCGTAACTGCGGTAGGGGCTGGGCTTCCTTGGCTTTGTTTGGACCTGATTGTTGCTCCGATTGCCTTGTCCCCTGCTGCTTAGTCTCTGTCTGGGGGGTCCTGCCCCCGTGTTCGGATTGGGGGGTCTTCCTACTTCTTGAACCAGAGGGCATTTATTTGCAGTGTCAGTCCGAGGGTTGGTGCGGCGGCTGGCATCGGAGACGCGGTTCCGCCTTGCTTCTTCTTGGCATAAGAATTGCCCCGCTCTCTCATAGAAAGCATCGAGGCTCTTCGGTTGCTTTCGGTCAATTCATGCCCCGAATTTGGAAGTAGGAAGGAATCCTTTAGCTAGCTGGAAGAGGACGGTGTATGGATCCGGATCCTCGACTTCGGCGAGGGCGCTGTTGAACCTGGAAAGGTAGCTTTTAAGTGATTCCGTAAGCCCTTGGTACAAGTTGGAAAGTGTAAGGGGTTCTTCGGAGTCGGAATGTGCCTTCTGAACTGCTTGACTAGCTGTGTCGCTAATTGGCCGAAGTTGTTGATGGAATCAAGCGGGAGACGAGAGAACCATAATAGAGTGTTCCCCGACAAGAAGACTGGAAAGCATTTGCATTTGGCCGGATCGTCGCCTCTTCTCGAGTCCATTTGCCACTCATAACGGTTTAAGAAAACACAAGGGTCAGTGGTGCCGTCATAGAGCGACATCTGAGGCATGTTAAAGCGACGCGTCCATTCATCTTCATTAACTCTTCGAGTGAACGGGTTGCGCCGTATGTGCGCTTCCTATGAATCATGCACATTTCCTCGCATCTCCCTCATGATCCTTTGGACCATGTCGGGAAGGTAGGTCGGATGGGGGTTCACCATCGGGACCCATGGGGTTTGGCGAGGTTTCGGAGTTCTGGCACGAGGGCGTCTTCTAGGATGGAAGTCTTCATCGTCTTCTTCCATGTCCTTGACATCTATAATGGGAGACTAGCGCGCGTGATGAGGTGGGGCGGGGTCACGCGGATCCGGTTCTTGAAAAGTATGGGCTGCCCGATTGGCGGGTTCATTGTCTCGACGGGCGGCCGCTGAGTCTTGTCGAGGAGGAGGTTGGTTAGCAGGAGCGGGTCCTTCATTGATGATTAGGCAAGTATGATCCCGAGGTTGGGCGTCCTCGCCATAGGTAACCGTGGTCCAGTCGCCGTTGCCATTGGCGTATCCATTGCCATTGCCATTGTCGTGGGCGTTAGTTCGGACGACGGCGTTTTTGATGAGACTAGACCTTCTTCTTTGGTATGGGCCCCTTTACTCGGAAGAGGAAGTTTCCTATGTTGGTGGTCGAGGTCGAGCATTGTTCCGAGCTAGTTGTAATTGAGCGACGACGCGCTGACTTTCATTAAGTTTGCGCATAAGGTCGATGTTATTCCTTAGCGCTTGATTGAGCTAGACGGTTGTACTCTCATATTTTTCACTAAGCGTACGGATTTGAGCTTGTGTTGCGGGCGCTTCGGGGTCCGCAATAGGAGGTTCAGTTCCATTAGTGGCCAGGATGTCTACTGGTTGAGGTTGTCGAGATGTACCGGCCTCGAGTGCGGCTGAAGAGCCGATTATTGCGTTCTTTGACTTCTTTACCATTGTATGTGGACTCGATAGCAGGTTAAGCAGGGAACCTTAAGCTAGACGAAGTTGAGATTGTAATGTGCAAGAAAGACGCAATATCCGAGTTCTCTCAATGAAAGCACCAAATGTTGACGGCAAGAAATGTCGTAAACACCAAAGATTCCCAATTACTAGGAATTATAAATATGGTCGCACAAACAAAAACATATTTCAAACATAAGCATTAAATAACACAAGATATTTATAGTGGGTCGGCCTCAGTAAGGGCCTACGTCCACTTTGAAGAGCCGTTGGAATATTATTAATCACTTGGAAGAAATTTCAAGGTTGAGACTATCTCACGGTATCTCATTACATTCATGCTTCATGATATATGATGTCATAGTTAACATATATTAAATAATAAGGAAAAAGACAATCTTGTCCTCCTTCTTTCTCAAAGAGGAGATTCCATTAATGAAGCTTTATGGAGGTCTCTAAGCTCTAGAATTCTCTTCCTTTGAAGTGTGAGGCAATGTTGTATTTATAGGAAGTGGTTAGGTGGGGGTTAGGTGGAAGTAGGTAGAAATGGGGAACATCTTCCAGAAATTCGCGCCTCATGCAATTTGGCTTCGGAAATTCGCACCTGGGCGAGGCGCGAAATTTCGCACCTGCCAGGTGCGAAATTTCGCACCTCATAGGTGCGAAATTTTGCACTCGGCTGGGTACGAAGCGGATTTTGGTGAGAGGATTTGTTAAGACTAGTTGACTCCGTCGGCGTGGCATTGTGGCGGCGAAGGTGCGAGGTTCCTTCCGGCGGGATCTTTCTTCGGTCCTTCCTTTGCACTTCCTGAGTTTTGCCCTCGGCCCTGGCTTCACACGATGGGTTGAGTAGAGCGTGCCTTGAGTACTTTTGGTGACCATACCAAAAGGCCGGTTAACATTACACGCTCTACTCAACCCATCGCATGAAGCTGGGCCCGAGGGCAAAACTCAGGAAGTGCAGAGGCAAGGACCGAAGAAAGATCCCACCGGCAAGAACCTCGCACCTTCGCCGCCACAACGCCGCGCCGACGGAGTCAACTAGCCTTAACAAATCCTCTCACCAAAATCCGCTTCGCACCCAATGGGTGCGAAATTTCGCACCTGATAGGTGCGAAATTTCGTAGCTATCAGGTGCGAAATTTCGCACCTCGCCCAGGTGCGAATTTCCGAAGGCCAATTGCAAGAGGAGCGAATTTCTGGAAGATGGTCCCCATTTCTACCTACTTCTACCTAACCCCCACCTAACCAATTCCTATAAATACCCCATGGCCTCACACTTCAAAGGGAGAGATTCTTTGGATTTGAGACCTCCATAAAGCTTCATTAATGGCATCCCCTCTTTGAGGAAAAAGAAGGGTAAACTTGTCCATTTTACTATTTCTTGCAAATATGACTATTGTAGCTTCATATATCACAGTCAATGAATGTAAAGAGAGGATCTCAACCTTGTAATCTTTCAAGTTATCAATAAAATTCCTACAACTCTTCAAAGTGGACGTAGGCCCTCCCTAAGGCCGAACCACTATAAATCTCTTGTGTTATTTACTGCTTATGTTCTATAATACGTTCTTGTCTATGCGACCATATTTACAATTCCTAGTAATTAGGAATCTTTGGTTTTTGCGACATTTTTTGCCGTCAACATCGCTAGAATAAATTAATTGGAAATTGAGATAGGATTATTAAAAGATGAAAAGGTCATCTTAGAAGAAGAATTAGAAAATTCTCAAAATGCCCATTAAAATTTGATTTCTGAAAATGAGTTATTATCAAAAGAGTTATGAAAAGTTAAACTAGAAAAATTGAAATTTTGGATAAAACAAGATTTTGAGTAGTAATCTAGATGTTTCATTTTGAATTTTACTACAAATGTTTCAAAGTTTAACAATGGAAATCAAAATTTGGAAAATATTATCAAAAGCTCCAAAATCTTCTGGTAGTAGAAACTAATTGGGTTTTAAAAAGGATTTAAAATCAAAAAACCATAGTTCTCCTTATAAAAAGGTTAAAATGAAAACTTTTAATAAAAAGGTGTTAAAGCCTAAAGAGGTAAAAATATGGATTCTAAAATCCGATAAAAAAATTATTAGACAAAAATATGTTAAAAACTTCCTACAAGATGTAGTTTATAATGGAAAAAAATGATTTTAAAGGCCCCAAACCGAAATGGGTATCGCTACCTTCTCCACCTAGCATATAGGACCCAAACAGAGGAAGTGGGTACCAATTAAATTTTCTTATCTTGAAGGTACCTAAAACAAAACAAAAGGAGAAATGGATATTATATAGTGGATGCTCCAAGCACATGACGAAAAACAAAAGCATGTTATCAAATATTTCATACATGGAAGGCGGCACAGTAACATTTGGCTATAACTCAAAAGGATACGCCATTGGCATTGGTGAAGTCATCAATATCAGTATATCTAATTCTTCTATTAGTTCTAATGTTTTACTAGTTAAAAACTTAAAGCATGATCTTTTAACATTAGTCAATTATGCAATAAAGGGTTTCAAATTAATTTTGAAAAGGATAAATGTATCAGACTTGACAATAATAAAAATTTAATTTTTGAAGGATTTAGAAATAAAAACATATATATATTAAACATGAAAGTTAAATAAAATTCTGATCAATGCTTAACTGTAAATCATGATAATCCTTGGTTATGGCAAAAATGTTTTTATCACGTTAGCTTCCAATGTATTAATAAATTAGAAAATTATGAACTAGTTAAAGGATTACCTAAAATAAATTATAAAGTTAATAAGTTATGTGATGCTAGTCAATTTGAAAAATTAAAGAAATGTTCGTTTAAATCTAAGAAAAATATTACTTCAAAACAATCATTAGAGCTTCTACACTTAGATTTATTTGGTCCGTCTCAAGTAAGATCAATAAATCATGGTAAGTATGTTTTCATAAGTATTGGCGACTTTTCAATATATACACGGACATTATTCTTAAAACATAAAAGTGATACTTTTAATACATATAAAATCTTTGCCAAACAAATTAATACACAAATGGATTTATAAATAAAAAATATTAGGAATGATCATGGCAGTGAATTCAAAAATGATTTATTCACTAATTTTTGTGAAAAGAAAGTAATAAGTCAAAATTTTTCTTTTCCTCCACAACACAACAAAGCATTGTAATAGAAAGGAAAAATCATATATTACAAGAATGTGCTCATACACTTTTAAGTAGGAGTAACTTATCAAAACATTTTTGGGCTGAAGCCATTGCAACGGCTTGTTATGTTTTAAATCAAGTATCAATATGACACAACTTTTTATGAGGTAATGTAGAAAAAGGTACTCTAACTCTAGAATATGTAAATAGTGAAAATCAAATAGAAGATATATTTACTAATCCCTTAAATGAAAAACATTCGTTAAATTACGTCGTGACTTAGGCATTTGCTCCTACTTTGAATTAGTATAATAAAAATTCAATATATTACCTAAATTTAGAATTTCATTGTTTCACGGATAAATGAAGTTCATTAACCTCTCAATTTTTTTCAAGTGTTTCCACTCTACACAAATTCAACAAATTAAAAAGCTATAAATAGCTACAATATATAGTGTTTAATATTACTATACATAATGGAATCTAGAAAAATCATAACACCCGACTCAAGTCCAATAAGAACTCCATCATCTCTACAATTTCTTCCAACTCTAAATTTTCAAAAAAAAAAACGGTTTATCTCCACTACTCAAACGATTATGAAGGAATGATAAACCAACGGTCGATGAAAATCTGGATGAAATATCCCACTATCAACGCGAAATGATGGATGTCCAAAGAGAAATGTATTACAAAAGGAACTATACGACATCTAAATTTCCTTGAAAGAGCACTTTACGCAATATGTAATAAAAAGATGCTTGGATAAGAAAGCTCCTCGTGTTTGTGAAACTCTCAAGAAAAAGCATACTTTCCACAAAATGAGGAAAGAGAGTCTATCATCTGCTTCTCCAAAACGACCTTCGTGGTTGCCAATAAATTAAGAATTTAATATTTAAATTGTATAAATAAATGATGAATATGTTTGTGTTTATCTAAGTAAAAAAATATACTTTTTTAAAACTCTTAATATAGAAACTATTATTTCCACTACTAGAACAACAAAAAACTTCAAAAACAAACATCTGAATCTATAAGGGAGACATCAGAAATAAGCTTGGTTAAATAAAAATAGGAAAAACCAAAACCAGACGTCTGAAAAATGGACCAGACGTCTAAAAATACTCTCGGATTTAAAAGTCTTCTAAAACTGACATCCAAAATTTCCTCCAAACATTTGAAAAGGATTCAGGAATTCACTTAGTATCCAAAACAAAAATCTGAATTATTGACCAGACGTCTAAAAACTCTCTTGGATTAAATTTGTTCCAAAATCAGATGTCTGATTTAGAATCCAGATGTCTAAAATACAAAACAACAGTTTTTATATGTACATAACCGCTAGTTTTCGTCCCCACTCCTTCATTTCACCGATCAAAATCAGAATTTCCTAGCCCTAAATATTCAATTTCATCCAAATCATGGCTCCTAAAACAAAATCATCATCTAAACGTAAGAGAGGAAGCAAAATATTCAAATCCTCCTCTAATTGCTGAAGAAACACCTAGAGTGGTTTCGCAGTCAAAAATCAACAAGTGAATGGCAATAGAAAGATACAGATTAATCCAGAAAAAGGTTGAAATGACCTAGGGAAGTTACTATTTTGCTGATTTGACACTTTATACTGGCCCTTTCTATAATCTCCTCGATTTTCCTATATATTAATTACATAGTTTATGCCAAGATGCTGGACTTGTGTCACTTATCTCATTCTCTTCAAATAATTTACACATAGATAAATTACCCATATTGTTATTCTATGCGAATTTAGATAGTACTGGTTTTTGGAATCCACAAGTAGAAAACGATTGGATTTGGTAAGTGTTTGCTGAGTTATAGTTAGATTAACTCCTCAGGATATAGGAGAAATATTGCAATGTTCTAATACCGGTACACACATCAATGATATCCCTGATATGAAGTATAAGCCAAGAGATGATATTTCACACCAAATTTAGGAAGATCTCATGCCTTAGTTCTCTACTAAGTACTTAAGGATGAAAGAAAGACTTCTTGCTCGAGTCCTTATTAATACAGTTTTTCCACGTCTTGGTACTTATGAGAAAATCCTTAATTTAGACATAGAACCTTATATGCTATATTCAATGGTATTCAAGTTAGTTGGGAGCAATTTATCTTTGATAAGGTAAAAGATTTTTGGAATCGTTCTCAATAATTGATATATGCTCCTATTATTATGCGCCTGCTAAAAGTAAAAGATGTTCTGCTTACCTATAGTTATTCGATCGAATTGCAGTCAAGGTGGTGGTTAATTTTTTTTCCTTGATGCAACTTTCACAAGAACCACCTACTTTTTGTACTCTCAATTAATGGAGAGAAAGACATCAAATGCAACAAGCTCCGCTACATGAGAATCGTCAAGAAGAGCATGTTTAGGATATGTTGGAATCCTCATCACACCAAACATTCAAAGATATGACTTCTCATAAGATGCAAATATTCCAAAATGAATCGTTGTGTGAAGTTGTTGTTCATAATCAAAAAATTCTATATCGAAATCATATTGCCTTTTTAAATCAAATTTTGAACATGGAATTTGGCTTGGCGTCTCGTTTAGCAATGGTTGAGAAAACGATGAGTACGTTTGCGCTTTCTTTAAAAGAATTCCTGTGACACACTCGACCTCCAACATTGACTCCACCATCACCATTCTCCTCACCAAAGGCTTCTAAACAAGAGCATTCTAATGAATCTGATGATAAAGAAGCGAAAGTGGAACATAAGGAGGTGGAAAGAAAACTTACAGAAGCGAAAATCGATCCTAAAGACGTCGATGCATGATTAACATATTATGAAAAACATGTAAATTATTAAAGTTTCATTTTTGATGTAGCTGTGATATTGTCTTTAGTAATATGCTTGTGACACTATTGTGTGATATGCTTGAGAAACAATTTTTGATGTTATTTTTGTCTGTGTTGTGAATACAATGCTTTAATCTTGTTCATATTTGTTGTGACTCCTTTATATGTACGATTATATACTCTTGTATTGGTGTATACATGCTATCTAAAGCATGGAAATGTTTTATTACTATCTTTAAAAATAGTACGTACATGTTATCTAAAATAATATTATACTTTATTCCTTTTCGACAACTACAAAAGGGGAGAATACTTTTAGGGGAAGATCACATATTAAGGGGGAGTTAGAAAAATTTATATTCTTAAGTACATTGTGTGTTGTCATCATCGTAAAGGGGGAGAATGTAATGAAATCTATTCTTTGATTTCGATGACGACAACTAAATAATGGAAACCATATATATATAATTAGTTTATGCATGAAAATACTCAAGATCAACTCAACAATAAGCATAATACATGAATCTACAATAAAGAAAAGGATACAAGAATAAAGAGAAGTATCAAAAAGAAAGGAGAAAAAGATGCTAAAACATGCACAGCTGCACAGGTGTGTCAGACATCTAGAAATATATCCAAACGTCAAATTTCAGAATCAGAAAACAATTTGTATACTAATCAGACATCTGGTATTTTATCCAGACATCTGGATTTTCTCTAAAGTTAAAAAATATAAGTCTGAAGAAGCATTCAGACATATGAAAAAAAATTCAAACATCGGACCTAGAGTTTGGCCGAAAAGAATAATAAGAAACTATCACATTTTGAATAGCCACTTTAACTCCTCTTCATAAGAACTCTTCACTACCAATCAACGCAACTCTTATATGAAGACTAATGGATACTACTCTTCAACTACCACTCCTCAACACTGTTTAAGGCATCAAAATTCAAGGAGAATATGACCTTTTCACATTCTTTGCATTCTATTACATCTGTAATTTGTGAACGCTTAAGAAATTCAAAATCACTCACAACCATCTACTACTCTTCCATATATATCTGCACTTCAAATAAATTATTGCTCATGAATATTTTGGAAGATAGTGTACTAATTACTCAACATTTGTGTTATACAAGAACACACATTTTACAAGAAACTCTGTTGTAATTAAGCATAGACACTCGGGCGAAGCGAGGGTTTTTTATATAGAATACTGAAGGGAGCTTTGGGATTGGACGTAGGTCTGGAGTTCTGAACCAATATTAAAACTCTATTGTACATTTTCCTTACTATCATTATTTCTCTTGTATTACTCTAGCATATACATTTATACTTGCCTACACATGATCCACTCATATAGACTTTCCACTACACCATAATGGTCATTTGGTAACCCTTTTTTTTCACAATTGCCAACACTTATTTGTGTTGTAGGGTAATAACAATAATATGCGTTGCTATATTTAAAAAGTGTTGCCAAAAATACATAATTATAAATTTTTTATTGGCAACGCTTATTTGTGTTGTTAAGGCTACTTTCTGAGGGTAAGAAGGTAAACTCATGTCCATAAACCTATTTCCATTTCTCATTTGTTTTGCCCAATGCTTTGTCATAGTTCGGCCGCAAAATTAGAAAATCCAAATCCAACGATTCCCCCCCCCCCCCAAAAAAAAAAAAAACAGATCCCAGAGTCCGTTCAAATTCGTTTCGGCATCAAAGAATCGCGAAGCTTAAGGCGTTCAGATCAGTTCCGACGTCAAAGAATCGGATTTTGGGGGAGAATCGATTTGGCTTCATGGCACATCGTATGAATTTCGATTTCAGGTATCTGATTTCATCGATTTCAGGTTAGAATAACATCGTTCGAATCTGATTTCATCGTTTTTGGACATTGTTTGAAACCCTATTCCCTAACAGCTTCGGTTCATTTCGATTTCAGGTATTTGATTTCATCGTTTGAAACCCTATTCCCTTAACAGCTTCGGTTCACTTTACTTGCCGTTGTCATTTGAATGGTTTTAGGTATTTGCTAGATAGATCAATGATTTATTGTGAAGTTGTAACTAATTTGTCTTGGTATGCAGATAAGAAGCCATATATACCTGGCTTGGGAAATGGAACAGTCAGAGGGAAAGTACTGCCGGTGGTGGGTTGTACAAGCAAGAAAGGTGCATCCATTGTGATGTTTACTTTAATGATAGAGACAAACGTTCCCTCGGTAAACAATTTTCTACTTATCTTTTATTATCTTGACTGTCTAGGGTCTGCGTTCTGAGAATTAACTCATCATCTTACCAGGTTTAGTATGCTGTTATAATTATTATTGATATATATGATTGAAATGTAATTTCCTACATGAAGTATAATTCCCTATGTTGGCTAGTTTGACTGTAATCATCAAATTCAAACATAACATAACACACAATAAAATTCAAATAGGTGAAAATGTCTTTGTTCGGATTCACGAAGGAAACTTGTTTTGGTAGTTCACCAAAGTTCTGCCAGAACAGTTCGACTTTGGAATAAAGGACTGTTATTTTGTCAATGACCTCATTCTCTCGTTTATTGGTTTGCCGATCTCTTAATAGTGTTTTTTGATGTTAGGTAGTATGGTTGTTCATATTTTACATGGTTGACACAGTTTCCGCCGATCCCAACCAGAGCTTCCGCCGCTAACCGGAGCCGATATCCCTCAGTCGACCGCCTCCTTGTCTCGTCGCTACCCAAATCCACTGGCACAACTTTGAAATTGCACAGCTCATCTTGAGTTCAGTCAGACATCGACGTAGTCATGAGGTGCCCCCACTGCGTCGGCATCAAGTTAGCGCTGGAAATGACTCCCTTTTTCGGTGATATCTTTCTAGTCTCGTTTGGGGTGCTGCTGCGCCGCAATCGCTGTTTCGGTGTCACCGGAGTTTATGGCTGCTTGTCAATTTTCCTTTGTGCATTGAATTCAGTCCAGTCCTTGTTTGCTGGAAATCTTTGGAATCAGTCAGGTATGAGGGCTACTTTACTACTTCATTTTAGGCAAGATCTTGATGCTTGGGTAGTGTTTTTTTTACTGTTTTGTGTTTCTTGGCCATTGCATTAAATATGGTTGTTGGAGTTGTTTGCTATTATACTTTTGTCATGTTTAATTGACTTTGATTGATTATTGCATGTTGGTTGCCTTGACTCATGTTACTTTCCTTCGGTTTCAAACTGATGAACTGAAAGAACATTTAAAGTAGCATGTTATGGATTTCATTAAAAAGGCAACCTTATGGATACCATCTTTTGTTTTGCATAAATTTTTGTTCTTGATTTAAATGAAATGGTTTCAGACAATGCTTAGTTGGATGCGCAACCCATGTCCTTTGAGTATATACATGCCATGCATGTTTTAGAGGTAGTGCATGTTGCCTGTACGCCCTTTATGCTTTGAAATGAGGCAAGCAACTACACAAGGGGCCTTTCATTTTACTTATTTATTTGACTTGCTGTTTTTCTTATCAACTCTAGCATTCATGATCTTATTTTTTTAGACAGTGGGAAATTTCGATAGGTGAACTAGAAGAGTACAACTCCCACTTAATCCTTTATTGTTTCTTGAGCAGTTATGCCTTGTGTAGAATGCTCATAATTTTTGCTATCCGGAGCATCTATACAGGCATTTGTTGTCTTCCTATTTGTTTAATAATTCATTTTTGTCCTAATTGTAGTTGACTTCCTTCACTTGCAAATATGTTATACAGCATAAATCCCAAACATGTGGCCCTTGTTTTGAAAACTCAATACTATGTTCACTTTGTAAATTTAGATCTTGGTGCTCTGTTTTGAGCATGTTTTCCCATGTGAGTTGTATCCTTAATACCTTATTCGAAACTAAAAAAAAAAATTAGATGGGAACAAATAGAGAATTTTGAGATTTTAATGAAAAAGAAAAAATGGAGTTGTTTTATCATTTCTATGATGAATTACGGTACATTTTCTGTTCTCTTTTTGTTTGATTTTTTTTTCATATGACAATTTATCAGTGACCGTATTATTTCGGTGCACGTTAAAGCATCTTCTCTGACTGAATAAAAACAAGTTGTCTAATACCAAAATATTGGCTACAAAGAAGAATCAGTATTCATTCCAGTGCCTAAATTGTATTAAAATATAATTTTATTCAGATAATTGAATATTTGGTTTATACTTTAGTTGTGCAGCACTGTAGATCAGTAGAATTTGGTCTATGGTGTTGTTTATAATGATCTCTTTTTGCTGATTACCCATTTTTCTTTCCATTTTAATGTTAAAACACTCTAGTTTGTACTTTGCTGCGAATGTAATTGGTAATAAAAATGCAAGGGAGCAGCTGATGACAAATTAATTAGACAATAAAGTTTATTAGCCTCAGTCAATGATACTCTTAAAGTCTGATGAAGAAAAACTATTGAGTTTGGACATAATATTAAAGGTTGTTCATTTATATAAAATCATTTACCATGCAACAGTTCTCATGGACGTGATTACATCCCAAAGATCAACAACAAATGAACAGCGGCTATAACATAAATAAACAAGGGAGTAACAAGACATGGCACGCTCAGAAAGCTACATAAAAAAAACATAACATAAAACTACTGCTGCCATTTTAAAGATTGTTGAAGCGAACATATATCGTACTCTAAAGAAAACGTGTATCATCACATATAGTTTCCACTCATAGTGTAATGTAAACCCTCATCTTCGCTGATCGAACAATTAGAGGTAGTATGTCGTCTGGTAGCTCAGATTATAGGGCATGGAAGAAGCGATCTCTCGTATACATTACTTTGGGTCAACACAGATATATTAGGAAACCTGAATCAATTACAAATAGTAAGCATCACGTTTTAACATAGAGTAATGTACATGAGTTCTTGAAATGAGTAAATAAGGTGTTAGGATCCAATCATTAAGTCATACACGAGGCATTGTCATACGCACATCAAAGCTCAAGTCAGACTAGAAATCTAGCTATGAGCATATCACAGTCATACACAATAAGTATGCAGTTTTAGTTTCAAAGTTAAAAACATTGAAACGCATAGATTAACAAAATCATACAATGGTTTTGTAGGTATACATATACGTAGCTTCTTTCTCCACAAATCTTTGATATAAAATGTTTAACTCCTAATGTCATCGTATACCGACATTTGATTATAGTGTAAAGTAGTGTTACCGTCAGAATGGCGAAATGAGTTGACGGGTTTACGAATTCGAATTCATTATAAATTTGTGTTGGTAAAATGCAAATGGAAGGAGTTGGATCTTGTTCATTACGTTGCCTACTTTCGTATTACAAAACGATTCTGGTCTTCGTTCGATTGAAATGGTAACATATGTTTGCTAGTTTGACTGTAATATCAAATTACTGAATGCAATTATGATTAACTGAAGCTGTTTACATATATTGTGTTCCTATAGATGATAAAAGTATATTTTAATGGATGGTTTAGCTTAAAATGGTTTTACTAGAAATGGTAAACGACACATAAGGAAACTGATCCTATGGCTCAGTTTTTCTGAGTCATAAGGCTCAGCTTTGCTGAGCCACAGGCTCAGCAAAACTGAGCCTTATGGCTCATTTTTGCTGAGCCTTATGGCTCATTAAAACTGAGCCTATGGCTCAGTTTTTCTAAGTCATAAGGCTCAGCAAAATTGAGCCTTATGGCTCATTTTTTCTGAGCCGTAAGGCTTAGTTTTTCTGAGATTGTGGCTCAGCAAAACTGAGCCGTTCGGTATTATTGATCACTGCGAGCCTGCAAGTTTATATTATTTTGTGCGAGACGTAAACTCATATTTTTCTGTTTTTAACAAGAAACTGAAAATTTCAATTTAATGTGATATTCAATGAATGCAGGCACTTATAGAGGCAGCGGAAGAAAAGAGAAAATTGGATGGTAGTTCTAATGGCGCAGTGGATGATCTTGATAATGATCCAATTGCAGATGTTTTTGGTTCCGACATGAAGACAAATTTATATTGGAATGTACAAGTTATGTGAATTTTCAGATGGAGGCTTCGTTATATGGCCAGAGTTTCGTATTCGGTATTTGTAGAATCTTATGTATGTATTGAATTTAGCAAACTAATTATGTATTGAAATTGACATCTTAATTATGTATTGTGCTTGTTTATTGTTAACTAATATTCTAGGTCGTTATGTGATTATGAATGTTATCTATTAGTATGCATTGAGTTTAATATTGGTTTTTGATTCATATTAAATATCGCTTATATTATCATCATGTTGGTTATTAATTGACTATCAATGTTAGAACATGCAAGTCGCTAATACATATTTCTATTATTCTTAATATATATTGCAACATGTATAAGCGTTGGTAAAGAAAATCTACCAACGCTTATAAGCGTTACTAAAGAAAATCCACCAACGTTTATAAGCGTTGCGACTGAAAATATACCAACGCTTATAAGCGTTGCGACTGAAAATATACGAACGCTTACAAGCGTTGGGACAGAAAATCTACCAACGCTTATAAGCGTTGGGACAGAAAATCTACCAACGCTTATAAGCGTTGGGACAGAAAATCTACTAACGCTTATAAGCTTTGGTACTAAATTGCCACCCCCCCATAGTAACACTAATAAGCGTTGCTGAAATTGTTTGCGACGGTTATACTCGTTGGGAATCACCTGTTTTGGTGTAGTGTTCAGTTATGATCGGCAGATTGCATACTCAGGAGTGCTCTAAGTTATCATGTTAAGGGATAACCCATCTCGTGTTATCAGAGAGTCAGTGAGTTCCCAAGACATCCTGCTTGAGGTGTGCCCATCAGTAAAGAAGCTCCTTAGCATGGTCATTTGTTGAAAATACATTCTCCATTACGAGCCCAGTACGATTTTAGTCGTATACTATATGTCAACATAATATGATGGGGTATTACGCTGGTTAGGATTAATACATTTGCTTGCAAAATGATTTTTCATACTATGCACTAATAATAATATCAGAGGATTTTATGTGTATCAAGCAATTTTGAAGATCATAAGGACAAATCACGCTCAAGTATGCATTTGTGTTCTACATGTGCTACAAGACCCTATGGTTGCTTCATTTTCCAAAAATCATTGCAAATTTTTATGCACTGGTACTCATAAGGGAAAAAAAACCTCCATGTTATATGGTGTGGTCTTATTATTTACATCACCTTAAAATAACCCTAAATGTTACTGTTTTAGTTCTCATATCAGTCCTATGACTGACCTAGATTTTATTGTTCCTTTACCTAAACTCTGTGTACCCATAATTTTTCACATGGGAAGTAGTTAGTAGTTTGGATTGCATATTTAGTTTTGGAGTAGTTAGAGAGGGATTCAGGATTGGAGATGGAGCCATATCTTGGATCATCATTCTTCCGTTGAGAGTTTATGTATATTTATTTCTGCTGTGTTTCAGTTGTACTATGATGATCGTTGTAACTCTGATGTAAGAATTGTTGTTATGATAATGAAATATTCTTTTATTTTTGTTCCAAAGTATCCCTAACAATCAATCTGTATGGATAGTTTGAGTCAATTTAATTGCCGGTTAGAGCGAGGCAAAAAGGTGGGTCATTACAGAATTTTTATTAGAGCTTTGGCTTATACAAAGCTTGGGGTGCGACTCAATAGAATGGAAGGAAAAGAACCATAAGGGATAGGATTAGTAATATCCTGTAATGAGTAACTCATTAGAGATAGGGTTAGTAATACCTTAGAATGAGTTTTTGAGAGTACATATATTAGAGAGCATCTTTTCCATAAAAATGGTTTGGTTATGAAAAATAATATGCTTTGAATATAAAAAAATTGCATAGAAATATAAATTAGGACCAAAACTGCCTAATAGTTCCCCTAAACAAATTAGGTAACATTTATAAATTTTGAATATGAATATTTGGTGATTAAAATTTCACAAAGTTATTCGTATGAAATTATAATTAGGATGGATAATCCAGGCATAAAAAATTCTATAAATCTAAGGACATGGTTAAAAAATGTTCGAAAAGTAATTAAGGTAAGTTTAAACTTGGATTAACGCTAATGTGCCTGGATTAAAATAAGAATTATCGATGATTTTGGATAGATAATAAATATTAAGGAGTTTGAATATTAAATATAAACTATAAGTATTAGACTATGAACTTATCTAAGAATAACCTTGACTTGACAAAATTTTCGTAGCAAGCAAAATAAGGATAACCTAATTTAGGTTATTGATAATTCTATATTTGAATTGGGATTCCGAAGAATTTCTGGTAGTCAACAAATACTGGAATACATCTGATTAAGAAATAAAATGCTTGAAGTACAAATACTTCTTGAATTAAGTTTCATAATTCGACTAAAAGGTATTTGAAAATAAAAGGTTATCAAAACCAGGGTACTTAGATAAATTAAAAGGTTGTATAAGTTAAATAATAATTTGGGGAACTTTGAAAAATAAATAGGTTTCTCAAATTTCGGACTCATTAGTAAGTTAATAATCAAAACCTAGAAAACAATTTCTAATTCTAAAATCCTTTTCTCATTTTAGGATGGTAAACCCCTTAGTGTTAGGTAGTACTTACCTTAGTTTACCACTGGAGATGATAGTAAATGCTCCATATCTTATTTGAAGGGTTGGATGTTTGACCCACCGAGAGATGCCGAGTCGAGCGACATGCAGCCAGAGGCTTCTCAACCCCGAGCACCTAAGCCCGTAGATACTAAGGATCTAGCACTAGCTGATGACGTTGTATAGTGCACAACTGATGATGAGAGTTATGACTCAAAGGGTGACGAGCACATTGTTTAAGAGATGGGCACTCCTTTTATTGATGATGAGTTGAGACATTCCATAGAGGATGCACAGCTTTAGTAGCATGACAATGACGATATGTTCCAGTGTGAGGATGTTCCCCAGGATACGATGATGGTTGATCAGCGGGATGAATTTAAGGAGAAGATGGGCTAGTTCAATGGTGTACCCTAGTTTGGTGGATATATGGATGAGAAGATAGAGCCTATCATTGATCATGATGCTCCAGAGTTGAAATTACACGAACTTCCCGGTCGGCTTAAACTGAACAAAAAGGCGGATTGCTTTGAGCACAAGACACATCAGAACACAAAACAAGAGAACATTTCATTGTTATTACAACAATTTATATCAAAGTACAAGCTATCAGAGTACAAATAAATAATATACAGTGGAAAAATATTAGAGATTAATAAATTACAATACATTAATAAAATCAATGAAAGGCATCAACTAACACAGCTGAAACAAATACACGGATACAAAGTATTCAATAGTATTGCTCCAACCATAATCCAGGATCGTGTGAAAAGAAATATATGCAAATCTAGAACTACTTGTTGCTCGTGTGGAAAATATGGGCACCAAGAGTTTAGCTGGGAAACAATAAACTCTTAGTCAGTCAAGTGACTAGTGTGAGAACCAAAACAGTTATTAACTTTTATTCTGAAGATGGGCAAATCACGGGACAACGCCGTATAACACGAAATGGGTTTTCACCCATGAATACCAATGTATAAAACAAACAATGCAATGTTAAAATGAAAAATGAGGCTATTACAAAACTCAGGTCCCATCACACAATGTAACGCAAGCCGGAGGATAGAGTTTTACCTTACAATATCCAAACAAGCTTGATACACGAAATTTATCTTTTATTATTATTATTACTGCAGAAATCAATTTCAAAAAAAAATGAATCAATCTTCAATGGCATAGTAGTCCGTCCCACTATGTCGCTATAGCATACAACTAAAATCGTAACATCATGTATCAGAAATTGGGTTTCCATCAATGAACCAATGCAAGGGATCTTCTGAAACAACCTAAACTCACCCTTACGGGAAAGTCTGGATTAAGTTGAGAACACGACAAATCAGGACGCAAATAAAAGAACATTTCATTGCTTATTACAAAAATTTATATCAGAGTACAAGAATACAACAGAGTATGAATAATATTACACATTGAAAAATATCAGAGATTTAAAATTAGAATGCAGTGGAAAAATAATACATAACACAACTGAAAGAAATACATGGATACAGAGCTTTCCAGGTATAGTTCCAGCTGTAAATCTAGGATCCTGTGAATATAATATCTGCAAAGCCCAAAACTACTAGCTGCTCGTGTGGAAAATAAGGTCACCCAGAGTTTAGATTAAAACAATATACTCCAGGTCAGTCATGTGACAAGTGTGAGAACTAAAATAGTTATTTAAAACTTTAATTTAAAGTTGGGTAAATCAAAGGACCACGCCGCATAACACGGAACGAGTTTCCTCCCAAGAATACCAGTGCATAAAACAATTAGTGTAACACTTTTTGAAAAAATGAAGCTATTATAAGACTCAGGTTCTATCACATAATGCAACGCAAGCCGAAGGATAGAGTTTTCTCTTATAGTAGCCAAACATGCTTGGTATGTTTAAACAAATCATTTGATACTATTATAAGTTCATAGTGTTAAAAACAACTTCAGATATAAATGTATCAATCATAGACGGCATGGGTACCATATATCATATTGCCATACTAGTTCTACAATCAAAATCGCACAATGTCGTATTGGAAATTGGATTCCATCTATGAACCAAGGCAAGGGATCATCCTTACCGAATTCAAGACAATCTAGCCTATCATGTATCAGGATCCAGCCGCAACTACACCTGGAGCGTTAGTGCCGGACCACACTAAGTGGATTAATAATCCCTGAACAATACATTTCCCCGCCCTATGGGGTGTAAGTCTGGTCAATATGTCGACCATGTCATCCATCAGCCCCGTAGTGACCGATATATTCGAGGCGCCTCGCTATCCATCATATAATATGCAACATCCACATGAGTAAAATGTGTGGTCTCCATACCATCACACCACCACTAGATAGAAAGAAATGAATGTCCTCCCTGAGGTCCTCTCCCATTTCTGGTTCACACTGGGGTGTGAGGATCGCGAATTAACGCTATACACAAAGCTATGCTATTTAAATCTGTGCTTTGACCATCAACCACAAGACTCTGCTTCTCAAAAGAAGCCTTGATCATTTACATCTTTACATGACACACTGACAATTCACGCCATGCGACTGATATCTATCGATATATAACCTTTAAGATCATCTCAGAGAAGGGTGTTAAGCAAGAGAATAAATTCTCAGCCACCAAACATATATATATTTAATCGAAATCAATCAACACAGAATAAAATCCAATGTCAGACACACATTGTAACACCCCGAGAATTCTATAACTGTGAAATTCATGAATTAAAGTATAATCAAATTCAAATCAAAGAACTAAAGGAAACGGGATACGCCATTGCGTTCGTCTCGGAAAAATACGCGAAATAGAGTCCGAGTTTTCGAAAAACGGAGTCCGTATGAAGAAGATATGGCCTTCGGAAGTTTTGAATTAAATTTAAAATTCAAACAGAATAAAATAATTAAAAATCGGGCCCAGTGGGCCAGGGCGGATAAACACCCGCCTAGGCCACCCAGGTCGACTGGGCTGTCGACCTGGGCTACCCATGTCGACAGGGCTGTCGACAGCCCTGTCGACAGGGGTGTCGACCTGGTCGAGCCCAGTCAACCTGGCTGGCCAAGTCTGTGTTTGGTCGAATTTCTGTGGTCTGCTTTGTCATTAGGGCTAGGTGGTGGGTTCTACTTGGTCTCTCTATCTAATGAATGGCTACGATCTAACCTAGCAACATCAATGGTCCTAATCAATTCCTAACCTCTATATAAACAACCCTAGACTAAACCCTAATCTATTCATTCAAATTAAGAACATAGCCGCCATGTTGCTGAGGAACGACTAAGAGTAGCCGCCGACTAGAGAGAAAATTAGAAATAAAGTTCTAAAGCCTAAAGCAATTCAAGCAACCTAAAGCCAATCAATTCAACAAAGGAATCATATCTCTTAATTAGAGAATTCGCCGCAACCATTGTAAGTAGAGTATTACTTTGGTATGAATAAACAACTGTATTGATTTGTATGCTTGAATTGGGATAATAAAGTAATTCATATTTGTGCAAAATTATGTTATTCATTATAAAGAACTACATGCGGTAGTTCTATGCAAGTATACGTTTGGAATATTGCGCAAATTATGTAATCTATGTTGAAGCTACATGTATGTAGTTGATTGAAATTCATGCGAGTTTGGGGCTTTGTTATTATGCCATCATGATGTATATTTTTGTGCATAAATCATTTTGCAAGTAATTGAAACAAGTTTGGTTGTTATAGTTCATATGAAACTATGTTGGAATCTTGACACCATAATCCATGTATTAAGTCATGCTTTTGCAAAACTTATGAATGTGGCTAGGCTATGAATGATATTTGGCATAATTGAAATCTATGATTAAGTCTATCTTGTTTAAAAGAATTATATGATGACATATGTGAGACATGGCTAGGTTAGACTCAAAAATCCCTTTTTGCAAGTTTAAAGTAGACACCATGATTAGGAATATTTATGCCATGCTTATGTTTGACATTATGCCATGTTTATGCTAGAAGTATTTATGCCATGCTTATGTTTGACATTATGCCATGTTTATGCTAGAAGTATTTATGCCATGCTTATGTTTGACATTATGCCATGTTTATGCTAGAAGTATTTATGCCATGCTTATGTTTGACATTATGCCTAAATAAAAATATAGGTTCATGTGTCAATAATGATATCTCAATTACAAGTTCACATGCTTTGATTCATGTCACCTATGTTTTATGACCAAAGTATATGTCACTACTATGCAAGTACACCAGTTTCTATTTTGTATTCCCATCGTCATATTGCAAGTTCATACGCTCACCTTCCCCTCTTTGTGTATGTAATCACGCTTTAAGCCTCCCCTTTCGCATGGCTAAATTGGGCTTTAAAAGGCTAAGCCCAATATATATGAACGGACGTGTAAAACGGGGGAAAATAACGTTGGGTTAAAATTAATTAATGAATGAAAATATAAAATAGAAGGGCCCAAAATTCAAGTATGGGTTGGGCCCGTGATTGGTGTAATCTTTACACCATTAACTTAATAATGGGCCGCAAATATTTACATATAAATAAAGAAGAAAGACAAAATATGTAAAAGTAGAAAATACGATGTGTTTAACCCGAGGTTGGATTGAGTTGTGATGTAAACCTGCCCGGAACCGCCCGGCTGTCCAGTAGTCACAACAATACCTATCCAATGTGAGAGGTTAAACATGGAGCCCAATAAGGACCCGAGGTTAGACTGAGTTGTGGCGTAAGACTGCCCGGAACCAACCGGCAACAGGCAACCACAACAATACCTGTCTAATGTGAGAGGTCAGGGCCTTAATAAGACAATTAAGGCTGAGTCACGATTGTTAGGATTAAGTGGACTAAAGACTTAATCAAAATGGAACATGCTAAACTAAACGGACTGGTGGGGGTTAGGTTAGAAACACTTAACCAACTTAGCATGTTGGCTAGAGATAGAAAACCTAGTAACGGGGGACCCTTTTCAACAGTAACCCTAAAAGGTGTATCATGATACCCTGAAACTAGGCAGGGTGGGGCACGATTACTGGGCTGATTGTAAGAGGTCAAAGCGACGGCGGTGGTGTAGCAGTGTAGGTTCTAACGGTGTGCGGGCGTGCACGCACTCCGGCGCAGAAAAATAAAGCACTGGGCACCAGTAGCATACCTGTGCATTCTAAGGTTGTGTCGGGCCGCTGCCATGGGACTTGATACACCCCATGGTGGGACCAGCATAGGTAACTACAAGCATCGGGGGCCGTAAGACACATGTAACTATGCGAGTAGGAGCCGATCATCATAGAATGGATCACATCACCCTGATTATGGGGTGCCAGTTGGAAACTAGTTTATATGGGTTCAGAGATCAACATGGGGTACGATAGTATATTCGACCCTAGACAACTTAACCAAGTTTATAGTGCATGCCCACTTCTTGTTTATACTTATCATATCCAGTTCTTTATTCATAGACAAAATAGTACTAGACTTACTCAGGCTTTATGTCTGACTCTACTTTTCTTTCGTCTTCTTTCTTCCGTTTCCCCCCCCCCCCAGGACCTCAGGGAGGGAACACAGCAGCTTGACCAACCTCAACATCCAGCTTGAAGAAGAGAAATGTATTGCTTGGACTTTCCTGTTTTGAACTATGGCTTTGGACAATCCACTATGGGGCTTTTGCAGTTTATCTATGTTTTATTTATGCTTCTTTAAATAATGTACTCAAGACAGATTATGAAAGTGTTATGTTATGTTTTTGGAAAGGATGTTGTTGTAACACGTATTCGACTTTATGAAATAAAGTTTGTTGTTCTTCCGCTGTTTACAAATATGTGTTCTTATATCTGTCTTGTATATCTGTGACTTGTACTTATAAACCTCCACCAAAATTAGGGCATTCACTTTGAGAGTGACCCTAACGGAGGTGGGGTGTTTCACTTGGTATCAGAGCATAGGTTTACCAGATAAGATAAAAAGTTTTGAAAAAAATTATTTTCAAAAAGGAAATTTAAAGAAGCATTTTTAAAAGAAAAATATTATTTTATTTTTTAAAGGCAAAGTCCACTCCCCAAAGCCGTAGGTACTATCTCTTATCCTTCGTTTTGAATCTATCCTTTTTGTTTCAGCATGTCCCAAGAACTTAACTTGCCTGAAGGGGTGCCAATACCTGGTTGGTTTAGACGGTTCTTAGAAGCAAGGGCCACTCAGCCAGGTCCTACCGTTCCTCCTCCCCCAGCTGAAGGAAATCATCCAGCTGCAGCAGCACCTTTTCCTCCACCTCCTCCTCGGGGAAACACTTTTGCTAAGATATGTAAAGATTTTAAAGCTATGGGAGGAAGGGATTTCCATGGAACTGAATCCTTCGTAGCAGCAAGGAATTGGCTGAAAGAAACGGAGGACCTGTTCATCATCTTTAAGGTAGAGGATAGACAAAAAGTACAACTGGCGGTGTGGCTATTGAAGGGCGAGGCTTCCTACTGGTGGGAAGTCACTAATGCTGAAAGACCAGTGGAGACATGGGAGGACTTTAGGGCAAGGTTTGAGACCAAATTTCTCTCAGATGCGGAAAGAAGTTTGCAGTTGGAAAAATTCTTATTTCTTAAGCAAGGAGACAAGACTGTCAGAGAGTATGTGAATCAGTTCGATGAGCTGGCTAGGTTTGGACTTGACCTCAACACCCCGCACAAGAAGGCTCTCCGTTTCGTCAAAGGGTTAAATGAGCCATTACACAGTTTGGCCATGACCCATATACCCATGGGGGCCACGTATGAAAGATTGGTGCAAATGGCATTGCTGAATGAGGAGGATAAGGGCAAGAAGGAGACAAAGGCAGAAAGCTCTCAAGGGAAGAAAGAGGGTTTGCAGCCTAAGAAGGCGGACTTTAAGAAAGGCGGAAAAGGCAACAAAGAGAAGAGGAAGTGCAATTTCTGTGGCAAAGTGGGGCACTTAGTAAAGGACTGCCGGAAAAAGAAGGCCAAGGAGAATGGTGGGTGCTTTTCATGCGGTCAGACAGGCCACAAGGCTAAGGACTGCCCAAAGAAATGAGGACAGGGGCAGGGCGCTGGATCCACCCCAGGGGCACAGGTTCATGTGCTAGAAGCGCCACCATTGCAACAGCGAGGTATAAATACTTCTGTAGAAAGCGTAATTTATCTTTATGATCACCCCGTTCGCACTTAATTTGGTTCCGGTGCATCACACACCTTTATCTCGTCTGCTTTAGTAGAATCTCTGCACCTAAAAACTAGTATGGTAGAGGACCCCTTAATTGTTTCAAACCCAATTGGGGGCCCAGCTCATTTGTCTATGATCTGTTTGGATTTGAAAATTTCTATTCTAAGTGTTGAATTTCAATGTAGTGCCTTTGTTTTGGGCTTTTCGGGGTATGGTTTGATTTTGGGTATGGATTGGCTATCCCGTAATGGGGCCATCCTTGATTGTGAGAAAAGGGTTGTTAGGCTCCTAACCCAGCTCGGTAATACTTTGGAAATTTCTTGTAATCCCTCGTATGCGGTTATGCTTAGTTATCTTGAATCGCTAGATGCCTCTGTTGAAAACTTGCAATCAGTTAGAGTGGTTCGGGAATATCCGGATGTCTTCGAAGAGGTGAAGGGCTTGCCTCCAAAGCGGGAAATAGACTTCCGCATATATCTTATAGATAATGCAAAGCCCGTTGCGTTGCCCGTTAGACATATGGCTCCACGAGAAAGGAAAGAGCTCAGTAAACAGATTAAAGAGCTTTTAGAAAAGGGGTTCATTAGGAGGAGCATTTCAGAATGGGGCGCTCCGGTGGTGTTCGCTACAAAGGCGGATGGTTCACTCCGTCTATGTGTTGACTATAGGGAGCTCAACAAGCTAACGAAAAAGAATAGGCATCCTCTCCCTAGAATTGACGATTTATTTGACCAGCTTGTAGGAGCGTCTGTTTTCTCCCAACTCGATTTAGCAACCGGTTTTCATCAGCTAAGGGTGGCTGAAGATAGCATCGATAAAACGGCGTTCAGAACCCCAGACGGCTTCTTTGAATGGCTTGTCATGCCTTTCGGCTTGACAAATGCACCTGCTTACTTCGTGGACCTGATGAGTAGGGTATTTAGAGATTTCCTCAACAAATTCGTAGTGGTCTTCGTAGATGATATCCTTATCTTCTCAAAGAGTGAAGAGGAACATGCACAACACTTAAGGGCAATCATGGAAACTTTGCGAGTCCATCAACTAAAAGCCAAATTCTCCAAATGCCACTTTTGGAGAGAAGAGGTGAGGTTCCTTGGGCACATAGTATCCAAACAAGGGTTAGCGGTGAACCCTGCGAAGGTAGTGGCGGTACAGGATTGGAAGACACCAAGTAATGCAACTGAGGTCCGAAGCTTTCTAGGACTAGCAGGTTTCTATCGAAAATTTATAAGGGATTTTGCGAAAATCTCAGCTCCGCTCACGAAATTGACCAAGAAGAATCTAGTGTTCAATTGGGATTTGGATTACGAATTTGCTTTCCAACGACTGAAAAGGGCTCTTACAACAGCCCCAGTTTTGACGCTGCCAGATGGGAGCAAGATGTTCACTGTTTATACGGATGCATGTGGGACAGGGCTAGGCGCCGTCTTAATGCAAGAAGGAAGGGTAGTAGCTTATGGCGGGAGGCAGTTGAAGGTGCACGAAAAGAACTACCCAACCCACGATCTCGAGTTAGCCGCCATCGTCTTTGCACTCAAGTCTTGGCGACACTATCTCCTAGGTGAGAAGTTCGAACTTTACACTGACCATAAATCGTTGAAATATCTTTTCTCGCAGAAGGATCTTAACTTGAGGCAACAAAGATGGATGGAGTTTCTTGCCTCGTACGATTTCGAAATCTCCTACACTCCGGGCAAAGGCAACGTAGTGGCAGACGCGTTGAGCCGAAAGAAATTGACCCTAAGCCCATTGTTTGTTGAAAGACAAAGCCTATAGTTTATAGCCAGCTTCGACTTTAGGCCCTCCTCCGATTTCGTACCAGGCTTGCTAGCATCTCTCGAAGTACGGCCAACTTTAGTGGATTCAGTAGGGACAGCACAACGCGAAGACCCTCAACTTGTGGAAATAATTGATAGGCTAATTAGGGGTGAGACTTCAAGTCACCTCAACAGATACTCCATCGACGATAAGGGTTTGCTAAGGCGAGACGGAAGACTATGCATCCCACAGACAAACGATTTAATAAAGAAGGTTCTCGAGGAAGCACATCACTCCAAGATGACGATACACCCAGGCGGGGATAAAATGTACAAAGACATAAAAAGGACTTTCTTTTGGAATGGCATGAAAAAGGACGTGGCAGAATTCGTTTCTAAATGTATGGTGTGCCAACAGGTTAAGGCGGAACAGAAAAAGCCTGGCGGACTACTACATCCTCTGGAGGTCCCGCAGTGGAAGTGGGATAGCATCTCAATGGACTTCATCGATGGGCTGCCTAGGTCTAGGAGAGGCAACACTAGCATTTGGGTAATAGTGGATAGGCTTACTAAAAGCGCCCACTTTTTACCTGTCAAAAGTAAAAGAACTGCCTCATCCCTAGCATCACTTTACCTCAAGGAAATCGTTCGACTCCATGGAATACCATCTAGCATTGTTAGTGACCGAGACCCCATCTTCACCAGCGAATTTTGGCGGAGTCTACAAGAAGCAGTAGGAACGCAGTTATGCTTGAGCACAGCCTATCATCCCCAAACCGATGGCCAAACAGAGAGAGTGAACAGAGTTTTGGAAGACCTTTTAAGGCTATGCGTCCTCGACTTCGGAGGGACATGGGAAGACCACCTTCCTTTGGTGGAATTTGCCTACAACAACAGCTATCAAGCAACCATAGGAATGGCGCCCTTCGAAGCTTTATATGGAAGACCGTGCCGATCGCCCACTTGTTGGTGGGAGTCTACTGATAAGCTTATACTTGGACCAGATATGATCCGAGAGACTTCAGAGAAAGTAGACTTAATACGAAGAAGGATGAAGACGGCCCAAGACAGACAAAAGTCCTATGCCGACAAGAGGAGGACCGACCTTGAATTTGAGGTTGGAGACAGAGTTTTTCTCAAGGTATCACCGCTAAGAAACGTTGTTCGTTTTGGAACCACAGGAAAGCTAGCGCCAAGATTCGTAGGGCCATTCCCTATTATCGAGAAGATTGGGAAAATGGCCTATAGATTAGAGCTACCCGAGAAGTTGGCTGGAGTCCACAACGTCTTTCACGTTTCACATCTCCGAAAATGTCTACATGAGTCTGCTAAAGTGGTAGAGCCAAATATCCTCGAAGAGGCCGAAGTGGAGCGCGAAGCAACCATAAGGAGAGTTCCAACCCGCATCTTAGGAACGGAAGTGAAGAGGCTACGCAACCGCGAATTCAAGCTCGTCAAAGTCCAGTGGAGCGACGCCGAGGGAGACGCGACTTGGGAAACTGAAGCTAGAATCCGCACTGCCTACCCTTTTCTGTTCGAGGGTACATCCTTGATCTTTCTTTTTCCTTAAGTTGCGCTTTTATCTATCTTTTTAGGCATATTTCCTCGACCGTATCTTTTAGGTAGAAACTCTTTGGATGGAAACATGTAATTGAAACATGTTATGTATGAATGGTTGCAAGTGGTTGCAAGTGATTGCTAGTGGTTGCTCGTGGTTGCATATACACACACAATCTAGGTTTTAGATCGGCTCAGTCATTTCATATTGCATATGCATATATGTTTGCATTCGTATGTGATTGAACTTTAATGTGTTGTCATGTGGATGCCGCATTTGTATTGAATGATCGTGCACTCATGTAGAATCAAGAATAGGAAAATTTGCATACATAATGGATTCATGGCACTTACATAATTCGCATTAAGGAGGTCAACTGAATCAGTAGACCGCCTGATTTTGCATTAGATAAGTACATGTACACACACACTTTGCATATGATCATGAAGCATTAGAAGTCTTTTAAGGACAATGGATGCTCGTGATTAATGGATGAGTAGATGGATGATTGGATGTTAGGATATACATTCCTCCTAACTTGAAGATTTCGGGGACGAAATCCTTTTAAGTGGGGGAGAATGTAACACCCCGAGAATTCTATAACTGTGAAATTCATGAATTAAAGTATAATCAAATTCAAATCAAAGAACTAAGGGAAACGGGATACGCCATTGCGTTCGTCTCGGAAAAATACGCGAAATAGAGTCCGAGTTTTCGAAAAACGGAGTCCGTATGAAGAAGATATGGCCTTCGGATGTTTTGAATTAAATTTAAAATTCAAACAGAATAAAATAATTAAAAATCGGGCCCAGTGGGCCAGGGCGGATAAACACCCGCCTAGGCCACCCAGGTCGACTGGGCTGTCGACCTGGGCTACCCATGTCGACAGGGCTGTCGACAGCCCTGTCGACAGGGGTGTCGACCTGGTCGAGCCCAGTCAACCTGGCTGGCCAGGTCTGTGTTTGGTCGAATTTCTGTGGTCTGCTTTGTCATTAGGGCTAGGTGGCGGGTTCTAATTGGTCTCTCTATCTAATGAATGGCTACGATCTAACCTAGCAACATCAATGGTCCTAATCAATTCCTAACCTCTATATAAACAACCCTAGACTAAAACCTAATCTATTCATTCAAATTAAGAACATAGCCGCCATGTTGCTGAGGAACGACTAAGAGTAGCCGCCGACTAGAGAGAAAATTAGAAATAAAGTTCTAAAGCCTAAAGCAATTCAAGCAACCTAAAGCCAATCAATTCAACAAAGGAATCATATCTCTTAATTAGAGAATTCGCCGCAACCATTGTAAGTAGAGTATTACTTTGGTATGAATAAACAACTGTATTGATTTGTATGCTTGAATTGGGATAATAAAGTAATTCATATTTGTGCAAAATTATGTTATTCATTATAAAGAACTACATGCGGTAGTTCTATGCAAGTATACGTTTGGAATATTGCGCAAATTATGTAATCTATGTTGAAGCTACATGTATGTAGTTGATTGAAATTCATGCGAGTTTGGGGCTTTGTTATTATGCCATCATGATGTATATTTTTGTGCATAAATCATTTTGCAAGTAATTGAAACAAGTTTGGTTGTTATAGTTCATATGAAACTATGTTGGAATCTTGACACCATAATCCATGTATTAAGTCATGCTTTTGCAAAACTTATGAATGTGGCTAGGCTATGAATGATATTTGGCATAATTGAAATCTATGATTAAGTCTATCTTGTTTAAAAGAATTATATGATGACATATGTGAGACATGGCTAGGTTAGACTCAAAAATCCCTTTTTGCAAGTTTAAAGTAGACACCATGATTAGGAATATTTATGCCATGCTTATGTTTGACATTATGCCATGTTTATGCTAGAAGTATTTATGCCATGCTTATGTTTGACATTATGCCATGTTTATGCTAGAAGTATTTATGCCATGCTTATGTTTGACATTATGCCATGTTTATGCTAGAAGTATTTATGCCATGCTTATGTTTGACATTATGCCTAAATAAAAATATAGGTTCATGTGTCAATAATGATATCTCAATTACAAGTTCACATGCTTTGATTCATGTCACCTATGTTTTATGACCAAAGTATATGTCACTACTATGCAAGTACACCAGTTTCTATTTTGTATTCCCATCGTCATATTGCAAGTTCATACGCTCACCTTCCCCTCTTTGTGTATGTAATCACGCTTTAAGCCTCCCCTTTCGCATGGCTAAATTGGGCTTTAAAAGGCTAAGCCCAATATATATGAACGGACGTGTAAAACGGGGGAAAATAACGTTGGGTTAAAATTAATTAATGAATGAAAATATAAAATAGAAGGGCCCAAAATTCAAGTATGGGTTGGGCCCGTGATTGGTGTAATCTTTACACCATTAACTTAATAATGGGCCGCAAATATTTACATATAAATAAAGAAGAAAGACAAAATATGTAAAAGTAGAAAATACGATGTGTTTAACCCGAGGTTAGATTGAGTTGTGATGTAAACCTGCCCGGAACCGCCCGGCTGTCCAGTAGTCACAACAATACCTATCCAATGTGAGAGGTTAAACATGGAGCCCAATAAGGACCCGAGGTTAGACTGAGTTGTGGCGTAAGACTGCCCGGAACCAACCGGCAACAGGCAACCACAACAATACCTGTCTAATGTGAGAGGTCAGGGCCTTAATAAGACAATTAAGGCTGAGTCAGGATTGTTAGGATTAAGTGGACTAAAGACTTAATCAAAATGGAACATGCTAAACTAAACGGACTGGTGGGGGTTAGGTTAGAAACACTTAACCAACTTAGCATGTTGGCTAGAGATAGAAAACCTAGTAACGGGGGACCCTTTTCAGCAGTAACCCTAAAAGGTGTATCATGATACCCTGAAACTAGGCAGGGTGGGGCACGATTACTGGGCTGATTGTAAGAGGTCAAAGCGACGGCGGTGGTGTAGCAGTGTAGGTTCTAACGGTGTGCGGGCGTGCACGCACTCCGGCGCAGAAAAATAAAGCACTGGGCACCAGTAGCATACCTGTGCATTCTAAGGTTGTGTCGGGCCGCTGCCATGGGACTTGATACACCCCATGGTGGGACCAGCATAGGTAACTACAGACATCGGCGGCCGTAAGACACATGTAACTATGCGAGTAGGAGCCGATCATCATAGAATGGATCACATCACCCTGATTATGGGGTGCCAGTTGGAAACTAGTTTATATGGGTTCAGAGATCAACATGGGGTACGATAGTATATTCGACCCTAGACAACTTAACCAAGTTTATAGTGCATGCCCACTTCTTGTTTATACTTATCATACCCAGTTCTTTATTCATAGACAAAATAGTACTAGACTTACTCAGGCTTTATGTCTGACTCTACTTTTCTTTCGTCTTCTTTCTTCCGTTTCCCCCCCCCCCCCAAGGTCCTCAGGGAGGGAACACAGCAGCTTGACCAACCTCAACATCCAGCTTGAAGAAGAGAAATGTATTGCTTGGACTTTCCTGTTTTGAACTATGGCTTTGGACAATCCACTATGGGGCTTTTGCAGTTTATCTATGTTTTATTTATGCTTCTTTAAATAATGTACTCAAGACAGATTATGAAAGTGTTATGTTATGTTTTTGGAAAGGATGTTGTTGTAACACGTATTTGACTTTATGAAATAAAGTTTGTTGTTCTTCCGCTGTTTACAAATATGTGTTCTTATATCTGTCTTGTATATCTGTGACTTGTACTTATAAACCTCCACCAAAATTAGGACATTCCCTTTGAGAGTGACCCTAACGGAGGTGTGGTGTTTCACACATCCATTTTTAAGTTTGTTCTGGGTCTGAATGAAACCGGAGGCACCTTATTCCTCATACCATTTGTCCAATACAGGAGAGAGGTCCTCGCATATCCGGTCGATCTCCAAGTACATCTGGATGATCACAACTTATTACCTTGTCTTGGGTGTACAACCCAATCAAGAAATCAGTAATCATCCAAACGATGTGAAGACTTCTGGTCTTCAATCACCATCTTTATCGTCTACTTATCTTCGTATCAATTATTCAGAATGGGAAAAGCCCGGTCTTTCTGAATAATATGCGTATCTTGTAAATAATGCTATATTTCAATCCAGAATATTATTTTATTCGAATATTCTTTTCACAATTTAAACCAAATTAAGGTTTTCCAAACAAGTTGGGATTAGCGAACCTTACTGAATTAATCATTTATTTAATTTCTCAATCCCAACCTATTCATCCCATGGAGCAAAACTGGTAGTACTCCATATCTAACACCACGGTGTTATTGGTAAAATTAATTACCATTTCATTCAAATATAATTAAAGATTTAGTTTTCTCCTAGAGTAAAACTGTTGGTACTCCATTCTCGATCATTTCCAAAATTTGATAATTTAAATTATCGCATTCACATTTCAATCTAATTAAAGATCCATTATAACTTCACTTAGTTTTAATCTTCCCAAAAAAGTCAATATTAATGATTACTTAACTTTGGAAACCCAAACATGTCACATCGACAGTCTGCACCGTACTATTGATTTCTGTCGATATATAACCTCTATGCTCATACGTCTTAAAACGGGCGTTAAGCAAGAGAATAAATTCTCCGCCACCAAACAGATATATATATATATATATATATAGCAGAGATCAACCATACAGTTCGAAATAGAATGTAAAACATGTAATCCTGACTTTAACAGGGTTAAAGAACCAATGTCATTTAAAACACAGTTCGCGATAAACTCAAAATCACATTCCATTAATTATGGAATCTTCACGAAAAACAGATCAATATATATATAATAAATAAAATTTACGTATCCAACCAATAATATAAATGGAATAACGCAAAACCTTTTAAATTCCATATATAGCAATAGTCTTCCTCCACACAAGCTCACTTCGATTATTATTAAATCGAATTATATTCAATTCCAATTTAATATACTAAATTGGAAAACTTTACTTTGGAAAATCCCATTAAATCTTAATTAAAGATTTGTATATTCCAAATCACATTTTATAGTAAATTGGGTTAAAGAACGAATGTCGTTAAAACACAGTTCACAAAAAACTCAATTCACATTCCATTTTAATTCCAATTAAATGTTAATTAACTGAAAACTCTAATAATCTTAATTAAAAGAGTTATTATTTTCACACGGGATTTAAGAACAGTAGTATTTAAGTCACCATTCACGACAAACCCAAAATCCAGTTCTTTTATTCAATTTCAATTAAATATTAATTAATTGGAAAACTTCACTAAATCTTAATTAAAAGATCTATTCTTTTCTCAACTAGTTTTAAGAACAGTGTTATTTAAGACACCGTTCACGACGAACCCAAAATCCAATTTAATATTAAATATAAGGCTGTTGATAGAAATTATATTGGCTTATATTTAATATCAAATTCTGAAACCAACACATATCGTATGGGGAATAACGATATATATCTATCTTCCTAATTCCTCCATATTATCTGTATAGTCACGGAATCCAATATTGAAATATTCTGGAGATGATTTCTATTCAAATCCATTCCAATTCATATATTGGAGATTCCTGGTTAGATTAAAACCATTCACCAATTCAACTTATTTTATTTCAAAATTATAGGATTTCGAAACTAGTTAACAACTAGCTCATTTTGATAAAAATATATTTTTATCATTTCAAATACCGAATTTTTCATCCAAATTCTTTCCAAATCATTTATTATAATTTTACACAAATTATTAATATTTTTAATAATTTTATTAAGGCCCTTTCAATCAATTTCCATAAACGGTCATCGAACTGCAATTACAACGACCTTTTCCAAATTTGATTTGGATGTATCTCTAAATCCAACCATTAGATTTCAACTCTCTTACATCCGTCGGAAAGCGCTTTTCGACACGAACCCAACATTTCTGGTTTTAGTAGAATCCGACGGCCGGATCTCCCGTAACATCAATTCAAAGTCAATGGTCAAAATTCACAAACGGTCGCGACGTGGCGTGTTCTATTCAGGCCATTATACTATATATAATATATATAATATATATTTCATTGATTTCCATTTAAAATGTATTTTATAAGTTCATTTAAAAACGATTCCCACTTCTATTTCAATTTTAAATCAAAATTGAGTATTCCGTATCATCAATATATTAATGATAATGTTTTTAAAATATTTGATTTCGAAATCATTTCGTTTTCGATAGTCATTGTAAAAATGAATAAAATCGATATAAATATCGTTTGCGTCAAAATAGCACATAAATATTCAACATGGCTTCACAATTTTTTAATTTTTTTGTGTCCATCCAAAATCGGACATCAAATTCATATTTTAATCCTTTACTAAATATTATTTTAAAATATTCGTTATCTTAAAATATTCGTTCGTTCTGAATTGGAATCAAACACGATCAATTACCATATAATGTTAGCTATATGAATTTCATACAACACATGTACATAATAGCAATGTTAAACAATCATCCATCATCCAGGGTGCATTACACAACTACATAAGCAATAAATATAAATAATTAACGCTTACAACAGTCTGTCAACCAATCGATTGAGATACAACTAAACAATTAGGATTAGTGCACGTCAAATCTCATCCCAATACCCATGTGGGGTTTCAATCAACAAACACAGATTTTATTTGTGTAGTTGGGAAATGTGTAAAATTTATCATCCCAATCAATGTCAGATAAATGAGTGTACATAAACAAATTGTCTGATTTGTAAATGAATATTTATTTCATTTCAGGAGAATTTCATACCATTCATTTGTACGTTAAAAATTATATTTTTAATGATTAAATATTTATTTCAATACATGAATATTTTTACTAGTTCATACATTCAATAAAAATAATATTTTTATTGTTCAAACATTTTATTTAACACATAAATATATTTACTAGTTCATACACATTAAAAATGACATTTTTAATGAATAAAGATTTATTTCAGAAAATTTCGGCATTATAACGGCGTGAAATTAAATCCGGAGTAATGTCCAGCATTACCCCTCTCCTAATACTGGCTCGCACCATACACAATAATCAACTAAACCACAAAACCACAATACCATCCATTCAATACAGTACAACCAATTATACCACAATACAATCCAAATAACAACCATTGTTTGTACAATATAATGTGCCAGGTGCTACTAAGCACCGTCTACATCCTAGTGTATATTTAACTGAAACGACCCAAACTCGCCCGTAAGGGAAAGCCCGGATTGAGTTGAGAACGCGACAAATCAGAACACAAACAGAAGAACATTGAACTGCTATTACAATAATTACATCAGACTACAAGAATATAACCAAGTATAAATGAATAATATCATCAGAAAAATATCAGAGATTCAAATAATTTACATAGCAGCAGAAAAATAATACATAACACAACTGGAGGGAATACATGATACAGAGCTTTCTGAGTATAGCTTCAGCTATAAATCCAGGATCTTGGAAAAGAAACATCTACAAAAAACCAACTAATAGCTGCATGTGTGGAAAATAGGGGCATCCAGAGTTCAGGTTCAAACCATAAACTCCAGGTCAGTCATGGGACTAGTGTGAGAACTAAAACAATTGTTTAAAACTTTACTTTAGAAATAAAGTAAATCAAGGGACCACGCCGAATAACACGTAACGGGTTTTCTCCAAAGAATGCCAGTGCACAAAACAAACTGCGCAATGATTTTTGAAAAATTAAGCTATTATAAGACTCAGGTCTCATCACACAATGCAACGCAAGACGGAGGATAGAATTTTCACTTATAATAGCCAAACATGCTGATACATTTAAGACATATCATTATGATATTACTATAAGTATATAGTGTCAACATCACTTCAAATATAAAGGTATCAATCATAGACGGCATAGTATCCCATGCTACTATGTCGCCATACTAGGCTCCATAATCAAAACCGCACGATGTCGTATTGGAAGTTGGATTCCATCTATGATCCAAGGCAAGGGATCGTACTTACCGAATTCGAGACAATCTAGCCTATGTCTCAAGATCAGTCGCAACTGCACCCTGGATCTTCAGGGCCGGTCTACACTTACGTTAGTGGATTGGTAATTCATGAACAATATGTTTCTCGGCCCTACGGGGCGTACGTCTGGTTAGTATGTCGACCATATCCATCCATCGGCCCCGTAGTGACCAATATATCCAAGGTACCTCACTTTCCATCATCCACATAAGTAAAAAGGTCTGGGCTCCATACCATGAGACCACTCCTGGCTAGAAAGAAATGCATGTTCTCCCTGCAGGTCATACCGGGGTGTCAGCTCGCGAAGTAACGCTATACACAAAGCTATGCTATTTAAAGTCGTGCTTTGATCATCAACCATAAGGCTCTGCTTTTCAACAGAAGCCTTGATAATTTGCATCTCAGCATGACACCCTCACAATTCACACCATGCGACTGATGTCTATCAATATATAACCTCTAAGCTCGTACATCTCAGAGAAGGGGGTTAAGAAAGAGAATAAATTCTCCGCCACCAAAAAGATATATATTTAATAAAGATCAATCAATACAAAATAAAATCCAATGTCAGACACACATCCATTTGCAAGTTCGGTCTGGGTATGAACGAAACCAGAGGCACCCTGTTCCTCGTTCCATATATCCAATTCAGGAGAGAGTTCCTCGCATATCCGGTCGATCTCCAAGTACGTCTGGACAATCACCATTTATTACCTTGTCTTGGGTGTACAGCCCAATCAAGACATCAGTAATCATCCAAACGATGTGAAGACCTCTGGTCTTCAACCACCGTCTTCATCGTGGACTTATCGTCGAATCAGTTATTCAGAATGGGTATAAACCCGGCCTTTCCGAATAACTCGCGTATATCATAAACAAGTGTTAACAAAACACAACATAAACCTCATTCCAATTCTGAATAATCTTTTATTCAAATATTCATATCTTTTGGGAAAGGTTCCCATTAGTTTTATCAAATATAAATTCCTTAAAATTTATACTATAATCCGCCTTTGGATATCAATTGTAAACCAAATTAAGGTTTATAAACTAGTCGGGATTATTGAACCATACCGAAGTAACCATTTCTTTTACTGTCCCAATCCCAAACTATTCATCCCATGGAGCAAAACTGGTAATACTCCATATCTAATACCACGGTGTTAACGGTAAAATTAATTACCATTTCACGTTAAAATCTTATTAAAGATTTAACTACCGCCTGAAGTAAAATTGGTGGTACTCCATTCTCGATCATTTTACGAATTTGATAATTTAAATTATCAGATTCTCATTTTAATCTAACTAAAGTTTCATTAAAACTTCACTTAGTTTTAATCTTCCCAAAAATCAATATTAATGATTATTTAACTTTGGGAAATCAAACATGTCGCATCGACAATCTACACCGTACCACTGATTTCTACCGATATATAACCTCTAAGCTCGTACGTCTCAGAGAAGGGTGTTAAGCAAGAGAATAAATTCTCCGCCACCAAACAGATATATATTTAATAGAGATCAACAATACGTTTCGAAATACAATGTTAGACATGTAATCCTGTCTTCAATTGGGTTAAAGAACCAATGTCGTCTAAAACACAGTTCACGATAAACGCAAAATCACATTCCATTAATAATGGAATCTTTACGAAAAACAGATCAATATATAATTGATGTCAATTGCCATATCCGACTAGTAATATAAATGGAATAACGACAAAGCCTTTTAAATTCCATATATATAAACAGTTTTCCTCCACACAAGCTCACTTCGATTATTACCAAATCGAATTGCATTCAATTCCAATTTAATATATTAAATTGGAAAACTTTACTTTGGAAAATTTTCATTAAATCTTAGTTAAAAGATTTATAAATTCCAAACCATATCCTCACTATTAGTTGGGTTAAAGAACAAGTGTTATTTTAAACACCGTTCACGATAAACCCAAAAATCCAGTTCTTTTATTCAATTCCAATTAAATATTAATTAATTAGAAAACTTCACTAAATCTTAATTAAAAGACTTATTCTTTTCTCAACTGGGTTTAAGAACAGTGTTAGTAAAGACACTGCTCACGACATACTCAAAATCCTATTTAATATTAAATACAAGACTCTAAATAGAAATTATATCGGCTTATATTCAATACCAAATTCTGAAACTAACGGATATCGTATTGGGAATAACGATGTATGTATCTTCCAAATTCCTATAAAAATATCCATATAACCACAGAATCCAATATCGAAATATTTTGAAGATTATTTCCATTCTAATCCATTCCAATTTATTCATTCCAAATTCTGGTTATTTTAAAACCATTTCAAATTCAATTTATTTATTTAAAAACGTTGATTATCTTTCTAGTTAATAATTAGTTCATTTTAATAAAAATATATTTTTATCTTTACAAACGTGGAATTTTTCATCCTAATTCTTTCCAAATCATTTATCATGATTTTACACAAATTATTAATATTTTAAATAATTTTATTAAGGCCATTTCAGATGATTTCCATAAATGGTCATCAAACTGCATTTACAATGACCTTTTCCAAATTTGATTTCGACATAATTCCAAATCCAACCATTTGATTTCAAATCTCTTATATTCATTGGAAAGCTCTTTTCGATACGAACCCAAGGTTCTGGTTTTAGGAGAATCTGACGGTCGGATATCCCGTTACGTCCATTTGAAGTTAATGGTCGAAACTCGCTAACAGTCGCGGCGCGGCGCGTTCTATTCAAGCCATTAAATATATATATTATATATTTCATCAATTTCCATTTAAAACATATTTTATAAATTGTTTATAAATTCGTTTTAAACGAATCTCGCTTTCATTTCAATTTTAAATCAAAATTGAATAATCCTTATCATTATAATATTTAAATGACAATATTTATAAAATATTTGATTTTGAAATCACTTCTTTTTCGATATTCATTATAAAAATGAATAAATTCGATATAAATATCGTTCGCGTCAAAATAACGCATATCTAATTAATTCGGCTTCACACATTTTAATATTTTCGTGTCTTTCCAAAATTAAACATCAAAATCATATTTTAATCCTTTACAAAATATTATTTTAAAATATTCGTTATTTTAAAATATTCGTTCTTTCTAAATTGGAATCAAACACAATCAATTACCATATAATTTCAGTTATATGGATTTCATACATCGCATGTGTACAACGATAATAATAAACAATCATAAAAAATTCATACAACATCCAGAGTGCATTTTACAATTGTACATGCATTAAAATAAATAAATAACGCTTATACAGTCTGTCAACCCATCGATTGACATACAACTAAACAATTGGGATTAGTGTACGTCAAATATCATCCCAACACCCGTATGGGGTTTCAACCAACAAATACTGAATATTATTTGTGCAGTTGTGCGATGAATAAAATTTATCGTCCTAGTCAATATCAGTTAAATGAGTGTACATAAACAAATTGTCCAATTCATAAATGACTATTTATTTTCGTTTCAAGAGAATTTTATGTCGTTCATATATACTTTAAAAATTATATTTTTAACGAGAAAATATTGAATATTTTTAATAGTTCATACATTCAATAAAAATGATATTTTCATTGTTCAAACATTTTATTCAACACATGAATATTTTGAATATTCCATTTCACATCACAATCAAAACACAATATAGTCCAAACAAACAACCATGATTTGTACAATAAATGGTGTCGGAGGGTTCTAATCTCCATCTGCATCCTAGCATATATTTAACTCTAAAATAATTAGAGTGAGAAGGAGTTCTCACCTTTGGTTTCCACTCCGTCATTTTTCAACGGACGATGGTTTGGATTCAGTTTTGCTTCCAACCGGTTCCATCGCAATCTATTTTACGCGGTTTATGTTAAAAATCACATTTTTAAACAACGATCTTTATAAATAAAAATCACATTTTTATTATGCTATATATATTTTTTAAAAATCAAATTTTTATCTATGCTATGTATATATAAAAATCATACTTTTTTATTATCATGCTATATTTATTAAAAATCATTTTTTTAAAAAAATGATATTTTTAAAACAATGTATATAATTTAAAAATCATATTTTTATAACAAAGGTATTTATATTAAAAATCAGATTTTTTTACATTACTACTTTATATTAAAAACTGGAAATAAAATCAATGCTTATATATATATATATGTATATATGCTAATGACATTTTTAACATTAATTCATTAATTAAGGTAATTAATTAAAAAAACCTTTCTTCCTCAGCGCAACGCAACCGAAAACTACTTCAAAACTAGGGGTGCCATTAGCGCCTCCTACCCGTCGCCTGCACCAGATCTGGACCCACCTCCTCGAAGACCTTCGCGAGAACAACCTCCAGCCAGAGCCACTCGCTGTTCGATCCCTCCATCGTCACCAAAAACCATGGCGAACAGTGCCATTTCGAGCACCCCCACACAAGAAATGCGGAGCTCCATTTTCGATCACACCCGTTCAATATGGAGAGCTCACGAAGCTCTTCAATTTCATTTTGCAGATTTTGATTTTCATTGAACCGATTTGAAGAAAAGAGGGGGAGGAGTTTGAGGCGATAATTGTCGTCCGTCATGTTGGAGGCGGGATTAATTTTGACCAAGCTGAAAAGGATTTTAGTTTTTGGCCATCTCTTTGACTTAAGCCCTTATATATATATATATATATATTTATATATTAATTCATTAAAACGAGATTTTTCAATTGAACTCCAAATGAAACCCAACAACTATCGCCCCTAGCTAAATAATCCCATTCCGGACACAATGGAATTCGTTTCGTAAGCCAATTTGGCTGTTTCAATCAGTTTTCATCAAAATTGAAATATAAATCAATATATATTGAATTTAAATGTACATTTTAATTTACCAAGGCCACATACTGACTCCAAAAATTCCTGAAAAATAAATCTATCTATGTTCTGATGATACGGTGGTAACAAAACTAATTTCGTTGAATTTGGAGATGGTTTGAAAAATGGTCATTTTCCAGTCGATTAAATTCAAACTGAACTGACCGAACAACTTTAAATTCACCACGCTCACATATCAATTCCAAAGATTATGAAAATTGGAATCTAGCAATAATTTGACATTCCGGATCCAACAAAATTGGTTTCATTGAAAATGGAGGTCCATTGCAAAATGGCTTTTTTTTTAAATGTTATATATTATATTAAAATGTATATAAATTTCATAGCAACTATTTCATATTTTAAACTGGACATAACTTATTATTTATATTTTGAAATCTGAAATTTTCACATACATTAGAAAGATATAATTAAACAAATTCAAATATTTCTTTTTTTACTGAAATCCGATTATTTTGAATTCTGTACATTCATTTTAAATTTCAAATCAAATTTTCAAACTACCGCGCCATTTCATGCTCGTTTTATAATTAAAATAAATTTGTTCGTTCTAACTTCGATTTAAATAAATTTTTAGTCGTTATTATTTAAAATAAGTAATTTTAAATGTTGAAAATCCATTAAAATAGCTAAAATAAAAAATTTAAATTGGTTCTGAAAATCCGGGTTGTTACAATCTCCTCCACTTAAAATCTTTTCTTCCTCGAAAAAGAAAGGAGCTGAAAGTTGTTTAACTAACCAACTCAACTTTCATTCTGGCTTTCATTCTTCAACTTTTCAGTTTTTAAAATTTTTCAAATTCTTCAAAAATTTGGCTAAGACCCTAAATTTTTGAAAAATTTCGCCATAATCTCCTTTATACGGGGAGACCATTAAAACCGCAATTTGCTGCACAGGGCCCTCATCAGTCCAAAAGAAAAAGCCAAGCGGCTAGCCAATCTGCATATACTCGATCGTCCAAAATCAATATAAAAATAAAATACTCAAAGACGTATAATAGGGTTTAAATTTTCAAAACAAAGTTTGTTTTTATTTTTATTTTAAAAATAGAACTCTTTGAAACTCATTCTAAGATACTACTGATCCCATCTCTAACGAGTCATTCTTATTGGATATTACTAATCCAGTCTCTGATGAATTCTTTCGTTTGGTTCTAGTGTGTCTTATTCTCGAGCTCTGTAAACCAAAGCTCTGATACTAAGATGAAACGACCCTAACTCGCCCTTAAGGGAAAGCCCAGATTGGGCTGAGAACACGAAAAATCAGAACATAAACAGAAGAACATTACATTGCTATTACAACAATTATATCAGAGTATAAGAATATAACAGAGTATAAATGAATAATATCATCAGAAAGTATCAAAGGTTCAAATAATTTACATAGCAACAGAAAAATAATACATAACACAATTGAAAGGAATACACGGATACAAAGCTTTTCAAATATAGCTTCAGCTGTAAATCTAGGATCCTGAAAAAGAAATATTTGCAAAAACCCAACTACTAGCTGCCCGTGTGGAAAATAGGGGCATCCAGAGTTTAGGTTCAAACAATAAACTCCAGGTCAGTCATGGGACTGGTGTGAGAACTAAAACACTTATTTAAAACTTTACTTTAGAAATAAAGTAAATCAAGGGACCACGCCGTATAACACGGAACGGGTTTTCTCCCAAGAACACCAGTGCATAAAACAAACAGCGCAATGCTTTTTTGAAAAATGAAGCTATTATAAGACTCAGGTCCCATCATACAATGCAACGCAAGCCCAAGGATAGAGTTTTCCCTTATAATGGCCAAACATGTTTGGTACATTTAAGACAAATCATTTTGATATTACTATAAGTATATAGTGTCAAAGTCACTTCAAGTATAAATGTGTCAATCATAGACGACATAGTATCCCATGCTACTATGTCACCACACTAGGATCTACAATCAAAACCGCACGATGTCGTATTGGAAGTTGGATTCCATCTATGAACCAAGGCAAGGGATCATCCTTACCGAATTCGAGACAATCTAGACCACGACTCAAGATTAGTCGCAACTGCACCTTGGATCTTCAGGGCTGGTCCACACTTATATCAGTGGATTGGTAATTCCTGAACATTACTTTTCCCCACCTTATGGGGGCGTAAGTCTGGCAGTATGTCGAACATATCCATCCATCGGCCCCGTAGTGACCGATACATCCGAGGTACCTCGAAACCCATCATCCACATAAGTAAAAATGTTTGGGCTCCATACCATGACACCACTCCTAGCTAGAAAGAAACGAATGTTCTCCCTGCAGTCCTCTCCCTTTTCTGGTTCATACCAAGGGTGTGAAGCTTGCAAATTAATGCTATACACAAAGTTATTCTATTTAAAGCCATGCTTTGATCATCAACCAGAAGATTTTGCTTTCCAACAGAAGCCTTGATCGTTTGCATCACAGCATGCCACACTGGAAATTCATGCCATGCGACTGATGTCTATCGATGTATAACCTCTAAGCTCGTAAGTCTCAGAGAAGGGTGTTAAGTAAGAGAATAAATTCGCTGCCACCAAATAGATATATATATTTAATAGAGATCAATCAACACAGAATAAAATCAGATGTCAGACACACATCCATTAAAAAGTTCGTTCTGGGTCTGAACGAAACCGGAGGCACCTTATTCCTCGTCACATATGTCCAATACAGGAGAGAGGTCCTCGCATATCCGGTCGATCTCCAAGTACGTCTGGACGATCACCACTTATTACCTTGTCTTGGGTGTACAGCCCAATCAAGACATCATTAATCATCCAAATGATGTGAAGACCTTCGATCTTCACCCACCGTTTTAATCGACTTATCGTCGAATCAGTTATTCAGAATGGGTGTAAACCCGGCCTTTCCTAATAACTCATGTATATTATAAAAAAGTGCTACACAAACACAACATACACCTCATTCCAATTCTGAATATTCTTTTATTCAAATATTCATATCTTTTGGAAAAATCGCCATTAATTTTATCAAATATAAATTCCTTTAAATTTATACTTTAATCCTCCTTTGGATATCAATCCTAAACCAAATTAAGGTTTATAAATTAGTCGGGATTATCGAACCATACCGATGTAATCATTTCTTTTATTATCCCAATCCCAACACATTCATCCCATAGAGATAAACTGGTAATACTCCATATCTAAGACCATGGTGTTATTGGTAAAATTAATTACCACTTCACGTTCAAATCTGATTAAAGATTTAACTATCGCCTGGAGAAAAACTGGTGGTACTCCATTCTCAGTCATTTTCCAAATTTGATAATTTAAATTATCACATTCTCATTTCAAACAAATTAAAGATTCATTAAAAATCCATTTAGTTTTAATCCTCCCAAAAATAAATATTAATGATTATTTAACTTTGGGAAAACAAACATGTCGCATCGACAATCTACGTCGTACCACTGATTTCTGTCGATATATAACATCTAAGCTCGTACGCCTTAGAGAAGGGTGTTAAGCAAGAGAATAAATTATCCGCCACCAAACAGATATATATTTAATAGATATCAACAATATGGTTCGAAATACAATGTTAGACATGTAATCCTGTCTTTAACTGGGTTAAAGAACCAATGTCGTTTAAAACACAGTTCACGATAAACCCAAAATCACATTCCATCTATTACTTAAACATAAAAGCACAATCCCAACAATGCTGATGTGGCATCACCTTTGCCTTCTCATTTCAAAATAAAGAGATTTACTTCACTCCATTCTTTAATTTTTAGTTTTCCCAACACGACTCTCCCACGTTTGCAGGGATATAGAATTATTCCTCTCCCATCACTCCTATTCTCATTCTCAACCATTCTCTCTCCTCTATCAAACTGCTCCCTTCTCATCTCACCCATTCCCTACATGCTTTTCCTCTTCTGAAATCAAAATTAAAACTCCAAAACCAACTTCTTAACCCACATCTAATTTCCATGCTTCGCAGATTTAATCCCTCCTGACCATCTTTTACTTTCAATTCCTCACTCTTTTAATAACCTTAACTTCTGATTAACCATGGAGTTTGCTCCCAAGCGACTGCATGTGATTTGTCTATTCCTACAGTGTTACAATTTTTTTCCTTCCACGATTTTGTTAAACAATTATCATTTCTGACCACATCCACACATAAATCTTGACGATACAGAATTTTCAGCCTGAAGCGTGGATCTGCTCCTGTTCTGGTACTAGAGGAGACGATTGGCCATCAAAATGGACATCGGGTAGCACTACCCATGAATTGCTTCTAGATGTTGGTCAGATAATTATCAAATTTCCGTACTTTGTAGATTTAATCCCTCCTCCCCATCTTCTACTTTAATTCCTCACTGTATTAGTGACCTTAACTTCTGATTAACCATGGATTTTTCTCCCAAGCGACTGGAAGTGATTTGTCGATTCCGAAATTTTTAATTCCTGCTACAAGTATTACAATTTTTTTTCCTTCCGCGATTTTGTTAATCATTTATCATTCTTGACTACATCCACAACTAAATCTCGACGATGCAGAATTTTCAGCTTGTAGCGTGGATCTGCTCCCATTCTGGTACTAGAGGAGACTATTGGCCATCAAAATGGACATCGGGTACCACTACCAATGAGTTGCTTCGAGATGTTGGTCAGGTAATTAATGATAAATATGATTTTTAGCTTAAGCCCATATATATTTTTCTATGTGTTAATTTTTTAGAAACTAAATGATATAATTATTTAAATGAGTGTTTCAATTTTTTTCCTGTTTGTTTTCGTGTCAAACAACACAATTTATTGCGAAGGAATTTAATAAAATGAAAATAAAAGCAATAGTCGACTATAATTTTTATTGAAATGCAAATTGTCAACAATACCAGTTTTTAACATTGATCGAAAAAGATGCTAAAGTTCAGACTTGAACCGTAAACAAAATATGTTAAATTTCTGTAATATAAGCTACTATTTATAACCCTATTTAATTTACAATATTGTCAACAATCCACTCAACATTATGGACTTTTCCTGTCTTCTCCTCTTTAGCAACGTCCAAGTGAACAACTTTAGCCTTTGATCCAAACCTCATCTAAAAAATAACAAACAAGATTTATAGTCAACAAAATGCTACATAATATTTTAATTCGAAAAACTTACATAAATTGTATAAATAAAATAGCCTATCTTGCATTAAATTTGTTACTAACTCCGTTTATGGTTTTATCTAAACAAATTTTATGTTGATCAATATTAGTATTAAAAATTGTTCATAATAACTTATGATATTAGCAAATAGTCTTCTACTGACTGCTTTTTCCAAATTGTGTTGGTATCAGATTGAATCATTGATATTTCCATTTGTTTTGCACTTTTGTTAATCTTACCTAGCAAAGAAAAGAATGGATTGGATCAGACTAATGACTATGAGTAAATTATTAACATGAAAGTGTATTTAGTTTCATAAGTGAGAAAAAAACTATATTTTAATGAAAATATGTTTCCTATCCATTTTTAACATAATCTCCGCAATAAAATAGTTGTGTTAGCTCTGTATAAAATCAATACACTTAAATGAAAAAAAAGGTAGCTAACACTATTTCTCTTTATTTTCTTTATCGAAGCACATGCTATGTGTGTGCATACGCACTTACATTGAAAAAAAAAATAGTCTAATTCGTCTTTGCCCCTTTTAATGAGAACACACACACACACACACATAATCTGTGCAAAAGTTAGCGAACAACATTGAATTTGCAGTTGTGCATCGGTAGTTAATTTACAGTTCGTGGACATCTATAATTACACGACACTATCCTACGTGGTATAGCTGTAGGGGTAAAGTATTATTGGCTTTTTTGTATGAATTAAATACATTGTTGAAAGTCCTATCACACAGCTGGCAGCTTAGAATTATACTTCACAGTACCTTGGATTTTTTTAGAGTAAATAAATGGCAATACTTTAGTCATCTGACTTTGATTTACTTGAAATATTGCCCACTTCTGATCTCCTTTAAATATTTTTTATGCTGCGGGACTTTTTTGGAAAATGCATGTTGCACATTTTGATATGGAACATAAAGTTTTGGCCTAAAACCATAAACTTTTGGTAAGATTGGTTGTAGAATTCAGTGTCTTGGTATATCTGAGATGTATCTACCTTAATTTTGCTGCTGTGCAAGAGCTGCTTGACAAAAAATCATTTGAACAAGAAGAAAGTCCCAAAGATCCATTGTGATATATATGTCATTATTGTCCTGAAAACTAATTGAGAAAAAATAGGAAAAAAAATGGTTCTTGGCTTCCATATTGACTATTTATTTTATCATTAATATGGCTGATCTTCTACCCCTAGGTGCAAATTTTAGGATATAACCATCTGATCAATTGATATTTTACTCTATTAATTAGGGTGTATATGTAACAACCCGAAATTTAACAACGTGTTAAAACAAGAATAAAGGCAGAATTAAAATATAAAATCTGAATCAGGAGAAACAGGCTATGCCATTGCGTTTGACTCGGAAAAATACGCGAAATAGAATCTGAAATTTCATAAATCGGAGTCCGTATGGCTGAGATATGGCCTTCAGAAGTTTCACGAAAAATCAGAACTCAAAACAGATTTCAAAAACACAGAAAACAGGCTAGGCGGGAAAAATCCCGCCAGAACCAGGTCGACCTTGGGGTCGACCTGGGGGTCGACCTGGTGGGAACCAGGTCGACTATAGAGTCGACCCCAGGGTCGACCTGGGGGTCGACCTGCCTGGTCAGCCCGGTCGGCCTGGTGCACCTGTTTTGGCTCCTGGGTCCTGTTTTGGAGGCTTGAGACGATTTTTGAGGGTTCAGATCTATCCTAGGGTTTATCCTACGGCCTAAACTACTCCTAATCTCTATAAAAAGACCCCTAAGCCTACCCTAAACCCTCACAAATCACTCATGCCACGAAGTGTTGCCCAAATGCCAAGTGATCATGGCCTCCATCTCCAATTCCTAGAGACTATGCATTCAAATCGGGTTCAAATCAAAAGGTGCAAGCTTTCTACACCAAATCGAGGAGGGATCAACATTGCTATGCAAATTCCATGACGATTCTTCGACAAAGGAGCCACCTTTCTTCGTCAAGATGATGCATGATCCTTTCCTAAGCCTCGCTATGTAAGTTCTAGCTACTTGTAGATTCTAACGGTGGTTCTAATGTGACATGGGATAAAATGTGATGAAACATAAGTATGCTAGCCTATATGAACCTTATCATGTCTCTTTTTCTTGAACCTATGACTTTGGGCTATGCTTAGTGACTAAATCATGCCACTTATGTTATATTTAACCTAGTACATCTTGCAAGTTTGAATCTTTATCCATGGAATGTTAGCATGAACCTTTGGGAACCACTTGACTTGTGAAAACATTGGCAAAGACTTGACTTTGGGGCTTATGCATGTAAATGAACCCAAACCCCTTATGTATCATGCATGTTTGTGGCCAAATTCACTTATGATACTATGCATGCTTGTGGCCAAATTTCCTTATGAAACTATGCATGCTTGTGGCCAAATTCCCTTATGATACTATGCATGTTTGTGGCCAAATTCCCTTATGATACTATGCATGTTTGTGGCCAATATGTTGGCATAATACCCTACTATGTGACTCGCTTCCACTTGGGTTGGAAATACGTTTGGGTAGCTTAGGAAAAACGTGGGTATGACATGAAAAACTTGACATGGGGTTTACATGAGAACATGACATTCATGATACATTTAAATATGGTCATGACACGTGGGAAAACATGGAACTTGAACTAGACATGGGTGGGTTGTAAGTGTAATAAGACACTAGACCAAACATGAAAGTGGCCAACTCGAGGTTGGGTTGAGTTTGTAGCATAAATCTACCCGGACCCGCCCGGCTTAACTAGTGGCTACAAACAATAGGACCCAATGTGAGTAGTTGGTCACATAGCACTTAAAACCCGAGGTTGGACTAGGTTGTGGTGTAAATCTACCCGGACCCGCCCGGCTTAACTAGTAAACACAACAAAGTCTAATGTGAGAGGTTGGGGTGCATTAATCTAATTAATGCCACATGAAAAGGTTAAGTAATTTTGATTAATGACACTTAACCGATATGACACGAATGGGTAGGTTAAGTTAAACCGGACTTGGTTCCTTAATGACACTTAACCATGTAAGACAATTAGGGGATGGGGTTAAGTAATCCATACTTAACTAATCTAACACGGTAAATTTGATGGGGTTAAGTAATCCATACTTAACTAATCTAACACGGTAAATTCGATGAGGTTAAGTAATCCATACTTAACTAATCTAACACGGTAAATTCGATGAGGTTAAGTAATCCATACTTAACTAATCTAACACGGTAAATTCGATGGGGTTAAGTATTTCACACTTAACTAATCCGACTTGGTAATTAGATGGGGTTAAGTAACTTAGACTTAACTAATCTAAAACACGGTAATTAGATGGGGTTAAGTAACCTTCACTTAACTAATCTAAACACGGTAATTCGATGGGGTTAAGTTAAACACTTAACCAATCTAAACTTGGTAATTCAATGAGGTTAAGTAACCAATACTTAACCAACTTAACATGATAATTTAATGAGGTTAAGTAACTTATACTTAACCAATTATACATGATGATTTGATGAGGTTAAGTAACCTATACTTAACCAATCTAATAGGTGGATCTGATAAGGTTAAGTCACAAGACCTTTTAAAATTAGGCTTAACCATTGTAACACGATTAGTGGATGGGGTTAAGCTAACCCATACTTGACCAATCCGACTCGATAATCTGATGGGATTAAGATAATCTGTGCTTAATCAATCTAACATGATAATCTGGTAGGGTTAAGACAAATAAACACTTAACTAGTTTGACTTGATAGGGTTAAGTCATGAGCTTCTTGGTACACTTAACCAACTTGTAGGGCTAAGCCTTGAACTTAAATACTTAGCCAATCTTGACATGATTCGTAGGCGGGCTAAGTCACGAACCTGAATAACAACACTTAACCCAATAGACAAAACCCTAGTGGGAGGAACTAGGTAGAAAATCGTGGTTAATCAAGGGTAACGGGGAAAAGAAGCTAAGTGGTAAACCTTAGTTAAGTATAACTAAGTAATAATTCTTAGCCAAGGACATGGGACTAGTTCATGAATGGATGAGTAACCCGATATGGTAGATCATCGCTTAAACACACGAGGAGGAGCAAATTATCCGACTTGGATAAGGGCTCCAACGAACTGGCTGACGAAGCGGTAGCTTCGGGGGACGTGAGGGTTCTCTTGGTATCCCTCTGTGAGGTGGCAGGTGGTCCATGAAACCCGGCCTCACAGAGGTTAAGGTCTGCGATAGAAGAGCGAAGAGTTTGCCTTGGTTGCTATGCGAGCGACCTAAAGACTAGGATGGATTAGCGTGGAGTCGACGATACTTGATTTTGCCCTGGATAGCAGGTCGCCGGCTACTTACCATCTTTAGTCAATCGTGCACGAGCGGAAAGGCAGAGAACTCCCAACAGACCATGTTCTTGCTATCGAGTCATGGGTGAGGTTGGCCCATAGGAAAGTGGGGCTATAGTGGGGCCGGGATGTAGTTCTCATACATGATTTTTCTTGGATTGCCTTTCAGTAGTTGAGGGAGCGGTCACGTGGGACCATAGCCACGGATACAAAAACAGACCTTGATATCTGCATCAGCAGACGACTTAAAGCTCCAGACCGAGTTCCGTATTTCTTGATTTGCCCGGGCATGGAACTCGGGTGGCACATTGAGATACATGTGCGTCTAGTCATGGAAAACGATTCACGATACATACGTGGGATAAAGGGCGTGGTTGACGGGTGGCATAATCCGTAGTGGTCCTAGGTGGCCAAAACCCAAACCGAGACACGGAAACGTTCATTAGGTGGCATAATCCCTAGTGGTCCTAGGTGGCCTAAATCCTAAGTGAACACGCGATAGTTCATGGTAAGAAAACATAACTAGATCAAGGGTGGCAGTCCAAAACAACTTCAAGGATAAAATGGTACTACGTTGAGGTGGTATAGATTTACATGGGAAAGCCCGTACGGCCTACGGCAAAGGACTGAACTTATACATGGAAAGAAACATACGAGTGGGGAAAACCTACATATGTTATATATCAGGTTGACATGGACCATTACATGACATTGGGCAAGGGACATTCATAGTTAACACATGACGCGGGTGGGGACACTAGTACGAGAGGTGCAGAGCAAATGTACATGATAGATACCGTGGGATGTTATACATGATAGATACCTTGTGATAGTATACTTGATAGAAACCTGACGATGTGATACCTTGATTCTTGACACCGTAGTTTATCATGATACCTTGGTTTACCTTGCTATAGTAGTTCATCCAGTTATCTTGGTTTAGCTTATCTATCTTGTTGTCATCCTTATGTTTACTTTCAGTTTATGCATGTCATGTTACCTTTACCTGTTTTTATGCTGGAAGTAGATAGGACTTACCAGTCTTTATGACTGACCCCGTTTTCTTTCGCCTCTTTTTCTTCCGTTCCCCCCCCCCCCCCCCAGGTTTTTAGGGAGGAAACACTGTTATTTAGTTCGGACTTCCTCTGCTTGAAGGTCATCATGCATGGCTTGGACTTTTCTTGGCTATGGCTACCTTACTGTTTTATTTGGGGAATAATTTATGAAAAGGTTTTATGCTTCTTTACTATAGCAAGATAGGTTTTAATGTATTCTGATGTAAAAGGCTTTAGACCTTATTTTATAAGGTAATGAAATTTGTTTTACTTCCGCTTTTTTATGTATATGTTCTGTCTTGTAATATTTCTGCGCATGTTTACCTCGATAATGCTTCACCAAACCTAGTGCATTCCCTTTGTGAGTGACCCTAGCGGAGGTGGGGTGTTACAGTATATTTAAGTTCTTTAAATGCAACTGTATTGATTGTTGGGTTTTTTTAAACTATCGTTTCAGTTCTATATTATATCATAAAATCATATTATATCATTTATAGATCATGATATAGATCTGGCGCAAGTATATCATGTTTCTTCCATAATATTTTCTATGTATAAAGTTTGCTAATCGTATCATATCCATGGCAGAAGTATATCATTTTCTGCCTTATTTTTTTTTTAAATTAGGATATCATATCTTAAGATAAAATGTCAAAGATGAAGATATTGATTAGGCAAGGGAAATTATTTACTCATAATGAATGCAAATGAATTATGTACTTCCATGTTTTCACTTATGATATTTCATTTGGATCAATTTTAAAATTTAAACCTGCTCTAATGCAAATTAGTTTACCCACAAATATAAGATAGTCATAGATGTAAGTGTTACTACTATTAAATCGGCTTCAACCATTATTTATGCTGTCATAATTCACTTCACTCATGCATGCTAAAGCCTATGGTGTAAGCTTGCTGCACTTGCTAAGCTAAGGCATGCTGACGTACATCATTTCACGTAAAAATGTTTGGTTTGTGCTTCACAACAAAAAAAAAAGCTATGATACTTTTTTTACATTATCATCAACAATAGCAAAATGTAATTCACGGTGTTGACTTATGCATAAGAACCAGCATTCACAAATAATTTAAGAGGCTCAATGAATGAAACAATAGTATCTACTCATAATATTTTTACTTTTATGTCTTTTTAAAATGTTTCTTCAATCGATGAATATTTTTGAGATCCTCACATATACCTTCTTTCCTTCTCCACTATTTAATATATGGATGCTGCTAGAAAGCCCGAAGGATTTTTTGTCAAATTGCACGAATTTAGGATCCAACAAGTGTTATTCATGGGTGCATTATCCCAAGTTCTAATCCTATGGTACATATATTTCTGACATACTTTTCGCACTTGTTTTTCGGACATCCAAGAATTATCGTTAATATATAGTAACATGCTTTGATGGATTTAATTACACATGTTAAAGACATTTAATGTGCATCGGTTTGAATTTATTTGACTGTTTTACTTTATAACATTTAAACAACCAATTAGGCCAATTTTAAATATCTTTTGCAATTTCATACTGAAATATTTCTGCTGAATATTACATTTCAGTTGACATGCGCTCAGCCATATATGTAACGATGCATTTTTTGTCCTCGAATTTTACAACTTATTGTTATTACTTTTTATAACGATATTCTTCGTGTTACTATTAAATTGGTTGTACAAATTGTAATCTGATAAACAAATTACACCATTTTATGCTAATTTCTTGCATAAATTCAATATTTCAATCTCTGTTCTACTATTAGTTAAAAACTTATGTCACCTAAACAATTCCCCGGCTACGTCTTACTTGGTCTATATTTGCTCAAAACCTGTTTTCATATCTTTCTAACTTTGTTATAGGTTTTTGATAAAATGTTGGTTTGAATTGTTACACTATATTCATTTTTTTCTCTTTACACACATTTACTTGCTTCTATTGTCATGGTCATTTTACGTACATTTTGCTACTTACTTGAAATTTCACACCTAAACATTGTCGAAAATGGCATTAATTTATACATTTATTCACCTATTACTCAAGTAAAGCGATGCTGACTATATTTGTTAACTTGAACAAAGTTTTATTACTAAAATGGTTATTTTATTTCTTATATTGTTGCATTTTTATGAAACATTAACTGTTTTCAGCAGTAGCATATAAGCAACATGTGTTGCGGATGCTGAAACTAAGAATATATTAATGCATGAATATTTTTGAGATCGTCACATACACCCTCTTTCCATGCTTCCTATTTATTACAAAGTAATATGCTGTTATGGATTTAATTAGACATGTTAAAGACATTTAATGTTCAGCGGTTTGAATTTGTTTACCTGTTTTACTTCATAACATTTTAACCACCAATTTGGGCTAATTTTCTTTCATATTTTATTTGCATTAGTGTGAGACTTTACACTTTCATAGTAATTACTTCAACCAACACGGTTTGTTTTTTAGTAAATATAAATAAAGGACTAATAAATCTGAATTTATTATAGTGCTTGAGAAGAGAAGAATCAGTGGAGATCCTTCAAGCAAGTTTTGTTAAAGAGATATAGTTATATTCTCCGTGTCATCGTTTATCTTCAGTCGAAGAATTAAAAGGTATGTCAATAATGCTAGATTCTCTTGCTTAAAATGACAAGTCCTTCATTTTATTTTCTTGATTTACCATTTTCAAAAACTTTATTGGTTTGGTTTGGTCAATTGACTATCACTAATTTAAAACTAAACAATAAAATTTATGTAACATATTTTAGGTTTATTTTCTTCATTTGTGTTGTGTGTTCTGTTTATTTACTATATGATTGGATTTATTTTTAACAGAATATGGTTTGACCACTGTACTATTGGATTTACTTTTAACAAAATGAAATTATACAATGATTGTTATTTTTAATATGTCTTAGAGTTTCTTCCTCAATCAGCCTTGCATTCTAAGGCAGGAAATCAGTCAGTCAACGGTTGTCTTTGTCCTTCATAGTCTGCCTGTTTGAAATAGATAAATATGATAAAAAAGCAAGTTCACACCCCTGCAAAAATAGGGGTCACTATAACAATGCTTCATTTCAGTTTTTTGCTTTTGTAAATTGTTGTGAATATTTGGTTTAGACATATTAAACCATGATACACACATGCTTTTATGATACACATAAGCAATCTATGAATATTAAATTATTTTTATGGTGTTAGTGTTGGTATATGGAAAATAAGGTGGAATCTTCATAAATTTTTGTAACCTAAGGAACATATTTAAGGCCTTAATTATCAAGTTGTTAATTTGATGCTAACGTTGTATACGATGCCATAAAATTTATGCCCGTAGTAAGATACTGCTTTGGTAATTGTTACAGCTGCTTCTGGAACAATTTTTTAAGCATTTGTATGTTTTGCCTTGTATTTTTGGCCTTTCACTGAACCTTTCACAATTTCATTGATTAGTAACCTATTTGGGACTCTATGTACCACCACTAGACCAAGCTAGGAACCTGAAATGGATTTGTATTTTGTGGAGTTCTTCAAATTTGGAATGTTATTTTATTGATGTTATCCGAAGCATGCAATTACAGGCAAACAATTAGGAATGCATCAACTTACCACGTATGTGCCCTCAGTATAATTGGGTCTTAGATTTTCCACATTTATACCAAACATTTTTCCATATCGAATACACTTCGATTATATAAAACAATATATGACATTTAGTAGAGTGTTGCATGAATATACATTTCTTTAAAGATTATTCTTTCACACTTTTGAGGAAATATAACAAACGGTCTTGATTACTTTCTATGCCTATATGCTCATATACATTAGCTTCTCCATATATTTTATGCCAATACCAGGTAACAACTGATCACAACATAGGTTAATCCTTTTTAAATATCATTACAAAAAACATATTTAATCTAAGAATAATTTTTATCAAGTCAACAAATAAAAAAAATTGGTATTTGAATGTAGTTGCCTTTAACTTACTTCTACCGTGTGTGTACGCTGTAAATCTAATGATTTGAAATTTAATTATGTTTTTCAGGATAATGAATAAGTATTGAATAGGTATTATTGTACAAGTTTAACAAATCTATGTTTTATTAAATTCTTCTGCTTTTTCCATTATTGTCATAAGTTGCTGAATTAAATGTGTATTGGAATTAATTTGTTCCTAAAAAATTGATTTCTTAATTGCATTGCAAATCATACAAATTGTTTCATTTTGAATTGCAAAGTTAAGCATTCAAATTAAATATGATAAAGTTTTTATGAGCATCCTTGACATGCTTGATGCATATTTCAATGATATTGTTTAATGAACAAATGTAATTATTCTCCCCTTATTCGAAATTGTTTAAACTATTCGATTTGGGTGCGTTATTGTACTTAATTATATTGTACTATCGTTGATCTATAATAATGCCTTTACATTAAAACTGTGAATTTTTGTATTATGTTGCTTTAAAAATTTTACTTTAATAAAAAATTGTACTATCGTTGATCTATAAGCTCTCTTTCATGGCGGACTCCCTCCGCTTCTCTTTCCCCTTTCCAGCCAAATATCGTGCCGCGTTCCGCCCCCGTCCTCCTATTCTTCCTTCTCCTCTTCCGCCTCACCGTTCTCCTCCTCCTTCGGTCCGTCGTCCTCCTTCATTCACCCGCTCTCGCCCTGCTCCGCACCCTCGTCCTCGCTCATCTTCTCTGTATCATCCTCCTTCTTCCTTCCGCTCTCGCCCCCCTTATCACCCTCCTTCTTCATACCAGCACCACTCTCGCTCAGTTTTTCATAAACCCACCCTTTTCTCCTCCCATCGTCCCCATGCCCTATCATCTCAGGTTGGTCAATCGTTCTCTCCTCCCGCTTCAAAAAATTTCTTTCGTCAAAGTTCAAGTCATCCGCCTCCTCAAGTGATTACCTGTAATAACCGCTTTGATGCTCTAAAAAATCTTCCAGAAGATAGACCAAAAAAATCCTATGCGGAGGTAGCTTCATCTCCTCCGTTGGATTCATCTGATCGCACGTCTGCGAGAAAATCATCAAAATTACCTGCTTTCTCTTCAATTCAGAACATGGTCAATTTCCTGAAGAGCGATCGTCGCTGTATTCAATGTGCAGATAAAGGACACGTGGCAAGTGCCTGCAGGAATTCAAAAATTTGTTTTTTTTGCTCAGGCTACGGCCACTTATGTACACGTTGCCCTAAAAAAAGAATGCAAAGAGGCATCTCAAAACATGTGCGTAAAGGTGTCCATTGGAATGATGCACCTTCTGCAGCGTGGGTCCCTCGTGCATCAACTCAATCTGATCGAAACCAGAAGAGTCCACATCGTTCCAGCTGTCGGCAATCCACGCCCTCTCCAACTCCTATTCCCTCCTCTCCCATCTCTCCCGCATTAAACTCTGAAAATATGAATCAGTTTGTAATGGCAGACTCATCAAACTACATTGTTGGCACCGTGATTTCGGGCGGCTGGAGTATTACATCGCTTCACTTCATCCTATCTAATGCTTTTAGCTATCGCGAATGGCCTATGTGGATATATAGAAAAAACTCTTTCATCGTCTCTTGCCCAAACGCATGGATCAGAGACCAAGTCTTGTTCTGGAAGCTCATTGCGAAGCCAGGAGGAGCTATATACTTTGAGCCTTGGTCTGAGGCTGAATGGGAACCGGAAGCGGTGTTAGAATGCGAATCATGGGCAAAGGTGGTAGGTTTTCCAGAATTTCTAAGGTACAATTCTGCTGCAGTCAAAAATATTCTTAGTCCTTTGGGAAATGTTGTAGCTTTAGATGACTGTGAATGGGCTCACTTCGATCACAGAAACCTATTTATCAAAATTCAATTTTTTGAGGGGATTGACCTAAACACTTTTCTTGTGGTTAACATCAATATGAAGAAACATCTCATAAAAGTCCAACGCTGCATCCATGAACACCCAGGTGTTAAGCCTGAATCCTTACTTATTGGTAATATCGACGAGCTTACGATTCCTTGCATGCATGACTACTTCGATGATTCCATGGAAATTGCACCAAATGACACAAATGCTATGGCCATACCTGATGTGGACCCTGAAGTAGCCCAAACCCCTCAACAGAACATGAACCACCTTTTCAACACCGACTTGCTCTTCCAAAACATCCCTATGTCCTTCCCGTTCTCTATCCCCCTCCCAATTACCCCACTCCAAATTGATGACCCCACAGCAACTGCCCCTCCCATCGCGATCCCTCTTGACAATCAATCGCCACCTCAACCTTTTCTCCCCCTCCAGCAAATCCTCCCAGCTGACTCTACCCATAATGCTGAAGAAGAGAACTGGACCCAGTTTCTTTCACCGGTCATTGTCAGACGAAGTGCAAGGATCAACAATAAAGAGGACCATCCTGAAGGCTCGGGTAGTTTTTTTACTCCTGTTGTTTTTTCTTCTGCAAATAAAAGTCTATGTAGAAAAATGTCACGTTGCATGGGTATTACTTTACGTGATTCACACTATATTTCCATGCATGATTTGGAACTTGAGCGTATCAATGGTGCCAAATGAAAATCGTTTCCTGGAATGTTAGGGGCTTGGGCAACCCCTTAAAATGCCATGCAATTAGTCTAGTTTTACTCCCTTTAAAAATCGATATTCTCTTCCTCCAAGAAACTAAGCTTGATGACCCTTCTCCAAATTACTTTAGATTAGTGGGGGGCTCCTTCCTTTCCGGTTGGACTTTCGTTAAGGCAATTGACACACGTGGTGGCCTAATTACAGCATGGAATGAATCAATTTGGTCCTTAAATTGGTCTATTCAAAATAAATCAGCACTTCACGTTGCACTGCGTCATATTCCCTCAAACCAAATTTACTTCTTCTCTAATATTTACGGCCCTCAAGATGCATCTGATAGATCCCTTCTTTGGTCGGATTGTTGCTCTCTTGCATCCCAATTCTCGGGTCCTTGGATGATTGGTGGAGATTTTAACACTACCAGATTTGTTTATGATAGAAATTCAGGCAATCTATCCCAAGACTCTGATGACTTCAATTCTTTCATTTTTGACTGCTCCTTGATCGATCCACCGATAAGTAACCGTTCCTTCACCTGGTCAAACCATAGATCAATACCAGCGTTGGCTAAACTAGACCGCTTTCTTTATAATGGTGCTTGGGATGAGCTTTTCCCTTTGACTGTTGTGTACGGTTTGGCCTCAGTTATATCAGACCATTGCCCCATTCTACTAAATTCTGACATTTCTGTATGCACTAATCGTCCCTTCAGATTTGAAAGGTTTTGGCTTCTCGAACCCTCGTTTGAAGACTTTATTCATTCAATTTGGTCTCAAAACTGTAATATATCTTCTGCATCTCAAAGGATAGTCCTAAAATTGAAAACCCTCAGAAAGCTTATTAAACCATGGGCTAAAAGCATATGGGGCTCCATTCGTTCCCGCATCTCCTCTATTCAAAATGACATTATTGACTTCAATATTTTAGAAGAACAGCGCCCTCTTCTTGAAGCTGAACGTGAAAAATTAAGTTCTTTAGAAGATGAGTTGGACAGATTGATGAAACAAGAAGAGATTGGTTGGAAGCAAAGATCCAAAGCCAAATGGTTGGAGGAAGGTGATAGGAATACTTCATATTTTCATCGAATGGCTAATGGCAGGCGGAGATCGACATTCATATCGAAATTAATTATAGATGGCCGCTCTTTTTCTGACCAAAATGTTATCCTCTCTCTCTTTTCTGATCACTTTCGTTCCCAGCTTGGTCGCTCTCACTCAAATGCACCTGAAATAGATTGGCATCTTCTTTACCCGAACCCCGTGCCTATCCATATCGATCAACCCTTCTCTGAATCAGAAATTTGGGCTGCACTGAAAGACATGTCGGATGATAAGGCCCCTGGACCTGACGGGTTTGGCCCAGTTTTCTTTAAGCATTTTTGGGCCTTAGTCAAGCATGATATTATTGACATGTGCAACGAATTTTACATCGATCCTGCCTCAATTGCCAGACTAAACTATGCCAACATTATCCTCATCCCTAAGCATTCAGGGGCCAATACTTTATCTTCCTTCCGCCCTATCAGCCTGCTAAACACTACTTTTAAAATCATTACAAAGGTATTAGCAAATCGTCTTCAGTCCGTTATTGCCACTCTTGTTGGACCAGAACAGTCTGCTTTCATTCTGGGAAGGAATATTCATGACTGTATCGCCGCAACTCAAGAAGTAATCTCCTTCTGTTATCATACATCTACCCATGGTGTTCTTCTAAAGCTAGACTTTTCCAAAGCATTTGATTCAGTAAGTTGGCCCTTCGTCTTGGACGTTTTTAGACACAGGGATTTTTCAGACAAATGGTGTTCATGGATTGATAACATTCTTAACTCTAGCTGCTCAAAAGTTTCAGTAAATGGTGCTTCTGGAAACCTTTTCAAATCTAAATGTGGGCTTAGACAAGGCGACCCTCTTTCCCCTCTGATTTTTGTGCTCGTCGCTGATGTGTTCAACCAAATGTTAAACAAGCTTCCTATCATGGTTACCTGGATGGTATCTCCCTTCCAAATTCTCCACTATGCATCAACAATTTACAGTTTGCAGATGACACAATTATTTTCTCTTCACCTAATCCCTTTCATATCCAGTGTCTCAAGATCCTGTTATATGTATTCGAGTCGATATCAGGGCTTTCCATTAATTTTAACAAAAGTGTTATCTACATGCTTGGTAGATCAGATCATCTTGGTGACTCAATTTCCTCTATACTCAACTGCAAAGTAGCAAAATTCCCATTGTTCTACCTCGGCTTACCTCTCAGACCTTCTAAGCTTCACAAAAATGATTGGCTCCCCCTTATTAATAAGATTGAATCTAGATTAGCATCTTGGAAGGCAAACTCATTATCATCCATGGGTCGTTTAACTCTAGTTAAATCTGTGCTTTCGGCTATCCCTACACATTGGATGTCTTTTCACAAACTCCCCAAATGGGTAATTAGCAAGATTGATTCTATTCGTAGTTCATTCCTTTGGAATGGTCAAAAAAATCAAGAAATTAATTAACTGGAGGACTGTATGTCTTCACCCTGAGCAGGGGGGGCTTGGTGTACTTGACCTTAACCATTTCAACACTGCATTATTGGCTAAATGGGTCTGGAGACTCCTAAACACTGGAAACTTCATTTGGAAAGACTGGATTTTAGCTCGCTACTTTTCTTCTAACCCTCATCTTGTTTTGCATCATCGTCCTTCCTCTTTAATCTCTCCCTTCTTGCATGGTATTCTATCCTGTCTTCCTCGTATTAAATTCTTGTTTCATGTCTCTTTGGGGTGTGGTTCATCCTGTTTATTTTGGCATGATATTTGGGCTGGTCAGTTACCTCTCTCTCTTTCATTTTCTTCACTCTTTTCTCTTCAATCTAATCTTTCACTTTCTGTTGCTGATGCATTTAGTGATGATTATGTAAGCTTAATTCCAGGTTCACTTTTTGATAGGAGTATTCTCTTGCAGTTGCTTAAGATCTTTGCTCTCATTAGCAACACTCAGTTAAATAATACAGATGATTATTATGTTTGGGTGCTCTCTCCTTCTAAAGGTTTTTCTGTTTCCTCATGTTACAAGTACCTGAATTTTTCGGGTAGACGGTTTAAATTCTCAAGATTATGGAAATGCAAGCTGGCTCCGAGAATTCTCTTCTTTCAATGGTGTTTGATTCATGAAAAGGTCAATACAAGAGAAAAACTCTTCAAATGCAACGTCGCTCCCGATCCCACTTGCCCTATCTGTAATTCTCATTCTGAATCCATTCACCATCTCTTCTTCTCCTGTGATTTTTCCTTCCCAATCTGGGCTGCAGTGAGTTCATATTTAATTGGTTGCATTCCCACCATTTCCTCGTTCTTTGCTTATTGTGAATCTGACTCGAGTCCTTCTCTTGATATCTTACTGGCCACTTATAGTTGGTGTATTTGGAAAGAAAGAAACGCGCAAATTTTTAACAACAAAGCCAATTCAATCATTTCTATCTGTCACCGCATCATTCATATTTATTCATCCTCATCAGGTACAGATGCTAATCATGCAGATACATTCCGATTTGCTCTGCCGGCGGCCTCTTCACCAACTTCTTCGGTTGACAGCAATGATACTGAAACTAGTATGGAGCTCGTGTGATGTCTGAAGATTGCCGCCTTATCTCCTGGCATAATACTTGTATAATTAAGATGGTTTTCGGCTTGCTCTGATCGCTTTGGTATTTGTATACTCACTACTCTTTATGTATGTTGAATGATGTATCTTAAACTCTGTGTTGTTTGTATTTTGGACCACCAACTGGGTATGTCAGTTGGATATATACTGCTATCTATTAATTAACCGGCTGTGTAGTCACGCGCTACATATCCGTTTGCTCTAAAAAAAAATAGAAGTTCAGTATTCCTGGATCATAGGTAAAACGAAGGAACTTGATGCCATCACGTAGTTCTTTCCAGAGCAGGTTCTTAAGCAACGAGTTGGGCGTGGCTTTCACTGGTTGGAACACTCTCCTGTTCCTTTCTTTCCATATCACATGAAGGTATTTCTTGAGGAGGTAACAACAAGTTCTAGCTATCGCCGATTTCCCTTTACAGTGTTTCAGCAAAGCTTCCCAATCGAAAGCTGATGGTTCCTAGTCGCGACAAGGTAGAGCAAAGGATAGGTTGCGTGACGTTGCAAGCAAAGAAAAAGTGGCTGACAGTTTCATGATGTGTGTCACAGTAACAGCAATCCGGCAGTACATGCATTCCTCAAAGAGCCAGCTTATCTTTTGTTAATAAAGCTTGATGAAACACCTTCCAGAAGTTGAGATTTTCTTTAGCATTATTGTCGGCCCTCCATATTATTTTGCTCCACCTACATTTCATTAAACTTGAGACATTCTGGAGTTCATAGTACATTTTTCTTATGGAATAAGACTCGCCTTTCCAATTCCAAGAGGCTTCGGTGGATCATTGAAAAAACTGCCGCTGCTGATTTGATTCTAGATATTGTTTATGCTTTGATTTGAAGTGTTTGGAAATGTTAACCTGTTTCCGTTAATGACATCCTGCACCCTAGCGTGCAAACTAAACCTCGACTGAAAAATATCAAGGTAAGAGATGCTATCCTCAATAATGGTACCATGATGAAGCCAGGGGTCATACCAAAAGCTGATCATGCTAAAAGTTTTGTCACAAAATTTAAAGTATAGTAAAAAGAGATCACTTAGCTTTATTATATTTTTCCAGGTAGAGCTGTGATTTTGCTTTCCAGTCAAGGTCCAAAGGCTATCATCCTTGAGAACATGATTACAGGACCAGTTGACCCATAAGCTCTCCCTCATACATTGGATGTGGTTCATGAGTCTACCAATAGCCGCAGTGTTCCACTTACTCATGCTAATTATGCCAAGCCTACCTCTCGAGACTGGTTTTTCAAGCTTTGAAAAGGATATCTAAGCTATATATTTTTCATGAATATTACCTTTCCAAAAATACCTCATAAAATTCGTTCTTATCATAATAATCAATTTTTGCAGAAGGAGAAAAGTCCTAGCCTAGTAGACTTACATAGAAAAAATAACCGCTTTGATTAAAGTTAGTCGACCAGCTTGACTGAGAAGATTAGAGGACCAGCAGTCAAACATGGCAGTAATCTTGTCATAAAGAGGAAGACATTGGAGCATAGTTATTCTAGAAGTAGCGAGCGGGAGCCCCAAGTAAGTTATAGTGTTATCGTTATAAGCTAAACCAGTTAAATTTTGAATTTGTTGCTTGTTGAAATTAGATATTCCTACGGCTTTAAATTCAAATTTGTCAGTGTTAACTTTTAAGCCAATCATAGAGTAGAAAATCAAAAGAGTGTTCATTATATTATTTAAAATTTAAGCTTCAGGTTTACAGAAAATAATGAGGTCATCCGCAAACATAAGGGAAGTAATCCTTGGATTACTACACTTAGGGTGCATAGAAAATTTGCCTTGGTCGAGAAGAACATTCAGAAGTCTAGTGAGCAGCTCCATAACAATAATGAATATATAAGCGGAAATTGGATCGCCTTGCTTGATGCCTTGTTTACTCTTAAAAAAACCAGCAGGAGTACCACTTTTTGATGTTTTTGTTGTTTGTAAATATTTTTCTTGTTTATCTCCTGGTAGTCTGTTTAGCCGTGTTTCTTGGTTGTCTGTTTTTTGATATTTCCTCCGTGTTTACCTTTGTAATCGTCCGCGACTCAGCAATAAAGTGGTAGGGGACCACTCAACCCCGTTGGCTTTGCCAAAAAAAATATATTTTACTTTCATAAAACATCAGTAAAATTAATAATTGTTCCATGAGTAAGAGCTTATCAATATCCTTTGAAAGAGCTTCTTTTCATAATATATTGTTCACAATTGCACATTAACTGCTTAGTAGAATGTACATATATATGCTTCTCTTATGTGGATTATTTATTTAAGAACAAAAATAGTACAAAAGGTTTATTAATGAAATAAACCGGAACTCAAGTTATGTAACATGAATTCTTTGTTTATTATAAAGTCTTCACAATTTTTTCTGCCTAGTGGTTTCTTTCAGCGTGTATTTTTTGCCATATGAAAATTATAAGTAGCTTAAAAATTATATGTTGTTATTAATATTACCATCTCTTAACTTCTATATTTATTGTGTTTATCATAACTATTTTCATGGAGGATTAAATGATGAATAGTTAAGAACTTAACAAAGGAGATAAACTCAATTTATACGCTGTTCCATCGTGGAAATCTAAGTGCAGAAAGCATGTTCATGGGAATTTGGTTTCATGACTAGTAAACACAAGTAATGTACCTTAAAAAAGTTTGAGTTATCATCAGCCATAATCAATTTTACAGTGCTACATGCATATAACTAAACCAGTTGCATGTAGTCATTTTACTAATCTGAGCAAGTTTGGGTCAGTTTAGAAGATTTTTGCCCGATCAACACATTTATAGATTTGTCAAATTAATTGTACGGTTCACAAGTTTTGTCTTATCCAAGGCAATCCCCTAAGCAGATTCTTGGAGTATCCACCCAGTATGTTGCATATAAGCTTAAACATATCACTAAATTATAAGAGTATTCGTCATTGCAGCAAACTTCAGTATTTTTAAAGAAATCAATAATAGCTACATAGGCAGCATAGTTAGACACCACTGTTCCCAATAAAAATATGAGTCCTACCATGCAAAATCTAATTAAAAAATATATCAACGATACAACAGAGTGTTTTTTTCATGTTGCATAACACCTCTTTTAGGCTAGATATTTTTCTTTGGACCAGTGGAATTTTTTTACTTGAATGAACCGGTCAATTACTGCATTTTGAATAGTATTTTAGTTATATAACCATAATTGATAATGCAAAATTGATAGGCTTATTTACGCAACTCCATTATATATAGTGGTGATTGTTGGAAAAATAGTTGAAGTGTATACTATATAAATTTAAGTTTTCTAGTGCTGTTAATGTGTACAAAATATTTTGGTTGAATTGGAATACCAACCTGTTGTGTTCTTAAATTCATGTCTAATCTGATCATGTCATTTGATTAGTTATGCTATAGGATGGATGACTGACTTCAGACTCCACAAAAATATGAAATTTTACTGCAAGAACCTTGAAATATAATGCATCTAATGTGTAGCTTAAACCAAAGCACTGTTAATTTCTTAAATTCATGTCTAATCTGATCATGTCATTTGATTAGTTATGCTATAGGATGGATGACTGATTTCAGACTCCACAAAAATCTGAAATTTTACTGCAAGAACCTTGAAATATAATGCATCTAATTTGTAGATTAAACCAAAGTGCTGTTAAGTTAGTTAATAATTGGAACACTACAAGAGCCAAGTGAAAGCAGTAAATTGATACATCAATATTGAAATAAAAGAGAACAAAGTAATATTTGAAGGTTTTAGGCCAACGTACACATCTCTTACAACTATGCTTTTGAGCTATATTATGATTATTATACCTTAAACGTAACATAATGCATTGAATTTAGGATCAATAAGCCAGACAGTAACAAATTTGGGTCCTATAACTAATCTTATGGTTACTTTGGTTAAAATTTTGGATCTACATTTTGGGTTCTATTAATGATTTTCACTGCCTCATGCAGCCTTCTTTTATAAAGACATGAACTAGAAAATGATGATGGTTGAAATTAATCAGTGTGTAATCGAAATGTCACTGTACCTTGAAATGTAAGTAGAAGTAAAATGTAGTTTTTGTCAATAGAATTTGGTTTGTGAATTACATTCCTAAGTTGATTCAGTTGACAAGTAATGATAGGATGTCATGTTGACATTTTGAATTTTGAATTTGTAACATAAAAGAGTATCTCAAAACATTTTTTGATCAATGTTATATGTCATAATAGTATTTATCTTTTGTTTCATTGGGTTTGTTAGAAAAATAAGACATCAAAAATTATAAAATTCTAGCTCGACTAGGGCAACCAAACTTCTACGGCCGGCCCTGTCCGTAACACACACAGGCTGCTATCAAACAAGATACCGAAGAAGCACAAAGCGATGATTGTGCAAGACTGAAGCACAATATGTTGTAAATCTAGCTGTAGAGGTAAATCCATTTTACATTCACTTCATGTAATTTATATAAAACTATTGTATGACCTAAACGATACTTAGGTTGATTGCAAGCTCAGTTAGCAGAACATGGAGGGAAGGTAAATTTGTATTAAGATAACAGGTTTTCACTACTAGACTTAAATGAGTTATTTTTCTCGGCTCTAATATGGATCTTTTGATGGTGCATGTTAAAATTTCTGTACACATTAACTAACAAGCTTTGTATATATTTTATGTGTTGCAATAAATAGAAAATATCACTAAAAATATCGCCAAGCCATTATAAATAATTTTTTGCATTTGATATGAATCCATGATGTACCTTTTCATTACATTCTTTAGTCTTTATCGTTTCCACCTTTAAACGGTGTTACTGTTTTTTTTGTGTATGTGAGATGAATCTTCTAGAAAAAAATCCAGCAGTTTGAGAAAAACAAATTATAAAAGCGCCTAGAATCATTTAGTTTTTTTTCCTGCAAACCGGGACCATTTTGCCGTGGTATTGAAGCTGACTTAGTGCATCTACAAGTCACACTCAACACCGTATGATTTACAGGAATTTTCATATGGTGTTTCTAAACAGTTGAAATTAATAGTGGCACATACTTGCAGTTTGCTGCATTATTATTAGATTTATTGTGAAGTATTATCACATATCAATCCAATATCATCAATTAGAATTTGTGGTTTACTCTGTGTTGTTGTATTCATTACTATTTAGTGAATTGTCTATAAATAATGAAGGTTTCTAGTAAATCTTCTTATAATAGCATTAGGTTCTATTATTTATCAGTTAACTGAGGCAATTCTTGCAAATTATAGGTACTAACCCATAGCACTGGATTCACTAAGAATGAAGCCTTGGCTCTTAATACAAAGGAACTTTCATTTTGTTTGGTCTAGCATTGGAATCATGGGCACAGACTCATGTTCTACTTTGGGATGGAGAAAGAAGCTTACCCACAAACTTATAAAAGGGAAGAAAAACAAATTGTCAGACATATTATATAATAGACATGTTCTGCGTTGAAAGTTTTAAATTTGCATAAAACTATCCGTGCAATGTGTTTGAACCTTAAAATTTAAATATTTAGCACTACTGATGTATCAGCTATGCTATATTTAGATATGCTATTTTAGAAAAACAAATCTAAATTTTTATCTGTCTTTGTTTGTGAGGTTATGTAAGAATGTATATATTCTGTTTTCTAATAGTGGACGATGGTACAGATTTATTTTTTTGATAAGATTTGGAGTTACTGTTTTCACCAAATATACAAATTCTTACTCTGATCCATCATAAACAGGAATGGATTCTTTTGATAGCCCAATTATGAGTCAAACATGGATATTGGAGGTTCCATCTAGACTAGTGGCAAGTATTTATAGGTTGTCCAATTAAAGTTGTTAAAATCCAATTTTACTGGCATTTTTACTGGAATCAATTAATCATATAAGAGAAAAAACACTTCCGTGACAAAAATAAATGGAATGACATGCACTAACATGAGGTTGTTAACATTATATAACCTTTTATTCAAACCATATTATCAAGAATTTGTTATTTACAACTGTTCTTGCAATCACTTTTGAATAAATTGGCCATTCAAAAGATGAATAAATTTTAAAACCAACTATTACTGGAATAGCTATGTCACATGTTGTTTGAATAATAAGCACTGTTACTGCTTGCATATAACTTCACAAAAGGTAAAGCCTCGGTATGAATAAGGTTTATAGCCGCATGGGTTGTGGATCAAATAATTAGTATCCACAAATAAATAAATCCCTAGGTACACAACATATATTGGAACTACAAAAACTTACGGATCTAATATAAACATATATCACGGTTGTCAAGTGATAACCAACTAAAGACAATTAAAATTCCAAACAAAATCAGGGAACAACAAAATTCCAGATCAAAAATTGTATTGTCTCCATAAACTATAATTTACATTTTGTGCATCCATTTTTTTTGTTCTTTTAAACATTAAATAATAAACTCTTAAATCTACTGTGCTTCATCTCTATCTTTCACATCACTATCTTCTCAAGCTATATGCCAAGCAACTTCATTATTTCGTATTAGCCTACAACAAATGAAAATAGATAAAAAATTATGTCCACTAAATGATTATTACCTATATCTATCTTCAACTTAACTACCACCAGTATAACGTAATTACCCGTGTGCGAAGCACGGGCTCCAATCCAGTTAACAATAGAATCTTCACGGAAAATTGATCAATATATAATCGATATCAATTTCTGTATTCGACTAATAATTTAAATGGAATAAGGAGAAAGCCTTCTAAATTCCATATATATTAAAAGTCTTCCTCCATAAAAGCTTACTTCGATTATTACCAAATCGAATTCCATTCAATTCCAATTTAATATATTAAATTGGAAAACTTTGCTTTGGAAAATTTTCATTAAATCTTAGTTAAAAGATTTATAAATTCCCAATCATATCCTCACTGTTAATTGGGTTAAAGAACAAGTGTTATTTAAAACATCGTTCATGATAAACCCAAAAATCCAATTCTTTTAATTAGTTCCAATTAAATATTAATTAAAAGATTTATTCTTTTCTCAACTGGGTTTAAGAACAAAGACACCGTTCCCGACAAACCCAAAATTCTATTTAATTTTAAACACAAGACTCTAAATAGAAATTATATCGGTTTATATTCAATACCAAATTCTGAAACTAACAGATATAGAATTGGGAATAACGATATATGTATCTTCCAAATTCCCATAACAATATTCGTATAACCACGCAATCCAATATCGAAATATTCCGAAGATTATTTCCATTCCTGTAACAACTCGTATTTTTTTATAGCATGTTAAAACAAGAAATCAAGGCAAAATTAAATTTTAAGTTCAGAATCAGGGGAAACAGGTTATGCCATTGCGTTCGTCTCGAAATTTAACATGAAATAGAGTTTGAGTTTTCGAAAATCGAAGTCCGTATGAGGGAGATATGACCCTCCGAAGTTTCAGGAATTTTCAGAATCAAAAACAGCTCGAAATTCGAATTCAAAATTCGAATTCAAACCCCAAATCAGACTGGGCGGGAAAATTCCCGCCCATGGACCAGGTCGACCTGGGGGTCGACTATAGTGTCGACCTCCCGGGGACCAGGTCGACCATAGTGTCGACCTGGGGGTCGACCTGCCTCCCGAACCACTTTTCTGAGCCAGATGCATTCTGATGTATTTAGACTCGTTTTCTGACCAGATTCGTCTGCCTAACCCTATATAAACAGCCCCCTAGCCTCATTTTCTCCATACCATTTCTTTCTGTCCTTATGCTGCTTCTAAAATAATTAAAATAATAATAAAAAAAGAAGAAAAAGGATTGCTCCTTCTCCATCAAGACTACGCTTAGGGATTTGCGAGTTGGGGGATTTCAATTAGAACATGATCGATCAAATAGAGATTCAACAGTCAAATTCTGCTTTCCAATTCTCGATCCACGCACTGTACGTTCAAGTTACTTTTAGATAAAAGCTGTGAACTTAATATCCATGTTGTAAATTGGAATTGGATCTATGTATGGTGATTGATTCTTATCTATTCTTGTTCGTCTTGGATCTTGACTTTCAGACCTATTCATGTTGTAAATCAAACTCTCTCGTGTCTATAACCTTAACATGCCTATGACGTTGAATGTATTGTTAATGGACAAGGACTATGTGTGACGACAAGAAATTTCGCTCGATCCGAATCAGTCGTTAAACCGATCTATATCGTTCGAAACCCCTGATCGTTTGAGAACAGGACAAATCAGAACACAAACAGAAGAACATTTCATTGTTTATTACAACAATTCCATCAGAATACAAGAATATACAGAGTATAATTAAATAAATTACATTCGATAAATATCAGAGATTACAATAAATTACATAGCAGTGGAAAAATATACAAAACACAAATGAAAGTAATACACGGATACAGAGCTTTCCGAGCATCGTTCCAGCTGTAAATCAGGATCCTGTGAATATAAATTTGCAAAACCAAAACTACTAGCTGCCCGTGTCGAAAATAAGGGCACCGAGAGTTTAGGTTAAAACAATAAACTCCATGTCAGTCATGTGACTGGTGTGAGAACTAAAACAGTTATTTAAAACTTTACTTTAAAAGAGAGTAATTCAAGGGACCACGCCGTATAACACGGAACGGGTTTCCTCCCAAGAATACCAGTGCACAGAATAAACAACGCAATGCTTTTTCGAAAAATGAAGCTATTATAAGACCCAGGTCCCATCACACAATGCAATGCAAGCCGGAGGATAGGGTTTTACCTTATAACAGCCAAACATGCTTGGTACGTTTAAAACAAATCATTTGATACTATAATAAGTGTATAGTGTCAAAACAATTTCAATCATAAATATAAATCATAGACGGCATAGCATCCCATGCTACTATGTCGCCATACTAGGCTCTACAAATAAAGCCGAAATACACGTATTGGAAATTGGATTTCCGCCATGAGTCGAGGCAAGGGGCAAGCTCCTCTCCGCGTTCGAGACACTCTAGCAAATGCTCAGGACTGCACACTCTGGGCAGCCACTTGGATCGGTTGGGCCGGTCCTCACTTACGTTAGAGGATTGGCAATTCCTGAACACACGTTTCCCGGTCCTTACAGACCTATAATCGAGGCGCCTCATTCCAACAACCACAAAGGTGAAAAGTATATAAATGTCAGGGCTGGTAAGTCACTGACACCACCATAGCTAGAAAGAAACGTCGTGCTCTCCCAACGGTCCGTATCCTGTTTTTAACTCATACCGAGGTGTGAGGCTCGCGAATTCACGTTATACACAAAGCTGCCACGTAGGCGTGCTTTGATAATCAACCACAAGACATTGCTTTTCAACAGAAGCCTTGATCATTGCATCTCAGCGTGCCACACAGGCAATTCGTGCCATGCGACTGATGTCCATCGATATACAACCTCTGAGCTCGTACGTCTCAGAGAAGGGCATTAAGCAAAAGAATAAATTCTCCTCCGCCAAACAGATGTATATTTAATAGAAATCAATCAACACAGAATAAAATCCAATGTCAGACACACAATCCATTTACAAGTCCGTTCTGGGTCTGAACGAAACCGGAGGCACTTTCCTCGCATATCCATCCATCTCCAAGTACGTCTGGACGACCACCAACTATTTCCATCCTCTTGGGTGTAGAGCCCAATCAGGATCGTCAGTAATTATCCAAACGATGTGAAGACTTCCGGTCTTCAACCACCGTCTTCATCTTCGACATATCGTTGAATCGGTTATTCAGAATGGGTATAAACCCAGCCTTTCCGAACAACCCGCGTATATTAAAACAAATATTACACAAACTCAACATACGCCTCATTCCAATTCTGAATATTCTGTTATTTAAATATTCACATCTTTAGGGAAAGGTTCCCATTAATTTTATCCAAGATAAATCCTTTATAATTTATCCTTTAATCTTCCTTTGGATGTCATTTCAAATTAGTCGGGATTAGCGAACCACACCGAAGTAATTATTTATTTTGTTTCCCAATCCCAACCTATTCATCCCATGAAGAAAAATTGGTAATACTCCATATCTAATACCCCAGCGTTATCGGTAAAATTAATTACCATTTCATGTTCAAATCTAATTAAGAATTTAACTATCGCTTTGGAGCAAAACTGGTAATACTCCATACTCGCTCATTTCCAAATTTGATAATTTAGATTTTCAATTCACATTTCAATCTAGTTGCAGATTCATTAAAACTCCTTTTACTGGGTTAAAGAACTAGTGTCATTTAAAACACAGTTCACGACAAACCCAATCACATTCTATTGATTATCGGGTTAAAGAACTAGTGTCATTTAAAACACATTTCACGACAAACCCAATCACATTCTATTGATTATCGGGTTAAAGAACTAGTGTTATTTAAAACACAGTTCACGATAAACCCATGAATCAGTTCTATTTAAACCCATTTCAAATCCAATTTATTTATTTGAAAATAAACGGGTTTAATTTTAGTTCAAAACTAGTTCATTTCGATAAAAATCTATTTTTATCTTTTCAAATATGGAGTTTTTCATCCCAATTTTTCCCAAATCATTTCTTATGATTTTATACAAATTATTACTATTTTTAATAATTTTATCAAGGCCCGTACAGTCGATTTCCATCAACGGCCATCGAACTGCACTTACAGCGACCTTTTTCAAATTTGATTTGGACGTATCTCCAAATCCAACCGTTAGATTTTGAATTTCTAATATTCGTTAGAAAGCTCGTTTCGATACGAACCCAACGGTTCCGGTTTTAGGAGAATCCGACGGTCGGATCTCCCGTAATGTCCGTTCGAAGTTAATGGTCGAAATTCACGAACTACCGCGGCGCGGCGCGTTCTATTCAGGCCATTATATTATATATATAATATATACAATATATATTTCGTCGATTTCTATTTAAAACGAATTTTATAAATAGTTTTGAATTCGTTTCAAATCAAATTCATTTCCTATTTGAATCCCATTCATTTCGTTTTCTATTTGAATCAAATTCATTTCGTTTTATACTCAATTCATTTCGAAATCGTTTTATATTCAATTCATTTCGAAATCGTTTTATATTCAATTCATTTCGAAATCGTTTTATATTCAATTCATTTCGAAATCGTTTAATATTCAATTCATTTCGAAATCGTTTTATATTCAATTCATTTCGAAATCGTTTTATATTCAATTCATTTCGAAATCGCTTTTCAATATTCATTTTAAAATGATTAAAATCGATATAAATATCGTTCACGTCAAAATGGCGTCAATCTAATCAATACGGCTTCATATATTTCTATTTTCAAATATTCTATTTCAAATATTCTATTTCAAATATTTCTTTTACAAATATTTCTTTTTCAAATATTTCTTTTTCAAATATTTCTTTTACAAATATTTCTATTTCAAAATATTTCGTTCAACATATGACTAATCTCAACGGATGAGTACAGTCAACACATGAACCTTCGTATTATATTGATAAAGATGTAAATTTTATTATTAAAATATTTCGTTCAACACATGACTAATCTCAACGGATGAGTACAGTCAACACATGAACCTTTACTTTATAATATTCTTTATTTTTCAAATTGGAATGAGGCCCAATCAATCACCATATAATGTTAATTATATGGATTCCATACAACACATGTATATAATAGCAACGATAAACAATCAACCATCATCCAAAGTGCACTACACTGTATAAGCATCAAATATAGATATCTAACGCTTATAACAGCCTGTCAATCAATCGATCGACATATTTAATCAATCAGGATGAGTGAACTTCAAATTTCATCCCAACACCCGTGTGGGGTTTCAAACAATCAAACACAGATTTTATTTGTGCAGTTGGGCGATGTGTAAAATTTATCGTCCCCATCAATGTCCTTCAAATAGGTGTACATAAACAAACCGTCCGGTTTGTAAATGAATATTTTATTTTATTCACTTCACGTTAAAAATTATATTTTTAACGATAAAACATTTTATTTTAACACATGAATTTTTATTCAGTTCATTCTTTAAATAAAATGATATTTTTATTTTTCTAACTTATTTTAGAAAATTTCGGCGGCATAACGACACGATACTAGAAACGGGACGAGGCCTAGCCTTATCCCCGGTCTAGTGAAGGCCCACGCCATTCACACATCAATCAAATCTATTCCATTTCACCAAACAATTCAATTCAAACCAAATAATCTAACCAACTACACAACCAAACAATTAAACAAACAAGCCATCTATGGTCTGTGGATGACGGGTGTCGGGTGCTACTAAACATCGTCTGCATCCTAGTATATATGTATAACTAGAAAATGAAATTGAAAGGTGAGAAATTCTCACCATTAGCTATCCAATACCACAACTCTTCCTTGATAGAAATCTTCATCGTTATCGCATCTTTGTCATCTTCGTTGCCCGTAGCCACTACATATATAAAAATCACATTTTTATTTGTTCACTTTCAATTTAAAAATCATATTTTTTTTATAATCACTTCATATATTTAAAAATCGAATTTTTACTTTGCTATTCAATATATAAAAATCGAATTTTTATTATGCTATTCAATATATAAAAATCGAATTTTTATTATGCTATTCAATATATAAAAATCGAATTTTTATTATGCTATTCAATATATAAAAATCGATTTTTTATTATGCTATTCAATATATAAAAATCGAATTTTTATTATGCTATTCAATATATAAAAATCGAATTTTTACTATGCTATTCAATATATAAAAATCGATTTTTTACCTCGCTACTATATAGATAAAAATTATATTTTCACATCGATGTTCATATAGTAAAGATTATATTTTTATCACGCTATTCTTCATATAAAGATTTCGCCTTTTCAAAAATAAATATTTCGCCTTTTCAAATATAAAGATTTCGCTTTTTCAAATATATCATTATAAAAATCACATTTTTATTTTGCTACACATATAAAGATGCTATTTTTAATATTCCTATCATGTAAAAATTATATTTTTAATTCTCTACATAAACAAAAATCATATTTTTACATCTTCTATATAGTAAAGATTATATTTTTAATACTTCAAAAATATAAAAAATCATATTTTTAACTCTCCGATCGAATAAAAATTCTATTTCTAATTTTCCTATCTAATAAATTCAGTTTTAGAATCAAATAAAATGGTAACTGAAAATAGAAAAATAAAATAAAGACTTACATAGAAAATAGAAGGGGGAAGAGCAGCATTCACTGTCAGAGAGGGGGGGTTGCTGTCGCGTTCAGAGGCGGAGGCGGCTTCGCGGCTCACGGTGGCTGGGTGCGGCGGCGTGGAGGTGGAGGAGCGTCGGGGGTTTTGGTGGTGGCGGCGTTGGGTTTAATAGGGGGGAGGAAGCTCGGGGTGCGTGCGGGGGGGGGGGGGGGAGTAAGGGGAGGGGATCGGAGGTAGAGGGTGGCGGCGCCGCCCTATGGCGCGGTGGCGGCTCCATCGGAGGAGCGACGAGCTCCTCCGTCCCCCTTTTTTTTATTTCATTTGATTTTTCTGTTTAGAGAAAAAGGTAACAGGGGGGGCTTAGTGTAAAGGATAGAGGTTTATTATTATTATTATTATTATTATTTAATTTTTAATTCCAAAAAGCAACTTTTATTTTTGACCTCGAAACGAGGCCCACAGCCTGCCGTCCATAGCGTTTTACCCCCATTCCGAACACAATGGGATATGTATCGTAGGATGATTCGATCGGTTTCCGTTAAAATCAACATATAACTTTATATATTGAATTTGAATGCGCATTTCAAATTACTGGGGTCACATACTAACTCGAAAAATTCCAGAAAAATATTTTTTTAGCTTCGTATTGACGATACGGTCCTAACAAAACTAGTTTCGTTGAATTCTGAGACCGTTGGAAAAATGGCCATTTTCCAGTTGATTAAAATCAACTGAAACTGGTCAAACGCGTTTTCCTTTGCCACGCTCACATATGGATTCGAAAAATTATGAAATTTGGAATCTAGAAATAATTTGACATCACGGATCCAACAAAAGTGGTTTCGTCGAAATCCGAGGTCGTTTGCAAAATGTCAATTTTTAAGGGCCTGAATTCCATAGCGACTATTCAGAATTTTCAACTGGGCATATCTTTTGATTCCCGCTATGAAATCTTGATTTGTCGGATTCGTTGGAAAGATATTATCAATTAGATCCTAATGTTTTTGGTTTCGCTAAAATCCGGATTGTTTTGCACCCGGTACATTCAATATAAGTTTGAAATCGAATTGTCGAACTACCGCGCCATTTTCAATTCTATTTATAATTAAATATAATTATTTATATTCTATCGACGACGTATATAATACATATGCTCGAATTATATTCAAAATAAATTTCTCGTTGTTATTATTTAAAACAATCTATTTTAAATGTTCAAAATTCGCTAAAATTGCCAAAATAAAAATTTTAAACTGGCCCAGATTTCCGGGTTATTACCCTATGACTGAGAACATAAGACTGCCTATGACTAATATGACTATGCCTGTGACTATGACGGTGAACATAAGGCCTCCTATGGCTAATAAGACTATGCCTATGCCTATGACGGTGAATGTAAGACTGTTGCATATGACTATGACAAGGACAATTGTAGTTAATCACCTATGACTCTTGACTATGAGGATTATTACCTATGATTATGAACATAAGACCATTATCTATGACCATGACTTTGAAACTATTACTGTTAATTGTCCATGACTATTTGCCTAGAACTATTTTTGATAATTATCCATGATCATTGTGATGAGTCGCTTATGATTCATAGCTATGAGATTTGTACCTATGATTGTTGGGGTTAATTGACTAAGACTATTATAGTTGATTGTTCATGCCCATTACACCATAGTTGAAAACCATGTTGTGCACCGAATTGACATTTTGTTGAATCATATACCTAGGGTGTGACTTGCTTAGTTTATTTGCAATTATGTACACCAAAACCACTGGATCCATTATTCTTGTATTTGGCTTGCTTTTGCACGCCTATTCTTTTATGTCGGTGTTTATCATGACCATCGCCTTATCTTGCTAGATTTGGAATCCTATATGCTAGTGATGTGGTAACCAATTATCTCAAGTTATGTCATGATAGTTTTGTAACCCCCTTTTTATCGCTTTATGCTCGTATCTTTTGCCTATCATAGTTTTGATGTTATTCCCTCTATTTCGAGATTTGGGTTTGTTTGTAGTATAGAACGATTCACGTTCACGTGCGATAGGAATACGATTTGGGTAGAATAGGCAAAAACATGAATTGGTTATGAACATGAATTATGAACTCGATAATAGGCAAAACTTGAAACATGAACGTTGTTATAACTTGAACCTGGATATGGACACGAACCTGACATCGACTTGATATGAAACTTGCGTTGAAAACTTGACACTATTTGACATGAAACATGACATGAAAACTCGACATGAATTTTGACATGAAAACTTGAATGTGGGCATGACAATTAGATAAACTTGAAAATGGCCAACTCGAGGTTGGGTTGAGTTTGCTGTGTGTATCTACCCGGAACCGCCCGACAAATCCAGTGGCTGCAAACAATAGGATCCAATGTGGGTAGTTGGTCATATCGCACGTAAAACCCGAGGTTAGACTATGTTGTGGTGTAAATCTGCCCGGAACCGCCCGACAAATCCAGTAACCACAACAGTTAGTCTAATGTGAGAGGTTGAAGTGCATTAATGAATTAATGCCACATGATAGGGTTAAGTCATGAACCGCTTGAATATACTTAACCAATTTAACACGATGATTTGATAGGGTTAAGTCCTGAACCGTTTGAATATACTTAACCAATTTGACACGATGACTTGATATGGTTAAGTCCTGAACCGCTTGAATATACTTAACCAATTTAACACGATGATTTGATAGGGTTAAGTCCTGAACCGTTTGAATATACTTAACCAAATTGACACGATGACTTGATAGGGTTAAGTCATGAACCGCTTGAATATACTTAACCAACTTGACACATGATTCGTAGGGCTAAGTCATGAACTTAATCGACAACACTTAGCCAATTTGACATGACACGTAGACGGGTTAAGTCACGAACTCAAATGACAACACTTAACCAACTTGACATGCTAGACCGATGGGGTTAAGTCTCGAATTTAAGTGACAACACTTAACCTACTAGACGGAAATCCTAGTTACGCGGTCCGTTTCAGCAGTAACCCACTAGATGTATCATGGTATCGTGGAACTAGGCAGGGTGGGGCACGATTACTGGACTGATTGTAAGCGACCAGAACGACGGCTGAGTAGGTGCGCCATTGTAGGTTCAGGCGGGCTATGGTCGTGCACGTAGTCCGGAGTTGAAAAAGTAGGCATTGGGCACCCATAGATTTACGCTGTGCGTGCTTGATTCGTGTCGGTGGTTGGCAGCATTGGACTTGATACACCCTATGGTGGACCTAGCACAGGTAACTACATTTCTGGATAGGGCCGTATGACACAGACACATGAACGAGCTAGGACTTGTAGGGAGCCGATCGATTAATAGATCATTACGTGGAATTCGTTAGGTAGCATAATCCCTAGTGGTCCTAGGTGGCATAAATCCTAATCGAATCTAGAAAACGTTTAATAGGTAGCATAATCCCTAGTGGCCCTAGGTGGCATAAATCCTAGTTGAACACGCGATAGTTCATGATAAGGAAATCTAGATAGAACAAGGGTGGCAGTCCAAACGATTTCAAGAATGGTGGCACTACGTTGAAGTAGTATAGAAATACGTGATGAAACCCGTACGATACGCGGCATGGGACTGTACATATACATGGAAAGGATGATACGGGTTGGGATACTAGTAGAGTTGGTGCAGAGAATTTAGGAAATCAGAGAAAATAGATATCGTTTTAATGGTGAAGCAGAGAAATCTTGCGATGCTTGATAGAAATCGTGCGAAACTATACTTAGTTCGTCCTGAACGGGAACCTTGCAATGTTGTACATGATAGAAATCCTATGATGTTATTCTTAGTTATCGTGCCTGTAGCTTATCTTGTCACCATGCTTAAGTTTACTTTCAGTTTATTCATGCCATGTTATCTTTACCTGTTTTTATTCTGAAAGTCACTAGGACTTACTCAGTCTTTATGAATGACCATGTTTGTTTCGCCTCCTTTTCTTCCGTCCCCCCGCCCCCCCACAGGTTCACAGGGTGGGAACATAGCTTAGTTCGGATCTTACCAAGCTCCAAGGCTATTTCATGAAGGCTTGGATTGCTCTTGGCTATGGCTTGCTCTTGGCTGCTTTGCTGCTTTATTGGGGAATGATTTATAACTATGGTCTTATGCTTCTTTACAATTGCAAGACAGATTTCGAAGTAATGGATTTTTAATAGCATTTTGATGTCAAAGGTTTCAGACCTTTCTAGATTTTTAAAGATATAAAATTTGGTTCTTCTTCCGCTGTTTTATATGTTCTGTTTTGTAATATTTCTATGTATGTTTACCTAGATAATGCTCCACCAAAACTAGTGCATTCCCTTTGCGAGTGACCCTAGCAGAGGCGAGATGTTACATTTGGTATCAGAGCAGAAGGTTACCAGACTGGGCAAAAGTTTTTAAAACCTTTTAAAATTATTTTCAAAACCATTTACAAAGAAGCATTTTTCAAGAAAAGTTTTGTTTTATGAAAGTCACATTCCCCAAAGCCATATGCACTATCTTTTGATTCTCTCCTTGAGTCTCTTCTCTCTTTCTTTTTCACCATAGTTTGTAGGCATGCGACACTTGTCGGAGGGCAAAGTAGTGTCCAACTTCCATCTGTAGCCGCAGTAGTTTTACTTGAAACTAATCTTATTTCAAGCTTTGTAGGGTTTTCGTGCGGTGGAAGTAGCTTTCGAGAAACTTGTCAACAAGCTATGCAAGGATAGTAAGAACAAGGATAAAAAACACAAGTCTAAGGATGAGAAACTTGTTGATAAGGCGTAATCCACGAAGGAGGAAGAGGTGAAAGGGAAGAGGTCAAAGTTAAAGAATAATAAAACCCATGACAACAAAGGACAACGTTGGTATGGTAAAAAGGGACATGTAGTTAAGTATAATAGGACAAGTACAAAGGCAAAGAACAAGGTCGTTGAGAGGGCAATTGTATGCTCTCACCACTAGCATACCTAAGAAAGGTGGCAACGTTTCCGTTAAAAGTTTAGCTTTTAATTTCTACCATACCGTGGGAACTTTGTCTTTGGTACATCGCATCCTTTTAATTCTGCTTTGATAGTTGAGTCTCTGCACCTTAGTACTAGCGCAGTAAAGGATCCCATTTTTTTTCTCAAATCCTGTTGGGGAATCGACTCGTTTATTCACGACCTGTTTGGATTTGAGGATGTCTATGCTAAGTTTTGAGTTTAGAAGTAAAGCTTATGTTTTTGGGCTATGGGTTCATTCTAGGGATGGAGTGGTTGTCCAGAAATGATACCATTCTCGAGTATGAAAAGAGGGTAGTTAGACTCTTGACTTGCCCCATTAATGCCCTCGAAGTCTAGTGTAACCCTTAGGGTTTTGCCATGCTTAGTTACCTAGAATCTCTTAATATATTTATCGATCCGCTCGAGTAATGTTCACCACTAAGGCAGATGGTTCATTTCGCTTATGCATGAGTTATAGAAAATCACCTTAGTAAGTACACTTGGCAACATGGTTGACATCTGTTTATTTTAAAGAGATAATTCATTTATGTGGAATACCTTCTAGTAAGTGAATGAGACCCAGGATTCACTAGTGAATTTTGGAGAGCTTGCATGAAACCATGAGTACACAGTTATGTTTAAGCCGAGTATACTAGAAGAAAAATAAGTAAAAGTGGAACGAGAGGCAACAGTGGAATGAGTTCCAACTCACATTTTGGAAACAAGAATTAAGGAGCTACGAAATTGTGAAGTTAAAGACGGTGAAAGCACAATGGAGTTAAGCTCAAGGAAATGTGACTCAGAAGATTAAAGACTAGATACGCGTATCATATTTCTTTTTAAGAGTATATCCTTGATCCCTCTTTTCCTGTACAGCTTATTTGCATGCTATCTTTCAAGTATATCCTCTCGGTCTTATTCTCAATCCCATTTCTGTTAGAAACCCCATAAGGAGCATGACTCGTCTGTTAGTAATACATGTTGGGGCTTGAGGGTGTCCGTTGGGTTGACTATTTTTTTTGGGTTTTATAGGATATGGGCTGGTGCTTAGGGAGTTCTTCTCCTATTCAGTATATATGTGACGTTGATTTCCAGCTTTGACATTGCCTAATGGGCACAAAGTTTTTACTTGCTTCTATCATTCGACTATACCTTTAGGTAGTAACAATTGGGTGAAACATGTGTTTGAGACATGTTATGATTGATGGTTGCAAGTGGTTGCTAGTGGTCGCAAGTGGTTGCTCATGGTTGCATAACACACATTAGGCACTAGATCGGCTCAGTCACATCTCATATTGCATATGCATGAGTGTTTATACTTATTTATGGATGAAATTGAATGTGTTATCATGTGAATGTTGCATATGGATGGATGTTTGAGCACACATATAGTGTTTATGTGATTAGGGCTATTTGCATACATGTTGGACTCATGGCACAAAACATATTTTGCATTAAGAAGATAAATCTGGCCTGATCATTTACATTAGATAAGGAACATATACACACACTTTCTGCATATATTCATACAGCATTAGAAATCTCATAAGGACAATGGATGCATGTGATTGATGATTGAGTAGATGGATGATTGGATGGTAGGACACATTCTTCTTAACTTGAAGATTTCGGGGACGAAATCCTTTAAGGAGGGGAGAATGTAACAACCCGTATTTTTTATAACATGCTAAAACAAGAAATCAAGGCATAATTAAATTTTATAGTCAAAATCAGGGGAAACGGATTATGCCATTGTGTTCGTCTCGAAATTTTACATGAAATAGAGTCTGAGTTTTCGAATATCGGAGTCCGTATGAGGGAGATATGACCCTCCGAAGTTTCAGGAATTTTCAAAATAAAAAACAGCTCGAAATTCGAATTCGAAATTCGAATTCAAACCCCAGATCAGACTGGGCGGGAAAATTCCCGCCCATGGACCAGGTCAACCTGGGGGTCGACTATAGTGTCGACCTCCCAGGGACCAGGTCGACCTGCCTCCCGAACCACTTTTCTGAGCTAGATGCATTCTGATGTATTTAGACTCGTTTTCTAACCCGATTCGTCTGCCTAACCCTATATAAACAGCCCCCTAGCCTCATTTTCTCCACACCATTTCTTTCTGTCCTTATGCTGCTTCTAAAGTAATTAAAATAATAAAAAAAAAGAAGAAGAAGGACTGCTCCTTCTCCATCAAGACTAAGCTTAGGGATTTGCAAGTTGGGGGATTTCAATTAGAACATGATCGATCAAATAGAGATTCAACAGTTAAATTCTGCTTTCCAATTCTCGATCCATGCATTGTAAGTTCAAGTTACTTTTACATAAAAGCTGTAAACTTAATATCCATGTTGTAAATTGGAATTGGATCTATGTATGGTGATTGATTCTTATCTATTCTTGTTCGTCTTGGATCTTGACTTTCTGACCTATTCATGTTGTAAACCAAACTCTCTCGTGTCTATAACCTTAACATGCCTATGACGTTGAATGTATTGTTAATGGACAAGGACTATGAGTGAGAACATAAGACTACCCATGAATAATATGACTATGCCTGTGACTATGACGGTGAACATAAGACCGCCTATGGCTAATAACACTATGCCTATGCCTATGACGGTGAACGTATGACTGTTGCCTATGACAATGACAAGGACAATTGTCGTTAATCACCTATGACTCTTGACTATGAGGATTATTACCTATGATTAGGAACATAAGACCATTATCTATGACCATGACTTTGAAACTATTACTGTTAATTGTCCATGACTATTTGCCTAGAACTATTTTTGATAATTATCCATGATCATTGTGATGAGTCGCTTATGATTCATAGCTTTGAGATTTGTACCTATGACTGTTGGGGTTAATTGCCTAAGACTATTATAGTTGATTGTTCATGCCCATGACACCATAGTTGAAAACCATGTTGTGCACCGAATTGATATTTTGTTGAATCATATACCTAGGGTGTGACATGCTTAGTTTATTCACAATTATGTACACCAAAACCACTGGATCCATTATTCTTGTATTTGGCTTGCTTTTGCACGCCTATTCTTTTATGTCGGTGTTTATCATGACCATCGCCTTATCTTGCTAGATTTGGAATCCTATATGCTAGTGATGTGGTAACCAATTATCTCAAGTTATGTCATGCTAGTCTTGTAACCCCCTTTTTATTGCTTTATGCTCGTCTCTTTTGCCTATCATAGTTTTGATACTATTCCCTCTTTTTCGGGATTTGGATTTGTTTGTAGTATAGAACGATTCACGTTCACGTGCGATAGGAATACGATTTGGGTAGAATAGGCAAAAACACGAATTGGTTATGAACATGAATTATAAACTCGATAATAGGCAGAACTTGAAACATGAACGCTGTTATAACTTGAACCTGGATATGGACACGAACCTGACATCGACTTGATATGAAACTTTCCTTGAAAACTTGACACGATTTGACATGAAACATGACATGAAAACTCGACATGAATTTTGACATGAAAACTTGAATGTGGCCATGACAATTAGATAAACTTGAAAATGGCCAACTCGAGGTTGGGTAGAGTTTGCATTGTAAATCTGCCCGGAACCGCCCGGCAAATCCAGTGGCTGCAAACAATAGGATCCAATGTGGGTAGTTGGTCATATCGCACGTAAAACCCGAGGTTAGACTATGTTGTAGTGTAAATCTGCCCGGAACCGCCCGACAAATCCAGTAACCACAACAGTTAGTCTAATGTGAGAGGTTGAAGTGCATTAATGAATTAATGCCACATGATAGGGTTAAGTCCTGAACTGCTTGAATATACTTAACCAATTTAACACGATGATTTGATAGGGTTAAGTCCTGAACCGCTTGAATATACTTAATCAATTTGACACGATGACATGATAGGGTTAAGTCATGAACCGCTTGAATATACTTAACCAATTTAACACGATGATTTGATATGGTTAAGTCCTGAACCGCTTGAATATACTTAACCAATTTGACACGATGACTTTATAGGGTTAAGTCATAAACCGCTTGAATATACTTAACCAACTTGACACATGATTCGTAGGGCTAAGTCATGAACTTAATCGACAACACTTAGCCAATTTGACATGACACGTAGATGGGTTAAGTCACGAACTTGAATGACAACACTTAACCAACTTGACATGCTAGACCGATGGGGTTACATCTCGAATTTAAATGACAACACTTAACCTACTAGATGAAAATCCTAGTTACGCAGTCCGTTTCAGCAGTAACCCACTAGATGTATCATGGTACCCTGGAACTAGGCAGGGTGGGGCACAATTATTGGGCTGATTGTAAGCGACCAGAACGACGGCTGAGTAGGTGCACCATTGTAGGTTCAGGCGGGTTATGGTCGTGCACGTAGTCCGGAGTTGAAAAAGCAGGCATTGGGCACCCATAGATTTACACTGCGCGTGCTTGATTCGTGTCGGTGGTTGGCACCATAGGACATGATACACCCTATGGTGGACCTAGCACAGGTAACTACATTTCTGGATAGGGCCGTATGACACAGACACATGAACGAGCTAGGACTTATAGGGAGCCGATCGATTAATAGATCGTTAGGTGGAATTTGTTAGGTAGCATAATCCCTAGTGGTCTTAGGTGGCGTAAATCCTAATCGAATCTAGAAAACGTTCAACAGGTAGCATAATCCCAAGTGGCCCTAGGTGGCATAAATCCTAGTTGAACACGCGATAGTTCATGATAAGGAAACCTAGACAGAACAAGGGTGGCAGTCCAAACGATTTCAAGAATGGTGGCACTACGTTGAAGTAGTATAGAAATACGTGATGAAACCCGTACGATACGCGGCAAGGGACTATACATATACATGGAAATGATGATACGGGTTGGGATACTAGTACAGTTGGTGCAGAGAATTTAGGAAATCAGAGCAAATAGATATCGTTTTAATGGTGAAGCAGAGAAATCTTGCGATGCTTGATAGAAATCGTGCGAAACTATACTTAGTTTGTCCTGAACGGGAACCTTGCAATGTTATACATGATAGAAATCCTATGATGTTATTCTTAGTTATCGTGCCTGTAGCTTATCTTGTCACCATGCTTATGTTTACTTTCAGTTTATTTATGCCATGTTATCTTTACCTGTTTTTATGCTGAAAGTCACTAGGAGTTGCTCAGTCTTTATGACCGACCCAGTTTGTTGCGCCTCGTTTTCTTCCGTTTCCCCCTTCCCCCCCAGGTTCACAGGGTGGGAACACAGCTTAGTTCGGATCTTACCAAGCTCCAATGCTATTTCATGAAGGCTTGGATTGCTCTTGGCTATGGCTTGCTTTGCTGCTTTATTGGGGAATGATTTATAACTATGGTCTTATGCTTCTTTACAATTGCAAGACGGATTTCGATGTAATGGATTTTTAATAGCATTTTGATGTAAAAGGTTTCAGATCTTTCTAGATTTTTAAAGAAATAAAATTTGCTTCTTCTTCCGCTGTTTTATATGTTCTGTCTTGTAATATTTCTGTGTATGTTTACCTAGATAATGCTCCACCAAAGCTAGTGCATTCCCTTTGCGAGTGACCCAAGCGGAGGTGGGGTGTTACACTTCCAATCCATTCCAATTTATTCATTGGAAAATTCTGGTTATTTTAAAACCATTTCAGATCCAATTTATTTATTTAAAAACGTTGGATTATCATTCTAGTTAATAACTAGTTCATTTTGATAAAAATATATTTTTATCTTTACAAACATGGAATTTTTTATCCTAATTCTTCCCAAATCATTTATTATGATTTTACACAAATTATTAATATTTTTAATAATTTTATTAAGGCCCTTTAAGTTGATTTCCATAAACGGTCATCGAGCTGCATTTACAGCGACCTTTTCCAAATTTAATTTGGACATAATTCCAAATCCAACCGTTAGATTTCAAATTTCTTATATTCATTGGAAAGATCTTTTTGATACGAACCAACGGTTCCGAGTTTAGGAGAATCCGACGGTCAAATATCCCGTTATGTCCATTTGAAGTTAATGGTCGAAATTCGTGAACGATCGCGGTGCGACGCGTTCTATTCAAGCCAATAAATATATATAATATATATTATATATATTTCGTCGATTTCCATTTAAAACATATTTTATAAATCATTTATAAATTCATTTTAAACGAATCCCACTTTCATTTCAATTTTAAATCAAAATTGAGTACTCTATATCATTATAATATTTAAATTATACGATTTTCAAAATATATGATTTTGAAATCACTTCTTTTTTATATTCATAGTAAAAATAGATAAAATCGATATAAATATCGTTTACGTCAAAGTAGCGCATATCTAATCAATAAGGCTTCACACATTTTAATATTTTCGTGTCCATCCAAAATCGGGCATCCAAACCATATTTTAATCCTTTACAGAATATTATTTTAAAATATTCATTATTTTAAAATATTCGTTATTTTAAAATATTCGTTCTTTCTGGATTGGAATCAGACACAATCAATCACCATATATATTCTGTTATATGGATTTCATGCATCGCATGTATACAACGATAATAATAAACAATCATAAAAAAATTCATACAATATCCAGAGTGCATTTTACAACTGTATAAGCATAAAAATAAATAAATAACGCCTATACTGTCAGTCAACCCATCAATTGACATACAACTAAATAGTTGGGATTATTGTACATCAAATATCATCCCAATACCCATGTTGGGTTCCAACCAACATATACTGAATATTATTTGTGCAATTGGGCGATGTGTAAAATCTATCGTGCCAATCAATATCAGTTAAATGGATGTACATAAACAAAACATCTAATTTGTAAATAAATATCTATTTTTAGTTTAGGAGAATTTTATGCCATTCAAATATACCTTAAAAATTATATTTTTAACGATAAATTATTTATTTCAATACATGAATATTTTTAATAGTTCATACATTCAATAAAAATGACATTTTGATTGTTCAAACATTTTATTCAACACATGAATATTTTTAGTATTCCATTTTACATCACAACACAATACAGTCCAAATAAACAACCATGGTTTGTACAATAAATGGTGTCGCGGGCTTCTAAGCTCCGTCTGCATCTTAGTATATATTTAACTGTAAAATAATTAGAGTGAGAAGGAGTTCTCACCTTTGGTTTCCACTCCGTCAATTTTTAGCGGACGATGGTTTGGATTCCGTTTTGCATCCAGCCGGTTCCATCACAATCTGTTTTACGAGGTTTATGTTAAAAATCACAATTTTAAACAACTATCATTTTAAGTAAAAATCACATTTTTATTATGCTATATATATATTAAAAAATCAAATTTTTATCTATGCTATATATATATATATATATATATATATCATATTTTTTATTATCATGTTATTTTTATTAAAAATCATATTTTTAACACAATGATAATTTTAAAACAATGTATATAATTTAAAAATCATATTTTTATAACAAATGTATTTATTAAAAAATCATATTTTTACATTACTATTTTATATTAAAAACTGAAAATAAAATCAATGCTTTTATATATAAATATATATATATATATATATACGCTAATGACATTTTTAACATTAATTCATTAATTAAGGTTATTAATTAAAAAAACCTTTCTTCCTCGGCGCAACACAGCCGAAAACTGCTTCAAAACTAGGGTTGCCATTAACGCCTCCTACCCGTTGCCTGCACCAGATCTGGACCCACCACCTCGAAGACCTTAGCGAGAGCTACCTCCAGCCAAAGCCGCCCACCATTCGTTCCTCCGTCGTTGCCGGAAACCATATCGAATGGCGCCACTTCGAGAACCCCATACAAGAAATCTGTAGCTCCATTTTCGATCACATCGCTCAATCTAGAGAGCTCACAAAGCTCTTCGATTTCCTTTTGGAGATTTTGATTTTCATTGAACCGATTTGAAGAAAAGAGGGAGAGGAGTTTCGAGCGATAATCGTCGTTTATCGTGTTGGAGGCGGGATTAATTTTGACTGGGTTGAAAAGGATTTTAGGGTTTGACCATCTCTTTGAGTTAAGCCCTTATATATATATATATGTATATATATTAATCCATTAAAACGAGAATTTTTTAATTGAACTCCAAATCAAACCCAACGACTATCGCCCTAGTTAAATACTCCATTTCGGACACAATCGAATAAGTTTCGTAAGCCAATTCATCTATTTCAATCAGTTTTCATCAAAATTAAAATACAAATCAATATATATATTGAATGTAAACGTACATTTTAATTTACAGGGGCCACATACTGACTCCAAATATTACCGAAAAATAAATCTAGCTATGTTTTGATGATACGGTCCTAACAAAACTAATTTGGTCAAATTTGGAGACCGTCTAAAAAATGGTCATTTTTCCAGTCGATTAAATTCAAGTGAAAATTAGGCAGACATCCCTAAAACGAAACTTAATTAGGCTCACATCCGGTGCTAAACTTATTGTAAATTAGGTCCATATTTTTCGTAAAATCATCAAAAAATATAAAAAAAATCAGGAAAATTCATTATTAAATAAAAAACATACACACCAAAAAAATTATGCGTTAGAATAGTCAAAAACCACATCAAAACCCAAAATAACACAAAGACAGTGAAACAACAGGTTTTTGCATAAAAAAGATGCACCTATTCGTAAATAGTTGCATACATTCATGTTTATATTTTAGTGCTGCACCAAACTGCAGTATAAATGCATACATGTATGCTGTTAAACAACAATATACACATCCTTTTATGCAAATATTCAAATTTAACCAGTTTTTTCAAGCATTCGCCATTTTCAGTCATTGTTGCACACATTTATGCTCTTATACAGAATACATGCATAAATTCATGCGCATATTCAGAAGCCATCGTCCCTTTTAAATTTGTTACACACATGCATGCATATATACAGAATAGTTGCATTCATATATGCAACTTTTCGTAACACATGAATCTCAGTTCAACTTTGTATGCACACATGTATGCCACTATTGGTAAAAGTTGCATACATGTATGCATATATTGGTCCAGATTTTCAACAGAAAAACGCTATATGAATATATGCATATATGTATGCTACTATTGGTAATAGTTGCACAGATGTATGCAACTTTTTTATGATTTTTCCATGGACTCCTGTGGACGTTTCCAGAATTTAGAATTTTTTTTACCTAAGACCGCCTTTTTTTGGACCAAAAAATGCAAAATGCATAAGTGGACCAAAAAATAGGTGGAAGTAGGCAAAAAGAAGGAGCGGCAACTTAAAAGAGGGACCAGGTTTGAATATAAACTTGGGGGGAGGATGTGGCTTGAATTTTAAACTTAAATGGGGACGTGAAAGAAAAGCACCCTAAATTCAAACTGAACTGACCGAACACGTTTAAATTCACCACGTTCACATATCAATTCCAAAAATTACGAAAATTGGAAATTAGCAATAATTTGACATTCCGTATCCAACAAAAGTGGTTTCGTCGAAAACGTAGGTTGTTTGTAAAATGGCTATTTTTAAGGGCCATATGTTATATTAAAATATATATAAATTCCATAGTGACTATTTCAAATTTTAAATTGGACATCACTTATTATTTATATTATGAAATCTGAATTTTTTACATACATTAGAAAGATATAATTAAACAGATTTAAATATTTCTTTTTTTAGTGAAATCCAATTTATTTGAATTCTGTACATTCATTTGAAATTTGAAATCAAATTTCCAAACTACCACTCCATTTCAAGCTCGTTTTATAATTAAAATAAATTTATTCATTCTAACGTTGATTTAAATAAATTTTTAGTCATTATTATTTAAAATAAATCATTTTAAATATTCAAAATCGATTAAAATAGCTAGAATAAAAATTTTGAGTTGGTTCCGAAAGTTCGGGTTGTTACATTAACTATAAATAATTAGAGTGAGAAGGCGTTCTCACATTGGGATCCACTCCGCCGTGCTTTTCTGACGTTCTGATTCACTGTTCTGATCGCAGAATGTGCAAACGAGCTTCAGTCTTCACGCTGTCTTTTTACTAGCTTAAGCGCGCCACTCCGGACGACTTTCGTCTAGTGGCCTTTCTTCCGAAATTGGTCCATTTCGCCAGAAATCTCGAAAAACAATATTTGGACAGCAAATTTTGGACATGTTTTCTGGACAACTCCACAATCCAAAATCTGACTTCCATATACCCAAATCGAAGAGGAGAACGTGCTCTTCGATTTTGGCACTGTGGAGTTTTGGTCATAAAGGCTCGGTTTGGGAGATATTGGCTGAAGAGCATCAGGGTGTTAAATGTAAAAGAGGAAATTGTAAAAAAAAATATTTTTGAAAAGGGGAGTGGTCCATGGTGGTGCTGACGTGGCGGGGGAAGGGCGACGGACCTCTGGTGGTCAGGGGTGTGGTCAGGTGACCGGCGGTGGGGCAATAATTGCCAAAACAATGGGTTTGAAGGGTTTTCAGGCGAAGAAGGAAGAGAGAGAGGGCGTCGAGGTCAGGGGTGCAGTGAGGCTAAGGCGGAGCTGGGGGGCGGCGCCGTGCCTGGAGGCGGAGGGCGACGTGCAACGGAGATAAAGGGTCTAGAGTTCAGGCAAGAATATTTATATATTTTTTTATTTATTTTTACTTCAAAAAGTTACTTTTTCGTTCTAAGTCAAAATCGAACTCAACGACTGTCGCCCGTAGCTAAATAGCCCCAATCCGGCCAAATGGGATATGTCCGGTGTTGGCTAGCTTTTAGACCAAGCCGCCAAGATTCAAATTGAAGCCTAGCACAAATTCTTGCTCGTGAAGCTGCCTCGACCCGATCGCGATCGCCCCCTGCTCTCCACGATCTGATTCGTCCATACCAGGTTGACTCAATCCAATCCCAGAAGCATAGTCAGGGAGATCTGGACCAAGTCAACCATGATCCGAGAAGGAAGGATCTCACGACACCTGTCAATAACGGCCATATTGACTATTTCTCAATAAGGCCACGAACCAGACTGAGATTTTCAGGATTTGTGCCACGTATGACCGCGATCCTCCTGCAGATATCACCTATAAATAGCCCAGAACTTAGCATTTTTTGGGATCTTTTGGCAATTCAGAGCTCCTATTCCACCATTATCATATCTCCATTATTTCTACTCAGAGTTATCTTGAATTTACTGAGTGAATCAACATTGTAAAAGTGAGGTTGAGAGATAAATCATTGGTTGTACTCGAATCTTAAGTATCATCATTGATATAAAGTGAGCGTAGGCTCATTAATGCCGAACGATAAACCTTGTGTCTTTTCTGCTTTATCTTGCATTTTTTCTGGTATTTATCTCCGCCAATTAGAATAATTCGGGTGATAGACTCAATTTTGGATCTAACAATTTGGTGCTTTCACTGAGAACCGAAGTCTCAGCATATTGGATTGTAGTTCTATTGTTTGGATAGTCAAGTCCGAAGAAAACAGTCCAAAACTCCACTGTTTTGATTTTTGAAGATTTCAGTAAAGCTCAAATATCATGGCTGGAAAGAAGTCTAAGGAAGTACGAGCTTCGCAGGCGAATGAACCTGTAAACGAACAATTGAAGAAAGCGTGCACGAGAAGGTCGAAGAAGAGCTTTCAGATCGTGGTAATGTAGGGGCGATCCAATCTGGTGATAGTGTAACGAACCAGACAGTTGAAGGAGTTACTACCTAATCGCAGGACCACGCCGCGATCCATCCTGCACCTATCACCACGAACCAACATCAAGGGGGTACCACGAGCCACCAGCCTAGGAGGACCACAATCCGAACTGACAATCAGACTACTACCCGACCTGGAAAGGAAATTACGGCTCGTCCCAATCGTTCTAGTACTTTTGCCCAACCTGGTTCGAGTTCCTTGCGTATAAAAGAAGATGAAGATGACCAGTTCGACCCATCTGCTCCAGTTACCGAAGGACATCTGTAACACCCCGTAATTTTATAACATAAAAATTCACAAATTAAAGTATACTCAATTTTTAAAAGAAGAATTAAGTGAAATGGGTTGCGCTATTATGTCCATCTCAAAATTTTGGGTCAAGATAGACATTTGATTTACATAAAACGGATAACTTATGAAGAAGTTATTAAGCCTTGAAGTTTGTATGCATATGAGAGAAATATATATATATATATATATATATATATATATATATATATATATAAGTTATTCAAAAAAGTTCAAAACAGCGAATCGGGAGGGGGAATAGCCGAACCGCACCATTTTTGGAGTTGACCCGCGGCTCGCTATGTCGACTAGGGATCGATGCAGGGTGTTTGGCTGTCAACCCATGGCCCGATTCGCCCTAAGGGCTGATGTGGCATCTGAGTGGTCCTGATGGTTCTGGTTATCCCTAGGTTAATCCGACGGCTCTTATTAAATTAAACTTCTATAAAAACACTCCTAAACCCCTAACCCTAATCACATTAATTCATAACAAGAGCCGCCATGCCGTCAATGGAGAACCTAGAGTAGCCTCCAAAAACTTTCAACCCTAAAGCAAGATAGAAGCTTGAATAAAAATCAAATCAAATCTAAATAACGATTAGTCTACATCAAAGGCGAGCAATTCAGTTTCAGAAAACAGATCCCAGAAAGACAAGACTATTCCTTTTAATTGTGAGTATGATAGCTTTCACAAAATAATTAATTAATTTAATTATGATAAGATATAATTGGGATTATGATAATATGATTTTGAATCATGTGATGTAAATTGTATGTATGTTTGTGGTGTTGAATCATATGTTAGTCTTATGCAAGTTGGATCATATGTTAGTTCTTATGTGAATCTTATGCAAGTTGAATCATATATCTTATGCAAGTTTGTGATGATTGGATCATATATTCATGTATGAATCTTATGCAAGTTTGGGTTGTTAAAATATATGTGAGACATGTATATGCATATGCTAGTTTATGTGACTTAACCTTTATGTCTAGATCCATATGCAAGTTTACATCTTTATGTTTAGACCCATATGCAAGTTTACATCTTTATGTTTAGATCTATATGCAAGTTTATATCTTTATGTTTAGATCCATATGCAAATTCACACCATTATGTTCAGATCTATAGCAGTACATAAGTTATGCAAGTTTATGCCCATTACCTATGCAAGCTTTGTATCATATGATAGTTTGAATGAAATTCATATGCAAGTTATTGGCTATGTAATCTTATGTCATGATCCTTAGATCTATTCTATATGTTATGTGATGTTGTCTTTCTTTTTATAAGTTAGACTATTAGCAAGTCTAACATATGTCAAATGAAAACGTATGAATAGCGTGGGGATGATGGGATAATATTAAATATACATAAATTGTGAATTGGCATAAAACGACCTTAAAAGGCTTATAATTAATTTGAGTCGTTAATTGGCATAATTGGTATTTATGGACATAATTTTAAGATACAATTATGGACATAAATAAATTTGGAATTTATTGACAAATTTGAATAGGGATATTAATCCAATTTGGGGTTAAATAAAGATGTGTAATAATTAACCGCTTAGGACACGAGGTTAGACTCTTTTGTGGTGTAAGACTGCGCAGATCCGCCCGGCAGATCCAGCAGCCACAAATGCCAGTCTAATGTGAGAGGTCAAAGGCAAGAATTGAATGCGTAACAATTGTAAAGACACAAGGTTATGCTCATTTGCGGTATAAGACTGCAAGGACCCACCCGGCAAATCCACCAACCGCAAATATCAGCCTAATGTGGGAGGTCTTTACAAGGTTACGGTTCTAATGAATTAAGTAACACTTAACCAGATAAACATGTGGTGGGACATGAGGGGTTAAGTGGGTGCCTTGGGTGGCATGTGAAATTAAGTGGGTGCCTTGGGTGGCATGTGAAATACGATTAGATGAACTTAACTAAGATTGAAACATGTAAGAAGACATGAATAAGAATGAGGTTAAGTGGGGAAAACTTAGTGGGGACCAAGCATAGGTGGAAGGCTTGTGTCAAGCATGGGGGGCCTTTTCAAACCAGTAACCCATTAAGTATCTTTGTGAGCTCGAACCAACTCGAGGACGGGGCACGCTTACTGGATTTGATTGTAAGAGGTCAAAACGGGTTAGCGATGGCAACGCAAGTCCAACAGGGTCATGTGCGTTCGTTGGCCCGGGCTAGTAGGTAAGACATTGTCGCATCATGTAGATATAAGCCGTGCATCTTTGGTGGTTCAGGTTGCCACTTTGGGGAGTGGTACACCCCACTGTGGGACCAGCACGAGTATCTACGAGTTAGGGAGCCGATCAAATGGGGGTAGTGGGTACAACTAATGGAGATAGAGGAAGAAGGCACCTATGAAGGCAGCTAGGGGTACACGAAACTACCATTATCATTATTAAGTTTTGTAGGCGGGATCAACTTTTAGGGTGACTAGTGGTGGTGCAGTATAGTAATTATCCTATAGTGATTAGGAACGAGATTAACACTAGAATATTCCTCTTATTTGCTTTGTCATGCCCACTTGTTTCAGGGTCATATCTTATCTTACCAGTTTATGCCTTATCCTAGTTACTATAATAATTATATTGTTAAAGTTATTATACTCGCCAGACTTTATGTCTGACCCCCTTGTTTTCGCCTCTTTTCTTCCTCCCCCCCCCCCCCCCCAGGTTCTCAGGGTGGGACTAGTACTAGTGAAGCTTGATCTCGGATCTCTTTCTCTCTCTTTTGGAAGTGCTTGGATTGCTGAAAGTAAAGTTCAGCTCATCTCTTTTGTGGATACTTGTGTTGGGGTTTATGCTTTTTAATTTATGTACTCTGAAACAATTTATCAAGATGGATATTAAGTGTACTTGGTTTATGAAGTTGTTGTAATCAAACTATTTCTCTGCTGCAATAAAATTTGTTTTAATTTTTTCAAGTACCGTTATTTATATCTGTCTTGTTATATTCTGTTCTATACACTAAATACGCTCCAAGGAAGTTAATGCATTCTCTTTGTGAGTGACATTAATGGACACACGTGGTATCAGAGCTGAAGGTTACCAGACAATATATGAATTTTGAAAAACTATTTTTCAAAAAGCATTTTATAAAGAAATACTTTCAAAAGTATGTTTTAAAGAAAGTATTTTCAAGAGAAAAGTTTGTTTTAAAAACATAACCCCCAAGAGCCATATATCTTTCTTTCGAATTCTCCGTTTTGAATCTCTTCATTTTCTTTCTAGCATGTCTGGAATTCCTGAGATACCCAAGGGGATACCGATACCAGGATGGTTTAGAAGGTATATGGAAGCTAGGGCCAATGTCGCAGGACCAGCAAATGCTCCTTCTCCTCCCCCTCCTCCTCCACCTTCTCCCCGTGTTGATACTTTTGCAAAGATATGCAAAGATTTTAGGGCAATGGGCGGGAAACCTTTTAACGGACCAGAGAGTTTGTTGAAGCTCAAAACTGGCTTAAGGAGGTGGAAGATCTATTTGGTATTTTCGAAGTAGAAGATCGAAGGAAGGTCCAATTGGCTGCTTAGTTAATGAAAGACGAAGCCTCGTTTTGGTGGGAGGTCACGAACGGAGAGCATCCGGTGGAGGCACGGATGGATTTCAAGCGTAGGTTCGAAAAGAAGTTTCTCTCGCGAGCAGAAGAGAATTTATATATGGAAAGATTATTGGCATTGAAGCAAGGTGATTTATCGGTAAAGGATTGCATCGACAAGTTCAATCAGTTGGCGAGATTTGGCTTGGAATTGGTAAACACACCTGAGAAGAAGGCCCTTAGGTTCGTTAAAGGTTTGAATGAGCTGCTACATGGGTTGGCGATGGCCCACATTCCGATAGGGGCTACCTTTGAGAAACTGGTTGACATGGCGCTTATGCGTAAGGAAGAGAAAGTGTGAATGCTAATAAGGCACCGAAGAAGAAAGGAGACCAGAAGAAGCCACAATAGAAAAACAAGAAAGGCGGGAAGAACAATAATGGCAAAGGAAAGAAGAAGTGCTTTAATTGTGGGACACCAGGCCATTTGAGCAAAGAATGTAAGAAAAAGAAGAAGACTGGTTGTTTCCACTATGGAGAGGCGAGTCATCTAGTTAAGGACTGCCCAAGGAAACAGGGGCAAAGGCAAAGAACTTCTTGAGGGCTGCTTCAGGCTCTCATGGCACCAGGGCAGGTGAGAGGGCAGATTCAGGCTCTCATGGCACCAGGACAAGAGAGAGGTAGAAACATTTTCGTTGAATGTTTAGTTTTTCCATTTGATCATCATGTTCGTACTTTGTTTGACTCTGATGCTTCACGCTCGTTTGTATCTGCTTCGTTAGTTGAAACACTGCACCTAAATACTAGTCTAGTTACGGACCCCATAGTAGTCTCAAATCCTGTTGGTGGTTCGGCTCATCTTTCTATGATTTGTCGGGATTTGAGAGTGTCTATCTTGGACATTGGGTTTGAATGCAACGCCTTTTTTCTTGGCTTCATGGGCTACGGGTTGATTCTAGGTATGGATGGGCTAACTATATACGGTGTCATCCTAGATTGTGAAAGAAGGGTAGTTAGATTGTTGACTCATTGTGGAAAGACCCTTAATATTTCTTGTGACCCTAGAGGTCCGATAATGCTTAGCTACCTAGAATCCCTAGACGCATCCAATGATGATTTGAAATTTGTTCGTGTGGTCCGTGAATATTGTGACGTCTTCGATGAAGTTCGAGGTTTACCCCTGAGGCGCGAGATAGACTTTCAAATATATCTAGTAGATAATGCAAAGTCAGTTGCATTACCAGTGCGCCACATGGCTCCGAGAGACAGAAGAGAACTCAGTAAGCAAGTGAAAGAATTGCTTGAGAAGGGGTTCATAAGAAGAAGTATTTCGGAGTGGGGTGCTACAGTCGTTTTTGCTACAAAAGCTGATGGTTCACTTAGATTGTGAGTGGACTATAGAGAGCTGAATAAGCTAACAAAGAAGAATAGGCACCTATTGCCGAAGATAGACGATTTATTTGATTAGTTGGTGGGTGCTTCTGTTTTCTCATAACTGGATTTAGCTATATGGTTTCATTAGCTAAGGGTGGCTGAAGATAGCATCGATAAGACTGCATTTAGAACTCCTAACGGTTTCTTTGAGTGGCTCGTCATGCCTTTTGGTTTGACGAATGCACCAGCATACTTTATTGACTTAATGAGTAGGGTGTTTAGGGAGTTTATAAACAAGTTTGTGGTAGTCTTTGTAGACGATATTCTGGTTTTCTCTGAAAATGAAGAAGAGCATGCCCTACATCTTAGGGAAGTCTTAGAGACCCTACGAGCGCATTAGCCAAAAGATAAGTTCTCCAAGTGCCATTTTTGGAGAAAAGAAGTGAGGTTCTTAGGACACATGGTCTCTAAGGAAGGGATAGCTGTGGATCCCGCCAAGGTGGTGGCAATCCAAGATTTGAAAACTCCTAACAAAGCAACAAAAGTAAGAAGCTTTTTAGGGCTGGCTGGCTATTATAGGAAGTTCATTAAGGACTTCGCAAAGATATCAACCCCTCTCACTCGATTAACGAAGTATGACTTTTACTTGGGACGTTGACTGTGACGATGCTTTCCAACGTCTGAAGAGGGCTTTGACGACAGCTCCAGTTTTAGTTTTGCCAGACGAGAGTAAGACATTCACTATATATAGTGTAACACCCCGTAATTCTGTTAATAACAATATTCACAAATTAAAGAATAACTAATCTCAGACGTGAGAATTGTGGGACACGGGTTGTGCCATTGTGTTCGTCTCGGAATTCTGGTTGAGATAGAGTCCGAGTTTGCGTGAATTGGACTTCGTATGAAGAAGTTATGGCCATCAGAAGTTTCAGAAAATTCAAAACAGATTTCAGAAAATTCAAAATTCGAAGTCAAACAGGCCAGGCGGGAAATTTCCCGCCCAGCACCCTAGGTCGACTGGGGAGTCGACTGGGCAGTCGACACCCCCAGGATCAGGTCGACTACGCAGTCGACTTGGGTGTCGACCTTGTCCAGTCGACCAGGTTTTGGCTGAGCCCAATCTTGAGCTGCTGATGTGTCTTTAGGGCTGAGTTGGCTAATTTAACGGTTCAGGTTAGTTCTGAGTTGATCTAACGGTCTAAATAAATCCTAAACTCTATATATACCTAGGTAGTCTCTCACTCTAAATTCAGATGAAAAATAGAATAGCCGTCGTCGTGCCATCGCCATGGAACTCAGTGTAGCCGCTGCCAACTAAGAAGGAAGAAAGCTAATCAAAACTCTAATTCTACTCAACTCTAAAGCAAATCAAGACTCTCTTTCTTTTCTAATTGTGAGTATGATGATCTTAACAAGATTATTAGCAAACTAATTAGATTATGATGTGATATGGATAAAAAGAAAATGATGTGAATTGTCATATATGTTGTTGTAAACCTTATGCTATCATATATGTTGTAAATCCTATGATATGTGATGATGATATCCTATATGTTGTAAATCATGCTATGATGATATTATATATGTTGCAAGTTTCTATGCTAAGTTGCGATGTTACAAAGCCATGATGTTATTATGTTGTAGTTAGCTTATGAATCATGATGTTGATTATATATATTTGGGCTATGATGATTCACATGATAAATCACATGTACCTATGCAAGTTTAGATTGAATAGTATGTATAATCTCACATATCCTATGACATCTATTTAGATCTAAAATTAAGTTATAACATGTGTGAGTTCTATGGGTTAGATGCTAGTTTACGCCATCATTATGTTGCATAAACCACATATGCAAGTTTATACATGAATTTGGATTATGATCATATTATGTAAATTGTGACATTTTACCAAACAAGTTTACACCTTTAGATCCATGACATGTGTAGTTTTATGCAAGTTTCACACCTATTATGATTAGATCTATTTTATTTGTCTATATGTTGTGATAATTTATCTTTGTGCTATGAGTTAGACTATTCGAGTCTAACATATATTTTGCGTTGAATAAGCGAACGTATAACGTGGGGTAGGGGTAATATTAAGGATTTAATATCAAGAAATTGGGGTGCAATTGATATGATTTTGCATGCCATAAATGGATGACCATAATTGAGTCAATTATGGACATCGTTAAAATTGGAATTAATTAATTATTTGAATAGGGATATATTTAAAACTGGGGTAAAAGATTATAAGTGTTAATCAATGCTTAGGACACGAGGTTGGACTCGTTTGTGACGTAAAACTGCCCGGACCCGCCCGGCGAATCCAGTAGTCACAAATGTAAGCCCAATGTGAGAGGTCCTAGGCCCAAATTAAAGCATAACAGTTGTAAAGACACGAGGTTAGACTCTTTTATGGTGCAAGACTGCCCGGACCCGCCCGGCAAATCCAGCTGCCATAAATGCCAGTCTAATGTGAGAGGTCTTTACAAGGTTATGGCCTTAATGAATTAAGAAATACTTAACCAGATAAACATGTAAGGTGGGACATGGGGGTTAAGTAGGTGCCTTGGTGGCATTAGGAATCTAGTGAGTGCCTTTAGTGGCATTTGAAATACGATTAGTAAGACTTAACCAAACATACATGTAAATGAACATGACTAAGAAGAGGGTTAAGTGGGATATACTAGTGGGGACAAGCTTAGGTGGATAGCTTGTGGTAAGTAATTGGGGGCCCATTTCAACCAGTAACCCAAACGTATCTTTGTGGGCTCCACCCAGGTCGAGGACGGGACACGCATACTGGGCTTGACTATAAGAGGCCAAACGGGTTAGCGGTGGTAACGCAAGCCCAACGGGTTTCATATGCGTGTGTGGACCCGGGCTGGTAGGTAAGACGTTGTTGCATCGTGTAGGTATAAGCCATGCATCCTCAAGTTGTATCGGGTTGCCACTTTAGGGGAGTGATACACCTCACTGTGGGGCCAACACGGGTATCTACGAGTATGGAGCCGATCGAAAGTGGGTAGTAGGGTACACCTAGCGGAGATAGGGGCAGGCGGCACCTATGTAGTCAGCTAGGGGTACACAAAGCTATTTATAAAATTTCTAAGTGAAGAAAGTGGGATCAACCTTTAGGGATCAGCCTTTAACGTTATCTTTACCTGCTCTTCCATACCCAATAGTTCATAGACATTTCCTTATTTTCCAGCTTGTGCCTTAGTCTAGTTATTTGATAATAGTATTGTTAGAATTATCATACCCGCCAGACTTTATGTCTGACCCCCTCCATTTCTATCTTTTTCCCCCACCAGGTCCTCAGGGTGGGCCCAGCTCTAGTGGAGCTTGATTGGATTGCTTTATCTCTCTTTTGGAAAGCTTGGACCATTGAAGTAAAGTCCAGCTTGTTATCTTCTTTAATGGCTATTTATGTAATGGGATTATGTATTTTGTTTTATCAAGATGGATATTGTACTTGACTCTGATTTATGGTTTTATGATGTAACAAACATGTTTAATTTCCGCTGCAATGAAATAAAGTTTTAGATTTCCAAGTACTACTTATTATCTGTCTTGTTGTAATTTTTCTGTTCTATATTCACTTAAAACCTCCATGGAAGTTAATGCATTCCCTTTGTGAGTGACATTAATGGACGTGGGGTGTTACACGTGGTATCAGAGCTTAAGGTTACCAGAACAGGTAATTTTTTTAGAAAAACTCTTTTTCTAAAGTATTTTTGGAAGAAGTGTTTTCAAAAACATGTCTTGATGAGTAATTTAAAGAGGAAAGTTTTTATGAAAAACATAATCCCCAATAGCCATATATCTTTATCTTTCGAAATCTCCATTTTGAATCTTTCCTTTTTCGTTTCAGCATGGCTGAAGATCTTAACCTTCCGGATGGTGTAACGATACCAGGATGGTATAGGAGGTTATTAGAGGCTAGGGCCACTGCAGGTCCAGCCAATGTTCCTCCACCACCAGTTGCACCCACTCCTCCTCCTCCTCCCCCTCCTCGCGCTGATACTTCTGCAAAAACATGCAAAGAATTTAAGGCTATGGGTGGAAAACCTTTTCAAGAGTCAGAAACGTTTGTGGAAGCTAGAGATTGGCTTAAGGAGGTGGAAGAATTGCTAGAAATCTATGAAGTAGAAGAAGGGAGGAAAGTCAAATTAGCAGCTTGGTTAATGAAGGGAGAGGCCTCGTTTTGGTGGGAGGTCACTAATGGGGAGCGTCCTGTTGACTCTTGGGCGGATTTCAGACATAGGTTTGAGGCAAAGTTTCTCTCAAGGGTAGAAGAGAATCTACATATGGAAAGTTTCTTGACATTAAAGCAAGGAAGCTTAGCAGTGAAAGAATATGTCAACATATTTAATCAGTTAGCAAGGTTTGGCTTAGATTTGGTGAACACGCCGGAGAAGAAGTCTCTGAGGTTCGTTAAAGGCTTGAATGAGCCGTTGTAGGGGTTGGCTATGACCCACATCCCTATGGGGGCCACCTTTGAGAAGCTAGTGGGCATGGCACTCATGCACGAGGAGAAAGGCGCTAATGCTAATAAGGCACCCGAGAAGAAAGGGGATCAGAAGAAACCACAACAGCAAAACAAGAAGGGTGGTAAAGACAATAATGGAAAAGGAAAGAAAAGATGCTTTAACTGTGGGACACCAGGCCATCTCAGCAAGGATTGCAGAAAGAAAAAGAAGACTGGCTGTTTTCACTGTGGTGAAGCGGGACATCTAGTGAAGGACTGCCCAAAGAAGGGGCAGAGGGCAGGGTCTACCTCGGGTGGACAAGTACAGGCTCTTATGGCACTAGGGCAGGCAAGGGGACAAGTTCAGGCTCTCGCGGTCCCACCGCTGCAAGAACGAGGTAGAACCATTTCTGTTGAATGCTTAGTTTTTTTGTTTGATCATCCTATCCGTACCTTACTCGATTCGGGCGCATCGCATTCGTTTATCTCTACATCATTAGTTGAATCACTACACTTAAACACCAGTTTAATAGAGGATTCCTTAGTTGTTTCGAATCCAATTGGGGGCTCAGCTTATTTGTCCATGATATGTTTGGATTTGAAAATTTCTATACTTAGCGTTGAGTTTAGATGTGATGCTTATGTTTTGGGCTTCACGGGCTATGGGCTAATTTTAGGAATGGACTGGTTATCCAGAAATGGGGCAGTTCTTGATTGTGAAAGGAGAGTAGTTAGACTCATGACTCGCCTTGGCAACACTCTCGAAATCTTTTGTAATCCCATAAATTCCGTTATGCTAAGTTATCTAGAATCGCTTGACGCGTCGGTGGAAAATCTACGATCTGTTAGAGTGGTCCGAGAATACTCGGATGTGTTTGAGGAAGTGAAGGACTTGCCTCCGAAGCGGGAGATAGATTTTCGAATATATCTTGTGGATAATGCAAAACCAGTATCTTTGCCAGTACGCCACATGGCTCCTCGTAAAAGGAGGGAACTCAATAAGCAAGTGAAGGAGTTGCTTGGGAAGGGGTTCATAAGACGTAGTATATCGGAGTGGGGTGCTCCAGTAGTATTTGCCACGAAGGCGGATGGGTCCCTTAGACTTTGTGTGGATTATAGAGAACTTAATAAGCTTACTAAGAAGAACAGACACCCACTGCGGAGGATTGACGATCTCTTCGATCAGTTAGTTGGCGCCTCAGTGTTTTCGCAGTTGTACCTAGGCACTGGTTTCCATCAGTTGAGAGTGGCTGAGGATAACATAGACAAGATTGCCTTTATTACTCCGGATGGTTTCTATGAATGGCTAGTGATGCCCTTCGGTTTGACAAACGCCCCCGCATACTTTGTTGATTTGATGAGTAGGGTGTTCAGCGAGTACCTTAATAAATTCGTGGTGGTCTTTGTAGACGACATCTTGATCTTTTCTAAGAATGAAGAAGAGCATGCCCTACATCTTAGGGAAGTGTTGGAGACTCTACGAGCGCATAACCTTAAAGCTAAATTTACTAAGTGTCACTTCTGGAGAGAGGAAGTGCGATTCTTAGGGCACGTGGTTTCCAAAGAAGGGATAGCTGTGGATCCCGCGAAGGTGGTGGCCATCCAAGATTGGAAGGTCCCTAAAAATGCTACCAAAGTAAGGAGTTTCTTGGGGTTGGCTGGCTACTATAGGAAGTTTATCAAAGACTTCGCAAAGATATCAGCTCCATTAACACGTTTGGCGAAGAAGAACCTAGTTTTCACATGGGACGTAGATTGTGATGATGCGTTCCAACGTTTGAAGAGAGCTTTGACTTCAGCCCCAGTCTTAGTGCTGCCAGACGGAAGTATGCCGTTTACTGTTTATACCGATGCTTGTGGGACAGGTCTAGGCGCAGTCTTAAGGAAAGAGGGTAGGGTAATAGCCTATGGTGGAAGGCAGTTAAGAGCGCATGAGAAAAATTACCCTGACAGGATTTCAAACCTGGTTTTGGTAAAAAAAGGCCAATGGAAGCGGCATACTTGCATCGACTTCTCAGATCTAAACAAAGCATGCCCAAAGGACAGCTTTCCGTTACCTCGAATCGATCAGTTGGTAGATTCAACCGCAGGTCATGAACTTATTTCTTTTATGGATGCATACCCAGGGTACAATCAAATCCCCATGCACGTCCCAGACCAAGAGCATACTAGCTTCATTATAGATTTGGGATTATACTGCTATGTGGTGATGCCTTTCGGTTTGAAGAATGTCGGTGCTACATATCAGCGATTGGTGAATAGAATGTTCTACAACCAAATCGGGAAAATGATGGAAGTATACGTTGACGACATGTTGGTAAAGTCCAAACAATCATCCGACCATACTACTGATTTGGCAGAGATGTTTGGGATTCTTCGGAAATATGGGATGAAACGGTATCCTTTGAAATGTTCATTTGGGGTAGCATCTGGAAAATTCCTATGATTCATCGTCAGCTCGCGTGGGATTGAAATCAATCCAGATCAAATTACAGCAATCTGAAATTTCCAAGAACCGAAGAGAATTAAGGATGTCCAAAGCCTCGCTGGAAAGGCAGCAGCACTGAGTAGGTTCATCTCCAAAGCTATAGATAAACGCATCCCGTTTTTCGAGCTAATAAAGCGAGGCAAGCGCAGCTTTAAACGGACTCCCGATTGTATAAAAGCATTCCAGAATCTGTTGAACCATCTGGAAACACCCCCGATACTGTCTAATCCTGTGGATCACAAGGATTTATTTGTGTACATGGCAGTGTCATCTCACGCAATCAGTTCAGCTTTGGTAAGAGAAGAGGATAAGGTACAAAGACAAGTGTACTATGTGAGTAAGAAATTGGCGGACGCAAAACGGAATTATCCAAAAATAGAAAAGTTGTCGTTTAGCTTACTAATTGCATCTAGGAAACTTCTCCACTACTTCCAGGCTCATCCCATTACTGTGTACATCGATCACCCATTAAAGCAAGTTGTGCAAAGGCCAGAAGCATTAGGAAGGTTGCTCAAATGGAACATCGAATTGAGTCGATTCGACCTGAACTTCCAACCCCGAAGGTCGATAAGAGGGCAGGCACTTGCAGATTTTATAGTAGAGTTCATGATCCCAGAAGATGATGTAGTAATCGAAGAGGATGATCCGCCAAAGCTACTCCTCGACCCTAATGCCTGGAAACTATGCACTGATGGAGCTAAAAATGACAGACAATCTGGCGCCGGAATGGTTCTCGAAACTCCAGAGAAATGGTTAATATATAACGCTCTTAGACTAGAGTTCCACACCACTAATAATGACTCCGAGTGCGAAGCCCTAATTGCCGAGCTAGAACTCGCAAGGGAATTGGATATCACAAAGCTAGACATCTTTTGCGATTCCAAGATAGTCGTAAACCAGGTCACTGGAAAGTTTCAGGCCAAGAGTCCAAGGCTGATATTATACTTGGAAAAAGTGAAGAAGTTGCAGGATGGTTTTGACCACCACAGCATATCTCATATTCCCCGAATGGAGAATCAAAAGGCACACAGGTTAGCGAAAATGGCTAGTTCAGATAATCCTTAGGATACATAGCTGGTCCCAATTGAAGTACTACAGTCTCCTAGCATAGATCAGATGGAAGTTGATCTGGTACTAGAGATTGAACCTGAGAGGGAGTCATGGATGACTCCTCTAAAGAAGTTTTTGATAAATGGAATGCTTCCGACGAAGAAAAGTAAGAGGTGTGCAGTTTTACGAAAATCATTCCGATATGTGTTGCAAGGCAATGTCCTATACAAACAAGGTTTCTCGATGCCCCTCCCACGGTGTATCGCCCATGATGACATCAAGCGTGTGCTAAAAGAGGTCCACGAAAGCGAATGTGGCGATCACACTGGAGGGCAAACGTTGGCGAAGAAGATATTGTGGTATGGCTATTTCTGGCCTACCATAAACAAGGATGCAGCCAAGTATGCACGACGTTGTGACGCTTGTCATAAATTTTCCAAGATACCTAGGGCACCACCTAGCCAGTTGAAGACAATGACAAGCCAGTGGCCTTTTACTATGTCGGGGATTGACATTATTGGGAGCCTTCCCATAGCAAAGGGCGAAGCAAAATTCGCTATTGTGGCCATGGATTATTTCACTAAATGAGTAGAAGCAGAGCCTCGACCATGATCACAACTAAGCGAGTGATCAATTTTGTTGTCAAGAACATTATATGTCGGTTTGGATTCCAAATATCGTCATAACCGATAATGGGACCCAATTCGACATAACCGAGTTTTGAGATTTCTGTCAGAAGTATCATATCGAGAAAAGATACACCTCTGTGGCACATCCGTAATCGAACGGACATGTCGAAGCGGCAAACAAGGTGATTAAATCCATTCTAAAGAAAAGATTGAAGAGGGCCAAAGCCATGTGGGTTGATGAATTACCCTTGGCACTATGGGCCTATAGGACAACGTACAAGTCGGCGACGGGTCACACCCCGTTTTCCCTTGCTTTTGGAGCTGAAGCGGTTATTCCGGTCGAGTTGGAAGTACCATCTCATCGAACCACTTATTATGATCCGATGACCAACAATGAGCTGCTCCTTGAGTCTTTAGACATGGTTGAAGAAAAGAGGGATGAAGCCGATCTACACGCCTTAAGGACCAAGCAACAAGTTGCTTAGTATTACAACAAGAAATTTCGAGCTCGAACCTTCGAACCCGGAGACTTGGTTTTGAAGCATGTCTTTCCACCCCCAGTACATATGGGCCAGAAATGGGAAGGACCGTACTCCATTTTACGAATGCTTAATAATGGAACCTTCAAGCTAGCAACTGTGGATGGAGATGAAATCCCCAGAGTGTGGAATGCCCAGCATTTGTGGCCTTATTTGACATTAAATTGTCAGTTTTACTCTTTTGTTTTTAGGACCATGTAAGAAGGCTCGACTTTCCTAGAACAGCCTGGTTACTTGAAAAAAAGATTATAAAGTGGACGTAGGTCATGATTTGACCGAACCACTATAAAAATATCGCGTGGCATTTACCTTTTCTACATTGTTTCCTGTCTGCTCTTTTATTTTAATAAAAATAGATCATTACCATTTTGAGATTTGTTTTAAGCTAGCCAACGATCATAGTATACCTAATTCAAAACGCCATCTATCAGATCGGAAGACTAACGGTAACTAAATCTCCAAAAGGGGCGGCGAGGTAAATTACACTACTGCTTGCACTTTAACTCTCGAGATTAGGGAGAGAGTATAAAGGATGCAAAAATAACATCCCCAAGGCATTCAGGTGCACTGCGATAAAACCGCCTTGATAACACTCTAATCCGCTGAAGGATCGGGCGAGTATAAAGGCGCTAGAGACTTAGCACCCCCAGATCTTCTGCCCTGCTAAAGGATCTGTGAGCAGACCAAGAATTGAGCTCAAACTCTAACCTGCTGAAGGATCGAGATAGTGTAAAGGTGCTAGAGACTTAACGCCACTCGAACTCTAACCCGTTGAAAGATCGGGAGGGTATAAAGGTGCTAGGGACTTAGCGCCACTAGAACTCTAACCCGCTGAAGGATCAGGAGAGTATAAAGGTGCTAGAGACTTTGCGCCACAAGAAATCTAACCCCGTTGAAGAATCGGGAGAGTATAAAGGCACAGCGACATATTCCACCCAAAGGCTCCCATCCCACCACACGAGTGGGGACAAGAATGAAAAAAGGGGCCCGAATCTCTTATTTTCGGGAATGGGGGGCATCACATATATGACTCTAATCAATCCTCAATAATTCCTGACCAGGCACAATATTAATGATTTATTATGGGCATGTGAATACGACACTTAGCATTCGTGAACACTACATGTTTACTTAGTACACAAACTTTTTAATGATTATCATTCATGACTTCAGTATTTAGTTACGATTGTTTCGATTATAATTATTTTTAAATTTCGTGATTCAGGATAATAAACTCTACAAACATTGTAAACTTGCAGGTACACAATCGTGTAAAAGAAATAGATTTTCATTCACTAAAAGCAGGTTTACTAGAACAAGAAGCTAAACAAAAGTGAGGTTCACTCTCACAACTACATTTTTTGGCCAGTGGAAAGCCTAAAAGCAAAAATATGAGCCAATAAGTGCATTCTCTTTATGCTTGGGAGACGACTTTGACTTCTTCTTCTTCTGTTGTTTCTCCAACTCCTCTTTTTCAACATTAGAGCAGTCATGCTTCTTCCTCTTTCTTTTATCAACAAGAGTCTTCGAGGGAGAACTAGAAGGCTGGGAGCTAAGCTGAGTAGTTATTGATTCGGAAGAGAATCTTATAACCAACCCAGTTTTAGGGTCGACTTCAGAGATAGGGGGCACGTATACAGGGTCCTGTTCCCCTTTTTTAAGAACCAACTTCTTTTCTTTCCTAGCCTGCATGTCAGCCATGGTTTCACTATCATCATCCTTGGCCTCATCTGTGATGACAACTTCATCTTCCTCATCTCCATGACCACTATTTGTGTCTGGCAAAGCCGCTATAACCTCAGCGTCCTCAGGAGCGCCGGTGCCGGATTCCGCGGGTGCTACGGTGACCTTCTCACTTGTTGTACCCTCGGTTTGCTTTAGAATCTCATAAACTTCAACATCAGTGCCCGAGGGGACATCCACTTTCTCTGCCACTACCTTCTCCTCTACATCTTTCTCGACCGGTTTGATACCTACACCATGAGAAGCAAATGTTAGTGAATCGGGAGAAGATGTGGCCATATCAGTTATCTGTCCTGTGAGACGACGACAAGCTATGACTGCTTTGATGAACTGTGGAGAGAATATGGAGATACCTTCATCCGACTCATCGCCCAGATTTGTAATGGTGGCTCCGACAACTGGAGGGGTTGGAGCCATGGGAATCAACGGATCATTAGGGTTATATTCCTCAACTTCAGAGGTTTTGGGCTCCACCATCGAGCTCAAGCCTGCGTCAATCTTATCCTTGCCCTTGAGCTTAATCTTCTCCCTCTCGATCTCTTTATGGATTAGGCGTCTGCCTTTCTCCAAATCCCCAGGTTCTTCACCTCTGAAAAAGGTCTGCATCAGCTGGTTTTCATCAATCTCGTCGACCATCAACCGCCACTTCTCGCCTTCGACAATTGCATCCCATACATTGGCTAGAGTAACATGAAAGTCTGGAATCCAATAGAAGTCTCAAATCTTGATGACTTGACCAAAAATGTCGAACAACGGTTCCTCCAAACCAGCTATCTCTGTCTCTTTTTCAGCAAGCTTATCAGTAGCAGTAGTGGTCGATTCAAGAGCATTATTAGCGTTACTTTCAGCGAGAGCTGTACGATCCTTAGCTTGGACAAGTTGATCATTTAAAACCCCTTTTTTCTATTATGGCAAGAGCGAGGTCATCTTTTAAGCTCGCCCTCTCTTTCTCCTAGGCAGCTTTCTCAGCAGCAAAGCGTTCCTGTTCAGTTTTCAGTTCAGTGTTAATTGCCCTAAGATCTTCTACTTCCTTCCTCAGAGACACCCGTTCCTGGCTGTCTGAATCAAGCTCACCGCGAAAATGCTCCCTAGCACTTTCTAGACCAGGCCTATAATTCTCTACATCTCACCGAGCAAAAGCCAGTTGGGCCTATGCGTCCTCTAGTTCTTTTCCCATTTTGCTCCTAGCCCTAGTATCATTCTCAATTTTCACTCGGGACCTGGCCGCATCCGTTTCTAGGCGACGGATGCCATCTGAAAGATGAACGACATGCCTCTTCATTACCCCATATTGTTTAACCATATGGCATATGTACCCTATCACCTCTGTGTCCCAATCCTTGGGGACCGATTCAAGATCTGGGACGAACATCATCCTCTCAAAGAAAATATCAGGGAATTGCTTTCGCAAGCTCTCCAGCCTGACCTGAATTTCAGAATTGGGAGAAATATTTTGTGCAGAGGTCGTATCTAAGTCATGCTCACTTGAGGAAACAAGAGATGCCTTCCTCTACTCCACGGTCTTGCCCTCATCCTTGTTTTTTTCCTCTGGCTCGTAGTGTTTTTTAGAAGATTGGATATGATAAGGCGTGCATTTTGGGGGGGCAAATCTCTAGGAAGTTGCTTACCCCCAGCCGGTAGCGATGGACGATTGTGAGACTTTCCAGAACCTTGCTTTGATGGAGATCGAGATCGTGTAGAATAAGATTGATGAAAATCCTGGGGCCGATGACTGTCTCTTCCCCGACTATCACTACGAACATGCTCGGGATTTGGAAGAGGATTGGTGTGCCCTCACGAAGGGAACGATAAGAATAAGACCGTTTACGAGGCATTTCCCATGCAAAAGAAACTGGTGCATGTTAAAACTATGAATGTCAGTGGTATAAGAGTGTTATGATAAATGGTGCATGTGATTTGTGCATCCTGTGAAATCCCCCTTTAACGGACCCGAGCCCATAGTTAGGCTCGTTTGTGTGACTACCTTTTCTCCAACTGGAGCATTCATCTCCTCAGAGATAGGAAAAATTGATTCCCCTCTAAAGTCTTCCTAAGTATAGATATCATCTGGTAAAGGAATCTTATTCATTTCCCTAAGTATCTATTCCTCCGTTAACTCATCCTGGGCGATAGACTCAACCGGTGATGAGGTTTTTAAGGGAGACTGCCCCTTAGAGGTTGGGATCTCCTTTGGCTCGTCAGCTTGCCCCTTGTCTCCTTTGTATACGTTTAAATCTTCATCATCCTGATTGATCATCGGCGAAAGACTCTTGCGAAGATTGGTTGTCTCTATGGCTTGAGAAGTTCCTTCTCCCTCAGTCGGAGGCATATACTTGTAAGGTTTGCCACCCGCTCCAAGTCCGAATCTTATATCTAGAAGACGGTGTTTGTGAAGATTCTCGTCGGTAATATATTTCTTAATCCTTGAGAAATCTGAGTTACTTTTGAGAAGGCGGGACATTCGGTCTTCATATATCGATCCTTCCATTCTCTCAAAGTGGTGATCTATATGGAAAAGTACGACACATTAGCATTGAAATTATGCATTCGAAGTAAACGCGGGAAAGTTGAAAACATACTTGCTTGTAGCCACTTCCTCGCACATCCAACTTGATGTTTTATATAGAACCGGTCAGATTTGATATTCCCTATATTACTATAACCATCCATCATAACTTTTCTGTTGGCAACTGATTCGAAGAAAGAAAAATTGGGAGCCCCTACAGAACGATGCTTGAAATGGTAATAGAATTTCAGATCTTTATGGGTAAGTTCGGTCTGTAGAATCTCCGTATAGGCAATATACAGAGTATACAGAGCCGCGTAGGCATTCAGATGGATTGCATAGGGGCAATGTGTAATTGTCTTAAGAGATCGACAACAAGTGGACGGAAGGGAGGAATAGCTCCTACACAGCACATGAGTTAACTAACAGTCAAGTACCCCTCTGAGGCAGAATGAGGTCTGTCTTCGCTTTCTGGAGTTTTCACATTATCCTAGGGAATTCCGTGTCTTAAGCATATCTTCTTAAGTTTTATATCGTCTAACTTGGAAGATAGAGAATCGGTGAGCTTCTCTATTTCCTTAACACCCGAAATTTCGTCAGGAGCTCGATCATCCTCATCTTCAAGGATGTGCTCTCAGAAGTCGTTGATTCTATATCGGTATTCGTCTCATAATCAGGGTCGGATTTTTTCCCATCTGAATCTGAGGGAAGCACATCAGGGCCGTGATGTACTGATGTCTCTGATTTGGTACCTTCGTTTGGTGTCTCAGTCACTTGTTTATCCGACATAGCTGTGTTGGCAAGTAAAAATTAGAACACAAGTTACCCGTTCCCCATGTGTGTAAGTGCAAGTGTGTGCATGTCCAAACAATAAGGAAAGCGTGAAGTTAATCAGATAAGTAGATATTGGCCGTTGTCCGCTACTGGGTTTTGCTTTTGTTCAGTTCAAAAGATTCATCTCGAAGGCTCTAACCTAACTGTCCATTGGTATATTAGAATTGAATTGCATTATTTGGTCAACATGCACATCAGATCGTTCATCAAACTGGCTCGTAAGACAGGGTCCGGATCGCGACGCATCGACGGATCGTGAAGCAGGTATGGACTCACGGCAACGCACCAGCTAGTGGAAAAGCATCGAATAGTGAAACGCTGAAGCTTTTGATACGCTACGCCTTACCTGGACGGATCACGGTAGATCTCCACGATCCATCCCCATCACCACGGTCCAATCATAGTCCAGCGACCCGATCCGTTGTCCAGAACCACGCTTCTATTCTTCCTTTACTCCCAGGTCCCCCTGCTTCCATGATCTGAGCCAAGACCTCACCTATGAACTGACCTGGCCTGCTCCTTCTCCTTTCTCGTTTCCCTCCTCCATCCACACATCGATGTAATCGAACACATCGCACCATTTCAGGTCACCAGCTCGTGGTTTCTCATTGCCATAACGATTGACGCTCAGAGAAGGCATAGAGGAAAACATGGAACGAGGAAAGGAGGCCGATGGTAAATTCTAAATTACCAGAAGTAAAAAAAGGCGATTAATTTACCTATTTAAATTTCGGAAAACAAAGAGGAGTTGGAAAATTAAGGTTTCCACCGAGTTTTCTTTGTCTTGAAGTAGTAGTAGTAAAAACAGAAAAGAGAAGAAGAAAGGGAAAAGTGGGTGAAGGTTCGGTTTATATAGGTATAACATGACTCTTGATATTCATTTTCTTGTCTCACTCACTAGAAGGCTGATGGGCCGTGAGCACCTATAACGGCTCGTAATTATGCCCATCCCCTCGAAGCCTGCTGGACCATGGATACTCGTGAAAGCCCACCATGGTTCCGTTGGATCTTGTTCGCCTTGGATCGTGATATAAGTCCAAGTGTATAAACAAAATAATGCTCTGGCGACCCAAATGTAAAAAAAAGAAGAAGGGAAGAGAGATACGAAAACACTCATGAAATTCAAGGATCACCTAGTGGGTTGACCACGATATGTTCTAAAGCTTGAAAGGTGGAAACTGATTGATGAATAAAGCCATGGTGGACGATTTAATCCGGTATTTATACCAGTCAAGGGACACGACTTTTTAAAGCTGTACGACGTTCCAAACAGATCCAACTTTTGATCTGCATCGCCACATGAAGAGATAGGTCCGTAGTTTCGAAGTATGTTCCATCCTTGATAAAACATGCTTCGAGGGGGCAAAATGTTGGCTAGATTTTAGACCAAGCCGCCAAGATTCAAATAGAAGTCCAGTACAAAGTCTTGCCCGTGAAGCTGACTCGACCCGATAGTGATCGCCCCCTACTCTCCACAATCCGATTCCTCCATACCAGGTCGACCCGATCCAATCTCAGAAGCATAGTCAGGGAGAGCTGGACCAAGTCTACCACGATCCGAGAAGGAAGGATCTCACGACACCTGTCCATAACGGCTATATTGACTATTTCTCCATCAAACCACAAACGAGTCCGAGATTTTCAGGATTTGTGCCACGTATGACCGCGATCCTCCTGCAGATATCACCTATAAATAGCCCAGAACTTAGCATTTTTGACGAACTTTTGGCAATTAAGAGCTCTGTTTCCACCATTATCATATCTCCATTATTTCTACTCAGAGTTATCTTGAATTTACTAAGTGAATCAACATTGTAAAAGTGAGGTTGAGACATAAGTCGTTGGTTGTACTCGAATCTTAAGTATAATCATTGATATAAAGTGGATGTAGGCTCATTAACGTCGAACCACTATAAACCTTGTGTCTTTTCTGCTTTTTCTTGCATTTTTCTGATACATATCTCCCCAAATTAGAATAATTCGTGTGTTAGACCCAATTTTGGATCTAACATCTGATAAGCTAATTCAAATGTTATAATCAGTTTTGCTTTAAATTAAAATATAAACTAATATATTGTTCAAAATTGATTTCTACGTACATTTTAATTTACCTGGGCCACATACTGACTCCAAAACTTCCCAAAAAATAAATCTAGCTATGTTTTGACGATACGGTCCTAACAAAATCACTTTATTCGAATTTAGAGACCGTTTGAAAAATCATCAGTTTCCAGTCGATTAATTTCAAACTGAATTGACCGAACGTGTTTAAATTCACCAGCTCGCATATTGATTCCAAAAATTATGAAAATTGGAATATAGCAATAATTTGACATTCCGGATCTATAACAAGTGGTTTGGCCGAAAACGGAGAACGTTTCCAAAATGGCTATTTTTAAGGGCTATATATTATATTAAATTCCATAGCGACAGTTTCAAATTTTAAACTAGACATAAATTTTTATTCTCGTTATGAAATCTGGATTTGTCACATTTATTAGAAAGATATAACTAAATAGATTCAAATATTTCTGGTTTTACTGAAATCCGATTTATTTTTAATTCTGTACATTCAAATTTGAAATTGAATTTTCAAATTACTACGCCATTACAGGCTCCTTTTATAATTAAAATAAATTTATTAGTTTTAAATTTGATTTAAATAAAATTTTAGTTGTTATTATTTAAAATAATTCAATTTAAATATCCAAAATCTATTAAAATAGTTAAAGTAAAAAAATTAAATTGGTTCTGAAAATTCGGGTTGTTACAATGTCCCCCACTTAAAATCTTTTCATCCTGGAAAAGGAACGGAGCTGAAAGTTTTTTAACTAACCAACTCAACTTTCATTCTGACTTTCATTATTCAACTGTTCAGTTTCTAGGAATTTTCTAATTTTTCAAAAATTTGGCTAACACCCTAAATTTCTGAAAAATTTCGCCAACGCCTCCTTTGTACGGGGAGACCTTTAAAACCGTAACTTGCCTCGCAGGGCCCTCATCAATCCAAAAGAAAAATTCAGTCGTCTCATAAAATCATTAAAACCCAAGAAATACAGTAAATATGTACCTATTTGTCGGACATACAATTTTATTCCTCTTCTTAGCTTCCTTGCTATGACCTATTCACACACACACACACACATATATATATATATACATATATATATATATATGTACATGTATGCAATTTCAAACAAGTTTCAATTCAGTTTCCATATTTGATTCAATTTAGCTAAAATTTACCTTTCATTCACATGTTGGTTTTATTAGTTAACTAATAATCATTCATCATAACTAGCAATCAATTAGTTGGTTAACTTCTCAAATATATAATTTTTACTATACTTAAAAATCATATTTCAGTGTCAAATAACAAACATTAAATTATATCTAAGTTTTGGTTATCACACCAGTCAATTGGAAATATATAGACATCCCACTTTTGAAACTCGAAAATAAACTACTGATGTTGTACAGTCATCAGTAGAACCATCCCCGGGCGACTAGAGTGTGATTCTATATCTATCCAGTATATTTGAGGCTTTGTATACACGTTTGCAAGGCGTATATGAAAAATCTTTATATACTCGATTAGGGGTGGTCGCGGTTCGGTTCAGTGCGGTTTGAAGCTCAAACCGCTTCGCACCGCATCAAACAGTTGATCAAATTTACAAACCATTATACTAACCGTTCAAACGGTTCAGTTTCGGTTCGGTACGGTGTTGTTTTGGTTAGGTCTGGTTTGAACCCGTATTAAATATGAAACAAGAAAATTACTTCCATCAACAATCAATTTACGATTGTATAACATTGTGTCACCTGAAGATTAAAACACATAGTGTTATTTTTAGCTAATATAACTACAACATACGTTGAAAATAGAATATATATCGTTAAATTAAAAGTTAACTAGGAATTCGTTAATTTTTTTATCATAACATTGTTGGTGTAACTATGCGGTTCGGTCCGGTTTAATATGGTTTGGTAAAAGTTCAAACCGCAACCGAACCGTATCGTTCCGAGTCGGTTCGGTTTGAGTTGTTTGCTTTAGAGAGAGAATCCGGTTGCAGTTTTCTGCACCGTTTTTGCGGTTCGGTTTGGGCGGTTTTCGCATTGTGGTGCGGTTTATGCCTACCCCTATACTCGATTGTCCAAAATAAAATAATATAATATACTCAAATACGTATAATAGGGTTCGAATTTTCAAAACAAAGTTTGTTTTCATTTTTCTTAGAAATAACACTCTTCACACTCATTCTAGGATACTACTGATCATGTCTCTAATGAGTCAGTCTTATTGGATATTACTAACCCAATCTTAGATGAATTCTTTCGTTTGGTTCTAATGTGTCTTATTCTTGAGCTCTGTAAACCAAAGCTCCGATACCCGCTGAAACTGCCCAAATTCGCCCTTACGGGAAAGCCAAGATTGAGTTGAGAACATGACAAATCAGGACGCAAATCAAGGAACATTTCATTGCTTATTACTACAATTTACATCAGAGTACAAGAATATAACAAAGTATGAATAAATATTACACATTGAAAAATAGTAGAGATTTAAAATTACAATGCAGTGGAAAAATAAGACACAACACAGCTGAAAGAAATACACGGATACAGAGCTTTCCGAGAATAGTTCCAGCTGTAAACCCATGATCCTATGTATATAAAATCTACAAAACCTAAAACTACTAGCTGCCCGTGTGGAAAATAGGGGCACCCAGAGTTTAGGTTAAAACAATAAACTCTAGGTCAGTCATGTGGTTGGTGTGAGAACTAAAACAGTTATTTAAAACTTTAATTTAAAGTTGGGTAAAACAAGGGACCGCGCCGTATAACATGGAATGGGTTTCGCAAGAATACCAGTGAATAAAACAAACAGCGTAATGCTTTTTGAAAAAATGAAGTTATTATAAGACTCGGGTCCTATCACACAATGCATTGCAAGCCGGAGGATAGAGTTTTCCCTTATAATAGCCAAACATGCTTGGTACGTTTAAAACAAATTATTTGATACTATTATAAGTGCATAGTGTTGAAAACAACTTCAAATATAAATGTATCAATCATAGATGGCATGGGTACCATATATCATGTCGCCATAATAGTTCTACAACAAAATCGAACAATGTCGTATTGGAAATTGGATTATATCCGTGAACCAAGGCAAGGGATCGTACTTACCGAATTCGAGACAGTCTAGCCTACCATGTCTCAGGATTCAGCCGCAAGTGCACCTGGAGCGTCCGAGTCGGTCCACACTAAGTGAATTAATAATCCCTAAACAATACGTTTCCCCGCTCTATGGGGTGTAATTCTGGTCAGTATGTCGACCATGTCATCCATCCGCCGTGTAGTGAATGATATATCCGAGGCACCTCGCTATCCATCAAATAATATGCAACATACATATGAGTAAAATGTCTAGGCTCCATACCATGACACCACTCCTAGCTAGAAACAAATGCATGTCCTCCCCTGAGGTCCTCTCCCGTTTCTGGTTCACACCAGGTTGTGAGGCTCGCGAATTAAAGTTATACACAAAGCTATGCTATTTAATGTCGTGCTTTGATCATCAACCACAAGACTCTGCTTTTCAATAGAGGCCTTAATCATTTGCATCTCGGCATGCTACATTGACAATTCATGCCATGCGGCTGATGTCTATCGATATATAAACTCTAAGCTCGTACATCTCAAAGAAGGGTATTAAGCAAGAGAATAAATTCTCCGCCACCAAACAGTTATATATCTAATATAAATCAATCAACACAAAATAAAATCCAATGTCAAACAGACATCGCTTTACAAGTTCATTCTGGGTCTAAACGAAACCGGAGGCACATTACTCCTCGTCCATTACGTCCAATACAGGAGAGAGGTCTTCGCATATCCAGTCGATATCCAAGTACGTCTGGACGATCACCACTTATTACTTTGTCTTGGGTGTACAACCCAATCAAGACATCAATAATCATCCAAACGATGTGAAGACCTCCGGTCTTCAATCACTGTCTTCATCGTCGACTTATCGTCATATCAATTATTCAGAATGGGATAAACCCGGTCTTTCTGAATAATATGTGTATTTTATAAATAAGTGCTACAAAAACACAACATACGCCTCATTCCAATCCAGAATATTCTTTTATTCCATTATTCTTTTCACAATCCAGAATATTCTTTTATCCTAATCCCAACCTATTCATCCTATGGAGCAAAACTAGTAGTACTCCATATTTAACATCACTGTGTTATTGGTAAAATTAATTACCGTTTCACGTTCAAATCTAATTAAAGATTTAACTATTGCTTGGAGTAAAACTGGTGGTACTCCATTCTCGATCATTTCTCAAATTTGATAATTTAAATTATCGCATTCACATTTCAATCTAATTAAAGATCCATTAAAACTTCACGTAGTTTTAATCTTCCAAAAAAATCAACGATTACTTAACTTTGGAAACCCAAACATGTCACCTCGACAATCTACACCGTACTATTGATTTCTGCAGATATATAACCTCTAAGCTCATACGTTTTAGAGATGGGTGTTAAGCAAGAGAATAAATTCTCTGCCACCAAACAGATATATATTTAGCAGAGATCAACCATACAGTTCGAAATACAATGTTAAACATGTAATCCTGACTTTAACGGTGTTAAAGAACCAATGTCATTTAAAACACAATTCCTGATAAACCCAAAATCACATTCCATTAGTTATTGAATCTTCACGGAAAATAGATCAATATATATAATCGATATAAATTTCCGTATCTGGCCAATAATATAAATGGAATAACGCCAAAGCCTTTTAAATTCCATATATAATAACAACCTTCCTCCACAGAATCTCACTTCGATTATTTTCAAATCGAATTCCATTCAATTCCAATTTAATATATTAAATTGGAAAACATTACTTTGGAAAATCCCATTAAATCTTAATAAAAGATTTATATATTCCAAATCATATTTTACTGTAAATCGGTTTAAAGAACGAATGTTGTTAAAACACAGTTCACAATAAACCCTATTCACATTCCATTTTAATTCCAATTAAATGTTAATTAACTGCAAAATTCTAATAATCTTAATTAAAAGATTTATTCTTTTCACAGGGGGTTTAAGAACAATGTTATTTAAGACACCATTCATGACAAACTCATAATCCAATTCTTTTATTCAATTCTAATTAAATATTAATTAATTGGAAAACTTCACTAAATCTTAATTAAAAGATCTATTCTTTTCTCAACTGAGTTTAAGAATAGTATTATTTAAGACACCGTTCACGACAAACCCAGAATCCAATTTAATATTAAATATAATGCTCCAAATAGAAATTATATCGGTTTATATTAAATATCAAATTTTGAAACCAACACATATCGTATGGGGAGTAAGATATCTATCTATCTTCCAAATTCCTCTATAATATTCGTATAATCACGGAATCCAATATCAAAATATTCTGGATATGATATCTATTCAAATCCATTCCAGTTAATATATTGTAAATTCCTAGTTAGATTAAAACCATTCACCAATCCAATTTATTTTATTTAAAAAATTATTGGATTTCAAATCTAGTTAACAAATAGTTCATTTTGATAAAAAAATATTTTTATCTTTTCAAATATGGAAATTTTAATACAAATTCATCCCAAATCATCTATTATGATTTTACACAAATTATTAATCTTTTTAATAATTTTATTAAGGCCCTTTCAGTCGATTTCAATAAACGGTCATTGAACTGCATTAACAACGACCTTTTCCAAATTTGATTCGGACTTATCTCCAAATCCAACCGTTAGATTTCAAATCATTTATATCCTTTGGAAAGCTCTTTTCGATACGAACCAAATGGTTCCGGTTTTAGAAGAATCTAACAGTCGGATCTCCTGTAATACCAATTCAAAGTCAATGATCGAAATTTGCGAACGGTTGCGGCGCGTTCTATTAACGCCATTATATTGTATATATAATATATATGATGTATATTTCGTCTATTTCCATTTAAAACGTATTTTATAAATTCATTTTAAAATGATTGCCACTTCCATTTCAATTTTAAATCGAAATTGAATATTCCATATCGCTAATATATAGTTGATAATATTTTCAAAATATTTGATTTCGAAATCATTTCCTTTTCGATATTCATTATAAAAATGAATCAAAACGATATAAATATCATTCGCATCAAAATAGCGCATAACTAATCAACACAGCTTCACACATTTTAATATTTTCGTGTCCGTCCAAAATCGGACATCAAATTCATATTTTAATCCTTTATTGAATATTATTATAAAATATTCGTTATTTTAAAATATTCTCTACTTTAAAATATTTGTTCGTTCTGAAATGGAATCGGATAGTCAATTACTATATAATGTTATTTATATGGATTTCATGCAACACATGTGTACAATAACAATGATAAACAATCATCCATCATCCAAAGTGCATTACACAACTGCATAAGTATTAAATATAAATAAATAACGCTTACAATAGTCTGTCAACCAATCGATTGACATACAACTAGACAATTAGGATTAGTGTACGTCAAATATCATCCCAATACCCGTGTGGGGTTTCAATCAACAAACACAGATTTTATTTGTGTAGTTGGGCAATGTGTAAAATTTATCGTCCCAATCAATGTCAGATAAATGAGTGCACATGAACAAATCGTCTGATTTGTAAATGAATATTTATTTCATTTTAGGAGAATTTCATGTTGTTCATTTATACATTAAAAATTATGTTTTTAACGATTAAATATTTATTTCAACACATGAATATTTTTACAAGTTCATACATTCAATAAAATAGTATGTTTATTGTTTAAACATTTTATTCAACACATGAATACTTTTACCAGTTCATACACATTAAAAATGACAATTTTAATGAATAAATATTTATTTCAAAAAATTTTGGCATTATAACAGCGCGATATTAAAACCGGAGTAATGTCTAGCATTACCCCTCTCCTGATACTGGCTTTTGCCATACACAATAATCAACTAAACAACAAAACCACAATACCATCCATTCAACACAATATAACCAATTATACCACAATATAATCCAAACAACAACCATGGTTTATACAATAAATAGTGTCGGGTGCTACTGATCACCGTCTACATCCTAGTATATATTTAACTGTAAAATAATTAGAGTGAGAAGGCGTTCCCACGTTGGGATCCACTCTGCCGTACTTTTCTTACGTTCTGATTCATTTTTCTAATACCAGAACGTGCAAACGAGCTCCAATCTTCACGCCGTCTTATTTTCTAGCTTAAGCGCGCCATTCCGGATGACTTTCGCCTAGTGGTCTTTCTTCTGAAATTGGTCCATTTCGCTAGGAATCGCGAAAAGACAGTATTTGGACAACAGATTTTGGATGCCTTTTTTAAACAACTCCGCAATCCGATATCTGACTTCCATATACTCAAATCGAAGAGGAGATCATGCTCTTTGATTTTGGCACTGTGGAGATTTTACCATAGAGGCTCGGTTTGGGAGATATTGGCTAAAGAGCGTCAAGGTGTTAAATGTAAAAGTGGAAACTATAAAAATTTGATTTTTAAAAGGGGAGGGGTCCATTGTGGCGCTGATGTGGCGAGGGAGGGGCGGTAGACATCTGGTGGTCGGGGGTGTGGTCCGGTGACCGACGGCTGGGCAATAATGGCCGGAGCAGCGGGTTTGGAGGGTTTTCAGGCGAACAAGGAAGAGAGAGAGGGCGGCGGCGTTAGGGGGTACGGTGAGGCGGAGCTGGGGTAGGAGGGGCGGCGCCGTGCCTAGAGGCGGAGGGCGACGTGCGATGGAGGCTGGAAGGGGGGAGACGGGAAAGAACGAGGTTTTGTTTTTTTCTTTTAGAAAAAAAGTGGCGGTTGAAGGAGATAAAGGGGCTAGGGTTTAGGCAAGAATATTTATTTGTTTTTTATTTATTTTTACTTCAAAAAGTTACTTTTTCATTCTAAGTCCAAATTAAACCCAACGACTATCACCCTTAACTAAATACCCCCATTATGGACACAATGGGATATGTCCAGTAAGCCACTTCAACTATTACGATTAGTTTTCCTTTAAATTAAAATATACGTTAATATAATGTTCAAAATTGATTTCAACGTACATTTTACGGAAAAATAAATCTTGCTATGTTTTGAGGATACAGTCCTAACAAAACTAATTTCGTCGAATTTGGAGACCGTTTGAAAAATTGGTCAATTTCCAGTTGATTAATTTCAAACTGAATTAACCAAGCGTGTTTAAATTCACCAGCTGACATATTGATTCAAAAAATTATGAAAATTGGAATCTAGCTATAATTTTACATTCCGGATCCAACAAAAGTGGTTTCGTCGAATTGGAGGTCGTTTGCAGTATGGCTATTTTTATGGGCTATATATTATATTAAATTCCATAACGACTAATTCAAGTTTTAAACTGGACATAACTTTTTAATCCGATTATGAAATTTGGATTTTTCACATTCGTTAGAAATATATAATTAAACAGATTCAAATATTTCTAGTTTTACTAAAGTTCGATTTGTTTGAATTCTGTGCATTCATTCGAAATTTGAAATCGAATTTTCAAACTACCGTGCCATTTCGGGCACGTTTTATAATTAAAATAAACTTATACATTTTAACTTCAATTTAAATAATATTTTAGCTGTTATTATTTAAAATAAATCATTTTAAATATCCAAAATCCATTAAAATAGCTAAAATAATTTTTTAAATTGGTTCTGAAAATCCAGGTTGTTACATCTTCCTTACCCGATTCGAGACAATCAAGCACCATCCCTCAGGACCACCAGCAAGTGACCTTAGGAGCGGCAAATTCGGCTAGCTATTGCTGATTAGGTTACTCCTGAACAATAGTTCCCCAATCTTTTAGGACCTAAAATCCTGGTCAATATGTCGACTATCAGGGTCGGCATGTCGACCGTCAAGGACCTTATGGAGCCAAATCTGAGGTACCTCGCTATTCATCATCCAACATCAACATAAGTAAATAATTGGGCTCCATACCATGACATCACTCCTATTATAACAGGGAGTGAAGCTCGCGAATTAACACTATACACAAAGCTACGCTACAAAAAATCCATGCTTTGATCATCATCCATAAAGCTCGGCTTTTCAACAAAATCTTTGATCCATGCATCCCAACATGCCACATGGTCAATTCATACCATACAACTGATGTTCACCGATATACAACTTCTAAGCTCGTACATCTTAGAGAAGGGTGTTAATAAAGAGAACAAATTCTCTGCTACCAAACAAATATATATTTAGTAGAGATCAATTTAAATAGCAGAAAATACAATTTCAGACATACTACCCTTTTTCAAGTCCGTTCTGGGTCTGAACGAAACTGGAGGTGCCTTATTCCTTGTAATATATATCCGATACAGGAGAGAGGCCTTGGCATATCCAGTCGATCTCCAAATACGTCTGGACGTTCACCAGTTATTACCCCATATTGGGTGCACATCCCAATCAAGGCATCAACAATCATCCCAACGATGTGAAGTTCTTCGGTCTTCAACCACTGTCTTCATATCTTAGAGTTTCAATCGTCGTAACATTTATTCAGAATGGGTTAAATCCGGTCTTCCAAAATAACTCGCGTATCTTATAATCAAGTGATATAAAAATACATCATATACCTCATTCCAATGCAGAATATTCTTTAATCAAATATTCTTGTCTTTGGGAAAGATTTCCATTAAATTTATAAAAGATTATCTCTTTAAAACATATTGTTAATCCACTCCTTGGAAATCATTTCAAAAGATTTTGTAATATATTTCCGCAATACAAACTAGGTAAACATTTATAACACTAGTCTACATTATCGAGTCTTACCGAACTAATCGTTCATTTTATTATCCCAATCCCAACATTATTCATCCCATGGATCAAAACTGGTAGTACTTCATATCCAGCACCCATTGTATTATCGGTAAATTTAATTACCATTTAATTTTTCAAATCTAATTAAAGGTTTAACTATCGCATGGAGTAAAACTTATGGTACTCCATCTCGAACATTTCTTGAATTCGGAAAATTAAATTACCTCATTCACATTTCAGTCTAATTAAAGATTCTTTAAAATTTTGTCTTAGTTTTAATCTTCAAAAAAACTCATAACTTAATGACTTTTTAACTTTAGGAAATTAATCATGTCTTCAACTGGGTTGAAAATGAATGTCTTTTAAAACACTATTCACGATAAACCCAAAATCATCTTCCATTTAATACGGAATCTTCACGGAAATCATATCAATCGTAACCCATATAAATTTCCATATCAGACTAATACTATAAGTGGAATAACTACAAAGCCCTTTAAATTCCATAAATAGTAACGGTCTTCATCTACGGAAGCTCATCTTGGTTGTTACTAAATCAAACTGCACTCAATTCCAAATTAATATATTAAATTGGAAAAATTTACTTCGGAAAATTCCATTAAATCATAACTAAAACATTTATAAATTCCAAATCATAACTTCATTGTTAATTGGGTTTAAGAGATAATGCTATTTAAAACATAGTTCACAATGAACACACTATAAATTACCATTTTATTCCAATTATAATTATTAATTGAAAAAATCACTTTTATCTTGGTTTAAGAACAGTGTAATTAAAGACACCATTCACGAAAATCCCTAAATCCAATTTGATATTAAATACAAGGCTCTGAATAGTAATTATATCAGCTTACATTCAACATCAAATTCTGAAACTAACAGATATCCTATTGGGAATAATGATATCTATATCTTCTAAATTCGACAATGATATCCATATAATCATGGAATCCAATACTAAAATATTCAAAGCTAATTTTCATTCAAATCCAATCCAATTTATATATTGGTAAACTCTAATTACATTAAATAATTTCAATTCCTTTCAGTTCTTTATTCTAGTTGTTAACTAGTTCATTCAGATAAAAATATCTTTTATCTTTTCAAACTTGGAGTATTTCATCCAAAATCTTTCCAGATCATTTATTATGACTTTATATAATTTATTCATATTTTTAATAATTTTAATAAGGCCCTTACATTCGGTTTCCAATATCGGCCATCGAACTACATCCATAACGATCTTTTCCGAAACTAATTTGAACTTTTCCTAAAATCAAACCATTGTAGTTAAAAATTCTTGTTTTATTAGAAAGCTCATTTCAATACGAACCTAATGGGTCTAGTTCTAGGAGAATTCGACGATCGGATTTTCTTTTACGTAAATTCGAAGTTATGGGTTGATGTTCGCGAACTGTCATTGTGAGACGTGTTCTATTCAAGCCCAAATTCGATTTATAATTATAAATAAAATCGAAAATGTACCTAAAATAATTTATAAATTATTCAACTACCATTCAAACTTTCATTTCAATCATTGTACTTCAAAATCAAATATCTTCATTTTAATCCATTATGATATATATTATAATTTTCATCCATTTTTATTCAAAATGTATTTTATAAAACGTTTATAATCTCATTTAAAACGATTTCAACTTCCACTTCAAATTGAAATCAAAATTGAGCATTCCATATTATTATAATATTGAGATAACAATATTTTCAAAATATCAAATTTTGAAATCAAATCTTCTCGATATTCATTATAATTTTATAATCTTTGTGTCAATCCAAAATCGGACATCAAAAACGAACTTCAACTTTTCACTAAATATTATATTTAAATATTCATTTATTTTGGATTGAAATGAGATTCAATCATTACCATATAATTTTAGTTATGTGGATTTCATACATCACTTGTATTCAACAATAGTTAAAAACAACCATTAAACATCCAATTCACATTCAAAGTGCATCTACAACTGTATAAGCATAAATTAATTAAATAAAGCTTATAACGGGATGTCAATCAATTTATTGACTAAAACTAAACAAAAGTATGAAGTAATCATCATCCCCAGACCTGTGTGGGGTTTTCATCCAATAAATAATCAATTATTAAATTATTTAGTCATTCCAATTGATATTACTTAAATGGGTGAACATACAAGCCGTTCGACTTGTAAATGGATGTTTTAACCCAGTTTCAACTACCTCAAATAATTTAACATCGTTTTAACATGTTAATTATTTCAAAATCACTATCAGATTATAACACAAATAATCATCCATTCATCCATCTGGTTTGCAAACAAATGTGATGTGAGCTACCATATGTCGTATAAAAATTTGTAATAAATTAATCAAACATTGCAATCACATACAATTATATATATCCGATTATAAAATATAATAACTGTACAAAATATTTGAGTGAGAGAGTTCTCACATTGATCGGTTTTGAAATTGTTATAAAACACTTGCTTTAATTAAATTAAACTGAGCATTTAATTTAAACAAAAATTGTAGCTAGCTCTAAATCTGATCAAATTCATTCCATCGCATAGATCTTGATTTTATGATTCCAACGCAACTGAACTTGTGCGATTCTGATAACTTATGGAGAAGTTATAGATTTAACATGCTCATACTTGAATTAAATTGAATACAATTAACTACGTTTTTAGTTAACTTCTTAATTACCATTATTAACTTGTTTGAAACTTTTCTCATTATCTTCTTCTACCAACAAGAATGCACGCAACACGAGGTCTACAATTGCCATTGCTGAACTATTCTATCACCCATTCTGTAATGACCTAGGATTTTGGTCGATTAATTTTAAATATTTATTATGGTTTTAAATATTGAATTGATAATATAAATGAATTTTTATATCAAGTTATCAATTTAAAAATCGATTTCTATTTAATATTGAATATATTAAATTATCGTAATACGAAATATAACTGAAATCGAAGTTAAAAACTGAATCAAAATGATTCAGATGATAAGTAGGAATTTTATTTGATATATACGATAATAAATAATAATTTGTTATCAAAGAATTTGTGCTTTGCGAATTTAAATTATAACATATTAATTTAATATGGTATATGTGTTGAAATTAAATTTCAGAATATTTACTATTGAGTTCAAAATAGGGTAATTACATTGAAATGTCGGTCGGTACGTTAGAATAGCGGTTCGTGATTTAAACTAATGGACCCCGAGACATTTATAGTGGATAAGATCGAAATTGAATCAAAAATCAAATTGATATCTGTTTAAAAAGAATAAAAGATCTCTTCATATCGAATCAAAATCAAATCAAATTAAGTAGAAAATCTTTTTAAAATAAATACAAGGAATTGTTGTGTATGTTCTGTTCCCTACTCTTCTATGTAATCGCACCCCCTCTTATTATCTTCTAGTTCCTCAGCTTCACAAAGAAATCGAAACTAAAATCCCTCTTCTAAAAATTGAATTCGCAATCTTCTGAAGCGGGTCTCATGATGGATATCGACCTCCAGGTCTCGACGCGACACTTGCAATTGAACTAGCAAAGGATTTAGGGCTTGCGAGGTCATCGCGATGTCAAGCTAGGGCATCACGATTGTTTCGATGCAGTTGGTGAGGTTCATGGAAATGGGAGGGACGACTATATCATGTAGTGCGATGCTTATATGAGAAATGGGATCAATTTCTCCCTAAATCAGTAGCTAGGGCACGGGTAGAGCAGAGTTCGAGATCAAAAGTGGAAGTGGATGGAACCGCCTTCGTCGGCGAGGGATCAGAGGTGGTGATTAATCTGACTTCATGGTGAACCAAGTGACTCGACAGTTAGATTATGGTGAAAGTCAGGGTGCACGGGTCTGTATTTTTGGAAAATGAGAAGATCGATCTGTGAATTGAAATGGTTTAGGCAGTAAGGTCTGTTGACTTCGAGGATGGTGGAGTTGTATGCGGTTCATAATGGAAGTGGAGAAGAGGTATTAGTGTGTAAACATGGATTAAGGTAATTCTGTTTTTTAATTCAAAATTCAGAAGGGGATTGTTTTATATAATTGGTAACTAATTTAAGTAAATTAGTTTATACAAAAGGAATCTGTCAGTAAATAAATAAAGTTTGTATAATAATCGTTTGCATATTAATTTAAGATTTAAATTAGAACTGGTTTACACGTGGTAAATTAATTAAATTAAATTTGTATAACTCGGTAGTTGAAATATTATTTGTTTTACATTGAAAAACAGATGCATGGAGCAATCATTGTGAAATCTATATGAATGGCTTCATTGGGTATTCAGCAAAAAAAATAAAGTCGACGTGAGTAAATCTCACTCACCTGTTATTTAGAATTATTTTTATTCATTAAAAATAATTGTTGTTGCTTGTTTGGATTTTTCTGGTTGCTTTAAATATATTAGTTATTTAGGGTTGACTATTATATATATATATATATATATATATATATTGGGTTGATGATTGGTTGGATTCCTGCGGTCTCATTTGCGGATGCCCGCGGTATCATTAGCGGATGATTTCCCTATGCGCCCCACAAATATACTAGTGGATGACCTTCATACCGCGATATCCTGCCTCAAAGCAGGATGGTATTATTTATGTACTAACATCTGTGGATGCAGGAAAAACAGGTTAGAGGGATCCAACAGGATCCCTCAAAAATATATTTTCTGTTTGTTTATTTGTTTGCATATATAGTGTCATATATGATGTGTTAGGAAAATAAATAATTGGTTGTTTGGTGTTTAAATATCACTGGAGCCTGAATATTGATTAATAAAAAATATCAAAAAAGGATATTTGAGATTTAAAAAGGGAATTCTATTTTTATAAATAAAATTTGAATTTTTAATGAACTAAGGAAAATATTAACTTGTTTGCATATATATAAAACAAGAATTGAATTTATAAACTTTGTTTATAAATTTATAATTTTGGATTTGAATTAAATTTATAAATGTTTATAAATTTAAAATGTTGGATATGAATTGAATTTTTATAAACTTTGTTTATAAATATATAGTGTCGGATTTTAAGTGAAGTTATAAATGTTGTTTATAAATTTAATGCGGAAATTTCAAATGGAATTCATATAGAATTTGAATAAGAGAATTCAAATAGAATTTGAACAAGAGAATTCAAATAGAATTTGAAAAAGAGAATTGAAATAGAATTTGAATATAGAATTCAAATAGAGTTAAAATAGGAATTTCTAGTAGAATTCAAATGGAGTTTGAATATTTGAAATTTCAAATAGAATAAAAAAGAATTTGAATATTTGAAATTTCAAATAGAATTAAAAAGGAGTTTGAATATTTGAAATTTCAAATAGAATAAAAATGGAGTTTGAAGATTAGGAATTCAAATAGAACTTCAAAATGGAACTGGAATTTAAAAATAGAAATTGAAATAGAACTTCAAAAAGGAATTAAAAATTCAAATAGAAATTGAATATAGAAATTCAAACGGAATTTGAATATGGAATTTGAATATAGATTTCAAATGGAATTTAAAATATACCAGAATGGACTAGAATTTATTTTAAACGAGGTTTAAAAGTTTGTATATATAAATATAATTAAAACGAACTCGCTGCAGCGCGACAGTTCGTAAATTTGCGATTCGAACTTCAATTGAGTATATAGAAGTCAAATTAAGTCGGAATACTTTGAAAACAAGAAACTTCAGGACCAGTTAGATAATAGATTTCAAATAGAAGAGAAAAATCTGGATTTCGTCGAATAGATTTTGAGATATGTCAAAATCAAATTTCTAAAAGTGCAGCGCCAAAATCGTTTAAAAACCAAAAGGGTTTATTTAAATAAACATATGGATTTTTAAGCAAATAAAAATCCAAATTTCCATTTGAAAAATCTAGACTTGAGTTATAAAATAAATGTGAACTCAATTGAACTAATGAAATGATTTTTGAAACAAAAATCGTATTTTTAATTATTGCCAGAATCAATTAACTTGGTAAGTGATCGAGCTAATGACTACCAAGGAAAACCAAGTGATCTGGCAATGTTTGTCAAGTTATTTGAAGTGATCGGTACTTGGCGAATCACCAGATTTGACAATCGATAGGACACGGAAAACCAAGTGATCTGGCAAATCGAGTTATGATCGAATTTGAACTTGGATAAGTAAACTGGACTTGTGAATTCATATTCGAATTCAAATATGAAACTTAAATTGAAATTGGAATTCAATTAGTTAATAAGCAAGTTAAAATATATTTGAACATGTTATGTTCAAATATAAAAGTGAAATAGACAAAAGAATTAATTAACAAATTTATTAACGAATTGAGTTAAAACGATCGGGTATAGTTGGACAGGTATAAACATACATGACACAGGTATGGAATGAAGTATATGAAGATTTTTATTTGTGCCCGACAAAAGGTACATGTTTAAATTCATATATGAGATTTTATGCGCCGTATCGGCAAGCCGCTTTGCTTTTTCTTTTTCATTTGGATTGGTGAGGGCCATGGAAGGCCATTTGAAATATCCCGATGCTCCCGATATAAAGGAGGTTATGGTGAATTTTTCCGGGAAATTAAGGAATTAGAATATTTTTAAGATAATTTGATGGTTAGAAATCAATGTATCGATATATATAGAATTCGATAAGGAAACGAAATAAAAAAATACAATATTGTAAACAAAAAGGGAAATCTATAAATTAGAAATAGAAAGTGAACTATATACATGTTTTAAAATGAATAATTGGGTTTTATAGTGTGTTTATTCGAGGTTAGTGGTTTTTCCGTTTTGAAGTTGAGGATATTTTCAATCAAGGTCTGAGTGGTAATTTTACCCAACTTGATTGATTTCATTTTTAATTGATAAATAGAAGGATCCAGTCTTGAAGAGAAGTGTTTGAAAAAGAGTTAGCTGAATAAAATATTTTGGGTTGTTATAACTATGTTTTATACAGCATTCGTTTAACCCAAGTGATGGAATTTTGGAAATAAAAAAGTAAATATTACCTGAGTCAAATTAAAGTAGTCGGGAAAGAGATAAGTGATTGAAATTGTTTTAAATTTCAAATAGAATATATTTTCTAAGTGTAGAAAATAAAAGGAGGTATGTTTTTCCAAATAGCATAAGAGTCCGACAAGATCACTGAAAATATTTGGTTAACGAATGTTGATAGGGAAATGAGGAAGTAAATTAATTAATGAAATATTAATTAACAGGCCCAGTGATAGATGGATGTTATGAATGGATGTTTGTTTATTTATTTTTCTTCGATAGTTAAAGAACCGATTATCAAAGTGTTTGCCAGTATCGTTGTCGATATGGAGAAACCGGTTGGATTATTATCTGTGAACCACTCCGTATTGCAGTAACGTGCGAATCAGATTATATGAAGATAATCAAAGACGAAGTGAAGTACAAGGACTTTTTCTATTAATAGAAATTGTGCTTCGGTTTCGTTCAGTCCCAGAACGAACGTATATGGACGAATGTCTGACAAAGTATTTCTAATGATCGAATATGTTGGTATGTATAAATATATATATGGTGGCAATGGATTTATTCCCTTAGCATAATATCCAGAATGTATTTGTGAAAATCAATGAGCGATTAACGGATCTGACAATGTGGCAATCAAATTGATCGTGCTATCAATAAATAGAAAGTAATCGTAGTCTCAAGCGTCAACAACCGGGAAATGACAAAAATCGGGCTGGCAGCAGAGCTATGTGGGTTACTCCCATTAGGATGTATAATCACCTATCTACAGATTCATTTAATTCCTTATTCTATTCGATGCTATCCCATTCGGGAAACGGTTGCTGATCCCAATCGTTGGTGATATACATTCGATACACTCAAGCGAAATGAGTGGTCGGTCATGTGTGGGCCGGGTTGCAAGAAATTATTGTTGAACCCAGTGTATTCCTCTCTAGAGATACACTATCAGAAGGTGGTTCCATACCTTGTCATGTTGGATATCCAATCTCCAATAAGCACCCTACGGTTTTTGATTTTATATTATATATGGAGCGTGAGATGCAAGCGTTCTGCTAGATTCTATTTATTTGATTAGACAATATTATAATATCACTGGATTTTTGTATCAAAGTATTTTGGGTTATAGTAAGGTAAAAACCGTCCATGTGTATGTGTGGCTGGTCTTACTATTATCATTTCTTTAGAAAGGATTTTTAAAGTTAAACAAATGGTTAGAGTTTACTCACACCAGTCCCATGATTGACCCAGAATTTATTTTGTTTGTTTTACCTAAACTCTTGGGTGCCCAAATTTGTACGGGAAGTCAAGTAGTTAGGATTTTTCAGATTCATTTGGAGGAGCTGGAAGCAGGAGGCTTCACCAATTAGCTATAGACTATCATATATTCCACAATGAACCATGTTTGTATCTGGAAACAAGTGTTTATAACTGTTCCAGGAATAACTGTTGTGCTCTGATGAGGGTATGTATATAAAGTTACCGATTTGTATTTCAAAAATTATGTTATATAATATATTTTATTCGTTCCACTGTGAGATTTGTCTTCTTTGTTTTCTTCTCTTCTAATATCTCTTTCTTTCTATTTCTCATCCTTTAACTTCTTTCTAATAATGATTCGTATTTCTGTGTCATTTGGGTTGGATGTGTGGTGTTATTAGTCAACTCAAAGGGTACGGATTTGCGGGTCGTTACAGTTGGTTTCAGAGCTTAGGTTGAGCGAATACCTAGGCTTTGGTGGGATTGTGCTCGTTAGAGATAGGGTCAATAGTACCCTAAAATGAGTTGAGCATATATATATACGAGAAAGCGTATTTGTAAATTAATATGAAAATTGTTTTATATTGTGTTGGCTAGTCTGTAGAGTGGTTTATGAATTCTGATCGAATCGTGGGACGCCACGAAGTTGATAGGAATTTCTAAACAATTGACAGAGAAATTTGACACATTATTGTTTTAAGTGGGTAAATGAAATGATTTTTCCCAAAATTCTATTTTTAATAGAAAAGGAATAATTTTCTAAATTATTATAATGGATGTGTTGATTGATATAATTAAAATCAAATGAGATTTTAAATTTGGAATGGTTATATATAACCAAAATTTATTTGTATATGAATAACATATACAAATGAAACGAGTTGAAATTGGATTCAGAATTAGAATTAAGAATTTAAAATCCTGGGAAGTTGGAAAATATTTTCTGAAGTATATTAGTACAATATAGCTTTGTATTTGAAGAATTTTTGAATAAAAAATCATTATTGAATAGATTGTGAAAGTGTTAAAGCACCGAACTCGCTTCAGTGGCCGAGAAATAATTCTAATGATGATCGCGACATCATCAGTGTTCATTTTCGAGTTTCTAAGTGATGGATTGCTACCTTAGAAAAGTTTTGACGAGAATTTGTTTTAAAGAAAACAAGTTTAGTGGGGAAATTCAAATATTTTGAATTTGAAAAGATAATAAATATAAGTATATATTTATGTGATTTCAGAAGGATTTGAGAGGAAAACCCAGGAATTTGAATTTTGAAGTTTAAACTTAACTTAAGCAAGTTAAATGGATCAAGATAAATAAATTAGTGAAATTCAATTTGAATAAGATTGAATGGAATTTGAATTGGGTGTAAATCATTTAGATTAAATGTGTGAAAACCAAAAGTTTTGGTTGGAGCTAATTTGTTGAAATATGAAGAGGCGAGTTTCAACATAAAGGAGTTTTGAAAAGTTAATGAGTTTATAGTATTTTTCCTATCATAGTAATTTCGGGGACGAAATTATTTTAAAGGGGGAAGAATGTAATGACCCAGGATTTTGGTCGATTAATTTTAAATATTTAATACGGTTTTAAATATTGAATTGATAATATAAATGAATTTTTATATTAAGTTATCGATTTAAAAATCGATTTCTATTTAATATTGAATATATTAAATTATCATAATACGAAATATAATTGAAATCGAAGTTAAAAACTAAATCAAAATGATTCAGATGATAAGTAGGAATTTTATTTGATATATATGATAATAAATAATAATTTATTATCAAAGAATTTGTGGTTTTCGAAATTAAATTATATCATATTAATTTAATATGGTATATGTGTTGAAATTAAATTTCAGAATATTTACTGTTGAGTTCAGATTAGGGTTATTACATTGAAATGTCGGTTGCTACGCTAGAATAGCGGTTCGTGATTTAAATTAATGGACCCCGAGATATTTATAGTGGATAAGATCGAAATCAAATCGGAAATCAAATCGATATCTGTTTAAAAAGAATAAAAGATCTCTTTATATCGAATCAAAATCAAATCAAATTAATTAGAAAATCTTTTTAAAATAAATACAAGGATTTGTTGTGTACGTTATGTTCCCTTCTCTTCTATATAATCGCACCTCCTCCTATTATCTTCTAGTTCCTCAGCTTCACGAAGAAATCGAAACAAAAACCCCTCTTCTAAAAATCGAATTCGCAATCTTCTGAAGCGGGTCTCATGATGGATGTCGGCCTCCAGGTCTCGACGCGGTACTTGCAATTGAAGTAGCGAAGGATTTAGGGCTCGCGAGGTCATCGCGATGTCGAGCTAGGGCATCACGATGGTTTCGATGCGGTTGGTGAGGTTCACGGAAATGGGAAGGACGAATGTATCGTGGTGGAAAATAGTGCGATGCTTATATGAGAAAGGGGATCGATTTCTCCCTAAATCAGTAGCTAGGGCACGGGTAGACAGAGTTCGAGATCGGAAGTGGAAGAGGACGAAACCGCCTTTGTCTGCGAGGGATCAGAGGTGGTGATTAATCTAACTTCGTGGTGAACCGAGGGACTCGACAGTTAGATTACGGTGAAAGTCAGGGTGCACGGGTCTGTATTTTGGAAAAAATGAAAAGATCGATATGTGAATTGAAATGGTTGAGGCAGTAAGGTCTGTTTACTTCGAGGATGGTGGAGTTGTATGCGGTTCATAATGGAAGGGGAGAAGAGGTAATAGTCTGTAAACATGGATTAAGGTATTTCTGTTTTTTTTTAATTCAAAATTCAGAAGGGGATTGGTTTATATGATTGGTAACTAATTTATGTAAATTAGTTTACACAAGAGGAATTTGTCAGTAAATAAATAAAGTTTGTATACTAATTGTTTGCATATTAATTTAAGATTTAAATTAGAACTAGTTTACACGTGGTTAATTAATTAAATTAAATTTGTATAATTCGGTAGTTGAAATATTATTTGTTTTGCATTGAAAAATAGATGCATGGAGCAATCATTGTGAAATCTATATGAATGGCTTCATTGGGTATTCAGCAAAAAAAATAAAATCGCCGTGAATAAATCTCACTCACTTGTTATTTAGAATTATTTTTATTCGTTAAAAATAATTGTTGTTGCTTGTTTGGATTTTTCTGGTTGCTTTAAATATATTAGTTATTTAGGGTTGACTATATATATATATATATATATATATTGGGTTGATGATTTGTTGGATTCCCGCAGTCTCATTTGCGGATGCCCGCGGTACCATTAGCGGATCATTTCCCTATGCGCCCCACAAATATATTAGTGGATGACCTTCATACCGTGATATCCAGCCTCGAAGCAGGATGGTATTATTTATGTACTAACGTCTGTGGATGCAGGAAAAACAGGTTGGAGGGATCCAACAGGATCCCTCAAAAATATATTTTCTGTTTGTTTATTTATTTGCATATATACTGTCATATATGATGTGTTAGGAAAACAAATAATTGGTTGTTTGGTGTTTAAATATCACTGGGGCCTGAATATTGATTAATAAAAAATATCAAAAAAGGATATTTGAGATTTAAAAAGGGAATTCTATTTTTATAAATAAAATTTGAATTTTTAATGAACTAAGGAAAATATTAACTTGTTTGCATATATATAAAACAAGAATTGAATTTATAAATTTTGTTTATAAATTTATAATTTTGGATTTGAATTGAATTTATAAACTCTGTTTATAAACTTAAAATGTTGGATTTGAATTGAATTTTTATAAACTTTGTTTATAAATATATAGTGTGGGATTTTAAGTGAAGTTATAAATGTTGTTTATAAATTTAATGCGGAAATTTCAAATGGAATTCAAATAGAATTCGAATAAGAGAATTCAAATAGAATTTGAAAAAGAGAATTCAAATAGAATTTGAAAAAGAAAATTGAAATAGACTTTGAATATAGAATTCAAATAGAGTTAAAATAGGAATTTCTAGCAAAATTCAAATGGAGTTTGAATATTTGAAATTTCAAATAGAATAAAAAAGAATTTGAGTATTTGAAATTTCAAATAGAATTAAAAAGGAGTTTGAATATTTGAAATTTCAAATAGAATAAAAATGGAGTTTGAAGATTAGGAATTCAAATAGAACTTCAAAATGGAACTGGAATTTCAAAATAGAAATTGAAATAGAACTTCAAAAAGGAATTAAAAATTCTAATAGAAATTGGATATAGAAATTCAAACGGAATTTGAATATAGAATTCAAATGGAATTTAAAATATATCACAATGGAGTAGAATTTATTTTAAACGACGTTTAAAAGTTTATATATATATAAATATAATTAAAACGAACTCGCCGCAGCACGATAGTTCGTAAATTGGCGATTCGAACTTCAATTGAGTATATAGAAGTCAAATTAAGTCGGAATTCTTTGAAAACAAGAACCGTCAGGACCAGTTATGTAACACCCCACACCCGCTAAGGTCACTCATAAGGGAATGCCTTAACTTCGATGGAGTATTTTAAGTGAATATAGAACAGAAAAATTACAACAAGACAGATATAAATAATACTTGAAAATCTAAAACATCATTTCATTGCAGCAGAAGGTAAACATGTTTAGTTACAACACCATAAAAGAGTCGAGTACTAAATATCCATCCTGATAAAAAACATAAGTACATAATCCCACTACATAAACAATAGCCATAATAGAAAAGATAAGCTGGGCTTTGCATCAACGTCCAAGCTCCGAAAGATAGATAAAGAAATCTGATCAAAGCCCACTAGTGCTAGGCCCAACCTGAGGACCTAAGGGGGAAAAAGATAAAAACAACGGGGTCAGACATAAGTCTGAGTGAGCCCTATAACTTTAACAATACAATCATTAAAGTAATTAGGGTATGATATAAACTTGGTACGGTGATGACTGGGGATAAATGACTACACCAAGCAGCCAACTAGACATAGGATGAACTAAGATAACGGTAAAGACGCATCTACCCACCCAAGGGTAATTACTAAATGCACCACACCAGTCATTCCTACTTAAAGGTTGATCCCACCCAAGGACTTAGAAAATTTACCCGGTAGTTTCGTGTACCCCTAGCTGACTACATAGGTGCCGTCTGCCCCTATCTCCACTAGGTGTACCCACTACTCCCCAAGCCATCGGCTCCCTACCATAGATACCTGTGCTGGCCCCACAATGGGGTGTATCACTCCCCAAAGTGGCAACCCGATACAATCAATGGTGCACGGCTTATACCTACACGATGCAACAACGTCTTACCTACCAGCCCGGGTCCACACACGCATATGAAACTCGTTGGACTTGCGCACCGCTAACCCGTTTTGGCCTCTTATAGTCAAGCCCAGTACGCGTGTCCCGTCCTCGACATGGGTTGAGCCCAATAAGATACATATGGGTTACTGGTTGAAATGGGCTCCCACAAGCTACCCACCTAAGCTTGTCCCTTTTTCTAGTGCATCCCACTTAACCCTTTAATCATGTTTAATTACATGTTTCCACTTGGTTAAGTATTCTAATCGTATTTTCTATTGCCAACCAAGGCAACCCACTAGATTTCCACATGCCACCCAAGGCACTTACTTGATTTCCACATGCCACCCAAGGCACCCACTTAACCCCTCATGCCCCACTACATGCTTATCTGGTTAAGTGTTTCTTAATTGATTAAGAACGTAACCGTTGTAAAGACCTCTCACATTAGACTATCTTTTATGGCAGCTGGATTTGCCGGTCGGGTCCGGGCAGCCTTACGCCATAACCGAGTCTAACCTCGTGTCTTTACACTTGTCACGTATTTAGTTTATGCCTAAGACCTCTCACATTGGGCCAATCATTTGTAGCCGCTGGATTTGCCGGTCGGTTCCGGACAGTCTTATGCTACAAAATGGTCCAACCTCGTGTCTTAGTCGATTAATTACACCTAATTAATCACCCCCATAATTTGTATTAATTATCCCTAATTAATTACAAATTTAACGATGTACATAATTGACTCAATTATGTCCATCCACTTTATGGTATGCATAATCATACCAACTTCACACCATTTCATTAACATGAATAATAACCCCATCGTTCCCCACGTAATTCGCTAACATGACATACTTAAAAGGGAAGATTCATCACACATACAATGGGTTCAACTTGCATAACATTAGCATCAACATGGGTTTTAAAGGTGTCAACATGCATATAGCATCAAACCCAACTAGCATAAATAATCAACCCAAACTTGCATGAATCACATATGTCATAAAGGGGTAACTTGCATAAGCTACTTATGTCATACAAAGGGGTAAACTTGCATATGTATGTATGACATACAAAGGGGTTAACTTGCATATGTATGCATATCGTACAAAGGTGTAAACTTGCACATGTTACTTGCATATAATCAAACACCAAACTTGCATAACATGTCATATATGAACTTGCATATAATCAAACACCAAACTTGCATAACATATCATATATGAACTTGCATATAATCATACACCAAACTTGCATAATCATGGTGTCATAATGGATCAATGTTTATCATAGTGATTTGCATAACTAGCATCATGAACTCATAGCCTAAAACTTGCATAACTTGCATAACATCATGATCATATAGCATATAACTTGCATAACTTGCATAACATCATGAACATATAGCATATGACTTGCATAACATGCATAACATCATGAACATATAGCATATGACTTGAATAACTTGCATAACATCATGAACATATAGCATATGACTTGCATAACTTGCATAACATCATGAACATATAGCATATGACTTGCATAACTTGCATAACATCATGAACACATAGCATATGATAACATAACTTGCATTGATCCACATTCATAGCCATAACCTCATTATATCCTATCATAATCATTTCAACAATTGGTCATTAAGGCTATAGTACTCACAACTTGTTGATTAGCACTCCTATGAAGAAGATTAAGATGCTAGAGTTGATTAGAAGTTGATTCGAGAAGCTATTTTCCTCTTTAATTTGATGGAGGCTCCTTCAAGTTGCATTTTGATGGCATAACGACGTTGTATCTATTTTTAGTATGAATTAGGGTAGTCTTAGGGTGTATTTATAGATTAGTTAAGAGTTTTAGGCCATTAGATTAACCCTAAATCAGATTAGAGCTGTCAGATCTCGTCACAAGCCACCAACCATAGCCCAAATCCCAAATCAGTGCACCCAGGTTACACAGACCGACAGGGGGGGTCGACCCTTGGGTCGACACATGGGTCAAGCCCTTGGGGGGGGGTGTAGACACCCATGTCGACCCCTGTGTCGACTCCCTCTGTCTGGCGGGAATTTTCCCGCCCCTTCTGAAATTTGAAATTTTTATATTTAAATCTGTTTTGAATTTTCTGAAAACTTCTTCGGGCCTTAACTGGGTCATACGTACTCCGATTTTCGGAAACTCGGACTCTATTTCGCGTATTTTTCCGAGACGAACACAATGGCATAGCCCATTTCCCCCGATTCAGATTTTAAAATTTAATTCTGCCCTGATTTATATTATAACAAGTTATTCAACACGGGGTGTTACAAGTTAGATAATAGTTTTCAAATAGAAGAGAAAAATCTGGATTTCGTCGAACAGATTTTGAGATATGTCAAAATCAAATTTCTAAAAGTGCAGCGCCGAAATCGTTTAAAAACCATAACGGTTTATTTAAATAAATATAGGGAGTTTTAAGCAAATAAATATCCAAATTTCCATTTGAAAAATCTAGACTTGAGTTATAAAATAAATGTGAACTCAAGTGAACTAATGAAATGATTTTTGAAACAAAAAACATATTTTTGATTATTGCCTAGAATCAATTAACTCGGTAAGTGATCGAGAAACTGATTACCAAGGAAAACCAAGTGATCTGGCAATGTTTGTCAAGTTATTTGAAGTGATCGGCACTTGGCGAATCACCAGATTTGACAAGCGATAGGACACGGAAAACCAAGTGATCTGGCAAATCGAGTTATGATTGAATTTGAACTTGGATAAGTAAACTGGACTTGTGAATTCATATTCGAATTTGAATATGAAACTTAAATTGAAATTGGAATTCAATTAGTTAATTAGCAAGTTAAAATATATTTGAACATGTTATGTTCAAATATAAAAGCGAAATAGACTAAAGAATTAATTAAAAAAATTATTAACGAATTGAGTTAAAACGATAGGGTATAGTTGGACAGGTATAGACATACAGGAGACAGGTATGGAATGAAGTATATGAAGATTTTTATTTGTGCCCGACAAAATTTAAATTCACATATGAGATTTTATGCGCCATATCGGCAAGCCGCTTGGCTTTTTCTTTTTCTTTTGGATTGGTGAGGGCCATGGGAGGCTATTTGAAATATCCCTATGCTCCCGGTACAAAGGAGGTTGTGGCGAATTTTTTCGAATATTTAAGGAGTTAGAATATTTTTAAGATAATTTGATGGTTAGAAATCAATGTATCGATATATATATATATGTAGAATTCGATAAGGAAACGAAATAAAAAAATAGAATATCGTAAACAAAAAGGGAAATTAGAAATAGAAAGCTAACCGTATACATGTTTTAAAAATAAATAATTGGGTTTTATAGTGTGTTTATTTGAGGTTAGTGGTTTTGCCGTTTTGAAGTTGAGGATGTTTTCATGTAACAACCCGAAAATCTGGGCCAGTTTAAAAATTTTATTTTGGCAATTTTAGCGAATTTTGATTATTTAAAATGAATTATTTTAAATAATATCGACGAGAAATTTATTTTGAATATAATTATAACGTATATATTATATACGTCGTCGTTAGAGTATAATAATTATATATAATTATAAAAGGAATAGAAAATGGCGCGGTAGTTCGAAAATTCGATTTCTAATTTCAAATGAATATACAGAATTCAATATAAGTCAGAATTGAACGAAACAAGAAATATTTGAATCTGTATAAGGATATCTTTCTAACGAAGTTGAGAAACTGAGATTTCACTTTAGAAGTTGAAAGATATGTCCAGTTGAAAATTCAGAAAAGTCGCTGTGGAATTTATATATATTTTAATATATATAAAGGCCCTTAAAAATGGACATTTTGCAAACGACCTCGGATTTCGACGAAACCAGTTTTGTTGGGTCCGTGACGTTAAGTTATTGCTAGATTCCAAATTTCATAATTTTTCGAATCAATATGTGAGCGTGGCAAAAGAAAACGCGTTTGACCATTTCAGTTGAATTTAATCGACTGGAAATTGGCCATTTTTCCAACGGTCTCAGAATTCGACGAAACTAGTTTTGTTAGGACCGTATCGTCAATACGAAGCTAGAAAATATTTTTCTGGAATTTTTCTAGTTAGTATGTGACCCCGGTAATTTGAAATGTACGTTTAAAATTCAATATAATGATTTAAATGTAAATGCAACGGAAACTGATCAAAACAGTCGATTCAGCTTGCGGTACATATCCCATTGTGTTCGGAATGGGGGTGAAACGCTATGGGCGACAGGCGGTGGACCTCGTTTAGAGGTCGTATGTGAAAGTCAACTTTTTGAAAAAATAAAATAATTAAATTAATAAAAAAAAAAAATCTCTCTTCCCCTTTAACTACCCAGGCCCCCCCCCCGTTGAAATCAAATCAGAAAATCAAGAAATAAAAAAAAAAAAAAAAAGAGAAGACGAAGGGGGGAGGAGCGCCGTCGCTCCTCCCATCGGAGCGCCACCGCGCCTCCTGAGGCCGACTACACCCACATCGCGCCGCCCCCTTCTCCTCCTTCCACCCCTTCTTCTGCTCGACGCGACCCCCCCATCCTCCAGCGTGTCGCACGAAACCCCCCCCCTCCGCTGCACGAGCCGCCGCCGCCGCCCTCTCCTTTCAGCGCCGTCGATCCCCCTCCGACCTTCCCCCTCGCTCGCGCCGTCTCCGCCAACGCCCCCCATTCAAGCCATCGCCGACGCGACCCAAACCCCCCCCCCTTCGCCTGCTCCGCCGCCACCCTGCAACCACTGCCGACCACCAGTAGCCTCCCTTCGGCTCCGCTGCAGCAGAAGCCCCCCTTTGCTGTAAGTTCTAGTTTTTTTTATTTTATTTATTTTTTTTAGTTAATTTAGTTTAGTGTAATTTTGAGATCTAGTATGGTTAAATTTGAAAACTGAAATTTTGTTTAAATTTGAAAACTGATTTTTTATAATAAGTAAAAAACTGAATTTTGTAAATGAGTAAAAACTAATTTAAAAGGAAAAAGTAGGATTTTTAAAAATAGAAAAGACTTTATTTTTTTTATATAAAAGCGAAAACTATATTTTTTATAAAGGCGAAAACCTTATTGTTAAAAATCGAATTTTTTATATATTGAACTTCGCATGAAAAATAGAATTTTTATATATTGAACTTCGCATGAAAAATAGAATTTTTATATATTGAACTTCGATAGAAAAATATGATTTTTATATATAGAACATCGAAGAAAAATTTAATTTTTATATATAGAACTTCGTATAAAAAATTCGATTTTTATATATTGAACTTTGAAATAAAAATTCGATTTTTATATATTGAACTTTGAAATAAAAATTCGATTTTTATATATTGAACTTTGAAATAAAAATTCGATTTTTATATATTGAACTTTGAAATAAAAATTCGATTTTTATATATTGAACTTTGAAATAAAAATTCGATTTTTATATATTGAACTTTGAAATAAAAATTCGATTTTTATATATTGAACTTTGAAATAAAAATTCGATTTTTATATATTGAACTTTGAAATAAAAATTCGATTTTTATATATTGAACTTTGAAATAAAAATTCGATTTTTATATATTGAACTTTGAAATAAAAATTCGATTTTTATATATTGAACTTTGAAATAAAAATTCGATTTTTATATATATAGTGACTACGGGCAACGAAGATGGCGATGATGCGATAGCGATGAAGATTTCTATCAATGAAGTGCCGTGGAGCTAGGATAGCTAAAAGTGAGAATTTCTCACCTTTCAATTTATTTTTCTAGTTATATATATATACTAGGATGCAGACGGTGCTTAGTAGCACCCGACACAATCGTCCACAGACCATGGACTTGTTTGTTTGACTGTTTGGTGATTGATTGCGATATTGGTTTGAATGTGGTTTGTGGTGTGAAAAATCGAATCGATAAATTGGTTAGGATTAGACGTGCGCCGTTATAAGGCGAAGGAGTAAGGCTAGGTTAGACCCTTACTCCAAATTTTGTGGTTTGCAAAATGAGATTGATTTGATTGATGAGTGAATGGCGTGGGCCTTCACTAGACCGGGGATAAGGCTAGGCCTTGTCCCGTTTCTAGTATCGTGCCGTTATGCCGCCGAAATTTTCTAAAATAAGTTAGAAAAATAAAAATAGCATTTTATTTAACGAATGAACTGAATAGAAATTCATATGTTAAAATAAAATGTGTTATCGTTAAAAATATAATTTTTAACGTGAATGTGAATAAATAAATATTCATTTACAAACCAGACGGTTTGTTTATGTACACCTATTTGAATGACGTTGATTGGGTCGATAAATTTTACACATCGCCTAACTGCACAAATAAAATATGTGTTTGATTGTTTGAAACCCCACACGGGTGTTAGGATGAAATTTGAAGTTCACTCATCCTGATTGATTAAATATGTCGATCGATTGATTGACAGGCTGTTATAAGCGTTAGATATCTATATTTGATGCTTATACAGTGTAGTGCACTTTGGTTGATGGTTGATTATTTTTCAATGCTATTATACATGTGTTATATGAAAATCCATATAATTAATTTTATATGGTAATTGTTTGGGCCTCATTCCAGTTTTAAAATAGAAATATTTGAAATAGAAATATTCGAAATGGAATATTTGAAAATATCAATATATGAAGCCGTGTTGATTAGATTGACGCCATTTTGACGTGAACGATATTTATATCGATTTTATTCATTTTAAAATGAATATTGAAAAGTGATTTCGAAATCGAATATTTTGAAATGAATTGAATTGAAAACGATTTCGAAATGAATTGAATTGAAAACGATTTCGAAATGAATTGAATTGAAAACGATTTCGAAATGAATTGAAAACGATTTCGAAATGAATTGAAAACGAATTCGAATTGAATTGAAAGTGAATTGAAATGAATTCAAATTGAGTTGAAATTTGAATTGAATAGAAATGAATTTTAAAACGAATTTATAAAGAAGAATTCAATTTTGATTTGAATTGAAATGGTAGTTGAAAATGTTTTTGAAACGAATTCAAAACTATTTATATAAAATTCGTTTTAAATAGAAATCGACGAAGTATATATTATATATATTATATATATAATATAATGGCCTGAATAGAACGTGCCGCGCCGCGGCAGTTCGCGAATTTCGACCATTTATTTCAAACGGACATTACGGGAGATCCGACCGTCGGATTCTCCTAAAACCGGAACCGTTGGGTTCGTATCGAAAAGAGCTTTCTAATGAATGTTAGAAATTTGAAATCTAACGGTTGGATTTGGAGATACGTCCAAATCAAATTCGAAAAAGGTCGCTGTAAGTGCAGTTCGATGACCGTTGATGGAAATCGACTGTACGGGCCTTGATAAAATTATTAAAAATAGTAATAATTTGTGTAAAATCATAAGAAATGATTTGTGAAGATTTGGGATGAAAAACTCCATATTTGAAAAGATAAAAATAGATTTTTATCGAAATGAACTAGTTTTGAACTAGAATTATAATTCTATTTATTTTTAAATAAATAAATTGAATTTGAAAAGGGTTTTGAAAATAACCAAAATTTCCAATGATTGCATTGGAGTGGATTTGAATCGAAATTGTCTTCGGAATATTTCGATGTTGGAATTCGTGATTATACAGTTGTTGTTATGGAAATTTGAAAGATATATATTTATATCGTTATTTCCAATACGACATTTGTTAGTCGTAGAATTCGATATTGAATATAAGCCGATATATTTTCTATTCAGAGCCTTGTATTGAATATCGAATGTGATTTGGGTTTGTCGTGAATGGTGTCTTCACTAACACTGTTCTTGAACCCAGTTGAGAAAAGATTAAATCTTTTTATTTAGATTTAATGAAGTGTACCAATTAAATAATATTTAATTGGAATTGAATGAATATTGATTTTTGGGTTTATCGTGAACAGTGTTTTAAATAACACTTGTTCTTTAACCCGATAATTAATGAATGTGATTTGGGTTTGTCGTGAATGGTGTCTTCACTAACACTGTTCTTGAACCCAGTTGAGAAAAGATTAAATCTGTTTATTTAGATTTAATGAAGTGTACCAATTAAATAATATTTAATTGGAATTGAATGAATATTGATTTTTGGGTTTATCGTGAACAGTGTTTTAAATAACACTTGTTCTTTAACCCGATAATTAATGAATGTGATTTGGGTTTGTCGTGAATGGTGTCTTCACTAACACTGTTCTTGAACCCAGTTGAGAAAAGATTAAATCTTTTGATTTAGATTTAATGAAGTGTACCAATTAAATAATATTTAATTGGAATTGAATGAATATTGATTTTTGGGTTTATCGTGAACAGTGTTTTAAATAACACTTGTTCTTTAACCCGATAATTAATGGGATGTGACTTTGGGTTTATCGTGAACCGTGTTTTAAATGACACTGATTCTTTAACCCAGTCACAGATTAAAACTAAGTGGAGTTTTAATGAATCTTTAATTAGATTGAAAAGAATCGAGAATGGAGTATCACCAGTTTTGCTCCAGGCGATAGTTAAATCTTTAATTAGATTTGAACGTGAAATTTAGAAACTAACTGTCGGTTAGCTAAGTAGAATGGTTTTCTGGATATTGATCTGATGTTGGTTTCGGCCTTCGGGGTTAATATTTGGGAAATTATTCTCTTGATTAATTTACGGTTAGTGACTGATGAATTGGAATGAGGCGTATGTTGTGTTTGTGTAACACTTATTTAAAATATACGCGAGTTATTCGGAAAGACCGGGTTTATCCCATTCTGAATAACTGATGCGACGATAAGTCGAAGATGAAGACGATGGTTGAAGACCGGAGGTCTTCACGTCGTTTGGGTGATAACTGATGATCTTGATTGGGCTGTACACCCAAGAAGATGGAAACAGTTAGTGATCGTCCGGACGTACTTGGAGATCGATGGATATGCGGGGTACTAGGTGCCTCCGGTTTCGTTCAGACCTAGGACGGACTTGTAAATGGACTGTGTGTCTGACATCGGATTTCATTCTGTGTGACTGATATCGGTTGCATAGGATGGTTTGCCTGTGTGGCATGCTAAGATGCAAATGATCAAGGCTTCTGTTGAAAAGCAAAGTCTTGTGGTGATGATCAAAGCACGGCCTTTGTGGCGTAGCTTTGTGTAACGTTTACCTCGCGTGTTTCACACCCGGTATGAACCAAAAACGGGAGAGGACATCAGGGAGGACTTGCGTTTCTTTCTAGCTAGAAGTGGCGTCAGTGGTTTTACACGCCCTGACGAGTTTGACTTATGTGGTTGTTGCGGTTGCGAGGCGCCTCGGTTATATCGGTTTCGGCCGAATGCATTCTGGTCGGCTGACGGACCAGACTTACACCCCATAGGGTGGGGAGACGTATTGTTCAGGCATAATAATCCACTCCGTGTGGACCGGCCCTGACGATCCAAGGGGCAGTTGCGGCTGTTCCTGAGACACGGGCTAGAGCGTCTCGAATCGGTTGAGGACTATCTTTTGCCTCGGTTCATAGAAGGAAATCCAATTTCCAAATACGTGACATTTGCGGTTTTATTTGTAAACCTATATATGGCGACATGATATATGGTACCCATGCCGCCTATGATTGATACTTATGATTTGAAGTTGTTTTATACACTATGCACTTATAATAGTATCAAATGATTTGTTTTAAGCGTATCAAGCATTCTTTGGCTGTTATAAGGGAAAACCCTATCCCCCGGCTTGCGTTTGCATTGTGTGATAGGACCTGGGTCTTATAACAGCTTCATTTTTCTTTATTTAGCATTGCGCTGTTTGTTTTATGCACTGGTATTCTTGGGAGGAAACCCGTTCCGTGTTATACGGCGTGGTCCCTTGATTTACCTAATGATTTAAAATAAAGATTAATAACTATTTTAGTTCTCACACCAGTCACATGACTGACCTGGAGTTTATTGTTTTTAACCTAAACTCTGGGTGCCCTTATTTTCGACACGGGCAGCTAGTAGTTTTGGTTTTGCAGATTTATATTCACAGGATCCTGGTTTACAGCTGGAACGATATCCGGAAAGCTTTGTATCCGTATATCTCTTCTAGTTGTTTATTGTATTATTTTCCGCTGCTATGTATTTAAATGTAATTTAAATCTCTGATATTTCTGTGTAATATCCATTTATGCTCTGTATATTCTTGTACTCTGATGCATTGTTGTAATATACAATGAAATGTTCTTCTGTATGCGTTCTGCTGTGGTTTGTTCTCGAACTATCCGACGCTTTCCTTTACGGGGAAGTTGCGGGTCTTTACACGTGGTATCAGAGCTTTGGTTTACAAAGCTCAGAGAACAAGGCACATTAGAACCTTATGAAAGAATTCATCAGATAATGGATTAGTAATATCCAACGGGAATGACTCGTTAGAGATAGGATCAGTAGTGTCCTAGAACGAGTGTGAGGAGTAAATTTTTAAAGTGAAAACAAATTTTTGTTTTGAAAATTTAAATCAATTATTCGTATTTGATTATTTATTTATATTGATTTTGGACAATTCAGTATATAAAGAATTTGCATATACGCCTTGCAAACGTATATTCAAAGTTTTAATATATTGGATAGATATAGCATCACACTCTAGTCGCCCGGAGATGATTCTACTGATGACTATATAGCATCAGTAGTGTGTGTTCGAGTTTCGAAGGTGTGATTTTCTATATATTTCCATTAGACTGGTGTGAGAACCAAAACTTATATAGCTAGAATACATTGTTGTGGATTTGGCATCAAAAATCTGATTTTTGTATATATATCAAATTACGAATTTGAGACTCTAATTCACTAATTGATTGATGTTTGAGTTGTTTGTTTATTTGTTTGCTAATTTTGAACCATTTAGCCTAACTGAATCAAATATTGAATTATATTGAAAATTGGTCGCATATGCTTGCATATACATATACTTACATTGAACAGGTCATAGCAAGGAGGCTAGAGCCAGAGAATAAAATTTGTTTGCCCGACAAATAGGTACATGTTTAATACATAATTTCCTGTTTTGTTTGGGTGATGATGATTTTGTGAGCCTATTGGCTAGCCGCTTGGCTTTTTCTTTTTCTTTTTGAGATCTGAAGGACCGGGGAAGCTATTTGAAATTCCCCGATGCTCCCGGTGCAGGGGAGGTTATGGCGAAATTTTTCGAAAATTTAGGGTGTTAGCCAAATTTTTGAAATTTTGAAAATTCTCAGAAACTAAAGAGTTGGAGAATGGAAGCCAGATCGAACATAGAGTTGATTAATCAAACCACTTTCGACTTTGTTCCTTTTCGGGGACGAAAAGTTTTAAGTGGGGGAGATTGTAACAACCCGAAAATCTGGGCCAGTTTAAAAATTTTATTTTGGCAATTTTAGCGAATTTTGATTATTTAAAATGAATTATTTTAAATAATATCGACGAGAAATTTATTTTGAATATAATTATAACGTATATATTATATACGTCGTCGTTAGAGTATAATAATTATATATAATTATAAAAGGAATAGAAAATGGCGCGGTAGTTCGAAAATTCGATTTCTAATTTCAAATGAATATACAGAATTCAATATAAGTCAGAATTGAACGAAACAAGAAATATTTGAATCTGTATAAGGATATCTTTCTAACGAAGTTGAGAAACTGAGATTTCACTTTAGAAGTTGAAAGATATGTCCAGTTGAAAATTCAGAAAAGTCGCTGTGGAATTTATATATATTTTAATATATATAAAGGCCCTTAACAATGGACATTTTGCAAACGACCTCGGATTTCGACGAAACCAGTTTTGTTGGGTCCGTGACGTTAAGTTATTGCTAGATTCCAAATTTCATAATTTTTCGAATCAATATGTGAGCGTGGCAAAAGAAAACACGTTTGACCATTTCAGTTGAATTTAATCGACTGGAAATTGGCCATTTTTCCAACGGTCTCAGAATTCGACGAAACTAGTTTTGTTAGGACCGTATCGTCAATACGAAGCTAGAAAATATTTTTCTGGAATTTTTCTAGTTAGTATGTGACCCCGGTAATTTGAAATGTACGTTTAAAATTCAATATAATGATTTAAATGTAAATGCAACGGAAACTGATCAAAACAGTCGATTCAGCTTGCGGTACATATCCCATTGTGTTCGGAATGGGGGTGAAACGCTATGGGCGACAGGCGGTGGACCTCGTTTAGAGGTCGTATGTGAAAGTCAACTTTTTGAAAAAATAAAATAATTAAATTAATAAAAAAAAAAATCTCTCTTCCCCTTTAACTACCCAGGCCCCCCCCCCCCGTTGAAATCAAATCAGAAAATCAAGAAATAAAAAAAAAAAAAAAGAGAAGACGAAGGGGGGAGGAGCGCCGTCGCTCCTCCCATCGGAGCGCCACCGCGCCTCCTGAGGCCGACTACACCCACATCGCGCCGCCCCCTTCTCCTCCTTCCACCCCTTCTTCTGCTCGACGCGACCCCCCCATCCTCCAGCGTGTCGCACGAAACCCCCCCCTCCGCTGCACGAGCCGCCGCCGCCGCCCTCTCCTTTCAGCGCCGTCGATCCCCCTCCGACCTTCCCCCTCGCTCGCGCCGTCTCCGCCAACGCCCCCCATTCAAGCCATCGCCGACGCGACCCAAACCCCCCCCCCTTCGCCTGCTCCGCCGCCACCCTGCAACCACTGCCGACCACCAGTAGCCTCCCTTCGGCTCCGCTGCAGCAGAAGCCCCCCTTTGCTGTAAGTTCTAGTTTTTTTTATTTTATTTATTTTTTTTAGTTAATTTAGTTTAGTGTAATTTTGAGATCTAGTATGGTTAAATTTGAAAACTGAAATTTTGTTTAAATTTGAAAACTGATTTTTTATAATAAGTAAAAAACTGAATTTTGTAAATGAGTAAAAACTAATTTAAAAGGAAAAAGTAGGATTTTTAAAAATAGAAAAGACTTTATTTTTTTTATATAAAAGCGAAAACTATATTTTTTATAAAGGCGAAAACCTTATTGTTAAAAATCGAATTTTTTATATATTGAACTTCGCATGAAAAATAGAATTTTTATATATTGAACTTCGCATGAAAAATAGAATTTTTATATATTGAACTTCGATAGAAAAATATGATTTTTATATATAGAACATCGAAGAAAAATTTAATTTTTATATATAGAACTTCGTATAAAAAATTCGATTTTTATATATTGAACTTTGAAATAAAAATTCGATTTTTATATATTGAACTTTGAAATAAAAATTCGATTTTTATATATTGAACTTTGAAATAAAAATTCGATTTTTATATATTGAACTTTGAAATAAAAATTCGATTTTTATATATTGAACTTTGAAATAAAAATTCGATTTTTATATATTGAACTTTGAAATAAAAATTCGATTTTTATATATTGAACTTTGAAATAAAAATTCGATTTTTATATATTGAACTTTGAAATAAAAATTCGATTTTTATATATTGAACTTTGAAATAAAAATTCGATTTTTATATATTGAACTTTGAAATAAAAATTCGATTTTTATATATTGAACTTTGAAATAAAAATTCGATTTTTATATATATAGTGACTACGGGCAACGAAGATGGCGATGATGCGATAGCGATGAAGATTTCTATCAATGAAGTGCCGTGGAGCTAGGATAGCTAAAAGTGAGAATTTCTCACCTTTCAATTTATTTTTCTAGTTATATATATATACTAGGATGCAGACGGTGCTTAGTAGCACCCGACACAATCGTCCACAGACCATGGACTTGTTTGTTTGACTGTTTGGTGATTGATTGCGATATTGGTTTGAATGTGGTTTGTGGTGTGAAAAATCGAATCGATAAATTGGTTAGGATTAGACGTGCGCCGTTATAAGGCGAAGGAGTAAGGCTAGGTTAGACCCTTACTCCAAATTTTGTGGTTTGCAAAATGAGATTGATTTGATTGATGAGTGAATGGCGTGGGCCTTCACTAGACCGGGGATAAGGCTAGGCCTTGTCCCGTTTCTAGTATCGTGCCGTTATGCCGCCGAAATTTTCTAAAATAAGTTAGAAAAATAAAAATAGCATTTTATTTAACGAATGAACTGAATAGAAATTCATATGTTAAAATAAAATGTGTTATCGTTAAAAATATAATTTTTAACGTGAATGTGAATAAATAAATATTCATTTACAAACCAGACGGTTTGTTTATGTACACCTATTTGAATGACGTTGATTGGGTCGATAAATTTTACACATCGCCTAACTGCACAAATAAAATATGTGTTTGATTGTTTGAAACCCCACACGGGTGTTAGGATGAAATTTGAAGTTCACTCATCCTGATTGATTAAATATGTCGATCGATTGATTGACAGGCTGTTATAAGCGTTAGATATCTATATTTGATGCTTATACAGTGTAGTGCACTTTGGTTGATGGTTGATTATTTTTCAATGCTATTATACATGTGTTATATGAAAATCCATATAATTAATTTTATATGGTAATTGTTTGGGCCTCATTCCAGTTTTAAAATAGAAATATTTGAAATAGAAATATTCGAAATGGAATATTTGAAAATATCAATATATGAAGCCGTGTTGATTAGATTGACGCCATTTTGACGTGAACGATATTTATATCGATTTTATTCATTTTAAAATGAATATTGAAAAGTGATTTCGAAATCGAATATTTTGAAATGAATTGAATTGAAAACGATTTCGAAATGAATTGAATTGAAAACGATTTCGAAATGAATTGAATTGAAAACGATTTCGAAATGAATTGAAAACGATTTCGAAATGAATTGAAAACGAATTCGAATTGAATTGAAAGTGAATTGAAATGAATTCAAATTGAGTTGAAATTTGAATTGAATAGAAATGAATTTTAAAACGAATTTATAAAGAAGAATTCAATTTTGATTTGAATTGAAATGGTAGTTGAAAATGTTTTTGAAACGAATTCAAAACTATTTATATAAAATTCGTTTTAAATAGAAATCGACGAAGTATATATTATATATATTATATATATAATATAATGGCCTGAATAGAACGTGCCGCGCCGCGGCAGTTCGCGAATTTCGACCATTTATTTCAAACGGACATTACGGGAGATCCGACCGTCGGATTCTCCTAAAACCGGAACCGTTGGGTTCGTATCGAAAAGAGCTTTCTAATGAATGTTAGAAATTTGAAATCTAACGGTTGGATTTGGAGATACGTCCAAATCAAATTCGAAAAAGGTCGCTGTAAGTGCAGTTCGATGACCGTTGATGGAAATCGACTGTACGGGCCTTGATAAAATTATTAAAAATAGTAATAATTTGTGTAAAATCATAAGAAATGATTTGTGAAGATTTGGGATGAAAAACTCCATATTTGAAAAGATAAAAATAGATTTTTATCGAAATGAACTAGTTTTGAACTAGAATTATAATTCTATTTATTTTTAAATAAATAAATTGAATTTGAAAAGGGTTTTGAAAATAACCAAAATTTCCAATGATTGCATTGGAGTGGATTTGAATCGAAATTGTCTTCGGAATATTTCGATGTTGGAATTCGTGATTATACAGGTGTTGTTATGGAAATTTGAAAGATATATATTTATATCGTTATTTCCAATACGACATTTGTTAGTCGTAGAATTCGATATTGAATATAAGCCGATATACTTTCTATTCAGAGCCTTGTATTGAATATCGAATGTGATTTGGGTTTGTCGTGAATGGTGTCTTCACTAACACTGTTCTTGAACCCAGTTGAGAAAAGATTAAATCTTTTTATTTAGATTTAATGAAGTGTACCAATTAAATAATATTTAATTGGAATTGAATGAATATTGATTTTTGGGTTTATCGTGAACAGTGTTTTAAATAACACTTGTTCTTTAACCCGATAATTAATGAATGTGATTTGGGTTTGTCGTGAATGGTGTCTTCACTAACACTGTTCTTGAACCCAGTTGAGAAAAGATTAAATCTGTTTATTTAGATTTAATGAAGTGTACCAATTAAATAATATTTAATTGGAATTGAATGAATATTGATTTTTGGGTTTATCGTGAACAGTGTTTTAAATAACACTTGTTCTTTAACCCGATAATTAATGAATGTGATTTGGGTTTGTCGTGAATGGTGTCTTCACTAACACTGTTCTTGAACCCAGTTGAGAAAAGATTAAATCTTTTGATTTAGATTTAATGAAGTGTACCAATTAAATAATATTTAATTGGAATTGAATGAATATTGATTTTTGGGTTTATCGTGAACAGTGTTTTAAATAACACTTGTTCTTTAACCCGATAATTAATGGGATGTGACTTTGGGTTTATCGTGAACCGTGTTTTAAATGACACTGATTCTTTAACCCAGTCACAGATTAAAACTAAGTGGAGTTTTAATGAATCTTTAATTAGATTGAAAAGAATCGAGAATGGAGTATCACCAGTTTTGCTCCAGGCGATAGTTAAATCTTTAATTAGATTTGAACGTGAAATTTAGAAACTAACTGTCGGTTAGCTAAGTAGAATGGTTTTCTGGATATTGATCTGATGTTGGTTTCGGCCTTCGGGGTTAATATTTGGGAAATTATTCTCTTGATTAATTTACGGTTAGTGACTGATGAATTGGAATGAGGCGTATGTTGTGTTTGTGTAACACTTATTTAAAATATACGCGAGTTATTCGGAAAGACCGGGTTTATCCCATTCTGAATAACTGATGCGACGATAAGTCGAAGATGAAGACGATGGTTGAAGACCGGAGGTCTTCACGTCGTTTGGGTGATAACTGGTGATCTTGATTGGGCTGTACACCCAAGAAGATGGAAACAGTTAGTGATCGTCCGGACGTACTTGGAGATCGATGGATATGCGGGGTACTAGGTGCCTCCGGTTTCGTTCAGACCTAGGACGGACTTGTAAATGGACTGTGTGTCTGACATCGGATTTCATTCTGTGTGACTGATATCGGTTGCATAGGATGGTTTGCCTGTGTGGCATGCTAAGATGCAAATGATCAAGGCTTCTGTTGAAAAGCAAAGTCTTGTGGTGATGATCAAAGCACGGCCTTTGTGGCGTAGCTTTGTGTAACGTTTACCTCGCGTGTTTCACACCCGGTATGAACCAAAAACGGGAGAGGACATCAGGGAGGACTTGCGTTTCTTTCTAGCTAGAAGTGGCGTCAGTGGTTTTACACGCCCTGACGAGTTTGACTTATGTGGTTGTTGCGGTTGCGAGGCGCCTCGGTTATATCGGTTTCGGCCGAATGCATTCTGGTCGGCTGACGGACCAGACTTACACCCCATAGGGTGGGGAGACGTATTGTTCAGGCATAATAATCCACTCCGTGTGGACCGGCCCTGACGATCCAAGGGGCAGTTGCGGCTGTTCCTGAGACACGGGCTAGAGCGTCTCGAATCGGTTGAGGACTATCTTTTGCCTCGGTTCATAGAAGGAAATCCAATTTCCAAATACGTGACATTTGCGGTTTTATTTGTAAACCTATATATGGCGACATGATATATGGTACCCATGCCGCCTATGATTGATACTTATGATTTGAAGTTGTTTTATACACTATGCACTTATAATAGTATCAAATGATTTGTTTTAAGCGTATCAAGCATTCTTTGGCTGTTATAAGGGAAAACCCTATCCCCCGGCTTGCGTTTGCATTGTGTGATAGGACCTGGGTCTTATAACAGCTTCATTTTTCTTTATTTAGCATTGCGCTGTTTGTTTTATGCACTGGTATTCTTGGGAGGAAACCCGTTCCGTGTTATACGGCGTGGTCCCTTGATTTACCTAATGATTTAAAATAAAGATTAATAACTATTTTAGTTCTCACACCAGTCACATGACTGACCTGGAGTTTATTGTTTTTAACCTAAACTCTGGGTGCCCTTATTTTCGACACGGGCAGCTAGTAGTTTTGGTTTTGCAGATTTATATTCACAGGATCCTGGTTTACAGCTGGAACGATATCCGGAAAGCTTTGTATCCGTATATCTCTTCTAGTTGTTTATTGTATTATTTTCCGCTGCTATGTATTTAAATGTAATTTAAATCTCTGATATTTCTGTGTAATATCCATTTATGCTCTGTATATTCTTGTACTCTGATGCATTGTTGTAATATACAATGAAATGTTCTTCTGTATGCGTTCTGCTGTGGTTTGTTCTCGAACTATCCGACGCTTTCCTTTACGGGGAAGTTGCGGGTCTTTACATTTCAGTCGAGGTATGATAGGTAATTTTACCCAGATTGATTGATTTCATTTTTAATTGATAAATAGCATGATCCAGTCTCAAAGAGAAGTGTTTGAAAAAGAGTTAGTTGAATAAAATATTTTGGGATGTTATAACGATGTTTTATACAGCATTCGTTTTAACCCAAGTGATGGAATTTTGGAAATATAAAAGTAAATATTTCCTGAGTCAAATTAAAGTAGTCGGGAAAGAGATAAGTGATTGAAATTATTTTAATTTTCAAATAGAATATATTTTCTACGTGTAGAAAATAAAAGGAGGTATGTTTATCCAAATAGCATAAGAGTCCGACAAGATCACTGAAAATATTTGGGTAACGAATATTGATAGGGAAATGGGGAACTAAATTATTTAATGAAATATTAATTAACAGGCCCAGTGATTGATGGATGTTATGAATTGATGTTTGTTTGTTTTTCTTCAATAATTAAAGAACCCACTATCGAAGTGTTTGCCAATATCGTTGTCGTTATGGAGAGACCGGTTGGATTATTATCCGTGAACCACTCCATATTGGCAGTGACGTGCGAATCAGATTATATGAAGGTAATCGAAGACGGAGTGAAGTGCAAGGACTTTTTCTATTAATAGAAATTGTGCCTTCGGTTTCGTTCAGTCCCAGAACGAACGTATATGGACGAATGTCTGACAAAGTATTTCCAATGATCGAATATGTTGGTATGTATAAATATAATGGTGGCAACGGATTTATTCCCTTAGCATAATATCCAGAATGTATTTATGCAAATCAATGAGTGTTTAACGGATCTGACAATGTGGCATTCAAAGTGATCGTGCTATCAATAATTAGAAAGTAATCGTAGCCTCAGGCCTTAACACCGGTAAATGACAAAAATCGGGCAGGCAGCAGGGCTATGTGGGTCACTCCCATTAGGATGTATAATCACCTATCTAGAGATTCATTTAATTCCTTATTCTATTCGATGCTGTCCCATTCAGGAAACGATTGCTAATCCCAACTGTTGGTGATATACATTCGATACACTCAAGCGAAATGAGTGGTTGGTCATGTGTGGGCCGGGTTGCAAGAAGTTCTTGTTGAACCCAGTGTATTCCTCTCTAGAGATACACTATCAGAAGGTGGTTCCATACCTTGACATGTTGGAAATCCAATCTCCAATAAGCACCCTGCGATTTTTGATTTTATATTATATGTGGAGCGTGAGATGCAAGCATTCCGCTAGATTCTATTTATTTGATTATACATTATTATAGTATCACTGGATTTTTGTATCAAAGTGTTTTGGGTTATAGTAAGGTAAAAACCGTCCATGTTTATGTTTGGCTGGTCTTACTATTATCATTTCATTAGAAAGGATTTTTAAAGTTAAACAAATGGTTGGAGTTTACTCACACCAGTCCCATGACTGACCTCGATTTCACCAGTTAGCTATTGACCATCATATATTCCGCTGTGAACCATGTTTTTATCTGAAAACAAGTGTTTATAACTGTTCCAGGAATAACTATTGTGCTCTGATGAGGGTATGTATATAAAGTTACCGATTTGTATTTCAAAAGTTATGTTATATAATATATTTTATTTGTTCCAATGTGGATTTGTCTTCTTTATTTTCTTCTCTTCTAATACCTCTTTCTTTCTATTTCTCATCCTCTAACTTATTTCTAATAATGATTTGTATTTCTGTGTCATTTGGGTTGGATGTGTGGTGTTATTAGTCAACTCAAAGGGTACGAATTTGCGGGCCGTTACACATTCTCCATCTTTTCTTCATGAAATCACGAACTAAAATCACTCTCTTCTTCCTCTCGAAAATCTACATCTCCTCCACCCGACCTCCTCAAATTCGCATAACATATGAAGAACGCGACTTCCAGTACATAATTCAAGGCTTCCGTAAGTATGTCAACGTCTTTTACATCCATTAAATCCCAAATAATCCAAATCAATGCTAAAACCCTTTACGAATTAACGACATCATCCAAACTTCCCAGAACTGCTTGAATTCCATAATACTTAGAGCCGTAGTCTCATACACAAATAGACAGTGAAGTAAAGGGTTTCAAACTCATGAAAACTGGTACTATGATGAAGAGAATCATCATGGGAATTCAAATATACAAGTTTCAAGATTTAATGATTTTTCTAGGAATTGTTTAGAATTTTTCGAATAGGCTTTCTTTATGTTTTAGGTTTACTTGATGGCAGCCATGAGCATTTGACATAGAAAAAGAGGAATAAGGGTTGGAGGAAGTTAGTGATATTATATAGGGTAGGAAAATTATTTTTGTATTTGATTATATATTTATTTTGTTCAATTATACTCAATTATTGGTTGTTTTCATCGTTTAAAATTTAATATGATCACATACGAATCCCATTTTCAATCAAAATTGGCACATAGCTATATCTTGACATTACAGATCGAAAAACTTGTTTCATCGAATTCTGAGTCTGTTTGCTCCAGTTGCATATTTTTAAAGTTAAAATATTGATCGTTTTACATTAAAATCCTGCACAGCCACATGTTGACTCCAAAAATCACGAAATTTGAAGTCTAGCAATAATTTAATATTTCGGATCCAACAAAATTGGTTTCGTCAAAAACTGAGTTTGTTTGAAAATGGCTATTTTTAAGTGATTATATAATATGAAAATACTAATAAATTTCATAGCGACTATTTTAAAATTTTAATTGGACATAACTTCCAATTTTATTACAAAATCTCCAATTCTTACATTCATTAGAAAATAACCGTTAAACATTTCCTAACATTTCTTATTGTACCGAAATTCGACTTATATCGAATTCTTGAAATTCAAAACTAAAATTTTAAACTACCGCGACGTTACAAGCTCGTTTTAATTAAATTTTAAACTTATACATTCTAACTTCCTTTTAAATAAATTCTATGTTTTTATTCTCAAAATAAATCATTTATAATATTTAATTTCCATTAAAATCAAATAAAAATAAATTTTAAATTGCTTCCAGAATTCCGGGTTGTTACAAGAGTGTGATCTAGCACCTGAGTTTAATGAGGAAGATGATGGTGAGGTCATTGACAAGGATGTATATTTGGCAGATGATAAGCCAATGGACGGCGACGATGGTGATGGTTTCGCAGATGACGAGTCTGAGGAGTTGAGTATGTCAGGACCATCTGATGATGGGTCATATATGTTAGATAGTTGGTGGTTATTATTTTGGCAAAAGTGTAGATATTGTATATATAGTTATCTTAAGTGCTTAGTTTGACTAAGATAATTTTGGACTAGGACATCTTTTTGGAGACTAGTACCTTGTAGACAGGTATAATTTTCTTATTGTATATAGTAATATTTGTCGAAGAAGGCGGTGCGGAAATACTGTTTGTTGGAGCGAAAGCGGATATAAGACGATCGTGGTTAGCTAGGCCCTCCAACAGTGAAGATTTAAGGAGAAATAAGCCGATGAGAACTCTTTTGATTTAATTTGGAATATTTATTTTATATACGATTAATTATGGATGATAATTATATATATGTAATGTTGGATGAATAGTTGTGTAATTAGAAACACATATACACTTATAAGTGTTGATTACCGCAATGCTTGCACATAGTTTATAACATTGATTAACGACATTATCATCAGTTGTTATGAATGTTCATATGTGGTTAGTTGATGTTTAAGTGTAATCGAATACCTATTCCACTAAAGTTATGGCATTATAAAAGTGATTAGTTAAGTCTTCATTCCATATAAATATGATTTATAAAATTTTAATACAGAAAAAAATGGAAGTTGGAATTTGGTATAGAAACAATTTAGAAATGAAATTGAAGCATATACAAACAACTTTTGTAAATGGAGAAAACATATTTGATTTTTTTTTTTTACTATTTACGGCATATACAAATTTGAAATTTATTTTGAATAACGAATTTCAAAAATGAAGTTGGGTTAGGTATGTAAAATATAGTTGAAACACAAACTGGTTTTTTGATAGTCTTATGTAATATTTAATTTGATTTCTGCAAAGTTTATGGCTCATTGGACTAATTTTTGAAGAATAATATTATTTTATTAATATTATAATATTTAATTTTGAATTCAAATTGAGTTTAAAGTTTAAAATTGAAAATATTATTCTAAATAGTAAATACATGTTTATAAATATTTGTAATCACATTGGAAGTAAATTGGTTAATTTTTTATTATAATTCATAATATGGTCTGATTAGTCGTGCTGCGGTAGATCCCAAATTTCGACCATAAACTTTAAACGGTTATAACTAATACAATTTAAATCGAATTTATGTGAAATGGAAATCATTTTCTTTCTAATATTACTTTTCAAATAGAAAAAGAATTTCTGAATTTCGGTGTATATATTTCAAGTTATGTTTAAATCTATTTTTCAATAGAATCACGGTTTTGTAGTCATGGTTTTGTAGTTCGATGACCGTAATTGGTAATTGAATAAAATGACAGCATAAAAATTATTAAAAATATGAAAAAAAATTGATGAATCATTATTAATTGTTTAAATGTGATCTGAATTAAAAATAATAAGCTTTGGATAATTTAAAGGTTACTTTAATTAAACTAGCAATTTAGTAATGCTTTTATAATGTTTTTGCAACGTTTTCTGCAAATAATATATTTTGAAATCTTAAAATTATTAATTACTATTCGAATTTTAAAGAACTGTTTTTAAATGATTCATAAAATATATTTTTTGAAGTTTATAACCCTTGAACATATTAGTTTAAGTAAAAAAAATCTTATTATAATATGGTTTTTCCAAATTATTAACGAGATTGGAAATGGTTGAAAGTGATCTTCAGATTTCGATATTAATTCCATAAATAAACATATAATATTCAGAGAATTTAAAAGGTATATTTAATAGTATTCCTCATATAGTATTGGATGAGTATGGAAATTAATACAGAACATGACCTGATATAATTTCCAACCAGTTCTTATATTAAATGATATTAGTTTAATCCTTTGATTAAAATTAAAGGTTTTCAAATTGGGATTGGAAAGAAATGATCTTCATATATTGATATGAAATTGCGCTATTAGATGTATACTACTTGAAGAATTTGAAAGATATTTATATTGTTATTCCACTTATAGTACTCATTGATTATGAGAATTGGTATTGAGTATAAGCCAACAAAAATTCGGTTTAGATATTATATTCAATATCCATCGGTTTGGTTGACTTGATCTATTGATTAAAGATGTGTTCAAATTTTTGAAACTTATGAATATATTTTTAATTAAGATTTAAATTGGATTACAAGATTTAAAGGAACTTTGGGTTAAAATATTCAAGGGAATGATTCTTTGATTTATGAATTTGGAAGAAAGGTTTTTCTAAAAAGGTTAAGAAGGTTAAAAGAAGATTTTTATTAAACAAGCTTAGTGAAAGGCAAACTTGAGTAAGATCTAATGTAATCCATAATGGCTTTTAAATTGCGCTAATTATTCTGGAAGATCAAGATCAAATCTATATCCGAAAACCATTCCGAATAATTATACGACGTAATGAGCTATTGAAGACGACAGTTGAAGATCGGGAATCTCTACATCGAATGGATTACTCACTGATATCTTAGTTGGGCAGTACTCCTAATTTGAGATTACCTATAACAGTGGTTTAGACGTACTTGTAGATATTCCGTATTTGCAAGGGCCTCTCTTCTTCATTGGACGAGGAAGAAGGTGCCTTCAATTTCATTTAGACATGGAACGTACTTGTATAGATGTGTGTTTGATAGTGTATTTTATGTTGTATCGATTGATTTTTACTAAACATATTTCTGATTGGTGGTGGTGAATTTTTCTCTTATCTTAACACACTTCTCTGCGATATATGAGCTTAAAGGTTATATGGTTAGTAATTATCAATTATATGTTATAGAATGACAGTGTGGCATACTAAATGAAGAGCTATTGATGATCAAAGCATGGTTTGATCAAGCGCAGCTTTTTGCAATGACACTTCTGTAAGCCTCATACCCTAGAAAATGGCCAAAACTGGAAAAATGAAGTGAGGATATGGGTTGTCATCTCCTTATAGATAAAAAGTATACCAGTAGCCCAGGTGTTACTTATGTGGTTATTGACTATGCAGAATCCCAGTTAAAGGTTAGTTACGACCGGGAGATGGCATACTTAGGAGTGTTGTAAGTTATCAAGTTAAGAGTTAACTAAGCCTCGTGTTAGCAGAGAGCTAGTGAGTTCTCGGGACATCCCTCTAGAGGTGTACCCATTAGTAAGGAAGTTTATTAGCCAGGCCATTTATTGGAAATCCATTCTCCACTATGATCCCTATATGATTTCAGTTGTGTATTATATATCAACAACACAATTGGATGGGGTATTATGCTGGCTAGGTTTCATACACTTATCTACGAAATGAATTTTCACATTATGCACAAATAATGTAACTTCCCATAAATTTCGAAAACCGTAATATGGAATTAATTAAAGATTTAACTATTAATAATCAATTTATATTGATAGTTGAATTAGAAATCAAATATATTGTAACGACCCGGAAAATCTGAACCAGTTTGAAAATATTAAATTGGCTATTTTAGTGGATTTTAAATATTTAAAACAAATATTTTAAATAATAACGATGAAAAGTAAGTTTGAATCGACATTTGAAATAAATATAACTAATTCTAATTATAAACAAGGCCTGAAATGGCATGGTAGTTTCAAAATTTGAATTCAAATTTTGACTGACTGTACCGGGTGCAAAACAAAACGGATTTGAGTGAAACCAAAAATATTTAAATCTTTTAGTGAATACCTTTCAAACGAATCTGAAAAATCGAAGTTTCATAGCAGGAAGCAAAAGTTATGGCCAAACGAATTTTCAGAAAGGTCGTTGTAGAGTTTATATAGCCCGTGAAAAATGCCATTTTGGAAACGACCTCGGAATTCGACGAAACCACTTTTGTTGGATCCAGGATGTCAATTTATTGCTAGGTTTGAAATTTCATAATTTTTGAAGCTAGTATGTGAGCGTGGCAAAGGAAAACGTGTTTTGGTCAATTACAATTAAATTGGATCGACCAGAAATGGGCCATTTTTCAAACCATCTCAGAATTCGACGAAACTAGTTTTGTTGGGACCGTATCGTCAAAACATAGCTAGATTTATTTTTTGGGAATTTTTAGAATCAGTTTGTGGCCCTGGAAAATTGAAATGTACGTTCAAATCAAATATTGAATGTTTTATATTTTAATTTGAATGAAAACTGACTGAAACATTCGAATGGGTCTTCGAAACATATCCCAATGTATTCATAATGGGGGTATTTAGCTAGGGACGACAGTCGTTGGGTTTGGATTGGGGTTCGTGTGTGAAAGAGGGTATTTTAGAAATTTAAAAATATATAAATTAATAAAAAAATATCATTGGTCCACGCATTCTTCTCTCTCCCCGCTTAAGCTCCAGGCGACGGTGGAACAGCTCTGATCCTTCCCTCCTCTTTTTCTCTTCCATCTCTCAATGAAACCACACCCCCCTTTTGAACTTCTTGAAGATCCGAGCCTCCTCTTCAAATCTATATAGGATTCGCCCTCCCTCGTTGCTTCTCCGTCGAGATCCAGGGCCAGAAAGTCGCTGCCGTTCGCACCAAAATCCGCCGCCACCTGCAGTTCAAGTTCGACGAGGGTGGTACTCCTGGGTGCACCTCTCTTGGCCCTTCAAGGTGGCGCAGGCCGATCGACGTATAGTTGCACGGATTGAAAGAAAAGATCAAACCTAGTTTTGAAGATTTAAAAGAAAGTACGGCCTATTTTAAATAAACTGTATTATAGCAGTTTAAAGCACTACGGTTTTTGATTCCACTGTAAAAGTCATATCTTTTTCGTTTGTTGATGAAATTCAGTGAAACAAGAGACAGTGGACTCGTGTGGACGTCTTCTACATTCTAGAAGAGATCGCATATTTTTCTGAGCCTTCTGCAATTTTTGGTGGAGTGGAACCCAATGTTAGATTTCTAAATTATAAGCGATATGGAAAACGACGATGTATAAATTATATAGTCAATGTATGAGTTATATAAGCGTTGTACACCCCATGTATAAGCGTTGTATAAGTTGTACGGTCGATGTATAAGTTATAAATGCGTTGTAAAAATTATATATGTGTTGAATAGAAGTGAAATTTACTTATATATATACATACGCCCCTCATCCACAAACCATGGACGATATTTATTGGTTGTGATTGGTGTGAAAATTGGTTGATAGCGAATGGTTGATTAGAATTGTTTGTGGTTGAAATTGATTGATTGTGGTTGAAAAATACCCGTTTGTGGTTGAGAATTATTTTGTTGAAACCACATAGGATTAGTTTGTGGAAATGAAAAAAATATACATGTCGCCTGGGTGAGAACTAGATGCATGAAATCCCCATTGTCAAAAGCTTCGAGGCTTTAAGGTAGAGCGAGGAGCCCTACTAGAGACGGCCCCGGTTTTAACTTCCCTGCCGTTATGCTGCCGAAATTTTGAATAATATTCATGTGTTAGAATTATTTTCATGTGTTGAAACTATATTCGTGTGTTGGATAGAAAACCTTCATGTGTTGAATAGAAATTCATTCATTGAATAGAAATTCATGTGTTGAATGGAATTCGTGTTTTGAAATAAATTGTTTAACAATAAAAATCACATTTTTATTATATATATACGAACTATAGAAAACCTTCATGTATTTAATAGAAATTCATTCGTTGAATAGAAATTCATGTGTTGAATGGTATTCGTGTTTAAAATAAATTGTTTTATAATAAAAATACTATTTTTATCACCTATATGAACTATATAAAATAGTCGTGTTTTGAAATAAATTGTTTTATATTAAAAATCATATTTTTATCGCCTATATGAACTATATAAAATAGTCGTGTTTTTAAATAAATTGTTTTGCAATAAAAATCACATTTTTACTATATACATGAATCGTTAAAAATAGTGAAGTGTCGAAATAAATGTCTGTTGGATAAAAATATCATTTTTATCAAACGTACGAAAAGCATATGGTTTTGAAATCGAAGAATCGATTATATTTATATTCATATATATAAATATAATTAAAATAAATCGAATAACGAAGCTGCAGTTCGTGTTTTGAAACCGTGATTTCAAACGATTAGTGCGGGAAATCCGACCATCGGATTTTCCCAAAATCGAAACCGTTGGGTTCGCCTTGGAAATATCCTTCCAACGACACCAATTTTGTAAAGATCCAATGGTTGGATTGTCTGGAATGTTTAATTCAAATCTGAAAAAAAACAGCGCTAGAATCGATTATATATATATAAATATAATTAAATTAAATCGAATAATGACGCCGTAGTTCGTATTTTGAAATCGAAACTTCAAACGAGCGTATCAGGAGATCCGACCGTCGGATTTTCCCAAAAATGGAACCGTTGGATTCATTTTGAAAAGATCTTTCAAATGACATAAAATTTGTGAAGATCCAGCGGTTAGATTTTCAGATATGTGTAAATCAAATCTGAAGGAAAACAGCGCCACGACCGCGTTATGGCCCGAAGCGTCATTTGAATGAATTGGCTATAAATAAATAAATAAAAATAGCAATAAATCATTATAAAATATTATAAACGATATGGAATGTGAAATTTAGAAACTAACTGAAGGTTAGCTAAGTCGAATGGTTTCCTGGGTTTTGATCTGATGTTGGTTTCGGCCTTCAGGGTCAATATTTGGAAAATCGTTCTCGTACTGATTTACGGTTAGTGACTAATGAATTAGAATAAGGCGTATGTTGTGTTTGTGTAGCACTAGTTTATTATATACGCAAGTTGCTCAGAAAGACCGGGTTTATTCCATTCTGAATAATTGAATCGACGATAAGAAGTCGACGATGAAGACGGTGGTTGAAGACCGGAGATCTTCACCTCGGTTGGATGATAACTGATGTCCTGATTAGGAGGCATCCCAAAATATGGATAATGAGTGGTGATCGTCCAGACGTACGTGGAGATCGATGGGTATGCGAGGTATATACTGCCTCCGGTTTCGTTCAGACCCAGAATGAACTTGTAAAAGGACTGTGTGTCTGACATTGGAATTCATTCTGTGTGATTGATAGCCATCAGTTGCATGGTGTGAGTTGCCTGTGTGGCATGCTAAGATGCAGTGATCTGTTGAAAAGAAAAGTCTTGTGGTGATGATCAAAGCACGACCTGTGTGGCATAGCTTTGTGTATAACGTAAATTCGCGAGCCTCACACCCTGGTATGATCCAGAAACGGGAGAGGACATCAGGGAGGGCAGGTGTTTCCTTCTTGCTGGAGGTGGTGTCAGTGCTTGAACTGGATGACATTTATACTATTTTTCACCTATGTGGTTGTTGCTGTTGCGAGGCGCATCGGATATATCAGTCGATCCGGGACCGATGGAGTCATTTGTTGGCTCATTTACTTCCCAAAGGGCGGGGAAACATAGTGTTCAGGCATAATAATCCACATCGGTGGACCGACCCTGACGATCCAAAGGGTTGATGCGTTCTGATCCTTAGACATGGGCTAGAGTGTCTCGAATTCGGTAAGGACTATCTTTTGCCTCGGTTCATGACGGAAATCCAATTTCCAAATACGTGACTATGCGGTTATGATTGTATACCTATATTTGGAGACATAGTGGCATGGGACGCTCATGTCGTCTATGATTGATACTTGTGATTTGAAATGGTTTTTTTTGAAACATATAAACACTAGTAATAATATCAAATGCTTTTGTTTTATTTGTGTTAAGCATATTTTGGCCATTATAAGGTAAAAAATGTATCCTTCGGTTTGCGTTGCAGTGTGTGATGGGAACTGAGTCTTATAATGGCTTCATTTTTATAAAAAGCATTGCGATGTTTAAAAGATTGACTTGTTTTAAAGCACTGGCAATCCAATGGAGTAAACCCGTTCTGCGAAAGTGGCGTGGTCCTGTGATTAGCCATATTATAAAATGTGTTGAGTAGATTTCTCATACCCGTCCATTGACTGACTCGTAGTTTGTTTCACTTGCAAACTCAGGTGCCCTTCTTTCTACATGGGCAGCCTTATATTCAGGTTTTAGCAGGCTCTTTCTGGATAGCTGGAGCTGAAGATGGATTCTATCATTTATCTATTTTATGTTGTTCAGCTCCTATTGTACATATTATGTTTGTTTTCCACTGTAGACATTTATGTATAGCTGAACTGTATTGGTACTAAGTATGATCCTATATACTATGTAACTCTGATGATTATGTTTATCTGGTGTATTTATTTAATTCTGCTCTGCCATTATCTGTTTATGTGTTATATTCCAAAGATTACCCTTGCCACCGTCAGTACGGGGTTTGGGGTCGTCACAACGTGGTATCAGAGCTTTGGTTAAGATTAGTGCTGGAACATGACATATTAACGAACTCATCATAAATAGAACCAGTAGTGTTCTAGGACGAGTAACTCATTACAGATAGGATCAGTAATATCCTAGTATGAGTAAAGCAGAATGAAATACACCCCAATAGACACATTTACATTTGAAGTATATGTCTCTATGTTTTGAAATATCTTTTCTGTGACCTGACACTTGATCTGCTATTTGCAGAAGTATTAGAAAATGAGTGTCAGAAAAAGAAGGAATGCAGAACCAAATATTGAGGCTCTATTAATTAAGTATCGAAATATGGGTGGAATACCGTTCTCGGGCAAAGAATCTATTATGAAAACACATGTAACACCCCGTATTTTCTGTGAACGTATAAGTAACAAATCAGAGGATAATTAATTTTTAAAATAAGAATCAATGGAAACGGTTTGCGCCATTGCGTTCGTCTCGTAATTCTACTTGAAAACGAGTCCGAGTTTGCTAGAATCGGAGTCCGTATGAGGGAGATATGACCCTCCAAAGTTTCAGGAATTTTCAAAGTTCAAAACAGTTCGAATTCAAAACCCAGAAATGACTGGGCGGGAAATTTCCCGCCAAGTACCCAGGTCGACTGGGCAGTCGACCCCCCCCCCCCCCGACCAGGTCGACTGGGGAGTCGACTACGCAGTCGACCCCCCCCCCCCCCCCCCGACCAGGTCGACTGGGCAGTCGACCTGGGGGTCGACCTGGTCCCCGAACCTGGTTTGGGCCTGGGTGTATTCTTATGTATCTGGTCTCGTTTTCTGCCTAGATTCGTCTGCCTAAACCTATTTAAACAGCCCCAAACCTAGCCTTCTCTACACACAATTCTATTCTGCTTCTATTCTGCCTCTAAATAAAAATAAAAATGGCGTCGCTACTCTACTGGAATCAAAACTAGAAGCTAATCAACATCGACCTAAGCAACTCAATTCAAACTAGAGATTAAAGCTTCTGCAACGATTCTACAACAATTAAAGTTCTTTCTTTAATCCAACCAAGGAAAGTACAGTTATTTTCCGATATAAATGTTAATTCTGATTGTGACATGAATTGTAAATCTGAATCTGAGATTATGTATGTTCTGTTCTGTTTAGATCTACTTTATTCTGTATTTCTTTCTGCTTTCTGTTCTATAGCCAGGCTACTACGAGCCTGAGCCAATCTCATAAGAGATTAACATACGCTAAAATATTTGGGACAATAAAATGAATAATGCATGAAATGGGCATGACTGATTTGTGACTGATTTGAGGAAAGAACATAGGTTGAACTTGGAACTTAGGACATAAATCTAAGGCATATAATTGAACCTATGACTTGAGTTTTGTGGCATAAAGAATTTTGAACATACGACTTGAGAAGTTGAGGCATAAAATTTACATTGGACATATGACTTAGGAATTGGGGCATAAATTTGACCGTAGGCATGTAATTAGTTTAGATACATATTACATGCTGTAAACTAGATCTGGATCTGAGCAAGCTATGTATGATAATCTGTGATTTGGGGACATAATTCAATATCTGATAGGATACATGATTAAAACCTAGACTTGTGGCACACTTTAAGAAGGGGAAGATATGTGACTTAGGTGTAGAAATTAAAATCTATAATAAGATTTGAGGACCATTAAGTGTGAATACACCTTGTAACACCCCGTAATTCTGTAACACTAGGATTCATAAATCAAGGCAGAATTAAAAGTTAAAATCAAAACCAAGGGAAACGGGCTGCGCCATTGCGTTCGCCTCGAAATTCTGCATGAAAACGAGTCCGAGTTTGCGTAAATCGGAGTCCGTATGAGGGAGATATGGCCTCCGGAAGTTTCAGAATTCAGTTTAAAATTCGAACAGACTCAAATTTCAAAAAAATCGGGCCGAATTGGCCAGGGCGGGAATTTTCCCGCCCAAGACACCTAGGTCGACTGGGTAGTCGACCTGGGCTACCCAGGTCGACTGGGAGTCGACCTGGGACACCCAGGTCGACTACATAGTCGACCTGGGGGTCGACCCCCCCTGTTTTTCCAGCTTTCTGCAGCTGGTTCGTTCTGATGTATTTGGTCGCGTTATCTGACCAGGTTCGTCTTCCTAACACTATATAAACAGCCCTAGTCTTCTTCTCTATTCACAATTCTCCTCTACCCTTATGCTGCAAAGATTCTTGGTGAAACATGGCCTCTTCCTCTCTTCTTAACTAAATAAATAATATATATAAAATAAATCAAGACGAGGAGATGCTGCTAAAAGACTTTCAAGAAAAGGTTCAAGTCAAGCTAGGATTCAAGAGGAGGTTCAAACGACTTCAACGACTGTTTTTCTACGAATCTTAGCAACGCCATCTTTCTGTTCTGATCTAATCTCTGTAAGTCAGTTATTTCTAAATTTGAACGTTTTCTTTATTCGTGACATGAAATTAAAGGAATAAAAGAATATGCCAAATCTCCCTCTCTCTCTCTATTCGAATCAGTGTCTATACTCTTGAACCTAATTAAGAACTGTTATGATTTGAGGACAAATAAGACCGTGACTATGAAACTATGGACCTTAAAACCATATGCCTATGACTATGAACATTTGCCTATGACTATGAACCTTGCCTATGACTATGGACATTGCCTATGACTATGAACATTGCCTATGACTGTGAATGTGACTATGAGGATTATTTCCTTGACTATGCCTATGCCTTTGATTAGGAAATATAAACTATTGCCTATGACATAACAAGGACATCTGTGATTAAACACCTGTGATTCATGGCTAGGAAAGTGTTGCTTAAGTTTTGTGACTATGAAATTGGGTCTAAACCCGATCATCTATTCTGTCTATTCTTGGTTATCTTTGGTTTTAGACCTTGGGAATTTACCTATTAAGTTAGGTCTACCCATGTTCTTGAACCTATGTCTCTATTCTGTCTATTCTTGGTTTTAGACCTTAGGAATTTACCTATTAAGTTAGGTCTACCCATGTTCTTGAACCGATGTCGTTATTCAACCCTTTTTATGCCAGTTAGTAGGTCTATCTTTTGCATAGAATCTTTGGTTCATTCCTTGTTTTCTACGAACCTAGCTTTGTTTATAATCTATACTGAATCACGATTATACGAATGGTGGGAATGCGGTTTGGGAAAAATATTAAATTTACTAAAAACGCAGTTTAACTTGGAAATTGGCATAAATTGGGAAAATGTATTATGGCATGTTCATAGAAATGCAAATTGGATAAATTTGACATGAATTATAAGATGTGTAATTTGAATCTAGTATTGACGTGTAAATCTAGCATTTACATGAATAGTGAACTAGTGTAATAAGTCTAGAATTAGAATGTTGAATCGGAATTGGATTAGCTAATTTGGCACGGTAAGTATATTGGCATAAATGTGAAATTGGCCATAATTGGGAGTAATTGGTAGGTTTACCAAAATCATGGTTAGTGACACTTAATTTGGTATAGTTTATATACCAAAAAGCATAAATATGATTTAGGAAGGGAAATGGGCCATAGAAATAAATGTAGACAATTTACATTAAAAGAGTAATTGGGGAATAAGTAAATTAGGAATAATTTACCTATAGAATCTGGCCTAAATGAGGAAGTGTGAATTTTGACAAATTAAAGGTTTATTAACGACATCTCTTTTAATAATAAGCCAGAAAGTTCTAGGGTGACAGAGAGGATAGTGTCTAGGCTTGAGTTTGGAAAATACAAGTTTCCTGCTCTCCCGGGCTATCCCTAACTTATCCAACGGACGGGATGGTTACTTTCAAAACCTGATTTGAAAACTAATCAAAACCCCTTTGAACTTAGAAAAACACGAATATGCCTAACCCGAGGTTAGACTGAGTTGCGATGTAAACCTGCCCGGAACCAACCGGCACATCCAGTATTCGCAACAATATCTGTCTAATGTGAGTGGTAGCGGCTTTAATTTATTTAGTTAAATCTAGAACAAGAATGGTAGGGTTAAGTTAACTAAGACACTTAACCAGTTCAACATGATAACTAGACTGATGGGTGGGGTTAGGTTCAGACTGACATTTAACACAGTTAAGCTAGAATGGGAGGGTTAAGTCCATAGGAACACTTAACCAACTTAACATAGTTAAGCTAGAATGGGAGGGCTAAGTCCATAGAGACACTTAACCAAACTCAAGGTAGCAAAACGAGACTTGTAGGGGTTAAGTAAAGTTAATACACTTAGCCAAATTAATATGTTAACTAGACTAGAGGTTGGGGTTAAGTAAAATCTAATACACTTAGCCAATTTTGATATGTTAGCTGGGCTAGATTGTAGGGTTAAGTAAACCTGAACACTTAACCATCAGATTGTGATAAAGGAATGAGGTTAAGTCTAAAACATGAAGGGAAAATACTTAACCATTAATAACATGTTAGTTAAGGCAGATGGGCAAGGTTAAGTTAAAAAGGAACACTTATCCAATACAGGGTCAATGGGTAGGGTTAAGTAATAAGAAATACTTAACCAATATAACTTGGTTTGTGGTGGGGTTAAGTCAACATGAATTACTGATAACACTTAACCAGTATAACAGGATGAATGAAGAGGGTTTAGTTGGCTTGAATTGACTAATGACACTTAACCAATCCAAATTGATGGGAAAGGGAACTAAGTAGTAAACCTTAGTTAAGAAAACAACGATTCTGGAAACTAAGTGGTAAATCTTAGTTAGTAAAACTAAGTAGTAATTCTTAGTATAACACGAGGAGGAGCGAACGTCCGTCTGATTAAAAAGAAGGCTCAAACGAATTGGGTTACGAAGCCCGAGGCTTCGAGGGGACGTGAGGGTACTCTTGGTATCCCTCTGTGAGGCTGTAGATGATCCGCCTGGGCCCAAGAGGTTAAGGTCTGCGTAGAAGAACCAGGGGTATGCCTTGGTTGCAATACATGGCAACCTAAAGACTAGGATGGACCGGCGTGATTCGGCGAGCAAACGGTAGCCCGGTGATAGCGACTCGTCGTCTACCATCCATCTTGAGTCAATCGAGATACGTGAAGCGGAAAGGCGGAGAACTCCAAAAGACCATATACTTGCTATCTAGTTATGGGTGAGGATGGCCATAGGATAGTGGGGCACCGGGTGCCGGCGTATAGTTCTCATTTTTCAAGGTGTGCCTTTCATTAGTTGAGGGAGGGGTCAAGTGGGACCATAGCCACTGGAACAAAAACAGACTTTAGCATCTGCATCGGCAGATATCTGAAAGCTCCCGACCGAGTTCTGTATTCCTTGATTTGCCCTGACACAGGACTCGGACCGCACATTATGGGACATGTGCATCTAGACAAGCGATAACGATTCGCGATACATGCGTGGGGAAGTATAGGAACATACACCACTCTAGGTAGTGTGTCCTAGACTTGGGGGGGCATCGTTCGACAGGTAGCATAATTCCTAGTTGAACTAGGTGGCATAAATCCTGAATCCAGAAGCATTCAGCAGACAGCGTAAACTCTAGTTGAATCTAGAAGGCACTTGCTAGAAAACGCTAGATTAAATCTAGGTAACAAATAAATAAATGGATGCCTGAAGGCGATGGAAAATACAGGGATTGGGATCACGTTATCGTTACTAGTTGGGATACTAGTTAGGTGGTACAGAGATATAGAAACCAGTATAACAAGGAAATAGCGAAGCGGCAAAAAGTATTAGAGTATATCCAGTTTATCTTATCTTAGCATATCTCGCGATTATCTTGTCTAATTTGTCCAACCCTATCATTATGGTGTTATCTTGTATTCAGTTAATTCATGTCGTTTTGTTTTTCTATGTTCATATGCTAGAAGTTACTGAACTTACTAAGGCTTTATGTCTGACTCTGTTTTTCTTTCGTCTTCTTTTCTCGTTCCCCCCCCCCCCCAAGGTAGTAAAGGAGGGAATAGTATAGCTCAGGCTAAGTTGGACTGTCACTCTTTCCCAGCTTGAAGATTTGTCGAAGTTTGCTTGGATTCTCTTTTCGGACGCTATGGCTGGCTCTTGCTAAAATTGGGGAATATAAATGTTGTTTTATGCTTCTTTATCTTGTAAGACAGATGGTACTCTGATATTGTAAAAAGAAATCATTGTACTAGCTATTTTATCAATAAAGCAAAGTTTCATTTTCCGTTGTTTAATTTATATCTGTCTTGTAATTTATCTGCATCTTTTACCCTAAATGCTCCACATAACTTAGTGCATTCCCTTTGTGAGTGACACTAACGGATGTGGGGTGTTACACGTGGTATCAGAGCTGAAGGTTACCAGATCAGATAAAGGATTTGAAAAATTATTTTCAAAACGGTTTTAAAAGAAGCATTTTCAAAGAAAAGTTTGGTTTTAAAGGCGTATTCCCCAAAGCCATACGCATTATCTTCTCTTCCTCTGTTTGAATTCTTGTCTCCTTCTTTCTTGAATCTCTGAGGCTCCTGGCTTTCTGGGAGATAACCTCATCGATGGGCGAAGTAGTGCCTAGCTTCCACCCATAGCTGTCGCTGTTTCACCTACAGCCAGTTTTGTTTCAAGCTTATAGAGTTTTCTGTACGATGGAAGCAGCTTTCGAGAGATTTGTCAACATGACTACACACGGAAGGGGATGAGGAGTTTGGCTAGGGAGCACAACCCTGGGATGAGGAATTCATGGATGTAGATTTAGCTCACGAAGGAGGAAGAAATTATAAAACCAAAGACAAAAGGAAGTATCTTTGCTAGGGTATGATAGGGCATATAATTAAGGACAAGGGCAAGAACGAGGAACAAGATTTCCAGAATGGAAAGTACATACTTTCACCATCAAGCGTACCTAGGAGAAAGGTAGTAAAGTTCTATTGGCAGAGTCTAGTTTTGCTGTTAGTACTCTTTCCTTCGGTTTTAGCGCTTCGCATTTGTTCTTATTTGCTTCCACAGTTGAGTCTCTGCACCATAGTACTTGTATAGTAGAAAGATCCCACTAGAGTCTCAAATCCAATGGGTGGTCCGACCAGTCTATTTTTAGTAGGGATTAGAGAATAGCCATTGAGTTTGCTTATATCATCTCACGTAGATCGTCTAAATTCGGGGGAGATATTCCTTGGGTGCTTTTCTGATATTAGTTTAGGCCTTTGGGGCTTGTACTTGAGGAATGTCGAGTTTGGTTTGGATGGTTTGCGGGAGAGATGAATAGTTGTGGCAGGCACTCCAAAGAGCACGTAGTGACCTTTCGACTCTTATAGTTATGACATGGCGGACAAGAGGGAAACCTCTAATCATCTTAGTACGTATACCTGGTACCGTGATTGACATCTGTTTATTTTGGAAATGGAGATCCGGAACTTCACAATCATGAAGTTAAATTAGTTAAGATATAGTGGAGTAAAGCTCAAGAAGGCTAGATACTAGCATCATACCCTTTTCCTTGAGGGTGCATCCTTGATTTCTTTGTTTTAGGAGCTTTACGTATAATTGTTTTTCTCTTTCCGAGGTATATCACCTAGGTCGTATCTTCGATCCTTAGGTAGAAGCCAATGGATGTAAACATGTGTTTGAAACATGTGTTTGAAACATGTTATGGTTGTTGGTTGCAAGTGATTGCTAATGATTGCTCATGGATGCATATGCATACGTATTAGGCGCTAGATCAGTTCGGACGCTTTCATATTGCATTTACAGATATGTATTTGTTTGTAAGTTGAGCCTGATATGTTACGGATGTTGCATATGGATGAATGGCTGTGCACGCATGTAGTATTTACATAACTAGGGATGCTTGCATACATGATTGGACGCATGGCACTGACATGATTCGCACTAAGGAGGTCAACTGAATCAGCAGACCGCCTGATTTTGCATTAGATAAAGACATATACACACACTATGCATATAAACATGAAGGCATTAGAAATCTTTTAAGGACAATGAATGCATGTGGTTGAATGGTTGAGTAGATGGGTGAATGGATGGTAGGACACATTCTTCCTAACTTGAAGATTTCGGGGACGAAATCCTTTTAAGTGGGGGAGAATGTAACACCCCGTAATTCTGTAACACTAGGATTCACGAATCAAGGCAGAATTAAAAGTTAATTTCAAAATCAAGGGAAACGGGCTGCGCCATTGCGTTCGCCTCGAAATTCTGCATGTAAATGAGTTCGTGTTTGTATAAATCGGAGTCCGTATGAGGGAGATATGGCCTTCGGAAGTTTCAGAATTCAGTTTAAAATTCGAACAGACTCAAATTTCAAAAAAACCGGGCCGGATTGGCCAGGGCGGGAATTTTCCCGCCCAAGACACCCAGGTCGACTGGGTAGTCGACCTGGGGCACCCAGGTCGACTGGGTAGTCGACCTGGGGCACCCAGGTCGACTACATAGTCGACCTGGGGGTCGACCCCCCTGTTTTTCCAGCTTTATGCAGCTAGTTCGTTCTGATGTATTTGGTCGCGTTATCTGACCAGGTTCATCCTCTTAACACTTTATAAACAACCCTGGTCTTCTTCTCTATTCACAATTCTCCTCTACCCTTATGCTGCAAAGATTCTTGGTGAAACATGGCCTCTTCCTCTCTTCTTAACTAAATAAATAATATATATAAAATAATTCAAGACGAGGAGATGCTGCTAAAAGGCTTTCAAGAAAAGGTTCAAGTCAAGCTAGGATTCAAGAGGAGGTTCAAACGACTTCAACGACTGTTTTTCTACGAATCTTAGCAACGCCATCTTTCTGTTCTGATCTAATCTCTATAAGTCAGTTATTTCTAGATTTGAACGTTTTCTTTATTCGTGACATGAAATTAAAGGAATAAAAGAATATGCCAAATCTCTCTCTCTCTATTCGAATCAGTGTCTATACTCTTGAACCTAATTAAGAGCTGTTATGATTCGAGGACAAATAAGACCGTGACTATGAAACTATGGACCTTAAAACCATATGCCTATGACTATGAACATTTGCCTATGACTATGAACCTTGCCTATGACTATGGACATTGCCTATGACTATGAACATTGCCTATGACTGTGACAGTGACTATGAGGATTATTTCCTTGACTATGCCTATGCCTTTGATTAGGAAATATAAACTATTGCCTATGACATAACAAGGACATCTGTGATTAAACACCTGTGATTCATGGCTAGGAAAGTGTTGCTTAAGATTTGTGACTATGAAATTGGGTCTAAACCCGATCATCTATTCTGTCTATTCTTGGTTATCTTTGGTTTTAGACCTTGGGAATTTACCTATTAAGTTAGGTCTACCCATGTTCTTGAACCTATGTCTCTATTCTGTCTATTATTGGTTTTAGACCTTAGGAATTTACCTATTAAGTTAGGTCTACCCATGTTCTTGAACCGATGTCGTTATTCAACCCTTTTTATGCCAGTTAGTAGGTCTATCTTTTGCATAGAATCTTTGGTTCATTCCTTGTTTTCTACGAACCTAGCTTTGTTTATAATCTATACTGAATCTTGGGGCAAAATATTAAATTTACTAAAAACGCAGTTTAACTTGGAAATTGGCATAAATTGGGAAAATGTATTATGGCATGTTCATAGAAATGCAAATTGGATAAATTTGACATGAATTATAAGATGTGTAATTTGAATCTAGTATTGACGTGTAAATCTAGCATTTACATGAATAATGAACTAGTGTAATAAGTCTAGAATTAGAATGTTGAATCGGAATTGGATTAGCTAATTTGGCACGGTAAGTATATTGGCATAAATGTGAAATTGGCCATAATTGGTAGGTTTACCAAAACCATGGTTAGTGACACTTAATTTGGTATAGTTTATATACCAAAAAGCATAAATATGATTTAGGAAGGGAAATGGGCCATAGAAATAAATGTAGACAATTTACATTAAAAGAGTAATTGGGGAATAAGTAAATTAGGAATAATTTACCTATAGAATCTGGCCTAAATGAGGAAGTGTGAATTTTGACAAATTAAAGGTTTATTAACGACATCTCTTTTAATAATAAGCCAGAAAGTTCTAGGGTGACAGAGAGGATAGTGTCTAGGCTTGAGTTTGGAAAATACAAGTTTCCTGCTCTCCCTGGCTATCCCTAACTCATCCGACGGACGGGATGGTTACTTTCAAAACCTGATTTGAAAACTAATCAAAACCCCTTTGAACTTAGAAAAACACGAATATGCCTAACCCGAGGTTAGACTGAGTTGCGATGTAAACCTGCCCGGAACCAACCAGCACATCCAGTATTCGCAACAATATCTGTCTAATGTGAGTGGTAGCGGCTTTAATTTATTTAGTTAAAGCTAGAACAAGAATGGTAGGGTTAAGTTAACTAAGACACTTAACCAGTTCAACATGATAACTAGACTGATGGGTGGGGTTAGGTTCAGACTGACATTTAACACAGTTAAGCTAGAATGGGAGGGTTAAGTCCATAGTAACACTTAACCAACTTAACACAGTTAAGCTAGAATGGGAGGGCTAAGTCCATAGAGACACTTAACCAAACTCAAGGTAGCAAAACGAGACTTGTAGGGGTTAAGTAAAGTTAATACACTTAGCCAATTTAATATGTTAACTAGACTAGAGGTTGGGGTTAAGTAAAATCTAATACACTTAGCCAATTTTGATATGTTAGCTGGGCTAGACTGTGGGGTTAAGTAAACCTGAACATTTAACCATCAGGTTGTGATAAAGGAATGAGGTTAAGTCTAAAACATGAAGGGATAATACTTAACCATTAATAACATGTTAGTTAAGGCAGACGGGCAAGGTTAAGTTAAAAAGGAACACTTAACCAATACAGGGTGAATGGGTAGGGTTAAGTAATAAGAAATACTTAACCAATATAAATTGGTTTGTGGTGGGGTTAAGTCAACATGAATTACTGATAACACTTAACCAGTATAACAGGATGAATATAGAGGGTTAAGTTGGCTTGAATTGACTAATGACACTTAACCAATCCAAATTGATGGGAAAGGGAACTAAGTAGTAAACCTTAGTTAAGAAAACAACGATTCTGGAAACTAAGTGGTCAATCTTAGTTAGTAAACTAAGTAGTAATTCTTAGTATAACACGAGGAGGAGCGAACGTCCGTCTGATTAAAAAGAAGGCTCCAACGAATTGGGTTACGAAGCCCAAGGCTTCGAGGGGACGTGAGGGTACTCTTGGTATCCCTCTGTGAGGCTACAGATGACCCACCTAAGCCCAAGAGGTTAAGGTATGCGTAGACGAACCAGGGGTATGCCTTAGTTGCAATACATGGCAACCTAAAGACTAGGATGGACCAGCGTGATTCGGCGAGCAAACAGTAGCCCTGTGATAGCGACTCGTCGTCTACCATCCATCTTGAGTCAATCGAGATACGTGAAGCGGAAAGGCGGAGAAATCCAAAAGACCATATACTTGCTATCTAGTTATGGGTGAGGATGGCCATAGGATAGTGGGGCACCGGGGGCCGGCGTATAGTTCTCATTTTTCAAGGTGTGCCTTTCATTAGTTGAGGGAGGGGCCAAGTGGGACCATAGCCACTGGAACAAAAACAGACCTTATCATCTGCATCGGTAGATATCTGAAAGCTCCCGACCGAGTTCTGTTTTCCTTGATTTGCCCTGACACAGGACTCAGACCATACATTATGGGACATGTGCATCTAGACAAGCGATAACGATTCGCGATACATGCGTGGGGAAGTATAGGAACATACACCACTCTAGGTAGTGTGTCCTAGACTTGGGGGGGCATCGTTCGACAGGTAGCATAATTCCTAGTTGAACTAGGTGGCATAAATCCTGAATCCAAGAAGCATTCAGCAGACAGTGTAAACTCTAGTTGAATCTAGAAGGCACTTGGTAGAAAACCCTAGATTAAATCTTGGTAACATATAAATAAAATGATGCCTGAAGGCGATGGAAAATATAGGGATTGGGATCACGTTATCGTTACTAGTTGGGATACTAGTTAGGTGGTGCAGAGATATAGAAACCAGTATAACAAGGAAATATCGAAGCGGCGAAAAGTATTAGAGTATATCCAGTTTATCTTATCTTAGCATATCTCGTGATTATCTTGTCTAATCTTGCCAACCCTATCATCATGGTGTTATCTTGTATTAAGTTAATTCATGTCGTTGTGTTTTTCCATGTTCATATGCTAGAAGTTACTGAACTTACTAAGGCTTTATGTCTGACTCTGTTTTTCTTTCGTCTTCTTTTCTTCCTCCCCCCCCCCCCCCCCAGGTAGTAAAGGAGGGAATAGTATAGCTTAGGTTAAGTTGGACTATCACTCTTTCCCAGCTTGAAGATTTGTCGAAATTTGCTTGGATTCTCTTTTCGGACGCTATGGCTGGCTCTTGCTAAAATTGGGGAATATAAATGTTGTTTTATGCTTCTTTATCTTGTAAGACAGATGATACTCTGATATTGTAAAAAGAAATCATTGTACAAGCTATTTTATCAATAAAGCAAAGTTTCATTTTCCACTGTTTAATTTCTATCTGTCTTGTAATTTATCTACATCTTTTACCCTAAATGCTCCACAGAACTTAGTGCATTCCCTTTGTGAGTGAAACTAACGGATGTGGGGTGTAACACACCTAAATAGGGATTTTTGGATATACGGCATGCATTGTAATATTTGGTATAATTTATAGATGAATCTGCTGTACAATGCTAGTTTAACCAAAATGGAAACATATGTTATATGGTAAATTATGTCCATATTCTGTGTTATGTAAATTTTTGCAAACATGGGGTATATGATGATATTGTGAATCATGATAATTATTTAGGCCTAATTTATGATTAAGCAAGGCATGTAAATAGAACCTTTAGAAATATTAAATCTGCTAAATCTGTCATCTACTAAGTCTGTTGAAAATGCCAAAGCTTCTAAACTAAATCTGTTGAGATGCCTAAACTGCTAAATCTGTTGAGACGCCTAAACTGCTAAACTAAATCTGTTGAGATGCCTAATCTGTTATCTGCTAAATCTGCTAGTTTGCTTAATCTGCTAAATCCGTTAAGTCGCCTAATCTGCAAAATCTGTTATCTGCTATATCTGTTGAGTTGATATAATTAGTCTGTTATTGACATAATCTGAATTGGCTATAGTTATGAATAATTGACATGTATATTAGGCTTGGGCATAAATGGTAAATCATTAATTAATTGGCCGCAAAGATAAACATGGCTAACTCGAGGTTAGAATGAGTTTGCGGCGTAATTCTGCCCGGAACCGCCCAGCACATCCAATGGCCGCAAACAATAGGTTCTAATGTGAGAAGTTAGTCATAACGTGCTTGAAACCCGAGGTTAGACTCAGTTTGTGGCAGAAACCTGCCCGGAACCAACCGGTCTAACCAGTAGCCACAAACTGTCAGTCTAATGTGAGAGGTCTGGGCATTAATATTTAATTAATGAAAATCTGGGATAAATATGATGTCTCAAACATGTTGGGTGGATAGGGTTAAACCAACTAGACTGATGAAATTAATAAACCCGTTTCATGAATCTGTAGGCCCAATACAAAGTTAGACAATCTGTAAGTCTGTTAATCTGTAATCGGTTAATCTGTAAGTCTGTTAATCTGTAACCGGTTAATCTGTAAGTCTGTTAAATCTGTATATCTGATCCGTTGGTCTGAAAACTTGTCTAATCTGTGAACTGGTTGATCTGAATTCTGTATGTCTGAACTTGTAAACAAGTTAATCTGAAATCTGTTAGTCTGGGGACACAAGGTTAGGAGGGAAATTACTTGTGTCATCTGTTATTTGAGACCCATATTAGTCAGTAACCCTTTCTGGTGTCAAAACTTTGACCCAATGGTAGGTAGGGTCCGACACGCTTACTGAACTAATTATAAGTGGTTCATTCTGATAATGGCGAGGGGTGTTGATGGTGCGTTCCAACCGGGTCATGTGTGTGCATGGATCCCGGCCTGCCTCTGTGGACGTAAGACGCCGTGACATCTGTAAATAGGTCTGTGCCAATTGGTTGTCTCTTTAAGGAGTGATACACACTACTGTGGGGCCGACACAGGGTATTAATGTTTAGGGAGTCGATCGCTTGGGGTAGGGTTTTAGGGTACACTAAGTTCTGTCTGTTTCTGTTGGTACTGTCTATTTCTGTTGGGTGGCAACACCTGTCTGTTTCTGCGTGGTACCGTCTGTTCGGGTGGTAAAGGCCCATTATCAACATTCTGCTTCTATCTGTTTCTGTTCGGGCGGTAAAGGCCTATTATTAGCATCCTGTTTCTGTCCATTTCTGGTTGGGTGGTAAAGGCCCATTACTAGCATTCTCTTTTGTGGAAATTATTCTGTACCCGTTTTTGTTTCAGTTTAGACATTAGGGTGACACCTAATTCTGTTATACTAGTATTAGTGCAGAGAAGTGTAAAGCAATAGCTTATATCATTTTGTTCTTCTGTTATATCTGCTACACCTGTTATAGTTATCTCTCATCCATTTTTATTTTCATGTCATGTTATTATTATCTGTTCATAACTGAAAATCACTGGACTTTCCAGACTTTTTGTCTGACCCTTGTTGTTTCACCTCCTTTCTTCCGTTTCCCCCCAGGTTTTGTAGAAGGGAATACTCTAGCTTGATCCAGATTTCTTCTGCTTTAAGTGCTTAAAGTATGGCTTGTCTTCTTCTGTGGGGATTATGATTTTAAACTATGCATTCTGAAGGCTTTTGTACAAGACTGATATTTTGTACTTGAATTCTGATATTGTGATTTAAAAAGGATGTAACCAAGCTTATTTCGGTTTCTGTTGAAATAAAGTTATAAATTTTTCAAGTACTGTTTTATCTGTCTTGTAAGTTTCTGTTCAGTTTACTAAAATGCTCCACCAATGTTAAGGCATTCCCTTTGTGAGTGACCTTAACGGAGGTGGGGTGTTACACTTGGTATCAGAGCCGAAGGTTACCAGATTGGGTAAAGTTTTTGAAAACTATTTTCAAAAAGGTTTTGAAAGGAATTATTTTAAAAAATAAAGCTTTTTTTGAAAAACATAATCCCCAAGAGCCATATACCTTTCCTTCGGTCCTTTTTGTAATTGAATCTTTCCTTTTTCGTTTCAGCATGTCTGAAGCATCTGAGATACCAGAGGGTGTTCATGTACCCGGTTGGTTTCGTCAATATCTTGAGGCTAGGACCGCCGTCGCAGGTCCAGCAAATGATCCCCCTCCTCCACCCCCTCCTCGTGCAATTCCTTTCTCAAAGATCTGTAGAGATTTTAGGGCCATGGGTGGGAAGGATTTCAAGGGAACTGAATCATTCGTAGAGGCGAGGAACTGGCTCAAAGAAACTGAGGATCTATTCATTATCTCCGAGGTGGATGATGGGCAGAAAGTATGGTTGCTCAAAGACGAAGCTTCCTATTGGTGGGAAGTCACTAACGCCGAGAGGCCGGTTGAGACATGGATGGATTTCAGAACAAGGTTTGAGACAAAATTCCTCTCGCAAGCTGAACGAAGTCTACAACTGGAAAAGTTCTTATCTCTTAAGCAAGGAAGTATGACGGTCAAGGAATACGTCAACCAGTTCAACCAACTGGCTAGGTTCGGATTGGATTTAGTCAACACTCAGCATAAAAAGGCTCTCCGCTTTGTTAAAGGATTGAGCGAGCCACTGCACAGCCTAGCCATGACCCATGTACCCATGGGAGCGACTTACGAGAAATTGGAGGACATGGCACTACTGCACGAGGAAGACAAGGGCCCGAAAGAGACAAAGAAGGAAGAACCACAGAATAAGAAAGCATGGCCCAAAAAGGAAACACAAAAGAAGGATGAGAAGTCTGAAGATAAGAAGGGGAAAAAGTGCTTTACTTGTGGAAGCTCGACTCATCTGAACAAGGATTGCAGAAAAAGGAAGGGCACTTGCTTCAACTATGGTGAGATGGGACACTTCACAAGGGACTGCCCGAAGAAACGAGCGCAAGGGCAGAGTGCAGAACCCAGTTCTGGAGGACAGGCGAATGCTCAAGGGACTGGTAGATAGGGTAGAAATAAGAAAATTTAAGTAGAAGGTTTAATTTTCTTATCTTATTGTTGAGTTAAAACTCTTTCTGATTCTGGCATTTTGATTCTATTATCGATACTCTGCACTTTAATACTAGTATTGTTTCTGATTCCGCTGTAGACCCAAATCCATAAGGGTTATGACTCATCTGTTTATGATTGGGGTTTGAGAGATATTCGTGTTAGGCGTCAAGTAGGACGCATACATTCTGGGATTTATCATGCTTAGTTTCCTAAGAATCATTCGGTAATCTGATCTATACCAGTAATCTGTAAATATCTGAATATTTCTGATAAGGTTAAGATTTCCAGTTTTGACATTATCTAATGAGGGTAATCCTCTGGGTTTCAATCTGATGTTGGTTTCGGTCTTCGGGGCCGATACTTAGGACCCATGTCTAATGGGAACCAAGTTTTTGTTTTATCTGTACTCGCTTCGATCATTCGACTGTATCCTATCGATCGAATCTTCGAACTATAGGTAGAAACTAATGGGTGTAAACATGTGTTTGAGACATGTTATGTTTGATGGTTGCAAGTGGATGCAAGTGGTTGCTCGTGGATGCATATACACACACTAGGCACTAGATCGGCTCGAAAACACACTCATACTGCATATGGATGTGTGAGCATTTTAATTTTTTGTGGATGCAAAATGATTGACTCAGCACATGGATGTTGCATATGACTGAATGGTTGTGCACTCATATAGAAATGATATGTATCAAATAGGAAAAATTGCATACATGTTGGACTCATGGCACTGGCATAATTCGCATTAAGGAGGTCAACTAAATCAGTGGACCGACTGATCTTTGCATTAGATAAGGAACATATACACACACTTTTGCATATGTTCATACAACATTAGAAGTTTCTAAGGACAATGGACGCTAGTGATTGATGATTGAGTAGATGGATGTTGGATGGTAGGATACATTCTTCTTAACTTGAAGATTTCGGGGACGAAATCCTTTAAGGAGTGGAGAATGTAACACCCCGTATTTTCTGTGAACGTATAAGTAAAAAATCAGAGGATATTTATTTTTTAAAATAAGAATCAAGGGAAACGGGTTGCGCCATTGCGTTCGTCTCGGAATTCTGCTTGAAAATGAGTCCGAGTTTGCGAGAATCGGAGTCCGTATGAGGGAGACATGACCCTCCAAAGTTTCAGGAATTTTCAGAGTTCAAAACAGTTCGAATTCGAATTCAAATTTCGAATTCAAAACCCAAAACAGACTGGGCGGGAAATTTCCCGCCCAGTACCTAGGTCAACAAGGGAGTCGACTGGGCAGTCGACCCCCCCCCCCCCCCCGACCAGGACGACTGGGGAGTCGACTGCGCAGTCGACCCCCTTCCCCCCGACCAGGTCGACTGGGCAGTCGACCTGGGGCTCGAACTGGTCCCCGAACCTGGTTTTGGGCCTGAGTGCATTCTTATGTATCTGGTCTCGTTTTCTGCCTAGATTCGTCTGCCTAAACCTATTTAAACAGCCCCAAACCTAGCCTTCTCTACACACAATTCTATTCTGCTTCTATTCTGCGTCTAAATAAAAATAAAAATGGTGTCGCTACTCTACTGGAATCAAAACTAGAAGCTAATCAACATCAACCTAAGCAACTCAATTCAAACTAGAGATTAAAGCTTCTGCAACGATTCTACAACAATTAAAGTTCTTTCTTTAATCCAACCAAGGCAAGTACAGTTATTTTCCAATATAAACGTTAATTCTGATTGTGACATGAATTGTAAATCTGAATCTGAGATTATGTCTGTTCTGTTCTGTTTAGATCTACTTTATTCTGTATTTCTTTCTGCTTTCTGTTCTATAGCCAGGCTACCACGATCCTGAGCCAATCTCATAAGAGATTAACATACGCTAAAATATTTGGGACAATAAAATGAATAATGCATGAAATGGGCATGACCGATATGTGACTGATTTGAGGAAAGAACATAGGTTGAACTTGGAACTTAGGACATAAATCTAAGGCATATAATTGAACCTATGACTTGAGTTTTGTGGCATAAAAAATATTGAACATACGACTTGAGAAGTTGAGGCATAAAATTTACATTGGACATATGACTTAGGAATTGGGGCATAAATTTGACAGTAGGCATGTAATTAGTTTAGATACATATTACATGTTGTAAACTAGATCTGGATCTGAGCAAGCTATGTATGATAATCTGTGATTTGGGGACATAATTCAATATCTGATAGGATACATGATTAAAACCTAGACTTGTGGCACACTTTAAGAAGGGGAAGATATGTGACTTAGGTGTAGAAATTAAAATATATAATAAGATTTGAGGACCATTAAGTGTGAATACACCTAAATAGGGATTTTTTGATATACAACATGCATTGTAATATTTGGTATAATTTATAGGTGAATCTGATGTACAATGCTAGTTTAACCAAAATGGAAACATATGTTGTATGGTAAATTATGTCCATATTTTGTGTTATGTAAATTTATGCAAACATGGGGTATATGATCATATTGTGAATCATGATAATTATTTAGGCCTAATTTATGATTAAGCAAGGCATGTAAATAGAACCTTTAGAAATATTAAATCTGCTAAATCTGTCATCTGCTAAGTCTGTTGAAAATGCCAAATCTGCTGAACTAAATCTGTTGAGATGCCTAAACTGCTAAATCTGTTGAGATGCCTAAACTGCTAAACTAAATCTGTTAAGATGCCTAATTTGTTATCTGCTAAATCTGCTAGTTTGCTTAATCTGCTAAATCCGTTAAGTCGCCTAATCTGCAAAATCTGCTATATCTGTTGAGTTGATATAATTAGTCTGTTATTGACATAATCTGAATTGGCTATAGTTATGAATAATTGACATGTATATTAGGCGTTGGCATAAATGGTAAATCATTAATTAATTGGCCGTAAAGATAAACATGGCTAACTCGAGGTTAGAATGAGTTTGCGGCGTAATTCTGCCCGGAACCGTCCGTCACATCCAGTGGCCGCAAACAATAGGTTCTAATGTGAGAAGTTCGTCGTAACGTGCTTGAAACCCGAGGTTAGACTCAGTTTGTGGCAAAAACCTGCCCGGAACCAACCGGCCTAACCAGTACCCACAAACTGTCAGTCTAATGTGAGAGGTCTGGGCATTAATATTTAATTAATGAAAATCTGGGATAAATATGATGTCTAAAACGTGTTGGGTGGATAGGGTTAAACCAACTAGACTGATGAAATTAATAAACCCGTTTCATGAATCTGTAGGCCCAATACAAAGTTAGACAATCTGTAAGTCTGTTAATCTGTAATCGGTTAATCTGTAAGTCTGTTAATCTGTAACCGGATAATCTGTAAGTCTGTTAAATCTATATATCTGATCCGTTGGTCTGAAAACTTGTCTAATCTGTGAACAGTTTGATCTGAATTCTGTATATATGAACTTGTAAACAAGTTAATCTGAAATCTGTTAGTCTGGGGACACAAGGTTAGGAGGGAAATTACTTGTGTCATCTGTTGTTTGGGACCCATATTAGTCAGTAACCCTTTCTGGTATCAAAAATTTGACCCAATAGTAGGTAGGGTCTGGGCACGCTTACTGAACTAATTATAAGTGGTTCATTCTGATAATGGCGAGCGGTGTTGATGGTGCATTCCAACCGGGTCATGTGCGTGCATGGATCCCGGCCTGCCTCTGTGGATGTAAGACGCCGTGACATCTGTAAATAGGTCTGTGCCAATTGGTTGTCACTTTAGGGAGTGATACACCCTACTGTGGGGCCGACACAAGGTATTTATGTTTAGGGAGCCGATCGCTTGGGGTAGGGTTTTAGGGTACACTAAGTTCTGTCTGTTTCTGTTGGTACCGTCTGTTTCTGTTGGGTGGCAACACCCATCTGTTTCTGCATGGTACTGTATGTTCGGGTGGTGAAGGCCCATTATCAGCATTCTGCTTCTGTCTGTTTCTGTTTGGGTGGTAAAGGCCCATTATTAGCATCCTGTTTCTGTCCGTTTCTGTTGGGGTGGTAAAGGCCCATTACTAGCATTCTCTTCTGTGGAAATTATTCTGTACCCGTTTCTGTTTCAGTTTTGACATTAGGGTGACACCTAATTCTGTTATAATAGTATTAGTGCAGAGAAGTGTAAAGCAATAGCTTATATCATTCTGTTCTTCTGTTATATCTGCTACACCTGTTACAGTTATCTCTCATCCAGTTTTATTTTCATGTCATGTTATTATTATCTGTTCATAACTGAAAATCACTGGACTTGCCAGACTTTTTGTCTAACCCTTGTTGTTTCGCCTCCTTTCCTCCGTCCCCCCCCCCCCAAGGTTTTGTAGAAGGGAATACTCTAGCTTGATCTAGATTTCTTCTGCTTGAAGTGCTTAAAGTATGGCTTGTCTTCTTCTGTGGGGATTATGATTTTAAACTATGCATTCTGAAGGCTTTTGTACAAGACTGATATTTTGTACTTGAATTATGATATTGTGATTTAAAAAGGATGTAACCAAGCTTATTTCGGTTTCTGTTGAAATAAAGTTATAAATTTTTCAAGTACTGTTTTATCTATCTTGTAAGTTTCTGTTCTGTTTACTAAAATGCTCCACCAACGTTAAGGCATTCCCTTTGTGAGTGACATTAACGGAGGTGGGGTGTTACAACACAAGCTTGGATTCGTTCTGCTGAGAAGATCTTTGACGGTCTAAAGCTGAGGAATGACCAAAAAAGATTACTAGCATCCTGGGCTCTCAAAGATGAAGCCTTGTTCTGGTGGGATTCTATTATTGAGGATAATCCAGAAGGTGATATCACCTGGGATAGATTCAAAGTGATTTTCCTAGAAAGATTTACTCCTCCTGAAGCAATTGAGCGGTTATGTGATGAATTCTCTTATCTGATACAAGGAGATATGACCATTCCTGAATATCATAAGAAATTCAATGAACTTTCTCATTTTGCCTCGCATCTGATTAAAGATCCGAAGAGGAAGAATATGAGGTTTATTCATGGCCTGCAAAGAAAATATCAGAATAGTGTAATGAGAAATGTGAAGCTTCCTTTTCCTGAAATGATATACATGGCTTACCAGTATGAGGATCTCGACAAGAAAGGTATGTTGCATTACGAAGAGGAAGTCAGTTCTAGTAATAAAGGTGAGTCTGAAACTGATCGTCCTAAGGCCAGTACGGTGTCGGAGGTCAGTAAGAAGCCCAGTGCCAAGAGAAAAAGGGCTAAATCTGAGAAAGAACCAGTAACGACTTCCATATGCAATAACTGCCATCAGAAAGGGCATTTGTCGATAAATTGCGGACCCTTAAAGAAACGAATAAAGAGTGGATCTAAATCCAAGAAGAATTTTCAAGAGGATAGAGATTGCAGTAAATGCCATCGGGCTGGTCATCGTGCAAAGGATTGCTAGCTGTTAAAAAAGACCAATGTGGTTGGAGTAAATGAAGTGGCAGAAACTTGAGCACCCTCAGCTAGTCAGGGAAGATCTGATGTTTTAGAAGGCACGCGTACTATCAAAAACATTCCAGTCAAAGTACTATTTGACACAGGCGTGTCACGAAGCTTTATTGCAAAGAACCAATGACTGTCCATAATCTGGTTGGGGGTTCTCTCGATCTCAGTTGGGTTTGTGCGGTACCTGTCTCTTTTTCCTGTTATAAGTTCCCTACCATCTTTATCGTCATGAATTTTATGAATTCAATCTTATTTTGGGATTGAATTGGCTAACCAAATATGAGGCAGATGTTAGATGCGCCGAGAGAGTCGTTAGTGAAAAGATTAAATCAGGTGATTATATAACCATTCCCTGTGAAGGTCAGAATTCTAGTAGAAAGGACTTCTGGGCAGCTTTGGATGTTTCTCCTACTCAAATAGAAAATATCCTGGTAGTCACAGAGAATGTTCCCAATCTCATAAAAGATATTCCTGTCATCAAGAATTATGTGGAGGTGTTAAAAGAAGTTGTCAGCTTACCTCTGCAGAGAGAAATTGATTTAAAAATTGCTTTAATCCCGAATGCAAGGCCAGTAGTGCACGCTATTCGGAGAATGACTCTAAAGGAGAAAGAAGAACTAGACAATCAAACTCGACAGCTTGTATGGAAGGGTCTGATCAGGCCTAGTTTCTCTGATTGGGGAGCAGCAGTGGCGTTTGTCCCAAAGTCTGATGGTACTCTGCGACTATGTGTGGATTATCGTGACTTGAATAAGCAGACAGTAAAGAATAAATATCCATTGCCGTGAATCGATGATTTATTGGATCGTCTGAATGGAGCACAAGTATTTTCAAGGATGGACCTAGCTACAGGCTTCCATCAGCTTCGTATTGCCGAAGAGTGTGTTCCTATGACAGCATTCCGAGGTCCAGACTTATTCTATGAGTGGTTAGTAATGTCGTTCGGCTTATGTAACGCTCCTGCCAATTTTGTCGATCTGATGAATCGAGTGTTCATAGGAGTCCTGAATAAGTTTGTTCTGGTTTTTATCGATGATATTCTAATCTTCTCTAAGTCAAAAGCCGAACATGAAAAACATTTGGATCAAGTTCTAGAAATTCTGAGAAGGAATGTATTAAAAGCCAAACTGTCCAAATGTATATTCTGGCAAGATGAAGTGAAGTTTCTGGGCCACGTCGTATCGAAAGAAGGAATTGCTGTGGATCCAAGTAAAATCATCGCTATTCAAAATCGGAAACAGCCTAGTACACACACCGAAATCTGAAGTTTTCTTGGATTGGCTAGTTATTACCGGAAGTTCGTTAAAGATTTTTCGAAGATATCTAGTCACTTAACAAAGCTTACAAAGAAGCACTCAAAATTCAAGTGCACTCCAGAATGTGAGGAGGCTTTTGAGGAGCTAAAGTTAAGATTAACAACTGCTCCAGTGTTAACCATTATCGACGGCAATCAGGACTTGAAAGTCTGGACAGATGCTTCTAGAGAAGGCCTTGGCGCAATACTAATGCAAAGAGGTCAAGTGGTTGCTTATGCTAGCCGTCAGCTGAAGCCACATGAAAAGAACTACGTCACTCATGATCTTGAGTTGTTGGCAATAGTATTCGCTTTGAAAATTTGGAGACACTATCTTCTGGGTGAGAAATTCGAACTGTTTACAGATCACAAGTCGTTAAAGTATCTGTTCACCCAGAAATACTTGAATCTGAGGTAGCAACGTTGGCTAGAGTTCCTTGCAGCATACGATTTTGAGATTCTATACACTCCAGGGAAAGCCATTGTCGTGGCCGATGCGTTAAGCCGAAAGAATGAAATGATCGCCAGTTTTATTATTGCGACTTCTTTGATTGACAAGATATCTGCTCTCCAAAAATACAACAAGTTTATTAAAGGAATGAGCCAGCGGATTCGTGAAGGCAATGCTTCAGATTTCCAGCTCGATAGCGAAGGGATTCTGAGGTTACAAGGATGAATTTGGGTGCCAGAAATTCCTGAACTCAGAAGAGATGTTCTTGATGAATGCCACAAGTCTAAGCTCAGTATCCATCCTGGTGTGAGTAAAATGTATAACGATATCAAGCGAACATTCTGTTGGAAATCGTTGAAAAGAGACATCTTTATATATGTTAGAAGGTGCCCTACTTGTCAACTAGTCAAAAGCGACTAACAGAAACTTGCTGGATTATTGCAACCGTTGGACGTTCCAGGTTGGAAGTAGGAACATATTTCTATGGACTTCATAGATGGTTTGCCCAGAACCAGGAAAGGAAATGATAGTATTTGGGTGATCGTAGATCGTTTCACGAAGACCGCCCATTTCATACCTTTCAGATCGAACCGAACTGCTCAGAGTCTGTCGCAGATATATTTCAAGGAAATTGTTAGGCTACATGGAGTGCCGCTCGGCATAGTTAGTGATAGAGATTCAATATTCACTAGCAAATTCTGGAGGTGTTTCAAGTAGAACTGGGAACAAAGCTGAATCTAAGCACCTCCTATCATCCTCAAACAGATGGTCAAACTGAGAGGGTGAATCGAATTTTAGAAGATTTATTGCGGGCTTGTGTTCTAGATTTTGGTGGATCATGGGAAGACCATTTACGTTTAGCTGAATTCTCATACAACAACAGCTACTAAGCAAGCCTGACAATGTCACCATTTGAAGCATTGTATGGTAGACCGTGTCGATCCCCTGCTTGTTGGGTCGAACCCGGTAATAGGCTTGTATTGGGACCTGATATGATCCGCGAAGCTGCCGACAAAGTCGATTTCATTAAGAAACGATTACTCGCCGCTCAAAGCCGACAGAAGAGCTATGCTAATTCGAGAAGAAGGGATTTGGCTTTCTCTGTTGGTGATTATGTGTATTTAAGGGTTTCTCTGATGAGGGGAGTGATTCGATTTGGCAAAACTGGGAAGTTGTCTCCCAGATTTATTGGTTCATTCCCTATACTTGAACGAATTGGAACCCTCGCTTACAGAGTTCAATTGCGTGATTGGTTGCCTGGAGTACATGATGTATTTCACATATCTCAACTTCGAAAGCACGTTCATGATCCAGACTTGATCGTGGAAGAAGCAGCGCAACAGGATATTGAAATTACTCCAGAATTAGCTGTGAGAAGTGAGCCACTAAAGATTATCGGCAATGAAACCAAAGAACTAAGGAACAAGAAGGTTCACTTAGTCAGAGTGCAATGGAGAGGAGATCCGCGAGATTGTACTTGGGAAACTGAGGAGAGCATTTAGAAAGCCTATCCTAAGTGTCGAGTGGATATCTCTGATTGACTCTGGTGCAAGGTACTTTTACCATACTTTGCATTATCATTTAATTCTCTACTTTGTTGTTATTTTCTTTCCATGGATGTGCACTTTTAATTCTATAGTCTGATTAATTTAAAAAGAGCATATGAATTAATTTGTATGATTTTGAAAAGTTAAAAACAAATTGCTTGTTGTTTGTGTTGTGTGATAGTGGATTTGATTAATTAAATTATTAGAACGATAGTTAATTTAATCAATAAGAGAATGAATGGTAGAATTTATTCGATTAAATCACACACTGAACTGATTTAAAAATAGATAGAAATATATACATGTGCATTATATATGTTTCAACAGGTAAATGGATTAGCTGTTGAGTAAAGAATTTATTTGCGTGCCCGACAAATAGGTAAACCTTAGTGAGTTGGATGCGCAATTTTATTATTATATCAACTCCTGTGAATGCCATTGGATGCGGAGTGCTGGTTGTTCTGTGTGTAATAATTAATGTCGCCATAGGATAGTAACAATTAATTTTGAACTACACTACATGGCATACTTCTTGATGATAGGCATACTTCATCATATACCACATAAGCAGTTGGAGCTTGTGTGACGAGGTGGAAGATTTACCATACGAGCGAGAGGCTTGTATGGCGATGACTATATATTACAGGTTGAACTGATGACTGATATGGACCATATAGAATGTAACGGTAAATTGCTAGATTAATAAAAAACCCCACACAGGTCTGGAGTTGACAATAATCACGTCTCTCTAGTTATTAGATACGGCATATGGATTATATATTTCCCACACGGGACGAGGTGACGAGAATTTGTTCTCTGGAGCAATTAAAAATACACACTCCCTCAGGCTTTGACAGGGTGACGAGAATTTATTCTCTGGAGTTATTATCTATACGCGCTCCCTTGTAAACACCAGAATATATCACTATAAATATGTGTATGATTTATAGGATTTATTGGGTACCTAATACGGCCCAATAAATTTCCAAACCCCTCCCCGTACAAAGGAGGTTATGGCGAAATTTTTTGAAAATTCCGGGTGTTAGACAAATTTTTGAAGAATTTGAAAATTCTCAGAAATTGAAAAGTTAGAGAATGGAAGCCAGATTGAAAGTAGAGTTGATTAATCAAGCCACCTTCGACTTTGTTCCTTTTCGGGGACGAAAAGTTTTAAGTGGGGGAGATTGTAACAACACGGAAAATCTGAACCAGTTTGAAAATTTTAAATTGGCTATTTTAGTGGATTTTAAATATTTAAAATAAATATTTTAAATAATAACGATGAAAAGTAAGTTTGAATCGATGTTTGAAAATAAATATAATTAATTCTAATTATAAACAAGGCCTGAAATGGCGCGGTAGTTTCAAAATTTGAATTCAAACTTTGACTGACTGTGCCGGGTGCAAAACAAAACGGATTTGAGTGAAACCAAAAATATTTTAATCTGTTAATGAATACCTTTCTAACGAATCTAAAAAATCGAAGTTTCATAGCAGGAAGCAAAAATTATGGCTAAACGAATTTTCAGAAAGGTCGCTATAGAGTTTATATAGCCCGTGAAAATGGCCATTTTGCAAATGACCTCGGAATTTAACAAAACCACTTTTGTTGGATCCGGGATGTCAAATTATTTCTAGGTTTCAAACTTCATAATTTTTGAAGCTAGTATGTGAGCGTGGCAAAGGAAAACGTGCTTTGGTAAATTATAGTTAAATTTGATCGACCAGAAATGAGCCATTTTTCAAACGGTCTCAGAATTCGACGAAACTAGTATTGTTGGGACTGTATCATCAAAACATAGCTAGATTTATTTTTCGGGAATTTTTAGAATCAGCTTGTGGCCCCGGAAAATTGAAATGTATGTTCAAATCAAATATTGAATGTTTTATATTTTAATTTGAATGAAAACCGACTGAAACATTCGAATGGGCCTTCGAAACATATCTCATTGTGTTCGGAATGGGGGTATTTAGCTAGGGATGACAGTTGTTGGGTTTGGATTGGGGTTCGTGTGTGAAAGAGGGTATTTTCACCGGGAGTTGAAGTAAGGATATTTAGCCGTGCGCCTATCCGTTATATATCCAACTTCTGTAATAACGACAATAGACTTGTCAAACTTCAAGTTATCAAAAAATTTCAAATAAATAAATTGAGATTAAAATATACCTAATTTAAAAAGTAAGAAGGAGAATTTCTAAGTAATAATGTAAATATTTTATGCATAAAAGTTATAAAAGATTTCGGATTATGGAAATTTTCAAGTCGACAATTTATAACTTGAAGAGAAGATGTTATTTACACTCTTCAATAAGTATTGGGAAAGATTTAATTGATTGAATGTAAGTAGATCTAGTTGAACTTGGAATAAGTGTGATGATGAATAAGTAAACATCGTTAGATGATGTTGATAATGAAATTTGGAATAATTTGGGATGCATAAATCCAACTTATGAAGAAATTGAGTTTTAGAAAGTGATTGATTTTGAAAAGAATTTGTACGATTAGAAAGAGAAATTGGAAGATATCTCAAAATAATTTAGGATAGAAATTGGTCTAAGAAATTTGAATATAGTTTAAAAACATGGAAATAAATAAAACCCGATTCGGAAGATAAACAAAATCATGTTTGATCGAAATTGATCTCCAACTATAAGAAACGAATTTTGATTTTTCTAGTTAATTAAATATGATGGATAAACAAGGAGGATCGATGACTTAAATCTCGATATTTAAATTAGTTGTGGAAAAATTTCACATGAATTTAACAATTTGAAGTATACAATGGTATAAATCTAAAGATCTGTCCTTTTCGAGGATGAAATTTTTTAAAGGCGGAGATTGTAACATTTCAGAAATTTCAAAAATTGTAATATGGAATTAATTAAAGATTTAACTATCAATAATCAATTTTATATTGATACTTGAATTAAAAATCAAAAATATTTTTTTGAATATGAATTGAACTCAATATTATATTCAGAATGGTATGTTGGAAATTAAATATTTATTATTGAATATTCGACTTGAATTTTGTCGGATATTTGAATTGAATTTGGAATTCGACCGAAAAATATAAATGGTTGATTTTAAAAGTAAACATTATTGACGTTAAACGAATTGGAAATTTTATTTCTTGAAATAAATCGAAAACTTAGATATGTGTGTATTTGTATATATGAAGAAATTGAAGTTAACGTTTCAAATTTGAAATCGAACGGAGTTATTGGTAGATGAACAGAATAAAACCAATGAACCGATAAATGATTTAAAAATTAAAATAATGTCATAGACAAATGAAGCCGGATTACAACTGAACTAATTTTGTGGGGTTCAGAATGCGAAGACGAGGAGAAACATATATTTTTTGTCGCATTTAGGAATTGTTTTGGCAGTATGAATATTGAACATTCAACGATAGTTTGCGGTAAGATTTAATATTTAAAATTTTATCTCCTTATCACCTTCACTAGTAAAAATTACATTGACCTACATCTATAAATTTGCGCTGCCCTAGCCCTATTGAAAATACATCATTCTTATCCCCACTATTTTTCTTCTATGAAAAAAATCATGTTCTCCACAAATTTCTTGAGAAAACATATCGAAACCCCTCTTCTTTCTAACGGTCGCTGCTCCACCAACAATTTCTCCATTCCCACGGAATCTGCGCAATACCAGAAACCCTTCTTCCGAAAAATCGAATCAATGGCTGGCTCGGTCCAACCGAAGCCTGAAAACGCTATCTTCCTCCTATTTTACACTATGGTGTCTCCTCCTTTAAAAGATCGAAGCTTGCTCCATATTGTTGTCTACGAGCCATTGTTGGTGCTCCATCTATCTGCTTCTCCTTTCCACTGTTTTAAGGAGAGTATTAACTCACGGTTACATACTTCAAGTAATTTGATTGCAATAGGAATTAAATATAATAGTCTATCCTTCTTTTGGTTAAGCTACCATATTCTTTTGTTTAGTGCTCTGTCAATTGCTCGGTGGGTGATAAACTGTCATGATTTATTGTTGACATTTTAGTACATGAATTCTTAGGAAATTAATTATCCATGGTAATTAGTATTTTCTACACCTACACACTTCCCATGTACACGTGTATACACCTACGTATGTATGTGTATACACAAATTAGGAAGGTGCTTTTCGATCTTGATATTGGTATATGTTGTTCACCCTGTTGTGCACTATCATGTGGCTGTCATGTGACCATGTGTGTGTGTATATATATATATATATATATATATATATATATATATATATATATATATATATATATATATATATATATATATATATATATATATATACTTGTTGCTTTGGTATGCATTACCATCTTCTTTTGTATGTTGAGTCTTGATCAAAGTCACTATTTATAAGTTATGAAACTTGAAACTATATATGCTATGTTCATATTCACTGTGTTTGCTTGACAGTTTGACACATTATAAATCATTTACATTGTTAGTTGGAAAACTGAAAGAAATACACCTTGGGGCCTGAATAGAAAGTGTTACTTGTTATTATACTTGTTTGTGTATGTGGTACTCCCTTATGACATATATCTTACGTTGATGTTGGAATTTTAAACCCCATTTTTACCAATTTATAACTGTTACCGAGTGTATATAGTATGATGCTGACATGAACATATATGCACATATGATTTGGATATGTACTAATTGTTCTCATGTAAAAACTGGAACAAAATTGAAAGACAGAAATCATATCGTGAGCAAATTGCCATTTTCTTCTTATTATTATATACATATATGGCAATGCTAAATATATATATATGAATATTGTTATTATACCTTCCATGAAAAACCTAGAACTAAACTGTAAAACCCATTGTGAGAAAACTATTTCTCTTTATTTACTAGCTATTATATGTTATGAGTAAATTCCCTCTTGTTACTGATTTTTTTTCCAAATATATTTATGTGCATATATGAATGAGTGATGTGGTTTCAAACTGAAGATCAAACTAGAACCAAACAGCATAACATATTGAGTACAACATCCCTATGCTTACCCATATGTATAGTAAATTTGAAACTATATATGGACATTGTTATATATTCAGTAAAGCTGAATATATATATATATATATATATATATATATATATATATATATATATATATATATATATATATATATATATATATATATATATATAAACACAAACACACACTCCTATATATTTATTTTCCCATTTTCTTAAGTCTTCATCATGACCATGCTTTTGGGTTGTCTGCAACCTTGAATTTCCTACTGTAGTATTTATGCAATCAGTCATTTTCAATTGTTATTGCTACTTGCATCTTCTGTGCATCTTGTTACATTCGAATTGACCATACTGGCCAGATTCGGGCTTTGTGAATTCGATGTGTACACATGCACATATATACATATATATATATATATACACACACACAACCATTTATGTGTATGTGTGTGTTTGTCGAACCATTTCTTGGCCTTATACTCAAAGCATCATTTGACACTTCATTTGTCTGAGTTAGAACCTAGTTTGCATTGAACTATTTTGAGTATAACACAATGTACTCACCATTTCTTGCGTGAATGATTTGTTAGCCATCTCGACATTCATTTTTTTTGCACTCTGTAAAATAGCCATAGTTCATTTGGTCCCTTCTTTGTTTTCACGATGTGCTCTAGTTGGACTGTCCTTTCTTATGCATGAACTTGTTGTTTACTCCTGAGTAGTTGCATGCCACCTTACGGCTTGATGCTACATTTCCATTACCTACTTGTGTGTTTCCCTCTGGCATGTGTTGCCTTTCATTGCATGGATTTTACTTCGTAAGCATGGTTTTAGTGTGTGTGTGTTGGCCGATGTACACGTGTATATGTATACCACTATATGTGTATATATATGTCATCAGCATATGTACATATATATATATATATATATATATATATATATATATATATATATATATATATATATATATATATATATATACACACACACACATGTTGTCCAGATTTGTGATTATTCCAAGTTGTTATGCTATTATCTCCTGATCGGTATGGGAAGCTGAGGTCGTGGATAAGCAAGCTCTCATGACCACCGGTCCATGAATATATACCTGGTACAGATACCACACTTGATCGATCTCATCATTGACATAGAATAGATCTACATTCCTGAATATTTTTTTTCATATCTCATGGAATTAACTATTATATTTCAGTTTCTATTGTAGTTAATTTAATTGAACTATGATTAATCCCGACTTGAGTTTTTATGTTTTTGCATGGAACGCTCAGGTCAAACGCGAGTGTTGTAGAATTAAAGATTACAATTTAGGGTCCGAAGATTGGCGAAGCTGGGGATTCTAAGATACAGCGCACACTAAAATTTTAAACAATAATGTTTTTCTTGTATTCAAACTATATTTTCATTCTGCTATATAGAAATTTCTTGTATCAAAAATTCTGATTAATATATAAAAGTTATTTTGATATTCAATATTGTGTTACTTATTTAATTTGTGTTTTCTGTGTTGATTCTATTTTAAACTTCGTACGCTAAATAACGATCCGCTGATTTGAACATTTTAAGTTGTTTTATTCACCAATTTGTAGCGGGCAAAAAGGCAGGATGTTACTAATGATATCAGAGGATTTTCTTTGTATTAAGCATTTTTTGTTATCTTAAAAAGAAACCGCACCCAAGTCTGTGTTTGCATTGTGTGTATGTCACGAGACCTTATGGTAGATTCATTTTTCAAAAAGCATTGCGAATTTTTATGCATTTTTATTCAAAAGGGAAAAAACCATTTCGAGTTATATGGTGTTTTCTTATGATTTACATCACATTAAAATATACCTAAATATAATTGTTTTATTACTCCCACCAGTCTTATGACAGACTTGGATTTTATTATTCCTTCACCTAAACTCCGGATGCCCAAAATTTTCCACATAGGCAGCTAGTAGTTTGGTTTGTAGATTTAGTCCTAGAGTTAGTTAGAGAAGGATTCAGGATTGGGGCTATATCTTAGATCATTATTCTTTTGCTATTAATTTTCATATATTTCTTTCCGTTGTGTTTTTGTTGTACTCTTATGATCATTGTAACTTTGATGTATAACTTATTGTTATGATAATAAAAATTTCTTTTATTTCTATTCCAATGTGTAAGTACCCCTAACAGTCTGTTTTTATGAACGATTGAGTCGGTTTAATTACTGGTTAAAACCAGGCAAAAATGCAGGTCGTTACATTATTAAAATACCTTTTATTAACATTATTGCTATTAGCTTTCTATCGTCTTTCTTTCATGTTTTTATTTAAATTCATGTTTTGTTGACTTTTAATCCCCCGGATGGAAGAAGCTTTTGTTCTTTATGACAAAATTTAGGCTTTCTTGCTTGGCCATAGCTGACGATGCATCAGACGGCTTCCTAGTTTTATCGACTTGGTCTATTTCCTCAAGCTCTACAATATAAGGACTTGAATTAGTAATTCCAATACCATAATCAATATTAACTCGGTCTCATTGTTCTAAAAACAATTTTCATTGATTCTAGAGATAACAATGTTTTCATATTGAAAAAGAAATGTTAGCTTTCGTTTAGAAATAAAGAACAGCTTCCTTGGTCGTAATTTATAGTTTGGTGGTTAAACCTAGTTGTAACACCCCACCTCCACTAGGGTCACTCACAAAGGGAATGCACTAGTTTTGGTGGAGTATTATCTAGGAAAACATACACAGAGATATCACAAGGAAGAACATAAATAAAGCAGCGGTAGAAATTAAAAACCAACTTTTTTATTACTTTCAAGAAGAGAGTCAAAACCTCATATATCCAAGGTACAAATTATTCCATTACATCAAGTTCCCAAATAAAGAAGCATAAACTTAAGATAACAAAAGTAAATTATTCCCCATAAATAGCAGAAGCAGCCATAGCATAGCCCAAGACCAAACCGTACATGAGCTGTCAGAAAGCAAGCTAAATCCAAGCTAAGAGCTAGTGTTTCCTCCCTGAGAACCAGGGGGGAAAACGAAAGAAAAAGAGGCGAAAGAAAAAGGGTCAGTCATAAAGATTGGTAAGCCCTAGTGACTTTCAGTATGAAAACTAGTAAAGGTAACATGATATGTGAAAACTGGAATTAAACATAAGGATGATAACAGAACTGGTAGGATAATTAAGATAACAGGATAAGTCATGTCTAGCATCGCATATTCGAGATTCGCTGCACCAACTATACTAGTGTTCTAACCCAGGTCAAGTATTAATCATGAAATGATCCCTTGGCCCAATATCATGAAGTGACCCATTACGGGGTCCTACGGTACGATCTACTATTCGATCGGCTCCCTACAAGTTCTAGCTCGTCATGTGTCTGTGTCATACGGCCCTATCCTAAAATGTTGTTACCTGTGCTAGGTCCACCATAGGGTGTATCAAGTCTTATGGTGCCAACCACCGACACGAATCAAGCACGCACAGTGTAATCTATGGGTGCCTAATTCCTGCTTTTTCAACTCCGGACTACGTGCACGACCATAGTCCGCCTGAACCTACAATGGCGCACCTACTCAGCCGTCGTTCTGGTCGCTTACAATCAGCCCAGTAATCGTGCCCCACCCTGCCTAGTCCCAGGGTATCGTGATACATCTAAGTGGGTTACTACTGAAAAGGACCGCGTAACTAGGGTTTCTAATGGGTTAAGTGTTGTCATTCAAATTCGTGACTTAACCCTACCCAAATCATGTATCAAGTTGGTTAAGTTTATTCGAGCGGTTCATGACTTAACCTTATCAAATCGTCGTGTCAAGTTGGTTAAGTATATTCAAGTGGTTCATGACTTAACCATATCATGTGGCATTAATTCATTAATGCACCCCAACCTCTCGAATTATACTAACTGTTGTGGTCACTGGATTTGCCGGGCGGTTCCGGGCAGATTTACACCACAACATAGTCTAACCTCGGGTTTTTCGTGCGATATGACCAACTACCCACATTGGATCCTATTGTTTGCAGTTACTGGATTTGCTGGGCGGTTCCGGGCAGATTTACACTGCAAACTCAACCCAACCTCGAGTTGGCCATTTTCAAGTTTATCTAATTGTCATGCCCACGTTAAAGTTTTCATGTCAAAATTCATGTCCAGTTTTCATGTCAAATCGTGTCAAATTCATGTCCATATCCAGGTTCAAGTTATAACAACTTTCATGTTCAAAGTCAATTCATGTTTTACCTAGTTTACCCAAATTTTATTCCCATCGCACGTAAGCTCGAATCGATACAAATAAATCTAATTAGGGAATAACATAAAAAGGGACGGGTATAAGGTGGCAAAAGTGATTACTAGCATAGCATGGTATGACTTGAGATAAAGGATTATAACATTACTGGCATATGGAATATTGGCCTCAAACATAAAGATTCCAAATCTAATAAAATAAGGTACTAGTCAAGATAACAGTTGTCATAAGGTGATAGTATAGTCGTAGTAACGATTGACATAAGGTGATAGTATAGTCATGATAGCGATTGACATAAGGTGATAGTCATAAACTTATGACTAATAGCAGATTCAACATGATAATATGAGGGGGTTTTCTTTTTGATTTACAACATGATTAGGCCCCAAATCAATGTCATAGTAATATCCAAGAGTCAAGATCCAAGATGGACAAGAATGGATCATCATACATAGGTCCAATTTCAATTTACATCATATTCATATTACATTTACAGTTTAAATCTAAAAATAACTGGGGCTTACAGATCGTGGTTCGAGAATTAGAAAAAGAGAGTCGATGTTGAATCTTTATATGCTTAGTCAAGTCCTAACAGAAATCCCCAAATCAGCAATTCTCTTAACGCAGTCTCAAGGTAGAAGAAGTAGTCCCTTTCTCAAACTTTTCAACCAGAATTAAAGCAGCATAAGGTCAGCAAGAATTTTGTGTAGAGAGACTAGTGTTAGGGGTTGTATTTATAGGGTCAGGTCAACAAATGTGGACAGAAACGAGGCAAGATACATCAAAGTGAATCCAGCTTCAAAAGAGGGCTCGGCCACCAGGTCGACCCCCAGGTCGAGACTATGGTCGACCTGGTCCTGGGCAGGTCGACTACATAGTCGACCCCCAGGTCGACCTGGTCCTGGGCGGGAGACTTCCCTCCCAGTCCATTCTGAGGTTTGAATTTTGAAATTTGAATTCGAATTGAGCTGTTTTTGAACTTGAAAACTTCTGAAAACTTCGAAAAGTCATAACTTGGTCATACGGACTCCGATTTTCGAAAACTCGGACACGTTTCCAGCAGAATTTCGAGACGAACGCAATGGCGTAACCCGCTTCCCTTGATTCTTATTTAAAAATTAATTCTGCCTTGATTTATGGCTATAACACATTATAATAACTCGGGTGGTTACATTCTCCCCCCTTAAAGGATTTCGTCCCTGAAATCTCTAAGTTAGGGAGGATGCGTCCTACCATCCATCATCCATCTACTCAAAGCATCATCCACAGGCAACCATTGTCCTTAAAAGATTTCTAGTGCTATATGAACATATGCAGAAAGTGTGTGTATATGTACTTATCTAATGCAAAAGATCAGGCGGTTACTGATTCAGTAAACCTCCTTAATGCAAAATATGTTAGTGTAATGAATCCAACATGTATGCAGATTCCTAACATAGTTTATAATCTTTACATGAGTGCACAAACATTCATTCATATGCAACATCCAAGCGATAGCATAACAAGTTCCATCCATGTACAAGTATAAGCACTCATGCATATGCAACATGAAAATGTGACTGAGCTGATCTAGTGCCTAATGTGTGTCATGCATCCACTAGCAACCACTTGCAACCATTTGCAAACATCAACCATAACATGTTTCAATCACATGTTTACATCCATATGGTTCTACCTAAGGTTCTCAAGATAAGATTGAGAAGATAATAAGACAAACGTAGATAGTAGAAGCATGATACGAAAAGGTTTTCAAGTTTATAGGAAAAAGAGATCGAGAATGTACCCTAAAAAAGAAATGGGTAAAGCGCGTGTATCTTCTCTTTAGTTTCCCAAGTTGCGTCTTCTTGGGCTTCACTCCACTGCACTTTAACTAGCATGGCTTCTCGATTCCTTAGCTTGTTGATCTCCGTTCCTAAGATACGAATCGGAACTCGCCTCAATGTTGCTTCTTTTTCCACTTCTACGTCTTCAAGGATGCTTGGATCAACCACTTCGGCTGACTCATGCAAGCACTTCCGAAGATGCGAGACGTGAAAGACATTGTGTACTCCATTCAGTTTCTCGGGTAAGTCTGCCTTATAGGCCATCCGTCCAATCCTCTCAGTGATGGGGAACGGTCCTACGAACCTTGGTGCTAGCTTTCCAACTGCTCCAAAACGAACTACATTGCGTAATGGAGAAACTTTTATAAAGACCATATCTCCGACTTCGAACTCTAGGTCTTTCCTTCTCTGGTCCGCATAAGATTTATGTCTATCTTGGGCCGTTTTCATCCGTCTTCGTATCAACTCAATCTTCTCAGAAGTGTCCCTTATCATGTCGGGCCTAAGTATAAGTCTATCTGTCGTCTCCCACCAACAAGTTGGCAATTTGCACGGTCTTCCATACAGGGCTTCGAACGGTGCCATTCCGATGCTAGCTTGGTAACTATTGTTATATGCAAACTCCACGAGAGGAAGATGGTCTTCCCAAGTACCACCAAAGTCAAGAATGCATAGCCTCAAGAGATCTTCTAGTACCCTATTTACCCTTTTGGTTTGTCCATCCGTCTGTGGGTGATAGGCCGTGCTTAAATTCAGTCGTGTTCCCATTGCTTCTTGCAGACTACTCCAGAACTGGCTAGTGAAAATCGGGTCATGATCACTAACTATACTAGAAGGAACTCCATGCAATCGTACTATCTCTCGAAGGTAAATAGACGCTAGCCCTGATGCGGTCCTCTTGCTTTTCACCGGAATGAAGTGAGCACTTTTCGTGAGTCTATCAACTATGACCCATATGCTAGTATTTCCCTTCCTTGACCTAGTCAGTCCATCCACGAAATCCATCGAGATACTCTCCCATTTCCATTGCGGAACCTCCAAAGGATGTAATAGCCCACCAGGCTTCTTCGAATCGGCCTTTACTTGTTGGCACACCATGCACTTCAAAACGAACTCTGCCACATCTTTTTTCATTCCAGCCCAAAAGAAAATGCGTTTCATATCCCTGTACATCTTATCCCCTCCGGGATGTATAGTCATCTTCGAGTGATGCGCCTCTTCGAGAACTTTCCTTACTAAGTCTCCCACTTGTGGGACACATAGTCTTCCATCGCGCCTTAGCCATCCCTTGTCATCTATGGCATACCTACTGAGGTGACTTGACGTCTCACCCCTAATCAGCTTGTTCATGATTTCAACTATTTGTGGGTCTTCCTTCTGTGAAGTCCCTACTTGATCTAGAAGTGTAGGTCTTAACTCAAGAGATGCAAACGTAGCAGTCAATGACTCAACAGCAGGTGTAAAATCAAAGGTTGCTATAAACTCAAGGCTTTTCCTTTCAACAAACAAGGGGCTCAAAGTCAACCTTTTTCTACTTAGCGCGTCCGCCACCGCGTTACCCTTGCCAGGGGTATAAGCTATATCGAAGTCGTGTGATGCCAAGAATTCCATCCACTGCTGTTGTCTCAGATTCAATTCTTTCTGTGAGAAGAGGTACTTAAGCGATTTGTGGTCGGTATACAGCTCGAACCTCTCCCCTAGAAGAAAATGGGCCAAGCTTAAAGTGCAAAAACAATCACGGCCAACTGCAAGTCATGCGTGGGATAGTTTTTCTCATGAACTTTAAGTTGTCTGCCCCCGTAGAATATTACTCTTCCTTCTTGCATTAGGACGGCGCCTAATCCCGTACTGCACGCATCCATGTACACCGTAAACATCTTACCTCCATCGGGTAATGCCAAAACTGGAGCTATGGTGAGGGCTCTCTTGAGTCTCTGAAAAGCAACGTCACACTCTATGTCCTATACCAAAGCTAGGTTCTTCTTTGTTAACTTAGTAAGAGGGTGTAACGACCCGTATCCTACGCATCGGAGGATCGTAGAATATTTATTTCTTTCCCATATGAAGTCGTATGGTCATGTAACTTTGGAAAAAATCTATTAGAGTCATTTCCCATGTTCATGATTTTTGTCGATTTTTAAATGACCATTTTGCCCCTAGTTGGTGCTGTTTTGGCCATAACTTTTGATTGGAAAGGAATTTTGACCTGAAACCACTTCCATTGGATATGTTTGATGGTTTACCTTTCCGTAGAGTGGTCATAATAGCCGAACGGACTTATTGTTTGGGAGATATGGCTGAAATAAGGTTTGGAGGGTGAAAAACTACTTAACCGGGCCAAATCGGGTGATTATTGAGTAGGCCCATAACCCATTTCGGGATTGGGGTTATGGGAAGGCTGAAATGAGATGGAGAATTATTCCATTTCAGTTTTCTAGCCTCCACTTATCACCAAGGAACCCTAAAAATGGCCTCCAACCTCTAAATTACCTCCAAATCATCTTTTGGTCAAGGATTAAGCTTAGCAACATCTAATCAAGGGAGATCTACACCAAACAAACATTGGAGCTACTTTTTAGTATTGGGATTTGCATCAAATCAGAAATTTATTTCAGATCTTAGTTTATTTGTGGCTAAGGTGAGTGATTTGCATAGTTTTGCACTAATTATGGCTAATTAAGGGTAATTAGTGTTAATTGGCGAATTTAAACATGATAAATTCTGGAAAAATGTTCATAAATTCCTAAATGATGTTTTAGACCTCTGATATGAATTTGGGTTAATTTGGTTAAGTTTTGCTAATCATATCATTAGTTTCACCTAAACATGCTTAAGGGGAAATATTGGGGTTTTGGGTATGTTTGATCCATTTTAACCTATCATATTGATGTTTTGACATTTGTGGTTGATTATGCAGGTTGCTATGACTGTATGATATGTTTTGTGATTGATTTCAATAGTTAGAATGGTCGAAAACATCGTCGAATGGCGTAAACACTTGCTGGAACAGTTTCAGAAAGCAGTGCAGGTTTCGGATCAGATCGGATATGGGGGCTCGGATCGGATATGTTGAACTGGGCAAGGGATTCGATCGGATCGAAATCTGACACTTGAGAAAAGTGGCAAAAAGGAAGGTCATGCTAACTGAACCGGGATCGGATCGGACAAATGAGAAGCGATCGGATCAGATAAAGAAGGAGGGATCGGATCGGAGTACGAGAAGAATGAGGGAGCGGATCGGAACGGAAGCACGAACTGGAGGGGAGAAGACACCCGACCCGACCTGAAGAAAGATACCCGACCCGAACCGACGCGATGGAGTGGACCCGACCCGAACCGCTACACAGGAAGACCCGAACTGATGCGGCGCAGACACCCAACCTGAACCGATGGTTTGAAGAGAACCCGACCCGGTATTGACCAATAACCCGAGGTGCAAAGGTAGTCCAATATGGGAAGTTAGAGCTCAGGATCCCATTGGGAACCGATGAGTTCACTTCATGGTTGGGCTTTGCTGCGGGACGTGTGCTAAGGAGTTGTCGACGTTCATAACTTCGATTCACCACTGAAAATGAATGATGGGCTACTTATCAGTGCAGTAGAGTCATTGCGACTCGAGGGGCAAGGTGATGGTAGCAAGACTACGTTATCAGTGCAGTAGAGTCATTATGACTTGAGGGGCAAGGTGACGCGTAGTAAGACTATGAGCCAGCGCAGATGGGGTGAATAACTCCATGGTGCAAGCGGATATAGTAAAGGATTGGTAAGACTATGAGCCAGCGCAGATGGGATGAATAACTCCATGGGGCAAGTGGACATAGTAAGGATTGGTAAGGCTATGAGCCAGCGCAGATGGGGTGAATAACTCCATGGGGCAAGTGGACATAGCGAAGGATTAATGGGTACGTTATCTGTGCAGTGAAGCCATTTTATGAATTCATGGGGCAAAGTGATCGTAGCAAGGGTGGGTGATCGAAGTGGTGAATATCGTATGCTTTACGCACTGAGTGAGAAATGTGAGGATGGATGCTATGTTTGATTGTTTGCCATCACTATGACATGCACACCTCCCCCACCTCCGTATCTTTATACCGTTCGATATGGCACCATAGAGTGTTGTACAGTATGTAGTGCTAACTCTTTGGTTGCAGGTCCAGGTTCAGGTATGTTTTAGTCTACCTGTTATTGTTCACTTTAGATGCTTATCGCTCATACTAGGCTTTATGTCTGACCCAGAGTTTTATGTCTCCTCTTATTACTCAGGGTGCTCACACGAGCAGACTAGAGACAGGTTAGCTGGTGATGCGCGAGTAGCTGATTCGGAGGCGGGCAGGAGGCTTCCACGTATGATATATATATACACACATTCTCCCTGTGTCGTTGGTGGTCGCTACTTGGGCATTAGTAGTGTACCTCCTTTATCTTGCTTTTGCTTTGAGACAGTTTGAAAAGTTGTAATAAGTTATATTTTGGATTTCCGCTGCTATGATGCTTAGTTTTGGTTTTTTGCTTATGCACTGTCTCTCCTGTTTTATGTCAAGTATGTTATTATTATATTTTGTTCTATGCACTGTGAGACATTCTACAGGTTCTTTGTATGTTCATTTCCTTCTTCCCTTTCCTTCTGACGACCCGTTCCGTGCTAACTGGACATGTGTACAGCGCACCTTTGGAGTAAATGTCGGTTGGTGCGGGGCGGGCCGTCACACTTGGTATCAGAGCTCTAGGTTGCGTGGTTAACCTAGGGAAAGACATTAGGGAGAGATAGTACGTATATGAGAGCGCGTATTTGTGATTACTTTGGTTTTCAAAAGCTATATATATACACTATTGGTAGTATAAGAATGAAGTCGTACTGCACTAGCACCACTATGGGCTTGTTAATCGTTTCCCTTTTACAGATTGGCGATGAGCCGGTATGCTAGAGGTGCCGAAAGGGGAGCCCATAATGGGAATGTTGTTGACATGAAGGCGATGTTTACTGACCTCATGAGAGACATGCTTAGAGAAGTGCAAGGGGCAGCTCCCAATCCCGGAGTTGGTGCTGGCCCAGTAGTGCAGGCGCCTAGGGTCGATTTCACCAAGTTTTGCAAGGATTACACTAACCTTGGTGGGAAGCCATTCCACGGGACGGAGTCGTCCACAGATGTTCAGGATTGGATGGATAGTTGTGACCGTATCTTCGATGACTTGGGTCTTGAAGATGCGATGAAGAGAAGGCTAGCGTCTCGTCAGCTGCAAGGGCGAGCGATGAATTGGTGGAATGCCATTAGAACAGCTACTCCAGAGGACCAGGCTACTTGGGTTTAGTTCAAGGCTCGCTTTAGCGAGAAGTTTATTCCAGCTGCCCAGAAGTCAGTATTGTTCAAGAGGTTCTTAGAACTCAAGTAGAACGGAAGGGCAGTTTCTGACTATATTGCTGAGTTCGACACTTTGTCGAAGTATGGGCTATCTCTTATTGATACTCCTGAGAAGAAGAATGAGAAGTTCATTACTGGTTTGGATGGATACTTGGGGGAAAGGCTTATCAATCACATCGATGAGACTTTTGAATCGATCGTGGGGAAAGCTTTGAGATCAGAGAGTCTTTACCCTAAGTCAAAGACTGGGGCTGCATCTGCAGAACGGCCAAAGCCGCAAGCAGGCAGTGGAGGCAAGAATAATTCTCAGAATAAGAGGAAGCAAGACCAATCTAAAGGTGGCCAGAAAAAGAGCAAGAAAGATGTTGAGTGCTTCAGCTGTGGCAAGAAGGGCCATTATGCTAAAGATTGTCGGGCCAAGCCAGCGGATAAGAAGTGCTTCAACTGTGGTCAAGTGGGACATTTCAAGGATAAGTGTCCGCAACCTCTTAAGGAGAAGCAGATTGTGAAAGCATATGCTATTGATGTTGTTCCTTCTTCGTCGAATGCCCCAACTGCGGCGGAGAAAGGAAAGAATGTTGTTATTCAAGGTATGCTTTCTATTTATGATGTACCAGTTCGAGTTTTGTTTGATACTGGGGCTTCCCGTTCCTTCATATCTAGTGATAGTCGATAGACCAATGGTTGTGACGAACCCGATTGGTGGTTCGACTAGCCTTAGTATGATTTGCAGAAATTTGGTCTTATCGAGTCATGGATGTATGTTTGTATGTGATTGCTTTGTTTTGGGCTTTACTGGGTATGGCATTATATTGGGAGTCGATTGGCTCCAAAGATACGGGTTGGTGGTAGACTGTGAGGGCTTTTTGGTGATAGTGAGGGCGGATGATGGGCGGAGGGTAGTGTTTGGTAGTCTACCTAGTGATGGGGTTATGGCTAGTTTTGTAAATTCCCTCGACATCCCTTAGGATGAGTTGTCAGATGTGCCCGTGGTTGGCCAGTATCCGGACGTCTTCGAGGAGGTGAACGGGCTTCCACCACACCGAGAGATTGAGTTCCGTATTGATTTAGTGAAAGATGCCAGACCTATAATGATGCCACTTCGTCGCATGGCACCAAGGGAGCAGCGAGAGATCGGGGTGCAAGTCAGTAATCTTTTGAAGAAGGGATTTATTAGAAGGAGTGTCTCCGAGTGGGGAGCACCAGTTGTGTTTGCCACTAAGGCAGATGGTTCCCTTCGTTTGTGTGTGGACTATCGCGAGTTGAATAAGGTGACGAGGAAGAATAAGTATCCTCTACCACGGATAGATGATTTGTTTGATCAGCTGGAAGGAGCAAGAGTGTTCTCCTAGTTGGACCTCGCGACAGGATTTCATCAGCTTCGAGAAGCAGACGAGAGTGCTTCGAAAACAGCATTTAGGACGCCGTCCAGATTTTATGAGTGGTTGGTCATGCCATTTGGATTGACCAATGCACCAGCCTATTTTGTGGATCTTATGAATCGAGTATTCAGAGATCAGTTGAATAAGTTTGTTCTTGTGTTTGTTGATGATACCCTTGTTTACTCAAGGACAGAGGAGGAACACAAGGGGCACTTGAGGATAGTGATGGAGGTGTTGAGGAAACACCAATTGAAAGCGAAATTCTCTAAGTGTCACTTTTGGAGAAGGGAAGTGAGATTCTTTGGTCATGTTGTTTCCGAGAGTGGTATTGCCGTGGACCCTGCGAAGGTGGCTACGGTACAGGATTGGCCTACACCCAAGAATGGACAGATGTAAGAAGTTTCTTGGGATTAGCTGGATATTATCGTAAGTTTATCCAGGACTTCTCCAAGATAGCAGCACCGTTGACTCAATTTACTAAGAAGAATCGGTCCTTCGTCTGGGACAGAGTGTGTGAGGATGCCTTCAAGAGTCTAAAAGAGAAGTTGATGCGTGCGCCAGTGTTAGTCATTCCTAAAGGGAATGAAGAGATGACGGTATACATGGATGCTTGTGGTACCGGACTGGGTGCTGCATTGATGCAAGGAGGTAGGGTTGTAGCTTATGCTAGTCGACAGCTAAAGCCGCATGAGAAGAAGTATCCTACCCATGATTTGGAATTAGTAGCGATCGTGTTTGCGCTAAAGATGTGGAGACACTATCTCTTGGGAGAAAGATTTGAGTTGTTTACTGATCATAAATCGTTAAAGTATCTTTTCTCTCAGAAGGATCTGAATCTCCGTCAACAGAGATGGTTAGAGTTCTTGGATTCGTATGATTTTGATATCGCATACACGCCTGGGAAAGGTAATGCGGTAGCCGATGCCTTGAGTAGGAGACATGCCAGTTTAGGGGCTATGTTTCTTGAGTGGAAGCAACTGGAGTATATCGCGGGGTTTGATTTCAGACCAAAGTGCAAATTGGATCTAGTCATGCTAGCTAGTTTGGCGATCAGACCCACTTTGATAGAGCGGATTGGTTCCAGCCAGAGGGACGACCCTAATCTATTGGAAATCATCTCCAAGTTAGAGATGAACATCGACGGTGAGGAGATGAATGTGTATGGGCTTGATCGAGATGGATGGCTTCGGAAGAATGGAAGACTAGTTGTGCCCAATGTGAATGGTTTGAGGGATGAAGTGCTTAGAGAATGTCATCACTCAAAACTGACTATACATCCCGGTGGTAATAAGATGTATCGAGACATGAAGCAGACTTACTACTGGGAAGGGATGAAAAGAGACGTTGGGAGGTTTATATCCAAATGCATGAATTGCCAGCTAGTTAAAGCCGAGCAAAAGAAGCCTAGTGGGTTGTTGCAACCATTAGAAATTCCCGAATGGAAATGGGAGCAAGTCTTGATGGATTTCATCGATGGTTTACCAAGGACTAGATCGGGATATGATAGCATTTGGGTAATTGTGGATCGATTGACTAAAAGTGCAAGATCTATACCAATCAAATCGACCAGAACGGCAGCTAAGTTAGCAGAATTGTATATGAAGTGGGTAGTGAGATTTCATGGAGTACCAAAAAGCATTGTGAGTGACCGAGACCCGTTGTTCACTAGTGGGTTTTGGAAGAGCTTACAATAGGCTCTAGGGTCAGGATTACATCTCAGTACCGCATATCATCCTCAGACCGACGGTCAGACGGAGAGGGTGAATCGTATATTGGAAGATCTCTTGAGAGTTTGTATGTTGGATTTTGGTGGATCATGGGATGACCATTTGCATCTAGTAGATTTTGCATATAATAATAGCTACCAATCCAGTATCGGTATGGCTCCATATGAAGCTTTGTACGGAAGACCGTGCAACTCACCATCATGTTGGATAGAGACTGGCGAGAAGTTTGTGCTTGGACCAGATGTGGTGAGGGAAACTTCCGATAAGATCAAGATCATTCAACAACGAATGAAAGCTTCCCAAGATAGGCAGAAGAGTTATGTTGATAAGAGGAGAAGAGATTTAAAATTCTCCTTTGGTGACTTGGTGTTTGTCAAGATTTCTCCATTGAAAAGCGTGATACGATTTGGCAGGAGAGGCAAATTAGCACCAAGATTTGTTGGCCCATTCCCTGTTCTTGAATTAGTCGGGAATTTGGTATATAGAGTTGGCTTACCAGAGAAGATGGTGGGAGTTCACAATGTATTACATGTTTCCCAACTAAGGAAGTTCGTTCACGACTCATATATGACTATTTCACTTGATCATTTAGAGGACTTCGAAGTAGAACCCGAGGCGGTTGGGAACCGCAAGCCGACTCGTATTGTGGGGCAAGATACGAAGCAACTTCGAAGGAAGGTGGTGAAGCTAGTCAAGGTTCAATGGGGCGAGAGCAAGAATGATTGTACTTGGGAAACAGAGGAGAGCATTAGGAAGGCGTATCCAGAACTCTTTGCCTGGTAAGACTGACTTCATAATTTAGTTATTCCGCATGCTAGGATAGACTTGCCTTACTTGTTTTTCATGTTTGATTGTTGTTTTATGGTTGATAGGCATGCGGGAACCTTTGTGTGTGTGTTTTGATTACGGAATTTCGGGGGCGAAATTTCTTAAGGGGGGGAGAGTGTAACGACCCGTATCCTACGCATCGGAGGATTGTAGAATATTTATTTCTTTCCTATATGAATGGTCATGTAACTTTGGGAAACATCTATTAGAGTCATTTCCCATGTTCATGATTTTTGTCGATTTTTAAATGACCATTTTGCCCCTAGTTGGTACTGTTTTGGCCATAACTTTTGATAGGAAAGGAATTTTGACCTGAAACCACTTCCATTGGATTCGTTTGATGGTTTACCTTTCCGTAGAGTTGCCATAATAGCCGAACGGACTTACCGTTTGGGATATATGGCTGAAATAAGGTTTGGAGGGTGAAAAACTGCTTAACCGGGCCAAATCGGGTGATTAGTGAGTAGGCCCATAACCTATTTCGGGATTGGGGTTATGGGAAGGCTGAAATGAGATGGAGAATCATTCCATTTCAGTTTTCTAGCCTCCACTTATCACCAAGAAACCCTAAAAATGGCCTCCAACCTCTAAATCACCTCCAAATCATCTTTTGGTCAAGGATTAAGCTTAGCAACATCTAATCAAGGGAGATCTACACCAAACCAACATTGGAGCTGCTGTTTAGTATTGGGATTTGCATCAAATCAGAAATTTATTTCAGATCTTAGTTTATTTGTGGCTAAGGTGAGTGATTTGCATAATTTTTCACTAATTATGGCTAATTAAGGGTAATTAGTGTTAATTAGCGAATTTAAACATGATAAAATTCTAGAAAAATGTTCATAAATTCCTAAATGATGTTTTAGACCTATTATATGAATTTGGGTTAATTTGGTTAAGTTTTGCTAATCCTATCACTAGTTTCACCTAAACATGCTTGAGGGGAAATATTGGGGTTTTGGGTATGTTTGATCCATTTTAACCTATCATATTGATGTTTTGATGTTTATGGTTGATTATGCATGTTGTTATGGCTGTATGATATGCTTTGTGATTGATTTCAATAGTTAGAATGGTCGAAAACGTCGTCGAATGGCGTAAACACTTGCTGGAACAGTTTCAGAAAGCAGTGCAGGTTTCGGATCGGATCGGATATGGGGGCTCGGATCGGATATGTTGAACTGGGCAAGGGATTCGATCGGATCGGAACCTGACACTTGAGAAAAGTGGCAAAAAGGAAGGCCACGCTAACTGAACTGGTATCGGATCGGACAAAGGAGAAGCGATCGGATCGGATAAAGAAGGAAGGATCGGATCGGAGTACGTGAAGAATGAGGGAGCGGATCGGAACGGAAGCACGAACTGGAGGGGAGAAGACACCCGACCTGACCTGAAGAAAGATACCCAAACTGACGCGATGGAGTGGACCCGACCCGAACCGCTACACAGGAAGACCCGAACTGATGCAACATAGACACCCGACCCGAACCGATGGTTTGAAGAGAACCCGACCCGACCAAGTATTGACCAATAACCCGAGATGCAAAGGTAGTCCAATATGGGAAGTTAGAGCTCAGGATCCAGTTGGGAACCGATGAGTTCACTTCATGGTTGGGCTTTGCTGCGGGACGTGTGCTAAGGAGTTGTCGACGTTCATAACTTCGATTCACCGCTGAAAATGAATGATGGGCTACTTATCAGTGCAGTAGAGTCATTGCGACTCGAGGGGCAAGGTGATGGTAGCAAGACTACGTTATCAGTGCAGTAGAGTCATTATGACTTGAGGGGTAAGGTGACGCGTAGTAAGACTATGAGCCAGCGCAGATGGGGTGAATAACTCCATGGGGAAAGTGGACATAGTAAAGGATTGGTAAGACTATGAGCCAGCGCAGATGGGGTGAATAACTCCATGGGGCAAGTGGACATAGTAAGGATTGGTAAGGCTATGAGCCAGCGCAGATGGGGTGAATAACTCCATGGGGCAAGTGGACATAGCGAAGGATTAGTGGCTACGTTATCAGTGCAGTGAAGCCATTTTATGACTTCATGGGGCAAAGTGATCGTAGCAAGGGTGGGTGATCGAAGTGGTGAATATCGTATGCTTTACGCACTGAGTGAGAGATGTGAGGATAGATGTTATGTTTGATTGTTTGCCATCACTATGACATGCACACCTCCCCTACCTCCGTATCTTTATACCGTTTGATATGGTACCTTAGAGTGTTGTACAGTATGTAGTGCTAACTCTTTGGTTGCATCTCCAGGTTCAGGTATGTTTTAGTCTACCTATTATTGTTCACTTTAGATGCTTATCGCTCATACCAGGCTTTATGTCTGACCCAGAGTTTTATGTCTCCTCTTATTACTCTGGGTGCTCACACGAGCAGACTATAGACAGGTTAGCTGGTGATGCGCGAGTAGCTGATTCGGAGGCGGGCCGGAGGCTTCCACGTATGATATATATATACACATTCTCCCTGTGTCGTTGGTGGTCGCTACTTGGGCATTAGTAGTGTACCTCCTTTATCTTGCTTTTGCTTTGAGACAGTTTGAAAAGTTGTAATAAGCTATATTTTGGATTTCCGCTGCTATGATGCTTAGTTCTGGTTTTTAGCTTATGCACTATCTCTCCTGTTTATGTCAAGTATGTTATTATTATATTTTGTTCTATGCGCTGTGAGACATTCTACAGGTTCTTTGTATGTTCATTTCCTTCTTCCCTTTCCTTCTGACGACCCGTTTCGTGCTAACTGGACATGTGTACAACGCACCTTTGGAGTAAATGTCGGTTGGTGCGGGGCGGGCCGTCACAGAGGGGCTGAAATCTTAGCGAAGTCCTTAATGAACTTCCTGTAGTAGCTCGCCAAACCGAGAAAGCTCCTCACCTCCGTTGCATTCTTAGGAATTTTCCAGTCTTGTACCGCAACTACCTTTGCGGGGTCCATGGCTATGCCTTGCTTAGAAACTACATGTCCAAGGAACTGAACTTCCTTCTCCAAAAATGGCATTTGGAGAACTTAGCCTTTAACTGGTGTGCTCTAAGTGTTTCCATGACTTCCTTGAGATGTCTAGCATGCTCTTCTTCATCTTTTGAGAAGATCAAAATATCATCCACGAAAATCACCACAAACTTGTTATGGAACTCCCGAAACACCCTACTCATCAAATCAACAAAGTATGCAGGTGCATTCGTTAACCCAAACGGCATGACGAGCCATTCGAAGAACCCATTTGGAGCCCAAAACGCAGTTTTGTCAATGCTATCCTCAGCCACTCTAAGCTGATGGAATCCTGTGGCTAGATCGAGTTGAGAGAAAACAGATGCTCCCACAAGTTGGTCAAACAAATTGTCGATTCTTGGTAGTGGGTGCCTATTCTTCTTTGTTAGCTTGTTTAACTCACGATAATCTACGCATAGACGAAGTGATCCATCCACCTTAGTAGCGAATACCACCGGAGCAACCCATTCAGAAATGATTCGCCTTATGAAATTTTTCTCAAGCAACTCATTAACTTGTTTTCTGAGCTCTCTTCTTTCTTGCGGGGCCATGTGCCTAACGGGCAATGAAACTGGCTTGGCATTATCAACAAGATAAATTCGAAAGTCCATCTCGCATTTAGGAGGTAACCCCCTCACTTCATCAAAGACATCTGGATATTCTCGGACCACTCTTACAGATTGCAAATTATCGTCGGACGAGTCAACGGATTCAAGATAACACAACATGATCGGACCCTTAGGGTTACAAGAAATTTCAACGGTATTAGCATGGCGAGTCATGAGCCTCACTACCCTTTGTTCACAATCAAGAATGGCTCCATAATCGGACAGCCAATCCATTCCTAGGATCAAACCGTATCCCATAAATCCGAGAACATAAGCATTACACGTGAATTCTACGCTTAGGATAGAGATCCTCAAATCCACACACATCATAGATAAATGGGCGGAGCCCCCAATTGGATTTGAAACTATAACGAGATCCTCAACCAGACTAGTACTTAGGTGTAGATTTTCAACAATTTCAGAAGAAATAAAAGTAGGCGATGCGCCAGAGTCAAATAAGGTTCGAACAGGAAAGTCAGAAATGTAAACAAGGCTTTCTACGGAAATATTACTACCTCGGTTAAGAGCTGGAGTGGTGTTGAGAGCATGCAACTGCCCTCCAGAAGTTCCTGCTCGCTGGATCTGCCCTTGCCCCTGTCCTTGCTTCTTAGGGTAATCCTTGCTGATGTGTCCAGTATCTCCACAATGGAAGCATTCACCAAACTTCCTCTTCTTCTTTCTACAGTCTTTAGCTAGATGTCCAGTAATACCACAGAAGTTGCACTTCCTCGTCTCACGTGGTTTGTTGATGCTCTTGTCATTCTTGTTATTCTTGTTGCCCCCTTTCTTGAAGTCAGCTTTCTTATTCTGAGTCTCAGTAGGCTTAACCTCGTTCTTGCTATTCTTGTCTTCCTCATGAAGTAGATCCATATCCACCAAGCTTTCAAAGGTCACCCCCATAGGTATATAAGTTATGGCCAAACTGTGTAGTGGCTCGTTCAATCCTCGAGCAAAGCGTACAGCCTTCTTCCGGGCTGTGTTGACCAAATCCAAACCGAACCGAGCAAGCTGATTAAACTTATTCACGTATTCCCTAACAGACATGTCCCCTTGCTTGTGTGCTAGGAACCTCTCCATCTGAAGGTTCTCTTCTGCTGACGATAAGAATTTTAGCCTAAACCTCTCTATAAATCTGCCTAAGTCTCAACTGGCCTGGTAGCGTTGGTGACTTCCCATCAAAATGCAGCTTCCTCTTTCAACAACCATGCCGCCAACTGAACTTTCCTATGGTCCTCCATATCAAAGATAACAAACAAGTCTTCAGTCTCCGTTATCCAGTTTCGTGCCTCAACAAATGTTTATGTTCTAACGAAGTTCTTACCGCCCATTGCTTTAAAGTCTTTGCATATTTTGGCAAAGGCGGTACCAGGAGGAGGAGGAACTACGGCCACTGAGGGAGGAGGAGGAGGGAATTCTGCTGGGCCCGCGCCGTTGGCCCTGGCTTCTAAGTACCTTCGGAACCATCCAGGCACGGGTATTCCCTCAGGAAGGTTAAGATAAGCCATGCTGAAAAACGAAAAGAAAAAGATTCAAACGAGAAAACAAAGGAAAGTGATAATGGCTTCTTGGGGAATAGCCTTTTTAAACATAAAACATTTCTTGAAAAATGCTTCTTTATAAATGGTTTTGAAAATAATTTCAGAAGGTTTTTAAAACTTTTGCCCAGCCTGGCAACCTTCTGCTCTGATACCAAATGTAACACCCCATCTCCGCTAGAGTCACTCACAAAGGGAATGCACTAGTTTTGGTGGAGTATTATCTAGGTAAACATAAACAGAGATATCACAAGGCAGAACATAAATAAAGCAGCGGTAGAAATTAAAAACCAACTTTTTTATTACTTTCAAGAAGATGGTCAAAACCTCATATATCCAAGGTACAAATTATTCCATTACATCAAGTTCCCAAATAAAGAAGCATAAAATTAAGATAACAAAAGCAAATTATTCCCCATAAATAGCAGAAGAAGCCATAACATAGCCCAAGACCAAACTGTACATGACCTGTCAGAAAGCAAGCTAAATCCAAGCTAAGAGCTAGTGTTTCCTCCCTGAGAACAAGGGGGGAATGAAAGAAAAAAGAGGTGAAAGAAAAAGGGTCAGTCATAAAGACTGGTAAGCCCTAGTGACTTTCAGTATGAAAACTAGTAAAGGTAACATGATATGTGAAAACTAGAATTAGACATAAGGGTGATAACAGAACTGGTAGGATAATTAAGATAACAGGATAAGTCATGTCTAGCATCGCATATTCGAGATTCGTTGTACCAACTGTACTAGTGTTCTAACCCATGTCAAGTATTAATCATGAAATGATCCCTTGGCCCAATATCATGAAGAGACCCTTTACGGGGTCCTACGGTACGATCTACTAATCGATCGGCTCCCTACAAGTTCTAGCTCGTCATGTGTCTGTGTCATACGGCCATATCCTGAAATGTAGTTACCAGTGCTAGGTCCACCATAGGGTGTATCAAGTCATATGGTGCCAACCACCGAACGAATCAAGCACGCACAGTGTAAATCTACGGGTGCCCAATGCCTGCTTTTTGAACTCCGGACTACGTGCACGACCATAGTCCGCCTGAACCTACAATGGCGCACCTACTCAGCCGTCGTTCTGGTCGCTTACAATCAGCCCAGTAATCGTGCCCCACCCTGCCTAGTCCCAGGGTATCGTGATACATCTAAGTGGGTTACTGCTGAAAAGGACCACATAACTAGGGTTTCTAATGGGTTAAGTGTTGTCATTCAAATTTATGACTTAACCCTATCCAAATCATGTATCAAGTTGGTTAAGTGTATTCTAGCGGTTCATGACTTAACCCTATCAAATCATCGTGTCAAGTTGGTTAAGTATATTCAAGTGGTTCATGACTTAACCCTATCATGTGGCATTAATTCATTAATGCACCCTAACCTCTCACATTAGACTAACTGTTGTGGTCACTGGATTTGTCGGGCAGTTCCGGGCAGATTTACACCACAACATAGTCTAACCTCGGGTTTTTCGTGCGATATGACCAACTATCCACATTGGATCCTATTGTTTGCAGTTACTAGATTTGTCGGGCGGTTCCGAGCAGATTTACATTGCAAACTCAACCCAACCTCGAGTTGGCCATTTTCAAGTTTATCTAATTGTCATGCCCACGTTCAAGTTTTCATGTCAAAATTCATGTCCAGTTTTCATGTCAAATCGTGTCAAATTCATGTCCATATCCAGGTTCAAGTTATAACAACGTTCATGTTCAAAGACAATTCATGTTTTACCTAATCTACCCAAATCGTATTCCCATCGCACGTAAGCTCGAATCGATACAAATAAATCTAATTAGGGAATAACATAAGAAGGGACGGGTATAAGGTGGAAAAAGTGATTACTAGCATAGCACGGTATGACTTGAGATAAATGATTATAACATTACTGGCATATGGAATATTGGCCTCAAACATAAAGATTCCAAATCTAACAAAATAAGGTACTAGTCAAGATAACAATTGTCAAAAGGTGATAATATAGTCATAGTAACGATTGACATAAGGTGATAGTATAGTCATGATAGCGATTGACATAAGGTGATAGTCATTAACTTGTGACTAATAGCAGATTCAACATGATAATATGAGGGGTTTTTCTTTTTGATTTACAACATGAATAGGCCCCAAATCAATGTCATAGTAATATCCAAGAGTCAAGATCCAAGATGAACAAGAATGGATGTAAAACAGTCATCATACATAGGCCTAATTTCAATTTACATCATATTCATATTACATTTACAATTTAAATCTAAAATTAACTGGGGCTTACAGATTGTGGTTCGAGAATTAGAAAAAGAGAGTCAATGTTGAATCTTTATATGCTTAGTCAAGTCCTAACAGAAATCACCAAATCAGCAATTCTCGTAACGCAGTCTCAACGTAGAAGAAGTAGTCCCTTTCTCAAACATTTCAACCTAAATTAGAGCAGCATAAGGTCAGAAAGAATTTTATGTAGAGAGAGTAGTGTTAGGGGCTGTATTTATAGGATCAGGTCAACGAATGTGGACAGAAATGAGGCCAGATACGTCAAAGTGAATCCAGCTTCAAAAGTGGGCTCGGCCACCAGGTCGACCCCCAGGTCGACACTATGGTCGACCTGGTCCTGGGCAGGTCGACTACATAGTCGACCCCCAGGTCGACCTGGTCCCGGGCGGGAGATTTCCCGCCCAGTCCATTCTGAGTTTGAATTTCGAAATTTGAATTCGAATTGAGCTGATTTTGAACTTGAAAACTTCTGAAAACTTCAAAAGGTCATAACTTGGTCATACGGACTCCAATTTTCGAAAACTCGGACTCGTTTCCAAGCAGAATTTCAAGACGAACGCAATGGCGTAACCTGTTTCCCTTGATTCTTATTTAAAAATTAATTCTTCCTTGATTTATGGTTATTACACGTTATAAAAACTAGGGTTGTTACACTAGTAAAGCTTGTTATCATCTATAACGACTAACAGAAAATTGAATAAACACCAAGATTTATTTGTACTTCAAATTAGGGTCATGTGTTTGAATAATACGGTGAATTCTTCAATTAGAAAAAAACCATAAATTCTTTATTAGCCTTTGGGTCGACAGTTAAAGTCTTAGTTAAAGATTTACAGAAAATCTCATTAACTAGAGTTAGCCCCAATCAAATTGCTAATAAACTTAGAAGTTTACTTAAAAGATCTAGCAACTTTTTATAGTTAGAAGAATCTAGGAAAGTTTTCTAAAATTCTCCGTCAAATTTTGGGAAATAAAAACATCAAAGAGTGTCAAAGTACAACAAGAAACTCATCCAAAAAATATTTAAAGCATCGTGTAATTGACTAGAGATCATCTAAAAGCATTAGGAAAATGTTTCTAGAAACCAGAAAGTCATTTCGAATGTGAATTCCAAAAAACTATGCAATAGTTGGAGATAAATATATAATCTAGAAATTCATAGAAATTCGATATTCACCAATGATTTCCAAACAATGAGCATACCAGATCAAAACAGCGGTAAAGTAAAGACGAAAGTAAGAGTTACAAAATAAGAAGCTCCTAGTCTACAAAATCAAACCAAGCCTAAATTTATTAGAAATGACCGAAACTAAAATTCATTAAACCAATCCAAAAAAAAAATCAGTAGATGGAAATACCAGCAATATGAATCAAAAGATTCAAAGCCTTATTCAAAATTATCTATATGCGTCATATGATCATCTAAAATCATCAAAAATATACTTCTTGAATTTAGAAAGCTATGAAGAAATTAGGAAATCATACAATAAACGGGAAATAAGGTAGTAACCTGGTAACTCATAAAATAGAAAAATAAATTTCATCCAAAATTTCCAACTCATGGGAAAAATACATTAAATTCATGATAAGGTAATGATAAGAAGTATGAATCTTGAAATTGGAAATCTATAATCCAAAGAAACAAGTTTAATCAAAAAGAAATCACTAGAAATGGTACAAAGAGATTAGGGATCATAGTATAAAAAACTCAAGGGAAATCATTAAGTGAATATCTCAATCATTTGTTTAAAAATGAAATAAACCAAAAATTCAACATGAAAAATATTAAAGTAGTATGTGATTAGAAACCATCCATATGGTACTGAGAAATTCCCACCTCAAGGAAAACTAACAATCTGAGGTATTAAGAAGAATAAAAATTCATCTATAACTGCTAACTTAAGAATAACGCAAACGAAGGAAGCAATAATCTTTAAATTAGAAATTTCTAATGTAAAAAAATGAAGTAGTTAGAAAACTTATAGGAAATCATAGTGGAATTAGAAATTGCAGTCTAAACGAATCGAGCGAATCCATTAAGTGTAAATACCAGCAATCCATCAACCAATGAAACAAATTGGAAATTCTTTCAATAAAGCAGGGAAATTCACCAAAAGTCAATGAAATGAAATGAATGTTAGATAACTTTTTCGACTGTACCGATCTAATCTGGTTAAGGCCTCCAAGGACAAGTTCATTCACAATAAAATCAAAGTTTTAACCAATTAAACTTGCTCAAAGAGAAAGTCGGGCCGATCTAACCAAGGTAAGTCGTCCGGTTATCGACCCAATCTGGTCAAGGCCATGTTGACCTTGTTTGCTCGAAGAGAAATCCTAGGATTAATCTGGTCATCTCTTTTAAGACAAATGATCTGCCTGATATATTTTTACTGGAGCATTGGTTTGTTGAAAAAATTCGTAATATTGTAGGCTACAAGAAAGTGAAAGGCATTAATAGTGTTGATAATTGGCTAAATCATAGAAAGAATTACTGAAGCATATAATATGGATACCTTTATATATATTTCTAAAATAAAGTAAGCTTTTTAATTAGTTGTCTAACTATTCAGTAGGGTTTCCATTCGATTGTCTAGATATTCAAGAACTTAACAATAGTTCCATTTTAGAGGTGCTGTAAATGGAATACAGGTTCTGAAAATGTTTGTTTCTTTTGCAAATCAGAAGTTGAAAGCTCCATACATATATTTTTTGATTGTCCATTTTCCCAGTACATTTGGTTTAATGCCAAATGTATTTATCAATCTGTCCCCACTATTGATATTAGAAACATTATTGATTGCATTCTAAAATCAATTAAGCCCAAGTCCATTAGTTTTAAAAAAGGATGTGCAAGGTTAACCGCTATGACTTATTATATTTGGAAAGAAAGAAACTAGAGACTTCACATAAGTAAGGAAACAAACTATAACCAGTTATGGAGATGCATAAGAGATGAATGCAACATTATTATGAGTAAAGCCAACAGATTTAAAAAAGATTGCACTCATAATCAAGCCATGTATAGTAAACATGCAAGCTATGATAAACAAGTTGAAGATTTCATACTCAATGGCAAACATAGATTCAGCAGTCTTGCTTCTCACAAAATGGATAGCAGGAATCAAGTAGGGCTTTCTGATTTCCTTCCTGGTGATAACAACTCCTTCCTCTACAATAGTCATTATTGTAAGGGAAGTAAACAGGGCATTATTACTAATAATGTTGCTAATAACAGTAATTGGAATAGTAACTTGCTTTGGTTACCTAATGCAAAGGGCAGTAGATGTCAAACATCCAGCTGTGATCCAGTAAACCCTACTGATATTCATAGAAGTTTCAAAGATAAATCTTATGGATTATTAGGAAAGCTCAATGATCTTAGAGGAATGGCTGAGCACCCTGACTTCCATCCTAGAGAACTTAACCCTAATCTCGACAACACACTAACCTTAAAGGGATGTAAACAGGTTATAATTAATAATAATGCATTTTATTGTAATAAAATAGATTGTAATGCAAATTTCTTACATGTTGCAGAGATGAAGGGAAACATTACAACCAGTAGTGATCCAGAGTACTAGCCTCCTCTAAAAATCAAAAAGGAAAAAATTCACATCATTTTCTACTCAAAGTAGGCAGTAATTACTATAAAAGGAAGCTAAATGATCGGATATATCACTTATCTTGCTAGAATAGTGGAGAGAGCAGTGGCCAAGGGAAGATCGAGGATGCTCAGAGCTCAGAGAGACAAAGAAACACTAGAGACAACACATTAAGTACAGAGAAGCTTAGATCTAAGAGTCTAACAACGATTGAAGATCGTGCTAGGGTTAGAGATGAGATAGGTAACTCTAATCAGCTCCATGGCAGGAGCAAGGAAGATGAAAGCTTCATATAGAAGCCACCGTGAAGTTTTCTCATTATTCGAGAGAAGTCAGTTGATTCTCTCCCGTGATCCGCCAATTTTTCTATCTTTTTTGGAGAGATTGTATATCAGTGTTTGAAGTCGGCTAGGGTTTAATCCCTGTCTTATATGTTTGTGAGCATCGGGTTTTACTTCAGCAGAAACTTATGGGCCTCGAGCCATCTGTTTTTTGCTTTTTCAAATAAAAAAACAATGGTTCCGTTTATTCATTACGCTTATCCAGATGTCTAACGGACCAATATGGTTGTTTTGTTTAATCATTTATTTATTCGACCATTTAGCTAAGTAGTTATGTTCAGTTTTAGATTACTCGACTGATAAGATCTGCTTAACATTATTCCAACCTTAAGCTGTAATAAAGATGATCATGCATGACATCTTTTACTACTATTATTGCTGAAGATTTCTTCCTTGTAGAAGAACTATGCTAATCCATGTAATCAGATGGAATCAGATTTATCTGTTGTAGAAACACCATTAGTTCTTTTCAAGCATAGAAAGTATTGATTCTTACTCGATCTCTAATTCCCTTTATACGGACTTCGATTTACATATTCATTTGATGACATTATTATAGAATTCACATGTCTACTGCAAGGAATCTTTCCTTTCTCAGGTTATCAGTGTAATAATTTGATTATCCTTTATTTACTTAGAAGATATCCTTTTTCTTCGGGTATAATGTCATGATTGACCTTCGTTTATGAAAATATTATCCCTCTTGTGACTGACGATAATGAAGTGAATGACTTCCGTCTGTAACAACCCTAAATTTTAGTTAGATTAATTAACTAAAGAACAAATCAAATAATAAAATAAGTTTACAAAATCGTTAGAATTTAGCTATGGGAGTGGCACTATTGTATCCATGGTAAAATTTTATTTATTAACATATAGAGTTAGTAAATTCAGAGCTAATATGAAGAAGTTACAAAAGAAACAAGTTATAAGAATAATATAGAAATGAATAAAAGGAAGAAAGATTTTAAATAAATTATTTACAAATGATAGAATTTGGCTATTTGACATTTTCCATTGTATTCGTTGCGATTTTCAAGGTCATTTTCATGTATAACTTATCAAAATATGAGTTCATATGAAGGAGATATCGCAGAAACAAGTTCATATATACATACATATATATATATACACACACACACACCCTAACACTAAGGGTCGATCCAAACGGTTATATGGGTTAACCCACATAAGGATTTGAGCGAATTTCGCGTAAGTGGCCGAAATGAAAATTTTGAAGTATCGACTAACGTGGCCTTTTCCTATTGAATGAAATTTAAATATGAGCATACTTGGCGTTTTCCTATTGTTTGAGTAACTTGTTCGAACCTTATTAAATATAGACATCTAACGGTTTGAGACCCATGGGTCATGGTTTGTTTTAGGTATCTCATGACACTCTTTATAGCATGTCGATGCTCTATACTAAGTCTAATGGTAAATCATTATAATAATCCTATAACATGGGCAATGTCGGGTCAAATATAATCAGTGGTGTACCGAAAGCTGCCAATGATGCTCGCATAATCAGACTGTCTTACACCTTCAGCAGTGTTCTTAAATAGATGTACACTAGGATTATATGGTTTACATGTAGGTTTACAATCAAAGTCATTGTGTTTCTTTAGAATCTTCTCGATATAGTGAAACTGATCCAAAGAAAGTCCCTTTTCAAGCCTAGTAATCTTAATACTAAGGATTGCACTTCCTCACCTAGATCTTTCATATTGAAATTGGCACTTAACAAAGAATCAACCATATTTATGGCATGAATTTTTGACCCAAAAATAAGTAGGTCATCCACATACGAACATATAATAGTACAAATGTCAATCTCAGTTTTATAACAAATGCATTTGTCACTTTCATTAACTTTAAAACCATGTGAGATTATTAAGTTATCAAATTTTTCCAGCCATTGCTTAGGTGATCGTGTTGAACCAGATAATAATTTATCTAATTTGTAAACTTTATGTTCTTGACCATGAGCTAAAAACCCTTCGGGTTAGTCCACATAAATTTCCTCTTCCAATTCACCATTTAAAATGCAGTTTTAACATCCATTTGGTGTATTATTAAGTTATGAATAAATGCTAGTGAAACTAGTACTCGAATGAATGTAACTATGGTTACAGGTTAATAGAGGTCAAAAAATTGTACAGTTTCTCTTTGCTTAAAAAATTTAATTAATACACGTGCTTTATATTTATCAACTATGGCATCAGGTTCAATTTTTTTTAAGTACCCATTCAAAACCTATAGACTGACATCTAGATGGTAAATCACTAAGTGTCAACTCTTATTGGATTCAAAAGAATCCATCTCTCATTATTAATAGCCTCTTGCCAATATTCGGTATCTAAGGAAGATAATGCGTCTTGGAGGTTTAAGGGATCATCCTCTATTGTAAAACCACAAAAATATGAATTAAAATGCTTTGTTATTCTTACTCATTTACTTCTTCTTGTTTCATTTTCAAGATTTTCATCAAGTTCTTTTCTAATAAGCATACAGTTACATGATATTCCCCACTATTCCTTAATAAAGGAAATTTTGATTCATAAAAAATATCATCGTTATTTTCAATTATATTATGTTTATTGAGGTCATAGGGTCTACCTGCTAATTCAATTCCCTTAGTGTTTGGAATACGTACATACCACATATGCCAAAAATCCCTAAGTCCTAAAATAAGACACATTTGACTTATTATTTCTTAAGATTTCGAAATAGTACGTTATTCATTTTACCAACACAAAGTTGAAATATTTTTCTTCTACAATTAGGAATTCCATTTATTCAAAAGGTTAAAAAAATCATGCCAATATCCTACATTACAAATGTCATTCTATATTCAATTAATGCCGCTTTTAATTAATAATATTTTCAAATGTATGCATTCATTATTCAATCAGTGTTTTAAACTTATGCATTCAATCAATGTTATTCATTTAAAAAAACTCATTGATTATATTAAATCTATGTCATTTGAGTAGTTTCATTTCTTATTAAAGATATTTTCCAAAATTTCTTTTGATTAATGTAAAATTTTATCAGTGACATTTTCCAAATCTTATACGTTTAATTAATGTCAATTTATTTTAGCAAAAAAAATTTATTCAACTAATTAATGTCATTTCTCCATGACATTTTGAAAAAACATTATTCATTCAATTAATGTCCATTTATAATAAAGGCATTCTCAAATTTTGCATTCAATTAATGTCAATTTTAGTGACATTTTGAAAAACGATCTTGCACATAATACTTATTGTCCATAAGATGTACAGAAGTGATCAGAACAATCGTCAATAAATGTAATAAAATAGCAATTATTTTTACATATTACTTTAAGTGGTTCAGTTGAATTAATTCTTAAGATTCGAGTCTACCAATAACAAAAATCACATTTTCAAAATAGTAACTTTTGGTGAAAAGTAAATGCAACATTTAAAGTTTATTGTAACATTAAATTCTCTATCAAAATTACTATAATATTTATGACCTGCTAAACATTTCGTTAAATCATATTTACAACCATTTATCATGCTATTAAATGTTTAGTTACAAACATTTATCTTCTAATTAAATATTCTCAAAACTAGAAAGCTAACATTTGAATATTTAATTATTTGCTTTCACACTAATACTTCTTTTTGCAAATTTCATAGATTAGTAAATTATTGATATGTACCTAAATAAGTTATCACAAGATTAAGTTCAAATTCTTTAATGTTTAGTTAAGTATGGATAACTAAATCCATTGTTTTAACACACTAACAGAATATGAGATAACATTTTTGTCTCTAATTGATGACTTGAATATGTAATTATATTTACATTATCTGCTCAATTTTAACCATAATTAAATCAAACTTATTTTATTAAAAATTAATTTCAATGCTTATTGTCTTTTTCAAAGGTCTTTCAATTGATTTTAGAAATTAATCGATCACCCAAATTAAATTTCTATACCATTTCTATTATTTTGGTGTTTTGTTTGGGGAATGTTAATGGTAATCTAATTTTTGTTAAGGAACGGAGTTTAAGGGGAATCCTTCTTGTTTAGTATTTGTTAAGGGGGGATTGGATATTAAAAAAAATAAAAAGAGACCTACCCTTGCCTACATATAACGTGCTAGTAACCCTAACTTTTTAAATCTTTAAACATCGATCGACAAAAACCAGGCTGCTTAAAAACCAAATTAAGTTACATACCTAAACCTACTTCCTCCACCATAGTTCAAACGAAAATGATGAAAAGAAAGCAATCGAATCCCAAATGGTGTAAATTTCGGAATGGTTAGCTCAATTGGTTTTTTTTTTATTTTTTGAAATCGACTATTTGGTGAAGAAGAGGAAAACGGTGAAGGATTAAATTTATACTAATGAAATAATGTTGGGATTATAAGGTTATTATTGGAATTTTTAAATTTTGTTTTTAGGGGGACTAATCTATTTTGTCCCGCCATAACAATTTTAAAATAAATTAGAATTATAACACTCTCATTCAAAACTAGAGTTCAATTAACAATCCCCTTTTGTTTATATATAGGATTTGATATAAAATCATGAAATGGAAGTATTATCTTAAATCATATAATTAATACGTACTCGCTTGAGAGGTTGAGACTAACTGGCGTCAATTGCTATAGATTCAAAAAAATTCTTCTATGATAGCCTAGTCTTCTAAAAAAATTGTGCCTCGATCCGAATATTTGAAATCTGAAGTTGGCAATGTCATTCAAATTTGCATTTGAAGCTACTATTATGTGTAAAACATCTACAAACCTTTGAAAATGATGGTTGTGTTTTGTACCAGGTAACATGCTTGAAGTCATTTTGGCGAACTGCTAAGAGGTGCAAAGTGGTTCTTGAAATTCAATTGTCATCTATGGTATAAAATAACATTTCTACTCTGAAAAATATTGACCTTGTTTGTACTGACAAAATTAATTATGATTTGCACTCTGAAATACAGATCAATATATTTTTAGTTTTGTTGAATGAAGAAGAAAAGAAAGAAATAAAAGAACAATAGTTATTGTGATTTCTCTTCACTATTTACCATTTAAATAAGCAAAAAGTAAATTGTATACATTGCGACTATTGTGCAAATAATTACACTGATGCGTAAGCAATACAAAAAGAGGATCTGGCTTGTTAATTAATTATCAATCACCAACTCAATAAAAAATAACCACTGAACAAAACAAAATAGAAGATAAAAACAAGACACAATGATTAAACATGGTTCATCTATGACTATGTAAGCCAACCCAACAACTATTCTTTTTTTCACTGAAGAAAGAGAGTACAAAAGAGAGCATGAGAGATTACAAAATTATAGGTGGCCAATTGAAGAGGCTACCCTATAATGACTAACTGAATAATCAATTTTGATAAAGACTTGTATGCACTCAAAAATTCTAATTGATCGACAACAAAAATTATGGTGTACTGAAGAAAAGGATAATGGTGGATGCTCTCACACATTCATGCTCCACAAATATAAAGATATAAATAGGCTTCAGGATGAAAGGTATCTTAGAGATGAAAAAAAACAATTTCCTCATTGCCTTGGAATCTTTTGAAATCTACATGATGTGATTGCAATGTAAATGAAAAGAGAGGATGATGATTTATGTTTCCTTCCTTGCATGATTCGCCAAGCCAATCACTTATCTCTTTATATTGCAAAATCAATGAATATACATATTTCACTATTTATGTATCCATTAATTAATAAATTGATTATATTATCAATTAGTTCCCTATCAAAATATACTCTTATATATTTCCACATATAACACAATTAATAGATTGAATCAATTAGCTAATTTCTTTCCCTCTTATCAAATGTTTGAACCACAAATATTCAACACTCCTCCTTGATTAAAATATAACAATCTCTCTATATCACCAAATCTGGAAAAAAAAATTGGGTCTACAGCATCAAGCTCAATGCGAACTACATTTGGTAATATTGCACAAACAGAGCTTCCAAATCTTTCCCAAGCGTAAGAAAGATAGAAAATACCAAAAATTCTTTAGAAAAACAGATGAAGGAGACAAACTTGTAGATACAGAAATCTGAGAGACTAGTGGAGACTTCATAGCGCGCCTCAGCTTCTCCAACTTATATTAAGTGAGGACATGCTCAATGTTATCTACTTCAACCTCCTTTTAAAGAATTTTACTAAAATATTTTTTGTCAATACCAACAGACTCACCAACAAGCTCTGCATCATTCAAAGTATAAGATGAAGAATCATCGCTATAAATATGCTTACCACTAGGAACAACTGAACTAAAATGCCTTTTCTACAACTGAGCTCTACATAGAATCTGAACCTCTAACATCTTCACATCAATGATGGTACCATCGGAAATACTGCTTTCTCTCCGAATATGGAAACAATCCGATGACTCCAAATATGTTTGGAATTTTGTGTCCTCCTAACGTCATCACTTGATAGAGGATCCAAATTCAATAAAGACCTCTCATTAAATATTGCATGCCTACTAGTTAGAATTCTCTTAGTTGTTTGCACCACAACCTATACTTCTTCATTCCTTCTCCATTGTCTAACAAAATGTGCTTTCTTCCTCTAGGCTTCAGCTTATCATTTCTCTTATCTTCTAAGTAAGCTGAACAACCAAACACTTTAAGAAATGAATAATCAACAGGCTCTCTTTTCCATATGTCTTCTGGGATCTTCATATCTATAGCAATAGAACGTGTACGGTTGATGATAAATACTGTGATAAATATCGCTTTTGCCCAAAATCATTCTTCTAGACCAGCAGTCAGTTTCAAGCTCATAGCTCTTTTCCATAATATCGGACATAAACTCTCCGCCACTCCAAAAGAACGCTAATTCATAGAAAAATCTCTAAATACATGCCCGGATGCATAATAGTTAGTGAATTCCTGTGATGCAAATTCACCACTATTGCCAACTCTAAGAACTCTCAGCTGCTTTCCCCACTTCTTTTCAACTAAAGTCTTCCACTTCCGAAATTGGGCAAATATTTCGTCTTTGGCCTTTAAGAAATAGACCGAGACCATACATGAGAAATCATCCACAAATAGGACGAATAATATGGCTCTACCTAAAGATGCAATTGGGGTGGCCCCCACACAAAAGAATGAACATACTCTGGAAACTATGTAGCTCTAGGTCTTCCAACATAAAATGTGGAAAGCTTATTCTTTATAAAAGAACAATCTCCACAATAGCTTGGCTTTAATTGATAATCACCGGCAATTAACCTACGCTTCTTCAATACTTCAAGGCTCTCCTCATCAACATGACCTAAACAAAGGTGTAATAATTGAGTATAATCTGGAACACTACAATCAGTAGAAACTACTTAATCGCCCAAGACTGTCTCTCCATGAAGCATATAAATATCATCGACTCGCACTCCTTTCATCACTACCAAGGAACCCTTTTCCACTCTTAAATTCTTTCCATCTATTATTATCCTCATGCCAACTCTACTCAAAGCTCCAACTGACAACAAACACTTTTACAGCAACGGAACATGTCGAACATTCGTGATTGTTCTAATAACACCATCATGCATCTTAAACCTCACACTTCCAACGCCCGCAACATGACAAGATGTGCCATGCTCCAAATGAACTGCTCTGCCATCAATATTCTCATAATTGACAAAACAGATCCTATCTAGCATCATATGACTTGAAGCTCCAGAATCAATCACCCAACTTATAATCTCTAAAGGTTAAATACCGATTGAAAGAGTGATTTATCACTATCACTTCTTGTTTTCACCAAAAAATGGCTCAAACACCAATGGTACGTGAACCGTACTTCACCAATGTGGTTATAAAATAAATGGAGCCGCAATCAACAAAAGTTAAAAGCAAAAATGTAAGGAAAGTAAAATGGAGACAAGATTTTTAGAGTGGTTCGGCCCTATGCTAGGGCTACGTCCACTATGAAGGTAGCTTGCATTGTCATGACAATGATTATAAGGCATATAAACTCTCTTTGTACATAGATCTTCTCACTTTCACACAATATTATCTCTCACACATATAAATCTCACTTAGATTCATGGAATTCAGCAGGTAAATGATAATATCGGTGCAGAAGAAGGATAAGTCAGCGATGGAGAAGGAGAATGTCTTCGTTTGAGAGAAGGATGGAGGAGAATCGTCAATCTCTTTTCTACTTAGATGATCCTAATAGATGTCATGGCCTAATGGATCAATAATCTTCAAGTGAAGATGATGATGATGGTTGAAATGCTAAGGAATGGTGGAGGAAAGAAATCGATAGCACTTCGTGGTCGCCAAGAGTCGATCCCTTTTTTGGGGGAAGCCATGGCCTATTTTTAAGTGAGCCCCCCGGAAGAAATGATATGAAATTCATATATGCAGGCTACGGGTCGCTTGTCCTATTAATTACTAAAATGTCACCTCCTAGCTGTAGTCAAATGTCGATAGTTGTATCCAGCTGTCCTATGCGAGCGACTTCATAGGAGCAAACGATTGCATAGATCCAAGAAGATTAAATGGGCGGTCAGGCGATTAGTACATAGGTGCCTAGTCAGAGCTTTTGGATTGGTGTACAGGCGACCGGCTGAGCACCAGGTTAAGCTTTTTAATGATTGACCAATAGATGGTATCCGGTTGATGCAGCTATATTTGATTGTAAATGACCGGGCGATCTACATCGTAGTTTGTAGGCGAGCGATCAAGGCTTGTAGATCAAGATGCCAGTGCAACCCTTCAGGAGTTGGTATCTGTTATCTGATTGAAGTATTAGTGATTGATTAAGGAGCGAGCGATTGGGGTTGCAATAAGCATCCACAGGATGCGTGTGCGACTTCAAGTATCTTTGAGTTCCTTACTTAAGAGGCATTGTACAATCGATCCGGATAGTATGAACGAACGATTGTAGAATGGAATATGCGATCGAAACCAATTTTCCTCCTTGGTTTGGATGACCGACCTCTTTTAATATAGGAATGTGTGACTAAGAAGAAGTAGAAGACCGAGCGACCTCATATTGTATTGGAGCTATACTGTCCTTCAGTCTTGGTCTGCTTGTATGACCCCTCTACATGGTCAACTTATACCTGACCACGTTATGATGGGCAAACGACTCGAATGGTCTGATGAACAGAGCGAGCTATGTTTATGTACGAGCAGTCTCCCAAGGTGTTCAAGCCGTGTTGCGCCTGTGTTTCCTGATGTTCGGATGACTTTGTTTGAAACAGATGACCGACCCTCGCCCCCATGCTCGACCCATGGCTTATGCTTGACCTTGTTGTGCACGAACGACCTTGGTATGTTTGTTTGGAGTATGAGTGCACGAGCCTTGCGAGTGCTCATCCAATGGTTTTAACATAGACTTAATCCTCCAATGCATTTATGATTCTTAAGGGATAAACATTTGCCCCTCGAAGTTTGTAATTTTTATTTCATAAAGATTACATGCTTCGAAATAATTAAATGCAACACCCTTTGATGGATTAACTCTAGTTCCTTATAAGACGACCACGCTTGCTAGTGGCTCGTGCTTATAGAAGATCGAATGACCTCAGGGTCGCTCCTGCACAAACATAGTTGTTTGTTCATGATTCAGTTGAATGGATCTAATTGATTGATTGGGCTAACAAATCGATGTATTCATGCGAATTACTTGGGCTCGAGTGGGTGGGCTAGATCTGGAGAGTTGTCTTTTTAGTGCAGTTAAGCGGTTCATTCGGATCTAAACAAGATGATGTGTAACTTTTAATCTGAACGGGCATTTTAGTCATTTTTTAATGTTGTCTCTTCATTTTCCTGCTCTTTGTTTACTTCGACTTTCTGAAGAATCCGTCCTAATGGCGGCTCTTCCTTAGAAGATTAGCTGCTGCTTTCGATTCCTCTCAGACATCAACCGTATTTCCTTCCTCAATTTGTCATTGTGCTTGATTCTTCTAGTTAAGCTTTACCAATTTCATAATCAGCTGGAGCATTTCCCCTTTAAAATTGAGGTTGCCTGCTCATTCGTAGGTGAATTTCCCTTTTTGAATTTTGCTTTTGGGTTAGTCCGCTTAGCTTTATGAAAGTTCAAGGTTGAGGTAGAAACTGAATGATTCGAGCATGTATTGAAGTTTTTGGTAGTTTGCCGTGATTGCAATGACCGGAAATTTTCTGGTTTGACTTAGAATGTTCTATGGTTGTTTGTGTAATCGTTTGATAGATCTGACTCGCACAAAAGCTCTTCGATTTTCTGATTTCAATAATATGTCTGCAAGTTGTTTGTCGAAATGCCTTGACAAAACATTTTAATTCACCATACCTCTGTCAATATAGGTGTTATTATTGCAATCATATGTGAGCAGTTAGAACTGATCCATTTTTGCACTTGACTAAACTATACATATGATGCTTGATGAAATGCCCATACCATAGAGCCTTGATATTGCTACTATTGTTTCATGCTCTGTTTGATGTTGGTGGCATCCGTTTTCATATCCTGTTATGCAATCCTTTGATATCCATGCTTGTGCACTCCGGTCACTCATGTTTGATTTGGTAGGGGTCGTTCTTGCTTAACTCGTGCGTGGAGTTAGTTATGAACAAGCCTGACCCAATTAATCATGAGTGAACGACTTTTTTGAATTGAATGCACATGACCGTATACTTATGATCAAGATTCGAGCGAAATGTGCATGACCCTTTTAGATCGATTATCTGCGACCAGGAATTAATTGAGCATGCCTGACCGGGCCAGAATCTTTCATACATGACTAGGTGAGGGCCATGTGCGATCATCCGAGCCTGGTTCGTATTTTTATCTGAATTTTCCTTGTAGTGCTTGAAATGTTATGAAAAATACTAACACACACTTTCGAGCTTACAACTTTACCATTGGTCGCACACACCAACTATAGATTAGTTTGAAGGCGAGGTATACCATATAGCTTCTAGTGTGAATGGTGTATTTATTCAGAGTTGCTTTCCTTTAATTATTTGCAACCTAGCTGAGCATTCTTTGTATAAATATCACTGTTCAAACACCGGGTTTTATTGACATTTGGAGTATGTGCTGATCCAGAATTCCAAACCTCATATCATTATTTAGATTGTAAATTTGGAAGCGCGTACCTGCGATTTATTTCTTAAACATACCCATTTATGTAGAAATGCAAACTAGAAACCAATTCAGCCAAAATCCTAAGGAGAGTACCATGTCCGTAGAAACCAAAGGTTCTTGTCAGGTAACTGAAGCTGCCCCAGCTGTTGGTCTTGGAGTGAAAATTAGCCAAATTTATCCCCAATGTCGGATCCTTAAGAGAGAGCCTTTTAACAGCCATAAATCGACGCTCCCATTTGGCTTATACCAACAAATGTGTGCTCGATTTGGATTTTCATAAGATGAAACTAAATTTTCGAGGAAAGATGATTTGGCCGATTATCCACCCCCTGGTTATGTAATAGTCAATCACCATATGTTGTCAAGTGGAGCGGTTCCTCCATTTAATTCCTATTTAGGGTCCATTTTGCGGCGTTTGGCTATTACCCCATGCCAGTTGCGTACTAATGGATATCATATTTTATTAGGACTATACATACTTTTCATAAGAGTCAAGCAACGAGCACAAACATTTTTGGATATCTGTTCCTTATATGCTTCAAAAGAAGGGAGACGGACGGACACTCTTTTATTTTTATGGAAGGCATACATTGCAGAATTATCACTGGCTTAATGGACAGTGTCAAGGGGTTTCCAGATCAATAATTTTATGTTCGATGTCCCGGTAACTTCTATGGCCGATGGATGGAAGTACGTAACTACCCTTGCTTTGGAATTTTCTACTTCCTTTTTTTATTGGTTATCTTTCCGTTTTGCAGCAATTCCTTCCAATGGAGGCCTTGTTGTTGACCAAGCTCTTCTTGATTCTTTGGTTGTTATTAACAAGACTGAGAGAAGTAGACAGTTTTTACTTTCAGAACGAACCCTTCGTCTCCATCCTTCACGGCCCATTAAGAAAACTCTGGCTTATACACAAAGTACCATCAACAAATACCTTACCAAAAAGAAATGCTTAGACCTTAGTGATAGTAGCCAATCTTCGTTGGGATCTCCCTTGCCTTTGATTACCGAAGGGAATGCCTTTCATTGTGGGGGTAAAGGAGTAGATGGAAGCAGAGATGGTACAAGAGATAAAATAATTTCGAAGAAAATTATTGAGAATCCCATTGCTCCTATCATCCAGGAAGAGAGTTCTATAGGAACTCTCGGAGGCTTGGGAGACTTAGGCACCGTCAAATATCTTGATCAGGGTGATATTGTGACTTCCGATCCTGTAAAGTCTGATATGGAGGGAATTCAAAAATCCGCACAATGGCCTGGGAAAGCATTTAATTTAGGAACTCCCCTCGAAATTGGTTTGTTATTGGATGTTTATTAAAATATGATTATCATAAGCAATTTATGCTTTCCCGCAAATCTTGTAATTTCTTTGCATGCTTTTTTGTGTTAAGCGCTGAAGTTTTGCTTTGTTAGCTATTGCAGGTATACGAATGAAACACTCATTATCAGATAGTTTCTCCCGTCAAACTGGTTCTATTGATCCGCGAAGCCTTTTACAGTCTCGCCTTTCTTTTCACTTGAAGCGCTCCTAGTCGTCCTCGAGTTCTTAACCTCAACACATCCCCAAGCTTCCACCGACTGATTCTCTTAGGAGGGAAGAACCCAATTGTTCAGAGGTATCGGATAAGGGTGATAAAGGTGACCACCAAATAGAAGGAGAGAAGAAGAAGAGGAGAAGAAACGAACGAGGCAAGAGTGAGATTCAGAAACGTTACGTATCAACTGGTTTCCTAGATTCCGATGTTCGCATTCTTCCTGAACGATCCATTGTTCCAACCTCTGCTCAAATCCAAATGATTCTCGACAGACCCCTTTATAAAGTTGCACCTGGAAACTTGAGGCATAGGGATCGTTTTGGAGGTTAGCAATTAAGAGGAATGTACTTTGATCCAGATTTACATCCAAATAACAGGCGAGATGTTGTTGAGTGGTTAAGTACTATAAAGAGTTGTATGATTACTCAGTTTAATATTTTTAGGAGTCAACTCGAAACAGGGTTAAACATCGCCATGAGCAACGTTGATAAGCAACTAGAGCACTGAGCCAAATTTGGTTACGAGTTTCAAAAGTTGAATGCTTGGCATCTTGATCATATTGACATCTTGGATAATGATAAAGCTGGATTTTTTCACTTGATCAGGTTCCAAGAATCCGAAATTGCCTCTTTAAAGAGTGGGAATATTAGAGTGAACAACTTAGAGGCTGAAAATGAGGAACCCAAAAGAGAGCTTGAAGCTACAAGAGGAAAATTTCGAGAAGCCCAATCTGTAACACCCCACGTCCATTAATGTCACTCACTAAGGGAATGCTTTAACATTCATGGAGTATTATAATGGTATAGAACGTAATATCACAAGATAGGTAAATAAAATGGTACTTACGAAAATTCAAAATTTATTCATTGCAGCGGAATAGAAAAACATGTTTTGTTACAACATCAAAACCACATGCTAAAGCCAAGTACACAAATATCCATCTTGTACAAAATTATTATCAGAGTACATAAAAGTAAAACCATAATCCAACTCCAAATAGCCATAATGAAAAAGAGATAAAGCTGAGCATTACTTTCAACACTGCCGAGCACTTCAAGAAGAAAGGAATCCAATTCAAGCTTCATTATTCCCACCATGAGGACCTGGGGGGAGGTGGGAAGAAAGAAAAGAGATGAAACAAAAAGTGGTTAGAGTCTGGCGAGCCTAGTGACTTTAACAATATAATCAGTAAAGTAATAGGACAAGAACATAAAATGGTTATAAGAGATGACTGTAACATAAGCAGATATGAAAAGGTAACAAGATGAACATGATGTACCCTTGACTGCGCTTCAGATCGCTATAAGATAATTCCTACACCGCACCATTGCTAGTTCCATATTGCAAGTTGATCCCTCTTACTAAAAATAGTAATGATAATAATGATGGTAGTTTCGTGTACTCCTAACTATTGTCATAGGTGCCACCTGCTCCAATTTCCGCTAGTTGTACCCACTACCCTCCCTATTCGATCGGTTCCCTAACTCGTAGATACCCGTGCTAGTCCCACAGTAGGTTGTATCACTCCCTAAAGTGGCAACCCGATACTACTAGAATGCACGGCTTATACCTACATGATGCAACAACGTCTTACCTACCAGCCCGGAACCACGCACGCACATGACTCCGTTGGACTTGCACTGCCATCTCTGACTCTTTTGACCTCTTACAATCAAACCCAGTAAGCATGTCCCATCCTCGACCTAGTTCGAGCTCACATAGATACTAAGCGGTTTGCTGGTTGATAAGGGTCCACCCACTTGACACAAGCTTCCCTCCTAAGCTTGGTCCCCACTAGGAATTCCCACTTAACCCCACTTTATCCTATATCTAATCACATGTCTCATCTTGGTTAAATGTTTTATTTATGTTTCACATGCTACCCATGTTACCCACTTAATCCTTTTATCATTCTCATGCCTTACCACTTGTCTTATCTTGTTTAAGTCCACATTAATTCCTATTAATCATAATCTTGCAAGACCTCCCGCATTGGATTGTTGTTTTGCGGTTGCTGGATAAGCTGGGGTGTTTCGGGCAGTCTTATACTGCAAACCGAATCTAACCTCGTGTCTTTGCATTATTACACATCTAATTTTTGCCTTTGACCTCTCACATTAGATTAGAAAATTGCAGTCGCTGGATGTGCCGAGCGATTCCGGGCAGTTTTATACCACAATTCGAATCTAACCTCGTGTCATAGGCGTTCATTATCACTTTCTTGATTTAAGTCCCAATTTTATGTCTTGGATTAAAATATACTCCAATTACCCATAATTTCCAACCTAAATTATGTTTATAATTTCAATCCAAATTAGGCCTATAATCTTATGTATACATGTTATGCCAAATTACGCTCAAATTAATTTGCATTCGTTGTTATTAGCAATTTATGCCAAACCTCATGTATATCAATTATATCCAATTATGCCCAATTTAACTTATGCCAAATCTCATGCATACAATTTATACACAATTATGATCAAATTAATTTATGCCAATAATCTCATTTTATTACAAATTTCCCCAAACTTTTCCCAATCTTTCAAACGTTATTCTACGCAAATCTCAACATAATATGTTAGGCTCGAAGTTAGCCTAATCTCATCAAAAAAAAGGAAAAGAAGAAGGGAAGAGAATCATGTCATCAAAACTGGCATAAAAGAGATATATGAAACATGAACTGGCATAGAATAACAGATACAATTAGGCATATGATAATAGTGATTTGGGTATGAATCTGAAAGATAAGAGTTTATAAACTTGATATGATTCATCTTACAGGCATGTTCATAAAATCCAATTTACAATCCTATCACAATCACTTTTTAATTAATTATATGAGAAAGTAACATAGACTCATAGCTATAGGATATAGGATAGGGGATAGTTCTGAGTTCTTATTTCTGAATTTGATTAGCTATACCATTGTTGTAAATTTTATTTTTATCTTCCAATTTGAATACTCTAGGTCTGATTTGCTTTGGAGAAGAGAAGAGATGCTAGTTTAATTTAGACTAGAGCAGCATGGAGGCGCCATAGATGAATAACAATGAGATTCAGGTTAGGTTTAGGATGTTTTATAGATGCTCTAGGTGAATTAGAACACTTAGATTAGATTAGGATCCATCAGAACCATCCAAACCAGAAAGTCACGTCATCCAGCCAATCCCAAGAGGACACATCAGCCCTAGGCCTCAAACACAAGTCTGCTAGATCTGGGAAGATGGGGGGTCGACACCCCTATAGGAGGTTCGACACCTATGATGACACCCCTCTAAAGGGGTCGACAGCTATGTCGACTCCCCCTAGGGGAGTCGACACCCTAGAGCGGGAGATTTCCCGCTCATCCGGATTTTACTGATTTTGATTTTTGAACTCGTTTTTGACTTTCAATTATTATTTTAATATAAATTCTGCTTTAAACTGAAATCTTCCAAGCTTCATAACTTCTTCATATGATATTTGAGTTACGCAAACTCGGACTCTATTACAAGCAGAATTCCGAGATGAACGCAATGGCGCAACCCGTTTCCCTTACTTCTTCTTATAAAAATTAAGTATTCTTTAATTATCCCTGATGTCATGTTTTAAAATTACTGGTTGTTACATTCTCCCCTCCTTAAAGGATTTCGTCCTTGAAATATTCAAGTTAAGAAGAATGTATCCTACCATCCAATCATCCATCTACTCATCCATCATCCACAAGAATCCATTTTCCTTAAAAGATTTCTAATGCTATATGAACATATGCAAAAGTTTTTGTATATGTCCCCTATCTAATGCAAAGATCAGGTGATCTACTGATTCAGTTGACATCCTTAATGAAAAACATGATAGTGCCATGCATCCATTATGTATGCAAAGGAATCCTAATGATACATATCATTTCTGTATGAGTGCACAACCATTCATTCAAATGCAGCATCCATATGATAACACATTCAATATACATCCATTAACTTAAATATGCACACTCGTTCATATGCAATATGAAAGTGATTGAGCCGATCTAGTGCCTAATGTGTGTTTAAATGCATCCACGAGCAACCACTAGCAAACACTTACACCCACTTGCATCCACCAAACATAACATGTCTCAAACACATTAGTGAAAATGGGATCTCAGTCACTTACGATACTAGAAGGTATTCCATGTAGACGAACTATCTCTCGGAGATAAACATATGCTAACCATGCTATTGTCATTTTTCTCTTAACAGGAATTAAATGGGAGCTCTTGGTAAGTCAACCTACTACTAACCAAATCCCCATATTACCCTTCCTTGACCTCGGCAACCCATCGACAAAATCCATGGAAACACTCTCCCAATTCCACGGCAGAACCTCTAAAGGGTAAAGAAAACCACCAGGCTTCTTTTGCTCAGCCTTGTCTTTCTGGCACACAAAGCATCTAGAAACGAACTCAGCCACATCCTTCTTCATTACAACCAAAAGAAAACTCGCTTCATGTCCCTATACATCTTGTCACCACCGGGATGTATGGTTAGCTTAGAACGATGTGCTTCTTCAAGGATTGTCATTCTCAAACTCTCATCTCGAGGTACGCAAAGTCTCCCATCTCTACGCAACCAACCTTTGTCATCTATAGTGTACCTACTAAGATGGCTCGAAAACTCCCCTTTGGTGAGCTGGTCTACTATCTTTATCAACTCGGGCCATCTCGCTGTGCAGCACCCTATAAGCCCAAAAGCGTAGGTCGTACCTCTAGTGATTCCAACAAACCGGGTACATAATCGATGGAGGGTATAAAGTCAAAGGGAGAGATATACTCTAAACTCTGCCGCTCGACAAACAAAGGACTCAAAGTCAACTTCTTTCTACTCAAGGCGCCAGCTACAACATTATCCTTGTCTGGGGTATATGCAATCTCAAAATTGTAGGATGCTAAGAACTCCATCCACCTTTGTTGCCTTAAGTTTAAATATTTTTGGGAGAATAAGTACTTTAGTGACTTATGGTCTGTATACAACTCAAACCTCTCACCAAGCAAGTAATGGCGCCAAGACTTAAGCGCAAAAACTATGGTAGCTAACTCTAAGTTATAGGTAGAGTAATTCTTCTCATGGACCTTCAACTACCATCCACCATAACATATCACCCTTCCCTCTTACATCAAAACTGCGCCAAGCCTTATCCCGCAAGCATCGGTATACACTGTGAACGGCTTACTCCCATCCAGCAAAACTAAAACTGGAGCTGTCGTCAATGATCTCTTCAAACGTTGGAAAGCAACGTCACATTTAACATCCCAAGAAAAGGTCAAATTCTTGTTTGTCAACCGTGTAAGTGGGGTTGATATCTTAGCAAAGTCTTTAATGAACTTTCTATAACAGCCCGCCAAACCAAGAAAACTTCTTACTTCTATTACATTCTTAGGAACCTTGCAGTCTTGGATTGCCACCACCTTTGTAGGATCCACTGTTATCCCTTCCTTAAAGACCACGTGCCCTAAGAACCTCACTTCCTTGCTCCAAAAATGACATTTGGGGAACTTAGCTTTGATTTGATGTGCTCAAAGGGTCTCTAAGACTTCCCTAAGATGTAGGGCATGTTCTTCCTCGCTTTTAGGGAATATCAAAATATCACCCACAAAGACCACCACGAACTTGTTAAGAAAATCCATAAAAACCCTAGTCATCAAGTTTACTAAATATGCGGGTGCATTCTTCAAACCAAAAGGCATGACGAGACATTCGAAGAAACCATCGTTAGTTCTAAAGGCGGTCTTATCTATACTATCCTCAGCTACCCTCATCTGATGAAATCTTGTAGCTAAGTCCAACAACGAGAAAACCGAAGCACCAACAAACTGATCGAACAAATCATTTATCCTCGGCAATGGGTGTCTGTTTTTCTTCGTGGGCTTATTCAGCTCCCTATAATCCATGCACAATTTAAGCGAATCATCAGTCTTCATAGAAAAAATAACGGGAGCACCCCACTCTGAGATACTTCTTCTTATGAACCCTTTCTCAAGCAACTCTTTCACTTGTTTACTAAGCTCCCTCCTTTCTCTCAGAGCCATGTGGCGCTCTAGCAATGCAACTAGCTTTGTATTGTTTAACAAGTAAAAATGGAAATCTATCTCGCGTTTTGGGGGTAAGCCCCTTACCTCCTCAAAGAGATTTGCATACTCACGGACTACTCCAACGGATTGCAAATCATCAATAGATATGTCAAGAGATTCTAGGTAACTAAGCATAATAGAAACCTTAGGGTTACAAGAAATATCAAGAGTACTACTCAAACAAGTCAGTAGTCTAACTACCCTCTTTTCATAGTCGAGAATGGCACCATACTTGGCTAGCCAATCCATTCCTAGAATCAACCCATAGCCCGTGAAGCCAAACACATAAGCATTTCATTCGAACTCAACGCCATACACATATATTCTCAAATCCCGACATAACATAGAAAGATGAGTCGTACCCCAAAAGGATTTAAGACAACAACGAGATCCATAACTAGACTAGCATTTAGGTGCAGTGTTTCAACTAATGAAGCAGATATAAACGAATGTGAAGTGATAGAATAAAACAAAGTTCAAATAGGATGATCAAAAAGGAAAATCAAACTTTCAACAAAAATGTTTCTACCTCTCTCTTGTCTACGTGCCATGAGAGCACGAACCTGCCCTCCAGAAGTAGATCCATTCCTCTGTCCTTGCCCTTGCCCTGGCCTCCTTGGGCAGTCTTTAATCATATGTCCTGCCTCACCAATTGGGAGCAACCCGTCTTCTTCTTCTTCCTATAGCCCTTGCTTAAGTGGCCCGGTGTTCCACAATTAAAGCACCTTTTCTTCCCTTGGTCCTTTTCATCCTTGCCTCCCTTCTTTTGTTGTTGTTGTGCCTTCTTTGGATCCCCTTTCTTATCTTGTGCCTTATCTACATTAGCACCTTTCTCCTCTTCATGCATCATTGCCATGTCAACAAGTTTCTTGAAAGTAGCTCCTATAGGAATGTGGGACATAGACAACCCGTGTAATGGTTTATTCAGACCCTTGGCAAATCTCAAGGTCTTCTTATGTGGTGTATTAACTAATTCCATACCAAATCTTGCTAACTTGTTAAACTTTTTAGGGTACTCCATCACAGACAAATTCTCTTGTTTCAAATCTAAGAACCTCTCCATATATAAACTCTCCTCCACTTGTGAAAGAAATTTCAACTCGAACCTTCGTCTAAGTCTATCCACGTCTCCACTGCACATCCTCTATTAGTTACTTCCCACCAAAAGTAAGCTTTGTCCTTCATCGACCAAACGGCTAGCTGAACCTTCCTTCCATTGTCAATCTCAAAGATACCAAACAAGTCCTCCACTTCCTTGAGCCAATTCCAAGCCTCAACAAATGTCTCAGTCCCATGAAACGGTTCTCCGTCCATCGCACGGAAGTCTTTACATATCTTAGAAAAAGCTTCTACATAGGGAGGAGGAAGAGGAGCGGTTGCAGCTAGGGGAGGAGGAACGTTTGCTGGGCCTGCGGCAGTAGCCCTAGCCTCCAGATTACTTCTGAACCATCCTGGTATTTGTACGCCCTCGGGTATAATGGGTTCCCCAGACATGCTGAAAGGAAAAAGGAAGAGATTCAAATCAGAGAATCGAAAGATAGATATATGGCTTTAGGGGATTATGTTTTTCATAATAAAATTTTCTCTTGAAAATAATCTCTCTAAAACATGTTTTTTAAAGTACTTCTTCCTAAAAATGCTTGTGAAAACGATTTTCAAAATCTTTTATCTGTTCTGGTAACCTTCAGCTCTAATACCACGTGTAACACCCCACGTCCATTAATGTCACTCACTAAGGGAATGCATTAACTTTCATGGAGTGTTATTATCACAAAACAGATATATAAAATGGTACTTACGAAAATTCAAAATTTATTCATTGCAGCGGAAAAGCAAAACATGTTTGGTTACAACATCAAAACCACATCCTAAAGCCAAGTACACAAATATCCATCTTGTACAAAATTATTATCGGAGTACACAAAGGTAAAACCATAATCCCACCACAAATAGCCATAATGAAAAAGAGATAAAGCTGAGCATTACTTTCAACACTTCCAAGCACTTCAAGAAGAAAGGAATCCAGGTCAAGCTTCACTATTCCCACCCTGAGGACCTGGGGGGAAACAAAGAAAAGAGGCAAAACAAAAAGGAGTCAGACATAAGTCTGGCGAGTCAAGTGACTTTAACAATATAATCAGTAAAGTAATGGGATAAGAACATAAACTGGTTATAAATGATGATTGTAACATAAGCAGATATGACAAGGTAACAAGATGAACAAGATGTAACGTTGACTGTGCTTCAAATCGCTATAAGATAATTCCTACACCGCACCAATGCTAGTTGCATACTGAAAGTTGATCCCTCTTACTAAACATAATAATAATCATGATGGTAGTTTCGTGTACTCATAGCAGCTATCAGAGGTGTCGCCTACTCCTATCACCACTAGTTGTACCCACTACCCTCCTCATTCGATCTGCTCCCTAACTCGTAGATCCATGCTGGTCCCACAATATGGTGTATCACTTCCTAAAGTGGCAACCCGATACAACTAGAATGCACGGCTTATACCTACACGATGCAACAACATCTTACCTCCCATCCCGGACCCATGCACGCACATGACTCCATTGGACTTGCAGTTCCATCGCTAACTCTTTTGACCTCTTACAATCAAACCCAGTAAGCATGTCCCATCCTCGACCATGTTCGAGCTCACATAAATACTTAATGGGTTACTGGTTGAAAAGGGTCCACCCACTTGATACAAGCTTCCATCCTAAGCTTGGTCCCCACTAGGAATTCCCGATTAACCCCTCTTTATCCCCATGTCTAATCACATGTCTCATCTTGGCTAAGTGTTTTAATTATGTTTCACAAGCTACCCATGTTACCCACTTAGCCCTTTTATCATTCTCATGCCTTAGCACATGTCTTATCTTGGTTAAATGTTTATTAAATCATTTTAATCGTAATCTTGCATGACCTCCTATATTAGATTGTCGTTTTGCGGTTGCTGGATATGTCGGGCTGTTCCAGGCAGTCTTATAACGCAAACCGAATCTAACCTCGTGTCTTTGCATTATTACGCATCTAATTTCTGCCTTTGACCTCTCACATTAGATTACCAAATTGCAGTCGCTGGATGTGCCAGGAGGTTCCGGGCAGTCTTAGACGAAAATTCGAATCTAACCTTGTGTCTTAGGCGCTCATTATCACTTTCTTGATTCAAATCCCAATTTTAAGTCTTGGATTAAAATATACTCCAATTACCCATAATTTCCAATCTAAATTATGTTTATAATTTTAATCCAAATTAGGCCTATAATCTTATGTATACATTTTATGCCAAATTACGCTCAAATTAGTTTGCATTCATTGTTATTAACAATTTATTCCAAACCTAATGTATACCAATTATATCAAATTATGCCCAATCCAACTTATGCCAAATCTCATGCATACCATTTACACACTACTATGCTCAAATTAATTTATGCCAATAATCTCATTTTATTACAAATTTCCCCAAATTTTCCCAATCTTTCAAACGTTATTCGTATGCAAATTTCAACATAATATGTTAGGCTCGAAGTTAGCCTAATCTCATAAAAAAAGAAAAAGAAGAAGGGAAGAGAATCATATCATCAAAACTGGCATAAAAGAGACATATGAAACATGAACTGGCATAGAACAATAGTGAAAAGTCCGAGTGTGTACGACTTGTGCAGGATCTATAATATGGCTATGCGGAATGTATGTGATAACTTAAGCTATTCAATAGTTACGCAGGTAAAAATTCGCAAATAAGAAATATATCACTAACAAATATAAATGTTGTAGATAAAGTAAAGTAGAGTAAAGACACCAGGATTTTTATACTGGTTCGGACCTCCCGTCCTACGTCCAGTCCCGAAGCACCTCTTCGACTTTTTACTAAAAAACACCCTCGCTTCACCCGGAGGAACAGGTTCACAACACTACTTGATTTGCGGGCTACAAGTTTACCCACTTGATTTCACGGGCTACAAGCTTACCCACTTGATTTCACGGGCTACAAGCTTACCCACAAGACGATTACAAGTGTTTGACCTTGAATGTGTTCTTTCTCCAACACTGATTAGTCAATGATTGAGTACAACCTTCCTATAATCTTATCCTCAAATATATATTGATGTTTGCAAAGATTTGGAAGTGGATTATCGAGTTGAATCACAAGTGTGTTAAATATGCTTGGAGATTCAAACGATAATTGAATGCTTTTGAGTGCTTTTAGAATGCTAAGAATAATACAATATAGATCAGAGAATGGAGAGAAAATTCGGTGATTTGATTGATTGAAAACTGATGTATTTATAGTAATTTAGAAGTTGCAATTGTTGGTGAAAAGTTGCAATCAAAAGAAATGATTTAAATGAAGAGAAATGGATGCAATTTTTCAAGAAAGAAGATGACTCTTCATGAAATTCAAAAATAGGTCGACAGGAAAAATTAATAGGTTGACAGGTTTTTGACCATTATTTCAAAAAGCTGTTGACCTGTTAATTTTAACAGGTTGACCTGTTATATTTAAAAATAGGTTGACCTGTTATTTTTAACAGGTTGAACTGTTTTTCTCAATATACCGTAAAAACGAGTTTTCATGCATAATTTTGAAAAGAGTAAGAAGTATGATTATTTGAGGATAGATTTTAACATAAATAACTCTAAATAACCATCTTCTAACCTATAAAATATTGAGTCTTCATTTTGTCGATCATGAAGCTCCTTCTTGTCATTAATCAAAATAAGCATTGAAACCGTTGACTCAACATTCTCCCCCTTTTTGATTGATGACAATATAGCTTGATATTTTAATCTTTATTGCTATCTCCCCCTATATATAAGTTCTGTCTCCCCCTGTATATATGATCTCCCTGAAAAATATAACTGAGTTTCTACAAGAAGAGATGTTAGTAACTTTCTCCCCCTTTGTCATCGACAAAAAGGGTATAATAAACAAGAGAGCGATTAAATAACGTAGGACATCACATCCAGAGTATATTATACATTACAAATCATACCAAAAACATACAAGATGAACCAAGTTTTCGTAGCATACATAACACAAAACACATATAAAAGCTAATAGAGGTGTTTTAAAGACGTAATATCATAATTATAGATAGAATCTACTGAGGAGATGTATCAGAGTCGGCTTCGTCTCCTTCTTCTTCTGATGATCCTTTATCCTCATCTTTTTCTTCTTCTGAGGATTCCTCTTCCTCATCTCCTTCTACTTCCTGATCTTTATCCATTCCTTCTTTTTCTCCTTCTTCTTCTTGATCATCATCATCTTGATATTCTTCTCCCTCATGCCTACCATGTTCAACAAATGAAATTCCATGACCATGACTATGGTGAGTACTTTCTCCAGAACTGGTGTTTTCCTCCGAAGTAGACCATGTGAAAGTAGGTGGCGTTGGTCGTTTTCCTGGATTTTGAACATGTGTGGTTGAAGATGAAGCTCCGCAAGAAATTGTATCCCAAAGAATGCCAAAGAAAGACTTAAGCTTGTTAAAACGTTTATCCATTTTGGTGTCTAACTGATCGAGCCTGGTATTGGTTCGCTTGAGTCTTGCTTCTAAAAGAAATTGATTTCTTGCTATTTGTTCAAGAGAATATTTTGTTTTAGAATTTGGCGAAGGAATCTTAACGTCTTCCGGTCTTGGAGTAGGAGCTTGTGATGAAGATGCTTCAGGAGAACCTCGATGTTTATATTGCTCAAATGGAATAATGGTTAAGCATGGATCCGGAAGTTTCATTCTCTTCTTTGATACTTTATCAATACACTTAGGTATTGAAATCTTGGATTCCGGAGATTTTATTCCGCAATTCATGAGGAGACGCATTAAATATTCATTGTAGAATAAATGTTTGCGAGAATGTTTATTTACCAACGATATCTCATCAAAAATCATATCAATCCAGTTGATATTGATATCACCATATATAGCATATAATGCCTTAAAATTTTCTTTGAAGATGGCATCAAAATTACCGGTTCGTGGCAAGAGAGAATGAACAATACAATGATGGAGAATTTTAGCCATAGGTCTCAAATTTATTCCTTTAGCACTTGACTTGTGATCTTCAATGAATAAATGACTAATTTTGTCTCTAATATGAATGGGACAGAAATTAGAAGAAAATTTCGTACTATTATTTAAAGATTTAAGAACTTCTTCCATTCGGGACTTGGAGATGAGTACTTGTTGATCACATACAACTGACCATAAGCAATTTGATGAATTTGTTGGCTTGTACTTCTCCAAATTTAGATTTTCATAGAATAATTTTATCATAATGTGATTAATCTCAACATTATTGTCCTCAAAACTAAGAAGAGGTGCTATTTTTGCTTTGGTTGCAATTTCTTTAACATCATAGAGGAGAAAATCGAAGTATTTGATAAACATCCATTCATGAATGGTATAATCTTTCATCTTATTCCATCTTGTTATAGAAATCGGATCCTTAAGCCAATGTTTGATTTGAGCATCTATGGGTTGTTGTTGAGAAGTAGAAGAAGAAGTTTTTGATTTCTTTGATTTTGGAGCCATTGAAGAGAAGGTGATGGAATTTGAGGAGTTAGGGTTTGAAGAAAAGTGTTGATTTGAGTACTGAAGAGGTTAAAAATGAAATAGTGTGTTGATATAGGAGGTTGAACCGACGTTTGGCTGCATAAAAACAATTTTATTGTTGACCGGTCGACCTATAGAATAAAAGCGGACGACCTAAAAACTCTCGGGTTCGAGATAGAGGAAATAAGGCAAAACCGGTCGACTCCTTTTTTCTAACCGATCGACCTATTTTGTTGCTAAAACAGCATCGGTCGACATGAATTTCGGAACCGGTCAACCTAAAAAGTCTCTAGAAACTACATGTATTAAAACCGGTTGACCTATAGTTTTTGATCGGTCGACCTGTATGAACAACTTGAAACTGGTCGACCTATATTTTGCCACCGGTCGACCTAATTCTTCTCTGGATTGAAAATATTCAAAACAGGTCGACCTATTTTTTTTAACAGGTCGACCTAATTTGTCAAAAATTGTTTTTCTGCCTTATTTTGAAAAAAAATCAAACTCAAACAACATTTTATTATAATAATATATATTAAATACATGAAGAAAGAAATAAAACAAATATTAAAAGGAATATAAAATATCTCCTTATATCCGATATATTAAAGTTATTTTCTTGGTTCCCAAGGAGAGTATTTTGCACTTGCTCCTTCATTTTTGTTATAATTCCTATCCCATGAGTTAGGTGTTCTCGATGATGATGGAATTTGGGTAGGTTCATGAACGTTGTGCTTATTTGAGCTACAGAAAAGTGAAGCGATTTGTTCGAGATACGTCAAAAGAGAAGCTGTCAACTTCTGCTCGTAGTACATCTCCCTCTGGAGATCAACTTGATGTTTCTGGTAATGTTGTATCTCATCAATCTTCTCCTTTGTTCGTGGAGAACATAATAGCGCCTTCTTGGTACGTTTTGAAGTTGGTGTGTTTCCAGGTGTAGGGGAGTGTTGATAAAAACCAAGAGAATGTTCCGGTATCTTACGTGAGTAGTGCTCTTCGGATTCGGAACTAGTTATGGTGATGTGTGATCTTCGAGCACATTTGTCGCAAATATGAGCTATTATAAAATGAAATGAATGAAGATTTGAGGGAATGGTTTCAGAAAGCACTCAAAGATTATATATATATAGAGAGAATCATTTCTATTTATAGAAAATGAATTGTTTGTTTCATATTCATTCCATCGTAGAAAATTTCTCTACTATATATATAGTTAATATTTTATTAAAACATTAGTTTCTGTAGATGAACTCTTTTATGTTATATATCGTTTAGTTTTCGAGTTCACTTTTAGAAACTAAACCTAGCTCTCTACGCAACTTAACGAAACTTGATTCCAGTAGAGGCTTGGTAAATATATCTTAAGTGGGACCTGCAAAAATAGAATTAAGCCCATGGTTCCCACTTTTTATGGGGTCCTAAGAGTTAGATCTTAGGAATCCAAACCCATACGGGTCCGGTATCCCCTTTATATAAATAATTTGAATTATTATGCACAGAATCCATAAAATTTTTGATATACTTGTTCCTAATCAAATTATTATCTGTTTTAGGAACCCATATTTTTATAGTTTTGACATTCTTCTTTTGAAATTTCACAATCGGTTTTGGTTTGGAATATAATAAACTAAGATTTTTCTTAGCTTCAGTTTCTTGTACTACCTTATTTTTCCTTTTTCTTTTACCAAGATGTTTCTTGATAACTTGTTTCTTATATCCCAACCCTTGCTTATTTGTAGCTGATTGTGAACTCTCAATAATTTTTGTCAAATTTTCTCGACCTTTGTTAAAGTTAGAAACATTTTTAGTAATATCGTCTAACATTGTTTGTAAACTAGCTTTTTCAAGATCTAGAGATTTAACTTTTGCTTTAAGCTCATGATTCTCAATAGTAAGAGTATCATTCTTCTCTTTTTGAATTTCAATTTCTTGAGTCAAAAGAGATAGTTGAGAGTCAATATTAGATGATGATTCTTGAGCTTTTTCAAGTTCCTCTTCTAATATTTTCTTTTAATCTTTTAACATATCTCGTGCAAATTCTACTCTACTTAAATCAGCTTGAGCTTGTTTGCATTGTCTTTTCATATCTTTGAACTTAAATATTAATTCAGCATTTATATCAAGAACTTCTTCAAAAGTAGGAATTTGTACCTCATCTTCTGTTGCCATGAAACATACATTTGCTTGTTCGTTGTCTGAGTCACGTTCACTATCGGATGAAGATGAGTCTGAATCATCCCATGTTACTGAGAATGCTCTTTTCTTTGATTTGTCCTTCTTGAATTTTTCGGATTTCCTCTTTTGCTCCGGACAATCTTTTTGCATATGTCCCTTTTTGTGACAATTAAATCATTCCAGATTCGATGATGATGGTTTATTTGATTCGAACTTCTTTCTGTTATAACGACTAGCTTTTCGTTGCTTTAAGAATTTCTTGAATCCTTTTGCAATGAATGCTAAATCTTCATTTTCGGAATCTGAGATGTCTTCATCTCTTTCAGCATGAAAAGCAACAATTTTCTTTTCTTCTCTTTGTTCTCTTCTAGCCTGCAAGTTAGCTTCATAGGACATTAGATTTCCTATCAATTCATATGGCTTCATGGTGGAAAGATCATTAGCTTCTTCTATTGCTAATACTTTTCCTTCCCATTCATTCGTCAGAGAATGTAGGATTGTTGAAACAACATCAAAATCGGAATATTTTTGTCCTAGACCAATAAGAGCATGATGAATAGTTTGAAATCGTGAATACATTTCATTTATTGTTTCATTCGGCTTCATTTTAAAATTTTGAAATTGACTTTTCAACAAAGCTATTTTTGCTTGTTTAACCTTGTTAGTACCTTCATGAGTGGTCTTTAGTGTTTGCCAAATTTGATAAGCAGTGGTACAGATACTAACACGGTTATACTCATTTTGGTCTAATGCACAAAACAACATATTTATTGCTTTTGCATTTACAGTTGCTGCTGTTTTCTCAGCAGGAGTCCATTCTGCATACTCAGTTGTTGGATTAACTATTTCTTTCTGAGTAGCGTTCCAAGCGTCATAACTTGTTGATTGCATATAAAAAGCCATACGTGTTGCCCAATAACTATAGTTTAGGCCATTAAAGAAAGGAGGTCTTTGTGTCGATTGACCTTCAGTGTAAGTGGTGTTACTCGTACTTGCGTTATTTGCCATATTACTAGAATATATCAAATAACTGTGTTATGGTTATATGATGACCTTGCTCTGATACCAATTGAAAAGTCCGAGTGTGTACGACTTGTGCAGGATATATAATATGGCTATGCGGAATGTATGTGATAACTTAAGCTATTCAATAGTTACGCAGGTAAAAATTCGCAAACAAGAAATATATCACTAACAAATATAAATGTTGTAGATAAAGTAAAGTAGAGTAACGACACCAAGATATTTATACTGGTTCGGACCTCTCGTCCTACGTCCAGTCCCGAAGCACCTCTTCGGCATTTCACTAAACAACACGCTCGCTTCACCCGAAGGAACAGGTTCACAACACTACTTGATTTGCGGGCTACAAGTTTACCCACTTGATTTCACGGGCTACAAGATTACCCACTTGATTTCACAGGCTACAAGCTTACCCACAAGACGATTACAAGAGTTTGACCTCGAATGTGTTCTTTCTCCAACACTGATTAGTCAATGATTGAGTACAACCTTCCTATAATCTTATCCTCAAATATATATTGATGTTTGCAAAGATTTGGAAGTGGATTATCGAGTTGAATCACAAGTGTGTTAAATATGCTTGGAGATTCAAACAATAATTGAATGCTTTTGAGTGCTTTTAGAATGCTAAGAATAATACAATAAAGATCAGAGAATGGAGAGAAAATTCGGTGATTTGATTGATTGAAAACTGATGTATTTATAGTAATTGAGAAGTTGCAATAGTTCGTGAAAAGTTGCAATCAAAAGAAATGATTTAAATGAAGAGAAATGGATGCAACTTTTCAAGAAAGAAGATGACTCTTCATGAAATTCAAAAATAGGTCGGCAGGATAAATTAATAGGTTGACAGGTTTTTGATCGTTATTTCAAAAAGCTGTTGACCTGTTAATTTTAACAGGTTGACCTGTTATATTTAAAAATAGGTTGACCTATTATTTTTAACAGGTTGAACTGTTTTTCTCAATATACAGTAAAAACGAGTTTTCATGCATAATTTTGAAAAGAGTAAGAAGTATGATTATTTGAGGATAGATTTTAACATAAATAACTCTAAATAACCATCTTCTAACCTATAAAACAATGAGTCTTCTTTTTGTCGATCATGATGCTCCTTCTTGTCATTAATCAAAATAAGCATTGAAACCGCTGACTCAACAAATAAATCCAATTAGGCATATGATAACAGCGATTTGGGTATGAATCTGAAAGATAAGAATTTACAAACATGATATGATTCATCTTACAGGCATGTTCATAAAATCCAATTTACAATCCTATCACAATCACTTTTTAATTAATTATACGTGAAAGTAACATAGGCTCACAGCGATAGGATTTAGGAGAGAGGATAGTTCTGAGTTCTGATTTCTGAATTTGATTAGCAAAACTATTGTCGTAGAATTTGATTCTTATCTTCCATTTTGAATACTCTAATTCTGATTTGCTTTGGAGAAGAGAAGGGAGGCTAGGTTAATTTAGACTAGAGCAGCATGGAGGCGCCATGGATGAATAACAATGAGATTAGGGTTAGGTTTAGGGGTATTTTATAGAAGCTCTAGGTGAATTAGGACCCTTAGATTAGATTAGGATCCATTAAAACCATCCAAACTAGAAAGACACGTCATCCAGCCAATCCCAGAAGGACACATCAGCCCTAGGCCTCAAAAATACGTCTGCCATATCTAGGCAGATGGGGGGTCAACACCCCTATAGGCGGTTGACATCTATGTCAACTCCCCTAGGGGGTCGACACCCTAGAGCCGGAGATTTCCTGCTCATCCATATTTTATTGATTTTGATTTTTGAACTCGTTTTTTATTTTTAATTATTATTTTGATTTAAATTCTACTTTAAACTGAAATCTTCCAAGCTTCATAACTTCTTCATATGATATCTGATTTACGCAAACTCGTACTTTATTCCAAGCAGAATTCTGAGATGAACGTAATGGCGCAACCCATTTCCCATACTTCTTTTTATAAAAATTAAGTATTCTTTAATTATCCCTTATGTCATGTTTTAAAATTACGGGTTGTGTACACAATCTGCCCAAGAACTTGCTGAATGTCAGTTGGCTTTAGAGAGATGAGCTTCGGCTTCTTACCAACAAGAAAAGGCAATTCTCGAGGGTAAGATTAATTCTCAGAACAAAACTCTAAAGACTCTAAAAGAATACAAAATCAAGTTGTGCAAAGCTCTTGATGAGGATAAAGTCAAGACTGACAATACTCTGTTTCAGTTTTATGTCTAGATTGTTATGAACCGTGGAAGCTTAAGCTATCTAAACAAAGACTTTCCACAGACTCTATCTCTTGTTTAGGAACAAGTGCTTTCATACTCTAGTGGTGCAAATAATGAATTTTGCTGGGAGAGTCTTCTTCTTTAAGAAGACCGTAAGGCTTTGGTTGAAGGATGGAAAATACTAGTGGATGAGTAAGCCCAATCTTCTAGGGAGAAAAACCTGGATGTTACTGCTATACATGGCTCATCCAGCCTTATCGACGTTGAAGCTTTAAGCTCTAAAACTCCCCCTGCGAATCACCCAGTCAAGGTGCTATTGAAGTTCAATCCATTAAGGAACACATGGTTCAGGGGAATGTACCCGAACAATGCGCAGGACATAGCGAAAAGAATGACGACACATCTTTAAATGTGAATGATTACGAAATCGATCTTATATACCTAGCAACCCCATGTAAAATTTATATCTATCAGTCTACACCGGATTTGGATTATCTTACTTCTTCATCTGGGTTTGCTGAATTTAGTGCTTATTATTCATTTGTACCAGGTTTGCCTTCGCCACCGCTTTTTTCTACCGGTGCTACCATTATTCGGGTTGCTACTATTGATTCTGTTTTAGTGTCAACTAGTATTAGCCCGTGCACCACTCCTCTACCAGGCAACCTTGCCTATTGTATCTGGTCTGGAAGTGGTTGATTTTGATTTTAGTAATGATGAGGATGATATTTGGAATACTAAGGCTGTGTCTACTTTGGTACACAAAAAGAGACCCGTTGCGAAAAAGCCGGGAATCATTAACCTGTCCTCTCCTGAGAATCCTTGTGTAAATAAAGAAACAAAGGATGGAAGTCAAGCAGCTGATTCATCTCCTCCTTTCACTATTTGGATGTAGTATTTGTGACCCCATCCTATTATCTTTCTTGTCATATATTCATATTGGTTGTATATGCGAGTGCCTGTCCTTGCCTAGTACTCTCTGCTTGTTAGTTTACATACTTTCATGTCTGATACCCTTTACATGACCTTGAGTTGCTGCAACGAAACTGTGCTATACTCAAGCTTTTACTTTTGCTTTGCCGTACGTTCTTGCTTCGCATTGCATACCTGTTTCCTTTTCATGGTCACAAGACAGATTTTTATAAGCTATTCGATTTTATGAATGAAGACATTTCATTTGTAGTCACGGATTATTATAAATTACGTTTACTCAACTAATCATAATGTACTGAATTCTTTTGATTTTGAGCTGGGTAATACTCAAGAACTTCTTAATATCCTCTTCTGGTGTTTGTTACTTTACCGAAATTCTCGAGTTTGTCCTAGTCATTTCAAGAGAATTCAATTTTGTTAGTTAAATAATCTCTACAAACATTCAGCCCTTGTTGTAAAGTTTTGATGAACTTGTGGTATGTTTAAATGAGCATTATTGGATTTCTCTAATGTAGTGGTGATGCCCCCATACCAAAGGTCTTTACAACTTATTGGGCTCGAAACGGTCAACTTTTTCTAAATTCTCTTAGCTGCAGCTAGAATTTAGTTTTAATTGATCATTTCATTCCGTTTCTCTAGTGTTCACTGATTTGTCATGTACTCAGTCATGTTTTCACCGACTTGGTAGTCCAATCCCTTCGGAGGTTCGACTTGAATACATGCCTTCTGCATAGGTTTTTAACCGTATTTCCCACTAACATGGCGGTCCAAGCCCTTCGGAGATCAGATTAAATACGTAAGCTTTTTAATGCATTCGACCCTATTTCTCACTAACTTGGTAGCCCAAGTCCTTCAAAGATTGGGGTTTGAATGTGCTTTTTTTAAATATATTCAAACTCATTTCCACTAACCTGATGGCCCAGGTCCTTCAGAGATTGGTTTTGAACACATGCCACCAGGGGAGTTCTTGGGTTTTAAGTTTTCGATCAGATTTTGGTCCTGTTTGTTCTGGCTACTTCAGAATCAAAAAAGACCTTATTGGACACACGCACTTTTGGCTAGGATTTCTATTACCCCCTTTCGGCTAGGATATCTGTTACACACTTGCCACTAGGATTTCTTTTTGCGATGGTACTTCCAGCATGTTGCTGGTCCTTCCGGCAGTAGGACTGGTGCTTCCAGCCTAGATCTGTCGGTCCTTCTGAGTTCTGGTCCTTCCAGCTTGTTGTCGATACTTCTGGCACTAAGACTGGTACTTCCAGCCTAGGTTTGTCAGTCCTTCCAACTTGATGCTTTATCCAGGGAGGTGGACACTAGATCCTCTTATCGAGTTCAACTTGATTCAAAGAACTCGTGTCCTTCACCAATGAAGGTGCCTATTTAATGGGACCGGCAATCTTTCAACCGTAGGAAAAATTGGGTTGCTTCCATCTTTTCATCGTTCTCAAAGTTCGGTACCAATCCCTTTCCTGGATGCTAGCTAAGGACTTGGTGTTTTTGCGATGAAAGGTGCAGCTTTCCGACTCGGTGTCCACTTGCTGCGCTTTTCACCATTTACCCCGGAATAGCTTATTCTTTTGAAGCGTTATGCTTAATCATCTTGCTTAGTCTGCATGATGCTTTTGGTGCTTAACGCTTGAATTGTTTCAACTGGGATATGCTCAGGAAGCTTCCAGCTATGAAATGAGCGGTTTCCTCTACTTTGCCTACATTCAAGAAATCGATTTTAGCATAAGCTAGCTAATGTATGATTCATGTAAGTAAATAATTTTTGGTTTATAAGGCTTTTGTTTGGTACAACATAAGTAACTCATCACTGATTGTAGCAAAAAGCAAAGCAAAGTAAAGTAAAGGAGATAGAGATTTCTTATTTAGAGCCATTGCAACCAGAACATCGTTCACTGATCCTTAACTGAGTGCCAACCTTGGATTAATTTGACCGATCTATCCATTACTTGTTACCTCTTCCTTTTAAGGAGTTGGAGCAGTGTTCATTGACTTGTACATATTTTTGCAGACGATTCTTCCTAATTAGATCCTCAATTGGTGATTATAGATGTCTACAGTTATTGGTCTCATGACCTGGCTGGTTATGGAACTGACAGAACCTTCCTGCTCTTACAGCTACATCTTTGACCTGCATTTGTTTTGTTATCGAATACTTCTCAGTATCCTTAGTTTCCCTGAATGTATTTCCTATGGTGTCATTAAGAGGAGTGAGCTCAAAATTCTTAAAAAAGTGGAGCTTCTTCTTAGTCCGGTTGTCCTTTCCCTCGTTGCTCCTCTTCTGACTACCAAGGTTGTTCTGCATATTACCTTTCCTTTTTAGATGTACATTGCTTCCTAGAACATACAAGGCACACGCTGAATCCTCTTCAACACTCATATACTCTTCTACTTTATCGAGTAGCTCCTCAAGGGTACTTTGCTTCTTCTTCTTAATCCATCGTCCTAACTTTGTCTTTTTTCATATGGCCCCTTTCAAAGCCATCACAACCAAGCGGGGCTCATAATTTCAACTTCAGCCACTGCCATATTGAAGCGGGTGAGAAAATCTTTGATGGACTCTCCTGGCCTTTGCTATAGCTCATCTAACTCCATAACATCCCAAACCTTGGTTATTCGAAAATTGAATTGTTCCCTGAATAATATAGCCAACGTAATGAAGTCGTTCACAGACTTTGGTTGTAGCTTTGTGAATCAGAGATAGGCCACCTCTTTCAGATAAGTTGGGAATTATAGGCATTTGATTTCGTTTATGGTGCGTGCCCCATTCATATACTGATCATATTTGCATAGGAACACGTAGGGATCACTTGCCCCATTATAAGGTTGCACCATTGGAGGCTTAAACTTTTGTGGATATACAGCCATCTTGATTCTTTCGGTGAGTGGGGTCTCAGTAGAGAAAATTACCACTCTTTCTCGTTGTCTCCCTTTTTAACCTTTCCTCTATAATCTTGTGTGCCATTCCTAATACATGTACCTCCTCTTTGTATTTGTCCTCGAGGTGGACGTCTTCTTCCTTACCGAATGTTTTCCTAAGCGAATAATCAAGATTTGGTGATAGTAGTCCTGAACTTCCCTTTTGGAGAAGTGTTCCCTTGGTGGAACCAAGCATCTGTCGGGAGGTTGTGCTATCGGAATAGTCGCATGCCGGTGCTTTTACTTCTCTATGGTTTAATTTAGCAAAATTTGCAACTTCTCGAATAGAATTTCCTTGGCTTGGGCATGAAGGGGAAGAACTTGCATCGCGCATGCGAGCATTTTGAGCAAGTTGAAGGTGGGTATCGCTTAGCGTGACTTCTGTAGTAGCGGCTTGAACATCAAACATTTACTCAAGTTTCTTCATCATTGCATTGTTTGCGATATTTATTTGATTTGGTTGTCCCACCACCACTTCATCCAACTCTCTCTTAGTTATAGCCACCTCAACTTTAGATGACTCTCCTGCCTCGAAATGGTTGGTAGGTGATGCAACATCATTAACATTATTGGTGAGGTCGTTAATTTTACAAGTGACTTCCTTTGATCTGCTTATGACATTGAGCGAGGTTTAGAAATCTCGTAGGACTTTAATGGCTTAAGATCACAAGGCAAGGCTTTTGAACTTGAAAAAAGTATGAAAGGAGAAGATACGAATTTGGCCCTATGGTGGTGCCAAATGTTTTCACTAAAAAATGGCTCAAACACCAATGTTACATGAACCGTACTTCACTAATGTGGTTAGAAAATAGATGGAGCCGCAATCAACAAGAGCTAAAAGAAAAAATGTAAGGAAAGTAAAATGGCGACAAGGTTTTTAGAGGGGTTCGGCCCTAAGCTAGGCCTATGTCCATTATGAAGGTAGCTTGCATTATCATGACAATGATTACAAGGCATACAAACTCTCTTTGTACATACATCATCTCGCTTTCACAACATATTCTCTCTCTCACATACAAATCTTACTTAAATTCATGGAATTCAACAGGGAATGATAAGATCCATGGAGGAGAAGGATAGGTCAGCGATGGAGAAGGAGAATGTCTTCGTTTGAGAGGAGGATGGAGGAGAATCTTCAATCTATTTTCCACTTAGATGATCCTAATGGATGCCATGGCCAAATGGATCGATAATCTTCAAGTGGAGATGATGATGATGGTTGAAATGCTATGAAATGGTGGAGGAAAGAATCGATAGCACTTCGTGATTTCCAGGAGTCGATCCCTTTTTTGGTGGAAGCCATGGCCTATTTTTAGGTGAGCCCCCAGGAAGAAATGAGCTGAAATTCATATATGCAGGCTATGGGTTGCTCGTCCCATTAATTACTAAAATGTCACTGCCTAGCTGCAGCCAACTGTCGATAGCTTTATCTAGCTGTCCTGTGCGAGTGACTTCATAAGAGCAAACAACTGCATAGATCCGAGCAGATTGAATGGGCGGTCAGGCGATTATTACACAGGTGACTAGTCAAAGCTTTCGATTGGTGTACGGGCGACCGGCTGAGCACCATGTTAAGCTTTTTAACGATTGACTAATAGATGGTATCTGGTTGATGCAGCTGTATTTGATTGTAGATGATCTGGGCGACCAACATCGTAGTTTATAGGCAAGCGATCAAGGCTTGCAGATCAAAATGCAAGTGCAACCCTTCATGAGCTGGTATTTGTTATTTGATTGACGTATTGGTGATTAATTGAGGAGTGAGCGATTGGGGTTGCAATGAGCGGCCGCAGGATGCATGTGCGACCTCTGGTATCTTTGGGTTCCTTACTCAAGAGGCATTGTACGATCGACTAGGATAGTATGAACGAAAGACTGCAGAGTGGAATATGCGATCGACACCAATTTTCCTCCTTGTTTTGCATGACCGACCTCTTTTGACATAGGAATTTGCAACTAAGAAGAAGAAGACCGGGCGACCTCATATTGTTATTTGAGTTTTACAGTCCTTCAGTCTTGGTCTGTATGTACGACCCTTCTGCATGGCCAACTTATATCTGACTACCTTATCATGGGGAAATGACCCGAATGGTCTAATGAACGGAACGAGCTATGTTTATATGTGAGCGGTCTCCCAAGGTGTTCAAGCCATGTTGCGCCTGCCTTTCCTGATGTTCAGGCAACTTTATTTGATACAAATGACCGACCTTCGCACCCATGCCCGACCCATAGCTTATGCTTGACCTTGTTGTGCACGAACGACTTTGGTATGTTCGGTTGGAAAATGTGTGCTCGAGGCTTTTGGGTGCTCGTACTAAGGTTTTAACACAAACTTAATCCTCTATTGCATGCATAATGCTTAAGGGATAAACACATCTAATCTAACGCTACCTGAGTTGAAGCACTCTTTTTCATCTCTCTATTCTTTCTAAGAGCTAACCAATTTCGTATGAAATGTCTTTTCTTCTTACAATAATAGAAAGCACCTACTGTGCATATCTCCTCCAAGGCGCTTCTGCATCTTATCTCTTCCATTATGTGGATGAGGTTGTTGTAGAAAAACATCGTCGTTAGTCTTTACTTTGACTTTTCGTTCCCCAAAAACTTCTATTCTAACAAATTTAGTGGCGTCATAATTTTTCGTACCACTACCACAAGAACTAGCCATTGGTAACTTATCCAGAACAAGACAGCCAGCTCCGATATCAAATTGTTGTGCAAATAATTACACAAATGCATAAGCAATACAAAAAGAGGATCTAGCTTATCGATTAATTATCAATCGCCAACTCAATAAGAAATATCCACCAAACAAACAAAATAGAAGAGGAGAAGAAGATAAAAAGATTTAATGTGGTTAGGTTATGCCTACGTCCATGAACCCAACAACTATTCTTTATTTCACTGAAGAAAGAATGTACAAAAGGGAGCAAGAGAGATTACAGAATTATAGGTAGCAAAATGGAGAGACTACCCATAATGACTAATTAAATAATCAATTTCGATAAAGACTTGTATGCAGTTAAAACCCTTAATTGATTGACTATAGAAATTTGGGTATATTGAAGAAGAGGATAATGGTGGATGTTCTCACGCATTCATGCTCCACAAGTATGAAAATATAAATAAGCTTCAAACGAAAGGTTTCTTAGAGATGCATAAAAAGAATTTCCTTATTTCCTTGGAATCTTTCCAAATCTCCAAGATGTGATTGCAATGTAAATGATTAAAAAAAAGATCTTGATTTCCTTATGTTTCCTTCCTTACATGATTCTCCCAGCCAATCACTTATCTCTTCATATTACATAATCAATGAATATACATATTTCTCTATTTACATATCCATTGATTGATAAATTGATATGTGATCTGTTAGCTCCCTATCAAAATACTCTCTTTTACACTACCACATATAGCACAATTAATGGATTGAATCAATTAGCTAATTTCTTTCCCTCTTATTAAATATTTGAATCACAAGTATTCAATAACTATGATGGAATGCTAAATGATTTTAATATATTCTAATTTAATACAATATTGGAATACCATTAGTTTTTGTAACGGTTCAATAAAAATGCCATATAAATATATTATCAATGTTCAAGTGTAATAGTTCAATTGTAATAATGATTCATAAATATATAACCTTTATAAATTTAAAACCATTTAGTTACAATAATAATTTTAAATAAGTTATCATTAACTTGCGTTTCTTAATAAATTCACTTCATAAACAAAATATTTTTCAACAGGTTCCAAACTGGAAAGCCTTCACCATTTTTTTTGGGAACATAAAATATCAACTGTAAGTGCACTTTTTTCTATAAAGATTCGATTATTTTTTGATGTGTACTGGTTTGACTGTAAAACTATGTTTTCTCACAAAGATTGCATGATTTATTAAAAAAATGACCCTTATAAAGTTTTCTTTGTCGCATGCGGTGTTGGAATCCTTAATGACTCTAAATTATCATATATACTTCTGATAATGCTATTTTTTGTTTTGACTATATAAGTTCGGGGTAGGTGCGGTTCGGCCTGGTGCAGTTTTGGAGTTCAAACTGCTTCCGCATTGCATCAAACAGTTGATCAAAAATAAAAATCATTATATTAACCATTCAAACTATTCGGTTTCAGTTCAGTTTTAATGTAATATGTCTAATTTAGGTTAGGTTCGGTTTGAACACATATTATGAAATAAGAGAATTACTTCTATCAACAATCAATCTATAATTGTGTGATGTTGTGTCACTTAAAGGTTGAAATGCACATTGTTATCTTGAATTGAAAGATTAGTTTCTAATTATATGAATACTTCAATTTTAGAATTAATGAAAAGTGAAATTGCTTTACATTAACCAAACATAGACGTTAATTAATGCATAAATATTAAATAAGATAACTCAAATCTGATTATAATTAGCACATCCAAAACCATGATACGGAACTAGAAACTAATATATTAAAACTATATTTATTTTTCTTTGTGATAACGATTATTATTAATATAACAATGTATGCTGAAAATGAATATATACCGTCGAAATAAAAAATCAGATAGAAAAGATTTTTATCATAACATTATAAGTGTAGGTATGCAGTCTGATCTGGTTTAATACGGTTGGGTCAACATTTCAAACCGCGACAGCACTATATCATTGCGAGTCGGTTTGGTTTACGGTATTTGCTTTAGAAAGAGAATTTGATGTTATTTTCCGCACTGTTTTTGTGGTTCGGTCTATACGATTTTTGCATAGGGGTGTTGTTTAGGCCCACCTCTTAAGAGAACTCAGTCACGTCGTACAATACTTTGTTTTTTAGCATAGTGTATGTAAACATTTAGTTATGTCAATGCATGTGGAAATAAAATGAGAAAACATTTACCGGTGAATATTATTTACATGAATTAATGTCTGATTTGTCATTACTAATAAATAGAATAGTCTCACATCATATGTACTGAAGCTACACAGTCTAACATGTATTACAGTTCACATTTCAGAGATTTCTCATAGTGGATTCAAGATGTAACTATTGCTCGTATACTTGGAATATCTACCACCACTGTCTTGATCGAAAATCCTAAACTTAAAAGGTGGACTAATGTTGAAAGTTAGATTTGTCAATTTTACATTTGTGTACAGCCAAGGGTGGAGCTAGGATTTTATTTTCCCCCAGATATGTAAGAGATGAAAAAAGGAGCAATCTTGATTATAACGTTATTCAACATCATTTCATATAAGAATAAACATGTGACTTTATAGGCAAATGAAATGAATTTTAGGGCATGGAGTATTCTTATTTCTTATAGAAGAAACGAAGATGACAAAGCAGATCAGAGCAATCATTAACAGTTAGAGAACCACAGTTTACTTCGTTCTTCACAGAGTAATTTCAAGGATGCAGTTGGTTAGGAATTTCATGCGCTTTGTTAAAAAATAAAAGAGTGAAATAGGATTTCTTATTTTCAAATGAGTGAAAACCATGCAGATAGCCAAGTTGCATTGTTTCCATTCTATGTAATAATTGATAGATGGACTTTAGGGTTTTAAACTAGTTATACTGGGAATGATTCCTAGTGTTTCTTTTTTGGAGAGAGGGGCATTTGGGTTATAGCCTAGGTATCAACAAGCATAGCTCCGTCCCTGTGTACAGCACCACGGTCCACGCTTCAGTTTTGATATGTGAGATCACAGGTACTAATCATGTGTTGCATGGTTTGAATTATTAGACACGTGTTGATTGTAATATATTATATGCTGATTAATACTTATTGTACAATTCTATTCGAGTAACTAAAAAAAATGTGGTCAAACTTTTTCAACTATATTGCTGCATGATGTTTTAAACATAGAACTATTGGTATTAAGCAAAATTTGATCCAACTGGTTTGACGTCTATTTATTTTGGTCCATTTAATGTGAAGGTTTATCCGACTCAAGCGATCTGTTAAGTGGCCCACTTATTTAACCCATCTAAATATAGTTTTTTATTTGCTAAACATAACCGTTAGTCATCTAAGAACTACATCAGTCGTTTAAAGGTCAAAGCGTTTGAGTGTTCCATATTGTATGTAATTTATGTGGGAGCTTATTCGTTAAATTCTTGGACAATTCCGAGATAGTATGAAGAAATTACCACATTTTAAACAAAAAAATAATGACTGTATTTCCCCAAAAAATAAAATAACTTTCTGTGTAGACAGGTTCTAATATGATAATGTAGCCTGTTATTGTATAAGCACACTACAACATATGTTCACAAGATGTAGTATTCGAATGTTTTATTTGTTCGTTATTTAGATGAGGATTCAACGGTCGAAGATTCCCCCCGTTCGAGGTTCGGTTCTGGATAAAGGCTGTTGGCTGGTACCTTTGATGTTTCATCGGTAGTGCTGCCAACGGATGCTTTCAGATATGGATAGTGTCATATCCATATCCGTATCCGAAATTATTTTCAGATATCGCATATCAAATATCCGTATCCATTTAATTTTCGGATATTGGATATCCATATCTGCATAATTTTCGGACATGGACGAATATCGGGTATTTATCCGCTCCATCGGTAATTAATAAATGTAAGAGTATAAATAAAAAAATTGGATCAACATAAAATAATTTTTATACTAATATTTATAAAAAAACTAGGAAATAAAGAAATGTGATGATGAAACAATGTTTTATACTAATATCCATAAGCATGTCCAAAAATATTCCAAAATTAGACACTAAAACTAACATTTTACACTAAAAATGGACAAAAATTTATATTATCGTAACATCCAATAGTTACAAAATAATTAACAACTCTATTTTTCTATTTTAAGTTACATATATTACATTAGTTAGTTGGACTGATAATTTTTGGATACGGATACCACTATAACCATATCCATATCCCAAAAGCTTTTCGGATATCAGATATTCATATCCGCTTTTCGGATAATGTCAGATAACACATATTTTTCATATTTTTGTATACAGATGCAGATGGATATCAGATTTTTCGGGTATTCATTTACAAACCTGATTCATTGGTACCAACTACCTCCAGAGGGGGGATTGGTTGAACCGTCTACTTTTAGGCTAGCGAGATCCATCCTACTATCCCCTTCTCGCCTCCCCTCCCCCCTTTTAGCTATGATATTGTTTGCTAGTACTATAGGGCCTTAATTTACAGATTTAATTGGATCGATGGTCTATGGATCTACTGGCTCTAGAGTAGCTGTTTTGATTTTGGATCTTTCAGCCGGACTGGGTGGCTTGCATCAACTATCCTTGGAGTTGCTCGACCTTTTTTAGGTCCTCGCCCTAGTCACTTGGGCAGTGTTGATTGTGCGGTCTGCTTGCTTTTGCCGTTCGCTATTCCTCTTTGCAACGGTCTACACCTGACTGATCTTCTGTTTTTATTGGTTTCGTCTGTAATTTTGTATGTACTTCTACTTTTGTTGTACTATTTGGACTGTACTGTTTGTTCTTTGTTGTGTGCACAGATCCTGCAGTTTCTATGGATATGTTTTTGTGAGCCATTGGTAAATGACTAGATTCTTCTTTTGTAATATTATATATGATATACACGTAAATGTGTATATTTTATTCGCACATTTATCTTGTTTTCTCTTTAAAATAATTGATACTTTGTATTTATAGTCGTGTTTTCGGATTATTTAATATGAATGGATTGATGCACTTAATCGTTGAAAAGCTTGAAGAATTGGTGCAAGAAGAGTGTTAGTTTTAGAGCTGGATTAAAGCTTGAAGACTTGAAGAAATGTTGATGTTCAACCACCTTCTGCCGCACATTTTAAATTCAAGATTCAATGCCTTTTCATAAAGATCGCTTCTCTCAGATTTATGGAGTTCTTATTAATGCTCAAAACAATTGAAGTTGATGTCGTTTGATGCCCGCAAGCTATTTTTCCATGACATTTGCATGTCCATTCACTTACGTTCACATTGGTCTAGTTTTTATTTGGGCAAAGTCTTTTGTCCCACGTCATGTAATTGGCAACTTAGTCTTTGTCATGACAGTTATAAATACACTGTATCTCTTTCATTTAGAATTACATTAGGTTTGTTTTTGTAACTTCTTCTCTTAGAATAAAACTATTCTTCTCCTTTTCTCTTTAATTTTTGTTTTATTTTATTTTGTTTATGTTTGTTCTTTTATCCTTCGTTGTTTTTTCATTTAGCTATGTTTAGCTAATCCCCTCTAATGATGCTTATAGATTAGATTCAATATGAATCACATAGCCAAATAAATTAGGACTTTATGTATATAGATCTAGATCTGAACCAAGAGTTATATCTGAACCTTCAAACTTTGTATCGTATAAGAGTTGTGCTCCTTCACAGAGTATATTCGTGTTCGATCTAACGCTTATCATATTTAGATCTAATTTGTAGGGTTTTAGAAATAAAGTAGTGAATCTGTCTTGATAGCCTATGGTTGTTTAAGAGCTTAACTCCTGCATAGGAATTGCTTGTCGTTATTCACATGTTTGTTTTTAAATACCTAATTATCGTTGATTCATGTTTGTGGCAGAAACATGAGCTCGATCTATATTTATTTATTTGGCTATGGATAAGTATTAATCCAACTTATGTCATTACTCCCTAATTGCTTTCATTTATTATAAAAAACTTTCTTTTTATTTATTTTTTGTTGTTCACAAACAACCAAACTTTCGGAATAATTTGATTGGATTTATTAATTATAATATTTTTGGTCCAAGAGTTGACACCCTTTACAACAACCCTTGTTGTTTAGGAAAGCCGAACGAATTAAATAGTTGTTTACAATTGTTTAATTTGTTTGCAAACAAATTTCGGTGTTGTTGCCGGGGATCAAAATAATTTTATTAGTAAATATTTCGGGTTATATTTTTATTTTCTTATATTTTAATATTTTTACATTAAAAAACACAAAAATATTTTTATTTTATTCCATTTGTTTTCTTTCATATTTAGAAGAAAATTCTTATTTAATTGGTTTGGTATTATTCATTGATACCGTAGTCTTCCAAACAAGAGAAAGAAAAAAATTATTCTTGCCAATTTTTCTTTTCAATTTCTTTCCTTTCTTTCATTTTTTTCTTTCCAATATTTTACAAATTTCTTTCCTGTTTTCAATAATTCCAAAAAATAAAAAGGAAACAAATTTTCTTTGCACCATTTTTCTCTATTTCTTTCTCTACTACAACCATCACTATTTCAAACACCAAAGCCATACCCCATCAGCAAACAAATTTTGAAGGGTAACCAACCAAATTTGCACTTCAACATTGTTGCTTCCTTCACAACATCACGCAAGCCTGACCATTATCTTCAACCATAAATTCTCGATCGCCATTACCAAAAATAATACTTGAACCAATCAACTCATGTCCACTATCATAATCCCCTAGCGGGCGTGGTACCATTTCTACACTCCACACCGTCCATTATCACCATTCCATCACTACTTGAAACACCCCACCTCCATTAAGGTCACTCACAAAGGGAATGCCTTAACTTTGGTGGAGGGTTATAAGTACAAGACATGGAAAAATTTACAAGACTGGTAAATATAAGCAGCGGAAATCAAACACTTATTGCTTACGTGGTCCAATACAAAAGCATTACAGCAAATTGTCTCAAAATAACTTCCAAAAAATGACATCATAATTTATGTCTTGATTATTTAATAAAGAAGCATAAACCGTAAATAAAACTGCATAAATCCCCAAGTGTAGTGTCCAAAAGCCATTGTTAACGTAAGAGAGACCCAATCATACATCTAATCTCTTGGAGCTTTCAAAGAGTCTGACTAAGCTGGAGTATTCCCTCCCTGTGGACCTGGGGGGTGGGGGGAACGGAAGAAAAGAGGGCGAGAGAAAATGGGTCAAACAATAAGTCTGGTAAGTTAAGTGATTACTAGTATTTAAACAAGGAAAGGAATCATGACAGTAATAACAGAACATAGGACAACACCCTAATATAAGATAAGATGAACATGTGATCGCACCCATTACTATAGTCTTCGCACCTGCTAACCATTGGTTCAACCGGCCTCACGTGTTCATAACGAACGATCCCCTTAATGATCAACTCCTACTCGCATGCATTCATATCCCGTGTCATTCGGCCCCGCTTGACTATAGATACCTATGTTGGTCCTACCGTGGGGGTGTATCGGTCCCTCCGGTGGCAATCTGACACGATTTAAGATGCACAGTGTATACTATTGATGCCAAATGCCTGCTTTTCCACTCCGGAGTACGTGCACGCCCGTACTCCATCGGAACCTACACTGACGCACCAGCCGCCGACCTTTTTGATCGCTTATAATCAGCCTAGTAATCGTGCCCCACCCTGCCGAGTTCAGGGTACCATGATACATCTATGTGGGTTACTGCTGAAATGGTTCCCCATTACTAGGGTTTTCTAATCAACATGTTTATTTGGTTAAGTGTCCAAGTTTACCTAACCCCACCCATCAGTTTAGTTAACATGTTGAATCGGTTAAGTGTTTCCTTAATTGACTTAACCCTACCATACTTGAATTAGCTATTATTAAAGCACCAACCACTCAGATTAGACAGGTCTTGTTGTGGTCACTGGATGTGCCGGTCGGTTCCGGGCAGTTTTACACCACAACTCAATCTAACCTCGGGTCCTTTTTGGGCTTGATGCACTAACTACCCATATTAGACAGGTTTTGTTGTGGTCACTGGATGTGCAGGTCGGTTCCGGGCAGTTTTACACCACAACTCAGTCTAACCTCGCGTTAGGCATATTCGTCTTTTCTAAATTCACATATTTTCTATATATGTCTAATTTTATAAGTAAATTAATCTTAATTTAATCATGCCATAATTATTCTTTATGATTATGCTCACAATAAATGGTATATCAAATATACCATTTCATGAACCAATCTATGCCATGAAATTTTCATGTTTTCCCAACGCTACCCCCGTGGTAAGTTCGTATAAATTACATAAAATGTTAGGCTTGTGAATTAGCCCAAACCCATAAAAAAAAAGGTAACAAACAAGGGACAAGAAATAAGCATACAATAACATACTTTTGACTTATCATGTGTAACTTGGCATAGAAGCATCACTAACTTAATTAAATAGGCCAGGGTGAACTTGTGACTAAGTTGAATCTAATTATCATGTAAACTTGATATAGGTCTAACATGGAGGTTTATCATATAAACATAAATTTTTAAACCACAACTTAGCATATTAACTTATGTATGTGAAAACATAAGAAAGCTACTATAAACATATTTAAATCACAACTTAGCATGATAACTTATGTGTGTTAAACATAAGAGGGCCACAAATACAACTTGCAACATAAATAGGTTCTACTTAACAAAGTTCTAAATATGCATAAATGTTGTTCTAAACATGTAGGCATGTGATTTATATCATAAACTTGCAAGTAACCACCAAGTTATAACACGACATGTTCATCACTAAGTTGGCATAATAAGTTCATCATCCAATCATAATAGATTCCAATAATACCATATAATTTTGTGCGTTCATCACCACAAACACATAGGTATGATCAATCGCAATGGTAATTTAAGATAAATTAGAATCAAACTTTATTTAACTTAAACATAAGCATCATTCTGTATTCGAGTTACAGCATGTCATGATTTCATTTAAAAGAACGTTTAAATCTACGTAATAACCAACTTACAAACAAGAAGAAATTCTAGATTTCTGGAATCTGAATTCTGAAGTTGGAATGCTCGCCTTTGATGTAGATCGTTGAATTAGATTAGTTTTAATTTGATGTTGATGTATTATTTTATCTTGTCTTTGAATTGAAAGTGGTGACGGCTACTCCAAGTTCTCTATTAACGGCATGACAGTTCAAAGATTATTTTTGGGTGATTTTAGGTTGAGTATTAGGTTGTTTATATAGAATTCAACGGATGAACCTAGAGTTAACCACAACCATTCAGACCAGATCAGAACTATCCAGAAACCCTAGTGACTCAGCAACAAGTCAGAAGTTGTCGAAATTCAGATCTGGCCGAGGGGGCAGGTCGACCTGTAGGGGGGAGGTCGACACTAGGGTCGACTCCCTTGTCGACCCAGGTCCTGGGCGGTAATTTTCCCGCCCTTCCCGCTTCTGACTTCTGTTTTGAATTTTGAATCCGGTTTCGAGTTGTTTGAATTTATTTGAATTTCTGAAACTTCTGAAGGCCGTAACTTCTTCATACGAAGCCAATTCACGCAAACTCGGACTCTATCTCAAGTAGAATTCCGAGACGAACGTAATGGCGTAACCCATTTCCCTTAATTCTCACATTTGAAGTTAAGTATTGTTTAATTCTTTATTATAATGTTAACAGAAAATATGGGGTGTTACATTCTCCCCGCCTTTTAGGATTTCGTCCCTGAAATCTTCAAGTAGAGAAGAACTTATATCCCACCATCCAATCACCCATCTACTCAACCATCAAACACAGGTGTCCATTGTCCTTAAAAAACTTCTAATGCTTCATGATCATATGCATAGTGTGTGTACATGTCCTTATCTAACGCAAAATCAGGCGTTCTACTAATTCAGTTGACCTCCTGGATGCAAATTATGTCAGTGCCATGAGTCCATTATGTATGCAATTTTTCCTACTCAAAATTTCCTACATGAGTGCACAATCATTCATACAAATGCAACATCCATATGATAACATATCAAGTTTCAATCCATATGCAAATACATATATGCATATGCAATATGAAAGTGACTGAGCCGATCTAATACCTAATGTGTGTGTATATGCATCCACGAGCAACCACTAGCAACCCACTTGCAACCATTAACCATAACTTGTTTCAATTACATGTTTACATCCAAATAGGTTTCTACCTAAGGATAAGGACAAGGATAAGGTCGAGGAGATATACCTAAAAGGATAGATACAAGCATAAACTTAAGGAAAAAAGAGGTCAAAGATGCACCCTCAAAAAGAAAAGGGTAGGCTGCACGTATTCTGTCCTCAGTTTCCCAAGTCGCATCTTCCTCGGCATCTCTCCATTGAACTTTGACGAGCTTGACTTCACGGTTGCATAGCTTTTTGACTTTTGTACCCAAGATATGGGTTGTAACTCTCCTCACGGTCGCTTCTCGTTCAACTTCCACTTCCTCTAGCATGCTTGGTTATACCACTTCCGCAGACTCATGTAAGCACTTCTGCAGGTGGATGACATGAAAGACATTATGAACCCCAGCCAATCTTTCGGGCAGTTGTACCCTATAAGCCATCTTCCCAATCTTCTTAATGATAGGAAATGGCCCACGAATCTTAGTGTTAACTTTCTTGTTGATCCAAAGCGAACGACGTTTCTCAAAGGAGATACTTTAAGGAAGACCTTGTCTCCAACTTTGAAATCAAGGTCAGTTCTTCTTTTGTCTGCGTTGGACTTCTGTCTATCGTGGGCAGTCTTCATTCTTCTTGTTATCAAGTCCACTTTCTCTGAAGTTTCTCTAATTATGTCTGGTCCAAGTATGAGTTTGTCTGTGGACTCCAACCAGCAAGTTGGTGACCGGCATGGTCTTCCATAGCTTCGAAAGGCGCCATGCCTATGGTGGCTTCGTAGCTATTGTTGTAAGCGAATTCCACCAAAGGTAAATGATCCTCCCATGTACCTCCGAAGTCAAGAATACATAGTCTCAAGAGGTATCCTAATACTATATTGACTCTTTCCGTCTGGCCATCGGTTTGGGGGTGATAGGCCATGCTTAAGCATAACTGTGTGCCTACAGCTTCTTGTAAACTCTTCCAAAACTCGCTCATGAATATAGGATCTCTATCACTCACTATGCTGGAGGGTATCCCATGGAGTCGAACTTATCTCTTTAAGATATATGGATGTTAGAGATGAGGCAGTCCTACTCTTGATGGGTATAAAGTGGGCGCTTTTTGTGACCCTGTCCACTATTAACCAAATACTAGTATTGCCCCTCTTGATCTAGGCAACCCATCAACAAAGTCCATTAAAATGCTATCCCATTTCCACTGTCGGACCTCTCGAGGATGAAGCAAACCTCCAGGCTTCTTCTGTTCTGCCATGACTTGCTGGCATATCATGCACTTGGAGGCGAATTCAGCTACATCTCTTTTCATGCCGCTCCAAAAGAAAACCCTTTTTATGTCTGTGTACATTTTGTCTCCACCGGGGTGTATGGTCAACTTGGAATGGTGTGCCTCTTCGAGAACCTTCTTCACCAAATCCCCCGCTTGTGGGATGCCTAGTCTTCCATCCCGTCTCAACCATCCCTTATCATCGATGGTGTATCTATTAAGGTGACTCGAAGTCTAACCCCAAATCATCTAATCTATTATATCAACTAGCTGAGGGTCTTCACGTTGCACGGTCCTTATTGAGTCCAAAAGCATAGGCCGCACTTCCAATGTTGCTAGTAAGCCAGGTACAAATTCATAGGAGGGCTTAAAGTCAAAGTTGGCTATGTACTCCAAGCTTTGCCTTTTACAAAGAGAGGGCTTAAGGTCAGTTTTGTTCCACTCAAGGCGTCCGCTATTGCATTGCCCTAGCCTGGAGTGTAGGAAATCTCAAAATTATATGAGGCAAGAAACTCCATCCATTTTTGCTGCCTCAAGTTGATATCTTTCTACGGAAAATGTATTTCAACTATTTATGGTCAGTATACAATTCAAATTTCTCAATAAGGAGATAATGGCGCCAAGACTTAAGCGCAAAAACGATGACTGCCAACTCTAGATCGTGGGTTGGGTAGTTTTTCTCATGTACTTTCAACTATCTGCCTCCATAAGCTACTACCTTTCCTTCTTGCATCAAGACAGCACAAAGTCCCGTACCACAGGCGTCCGTGTTAACGGTAAACATCTTGCTCCCATCTAGTAATGTCAGAATTGGGGCTGTTGTCAGAGCCCTCTTTAATTGTTGGAAAGAAATATCGCAATCCAAATCCCAAGCGAAAACTAGGTTTTTATTGGTCAACCTTGTAAGTCAAGCTGATATTTTTGCAAAATCTTTGATAAAATTTCGATAAAAACCTACTAGTCCGAGAAAGCTTCGGACTTTGGTTGTGTTCCGCGGAACCTTCCAAACTTGCACAGCAACCACTTTTGCGGGGTCCACAGCTAACCCTTCTTTGGACACCACATGTTCAAGGAACCTAACTTCTTCTCTCCAGAAATGGCATTTAGAGAATTTGGCTTTCAAATAATGTGCACGGAGAGTATCCATGGCTTCCCTTAAGTGCTGAGCATGCTCTTCCTCACAATTTGAGAAGATCAAAATATCGTCCACGAAGACTACCACAAACTTATTGAGGAACTCCCTGAACACTCTGCTCATTAAATCAACGAAGTAAGCAGGTATATTTGTCAAGCCGAAAGGCATGACAAGCCACTCGAAGAAACCATCCGGAGTTCTGAATAAGGTCTTATCAATGCTGTCTTCAGCCACTCTTAGCCGATGAAACCCGGTAGCTAGATCTAATTGGGAGAAAACCGTTGCACCTACAAGCTGATCGAACGAATCATTTACTCTTGGGAGTAGGTGCCTATTCTTCTTGGTTAGCTTGTTTAGCTCCCTATAATCAACACACAGGCGAAGCAATCCATCCGCTTTAGTTGCGAACACTACTAGAGCACCCCATTCAGAAATTCTCCGCCTTATAAACCCCTTTTCTAGGAGCTCTTTAACTTGCTTGCTGAGCTCTTTCCGCTCTCTTAGAGCCATGTGCCTAACGGGTAAGGCAATGGTTTTTGCATTGTCAACGAGGTATATGCGGAAGTCTATCTCCCGATTCGGAGGTAAGCCCTTTACCTCTTCAAACACATCCGGGTATTTACGAACTACCTTTACAGACTACAAGTTCTCAACAGACGCATCAAGAGATTCTAGATAACTAAGCATAATAGAGTTCATGGGATTACAAGAAATTTCGAGAGTGTTACCGAGGCGATTCATGAGTCTAAACACTCTCCTTTCACAATCGAGTACGGCACTATTACTGGATAGCCAGTCCATGCCTAGAATCAACCCATAGCCCGTGTAGCCCAAAACGAAGGCATTACATCTAAACCCAATGCTTAGAATAGAAATTTTCAAATCCAAACAAATCATTAACAAATAAGCTGAGCCCCCAATTGGATTTGAAACAACCAAGGGATCCTCTACTAAACTATTGTCTAGGTGCAGAGATTCAACCAAAGCAACAGACACAAATGAGTGCGATGCGCCAGAATCAAATAGTGTACGAACAGTATAATCTAACAAATAAACTGAACACTTGACAGAAATATTTCTACCTCGTTCTTGCTGAGGTGCCGTGAGAGCGTGAACTTGTCCTCTAGAATAAGGTCCAACCCTCTGCCCTTGCTTCCTTGGGCAGTCCATAGCCATGTGTCATGTTTCTCCACAATGGAAACAACCACCCATCTTCCTTTTCTTCTTCCTATAGTCTTTGACCAGATGTCTAGGAATGGCACAAAAATTACACTTTCTCTTGTCATGGGGTTTGTTGTTCTTCCCGCCTATCTTTGAATAAGCCTTCTTGTTCTGTGACCCCTCCACCTTCTTATCTTGAGGTACTTCCACTTTTGCCTCTTTCTTGCCCTTGTCTTCCTCATGTAAGAGTGTCATGTCCACTAACCTCTCGTAAGTAGCTCCCATAGATACATGGGTCATAACCAAGCTATGAAGTGGCTCATTCAATCCCTTGACAAAACGGAGAGCCTTCTTATGAGGATAGTCACTACGTCCAGTCCAAATCTGGCCAACTGATTGAATTGGTTGACGTACTCCTTGACCGTCATACTTCCTTGCTTAAGAGATAAGAACTTCTCCACTTGTAAGCTTTGTTCAGCTTGTGAGAGGAATTTCATCTCAAACCTTACTCTGAAATCCATCCATGTTTCAACTGCTCTTTCAGCGTTAGTGACTTCCCACCAATAGGAAGCTTCGTCGTTAGGCAACCATACAACCAACTATACCTTTTGCCTATCATCCACCTCAAAGATAACGAATAGATCCTTAATTTCTTTGAGCTAGTTCCTTTCTTCTACGAATGATTCAGTACCCTTGAAATCCTTTCCACCGATAGCCTTAAAGTCCCTACAAATCTTTGAGAAAGCATTTGCACGAGGAGGAGGAGGAGGAGGAACTGCTGCAGATGGAGGAGGAGGAATATCTTTTGGGCCCGCATCGTTGGCCATAGCCTCTAAGTAACTCCTGAACCAACCAGGTATCGGCACACCCTCTAGAAGGTTAAGATTCCCAGACATGCTGAAACGAAAAAAGAAAAGATTCGAAACATAGGATAGAAAGATAGAGCATATGGCTTCGGGGGATTATGCCTTTAAAATAAAATAACCCTTTTTCTTGTAAAATGCTTCTTTATATTTCTTTTGAAAATAATTTTCAAAAACTCTTATCTGATCTGGTAAACCTTTGCTTGGATACCAAGTGAAACACCCCACCTCCATTAAGGTCACTCACAAAGGGAATGCCTTAACTTTGGTGGAGGGTTATAGGTACAAGACACGGAAAAATTTACAAGACACATACATATAAGCAGCGGAAATCAAACATTTATTGCATACGTGGTTCAATACAAAAACGTTACAGCAAATTGTCTTAAAATAACTTCCAAAACATTACATCATAATTTATGTCTTGATTATTTAATAAAGAAGCATAAACTATAAATAAAACTGCATAAATCCCCAAGTGTAGTGTCCAAAATCCATAGCCAAGGTAAGAGAGTCCCAATCATAAATCTACTTTCTTGGAGCTTGCAAAGAGTCTGACTAAGCTGGAGTATTCCCTCCCTGTGGACCTGGGGGGGAACGGAAGAAAAGAAGATGAAAGAAAACGGGTACGACAATAAGTCTGGTAAGTCCAGGGATTACTAGTATTTAAAGAACGAAAGGGATCATGACCGTAATAACAGAACATAGGACAACACCCTAATATAAGATAAGATGAACATGTGATTGCGCCCATTACTATAGTCTTTGCACCTACTAACCATTGGTTCAACCAGCCTCATGTGTTCATAACGAATGATCCCCTTAATGATCCGCTCCTACTCACATGCATTCATATCCTATGTCATTCGGCCCTGCCTGACTGTAGATACCTGTGTTGGTCCCACCATGAGGCGTATCAGTCCCTCCGGTGGCAACCCAACACGATTCAAGATGCACAGTTTATACTACTGATGCACAGTTCCTGCTTTTTCCACTCCAGAGTACGTGCATGTCCTTACTCCATCGGAACCTACACTGACGCACCAACCGCCGACGTTTTTGACCGCTTATAATCAGCCCAGTAATCATTCCCCACCCTGCCTAGTTTAGGGTACCATGATACGTCTATGTGGGTTACTACTGAAATGGGTCCCCGTTACTAGGGTTTTCTAATCAACATGTTTATTTGATTAAGTGTCCACGTTTACCTAACCCCACCCATCAGTTTAGTTAACATTTTGAATCAGTTAAGTGTTTCCTTAATTGACTTAACCCTACCGTTCTTAACTTAGCTTTTATTAAATCACCAACCACTCACATTAGACCGGTCTTGTTGTGGTCACTGGATGTGCGGATCGGTTCCGGGAAGTTTTAAATCACAAATCAGTCTAACCTCGGGTCCGTTTTGAGCTTGATGCACTAACCACCCACATTAGACAGGTCTTGTTGTGGTCACTAGATGTGCCGGCCAGTTCCGGGCAGTTTTACACCACAACTCAGTCTAACCTCGGGTTAGGCAAATTCGTCTTTTCTAAATTCACATATTTTCTATATATGTCTAATTTTATATGTAAATTAATCTTAATTTAATCATGCCATAATTAATCTTTTTGATTATGCTCACAATAAATGGTATATCAAATATACCATTTCATGAACCAATGTATGTCACGAAATTTTCATGTTTTTCCAACGCTACCCTCGTGGTAAGTTCGCATAAATTACATAAAATGTTGGGCTAGTAAATTAGCCCAAACCCATAAACAAAAAGGTTAACAAATAAGGGACATGAAATAAGCATACAATAACATACTTTTGACTTAACATGTGTAACTTGGCATAGAAGCATCACTAACTTAATTAAACAGGTAAGGGTGAATTTGTGATTAAGTTGGATCTAATTATCATGTAATGTAACACCCCGAAAATTCTATAACTATGAAATTAACAAATAATTAATTTGAAATCAAAGAACTAAGGGAAACGGGATACGCCATTGCGTTCGTCTCGGAGAAATACGCGAAATAGAGTCTGAGTTTTCGAAAAACGGAGTCTGTATGAAGAAGATATGGCCTTCGGAAGTTTTGAATTAAATTTAAAATTCAAACAGAATAAAATCCGGCCCAATGGGCCAGGGCGGATAAACACCCGCCTAGGCCACCCAGGTCGACTGGGTTGTCGACCTGGGCTACCCATGTCGACAAGGCTGTCGACAGCCCTGTCGATAGGGGTGTCGACCTGGTCGAGCCCAGCCAACCTGGCTGGCCAGGTCTGTGTTTGGCCGATTTTCTGTGGTCTGCTTTGTCACTAGGGCTAGGTGGCAAGTTTTAATTGGTCTCTCTATCGAATGAATGGCTACGATCAATCCAGGCAACATCAATGGTCCTAATCAGTTCCTAACCTCTATATAATCAACCCTAGACTAAACCCTAAACTATTCATTCAAAAATAAGATCATAGCCGCCATGTTGCTGAGGAACGACAAAGAGTAGCCGCCAACTAGAGAGAGAGGATTAGGAGGAAGATTCTAAAGCTTAAAGCAACCTAAACAAATCAATTCAACAAAGGAATTTGCGTCTTCAATCCCTAAACTAGAGAATTCATCACACCATTGTAAGTAGAGTATTATTTTGGTATGGATAAACAATTGTGTTGGTTTGTATGCTTGAATTGTGGCAATAAAGTAATTCATATTTGTGCGTTCTTATCAATTTGAAATATTATATACGTTTGGATATTCTTGAATTGTGTTATTCATGTTATAAAGAACTACATGCGGTAGTTCTATGCAAGTATACGTTTGGAATATTTCGCAAATTATGTAATCCATGTTGAAGCTACATGTATGTAGTTGATTTAAATTCATGCAAGTTTGGGGTTTGCTTCTATGCCACCATGATGTATATTTTTGTGCATAAATCATGTTGTAAGTAATTGGAACAAGTTTGGTTATTATCTATATGAAATTATGTTGACAATTTGGCATCATGTATTAAGCCATGCTTTTGTACTAGAAAACCTATTTGCAAACTTATGAATATGGCTAGGCTATGAATGATATTTGGCATAATTGAAATCCATGATTAAGTCTATCTTGTTTACAAGAATTATATGATGACATATGTGGTACATAGTTAGGATTAGATTCAAAATCCCTTTTTGTAAGTTTGCATGACTAAAGTAAGAATCATGTTTTCATGTTAGAAATATTTATGCCATGGTTATGTGAACAAATTTAACTATACTTATGCCATGCTTATGTTTGACATTATGCCATGCTTATGTTTGACATTATGCCATGCTTATGTTAGAAATATTTATGCCATGCTTATGTTTGACATTATGCCTAAATAAAAATATAGGTTCATGTGACAATAATGATATCTCAATTACAAGTTCACATGCTTTGATTTATGTTACATATACTACCACTATGCAAGTACACCAGTTTCTATTTTGTATTTCCAACGTCGTATTGCAATTTCATGCGCTCACATTCCGCTTTTTGTGTATGTAATCACGCCATAAGCCTCCCCTTTTCGCATGGCTAAATTGGGCTTTAAAAGGCTAAGCCCAACATATATATAATAAACGGACGTGTAAAACGGGGGAAAATAACGTTGGGTTAAAATTACTAATGAATGAAAATATAAAATAGAAGGGCCCAAGTTCAAGTATGGGTTGGGCCCATGATTGGTGTAACCTTTACACCATTAACTTAATAATGGGCCGCAAATATTTACATATAAGAAATAAAGAAGAATGACAAGATATGTAAATGTAGAACATACGATGTGTTTAACCCGAGGTTGGATTGAGTTGTGATGTAAACCTGCCCGGAACCGCCCGGCTGTCCAGTAGTCACAACAATACCTATCCAATGTGGGAGGTTAAACATGGAGCCCAGCAAGGACCCGAGGTTAGACTGAGTTGTGGCGTAAGACTGCCCGGAACCAACCGGCAACAGGCAGCCACAACAATACCTGTCTAATGTGAGAGGTCAGGGCCTTAATAAGACAATTAAGGCTGAGTCAGGATTGATAGGATTAAGTGAACTAAAGACTTAATCAAAATGGAACATGCTAAACAAAACGGACTGGTGGGGGTTAGGTTAGGAAACACTTAACCAACTTAGCATGTTGGCTAGAGATAGAAAACCTAGTAACGGGGGACCCTTTTCAGCAGTAACCCTAGAAGGTGTATCAGGATACCCTGAAACTAGGCAGGGTGGGGCACGATTACTGGGCTGATTGTAAGAGGTCAAATCGACGGCGGTGGTGTAGCAGTGTAGGTTCTAACGGAGTGCGGGCGTGCACACACTCCGGTGCAGAAAAATAAGGCACTGGACACCAGTAGCACACCTGTGCATTCTAAGGTTGTGTCGGGCCGCCACCATGGGACTTGATACACCCCATGGTGGGACCAGCATAGGTAACTACAACACCGGGGGCCGTAAGACACATGTAACTATGCGAGTAGGAGCCGATCATCATAGAATGGATCACATCACCCTGATTATGGGGTGCCAGTTGGAAACTAGTTTATATGGGTTCAGAGATCAACATGGGGTACGATAGTATATTCGACCCTAGACAACTTAACCAAGTTTATAGTGCATGCCCACTTCTTGTTTATACTTATCATACCCAGTTCTTTATTCATAGACAAAATAGTACTAGACTTACTCGGGCTTTATGTCTGACTCTGCTTTTCTTTCGTCTTCTTTCTTCCGTTCCCCCCCCCCCCCCCCCCAAGGTCCTCAGGGAGGGAACACAGCAGCTTGACCAACCTCAACATCCAGCTTGAAGAAGAGAAATGTATTGCTTGGACTTTCCTGTTTTGAACTATGGCTTTGGACAATCCACTATGGGGCTTTTGAAGTTTATCTATGTTTTATTTATGCTTCTTTAAATAATGTACTCAAGACAGATTATGAAAGTGTTATGTTATGTTTTTGGAAAGGATGTTGTTGTAACACGTATTTGACTTTATGAAATAAATTTTGTTGTTCTTCCGCTGTTTACAAATATGTGTTCTTATATCTGTCTTGTATATCTGTGATTTGTACTTATAAACCTCCACCAAAATTAGGGCATTCCCTTTGAGAGTGACCCTAACGGAGGTGGGGTGTTTCACTTGGTATCAGAGCATAGGTTTACCAGATAAGATAAAAAGTTTTGAAAAATTATTTTCAAAAAGGAAATTTAAAGAAGCATTTTTAAAAGAAAAATATTATTTTATTTTAAAAAGGCAAAGTCCACTCCCCAAAGCCATAGTTACTATCTCTTATCCTTCGTTTTGAATCTATCCTTTTTGTTTCAGCATGTCGGAAGATCTTAACTTGCCAGAAGGGGTACCAATACCTGGTTGGTTTAGACGGTTCTTAGAAGCAAGGGCCACTCAGCCAGGTCCTACCATTCCTCCTCCCCCAGCAGAAGGAAATCATCCAGCCGTAGCGGCACCTTTTCCTCCACCTCCTCCTCGGGGAAACACTTTTGCTAAGATATGTAAAGATTTTAAAGCTATGGGAGGAAGGGATTTCCATGGAACTGAGTCCTTCGTAGCAGCTAGAAATTGGCTGAAAGAAACTGAGGACCTATTCATCATCTTTGAGGTAGAAGATAGACAAAAAGTACAGTTGGCAGTGTGGCTATTGAAGGGCGAGGCTTCCTACTGGTGGGAAGTCACTAATGCTGAAAGATCAGTGGAGACATAGGAGGACTTTAGGGCAAGGTTTGAGACTAAATTTCTCTCAGATGCAGAAAGAAGTTTGCAGTTGGAAAAATTCTTATTTCTTAAGCAAGGGGACAAGACGGTCAGAGAGTATGTGAATCAGTTCGATGAGCTGGCTAGGTTTGGGCTTGACCTAGTCAACACCCCGCACAAGAAGGCTCTCCGTTTCGTCAAAGGGTTGAATGAGCCATTACACAGTTTGGCCATGACCCATATACCCATGGGAGCCACGTATGAAAGATTGGTGCAAATGGCATTGCTGAATGAAGAGGATAAGGGCAAGAAGAAAGAGGGTTTGCAGCCTAAGAAGACGGACTTTAAGAAAGGCGGGGAAGGCAACAAAGAGAAGAGGAAGTGTAATTTCTGTGGCAAAGTGGGGCACTTAGTAAAGGACTGCCGGAAAAAGAAGGCCAAGGAGAATGGTGGGTGCTTTTCTTGCGGTGAGACAGGCCATAGGGCTAAGGACTGCCCAAAGAAACGAGGACAGGGGCAGAGGGCTGGATCCACCCCAGGGGCACAGGTTCATGTGCTAGAAGCGCCACCTCTGCAACAGCGAGGTATAAATACTTCTGTAGAAAGTGTAGTTTATCTTTATGATCACCCCATTCGCACTTTATTTGATTCTGGCGCATCACACTCCTTTATCTCGTCTGCTTTAGTAGAATCTCTGCACCTAGAAACTAGTATGGTAGAGGACCCCTTAATTGTTTCAAACCCAATTGGGGGCCCAGCTCATTTGTCTATGATCTGTGTGGGATTGAAAATTTCTATTCTATGCGTAGAATTTCTATGTAGTGCCTTTGTTTTGGGCTTTTCGGGGTATGGTTTGATTTTGGGTATGGATTGGCTATCCAGTAATGGGGCCATCCTTGACTGTGAGAAAAGGGTTGTTAGGCTCCTAACCCAGCTCGGTAATACTTTGGAAATTTCTTGTAATCCCTCGTATGCGGTTATGCTTAGTTATCTTGAATCACTAGATGCCTCTGTTGAAAATTTGCATTCGGTTAGAGTGGTCCGGGAATATCCGGATGTCTTTGAAGAGGTGAAGGGCTTGCCTCCAAAGCGGGAAATAGACTTCCGCATATATCTTGTAGATAATGCAAAGCCCGTTGCGTTGCCCGTTAGACATATGGCTCCACGAGAAAGGAAAGAGCTCAGTAAACAGATTAAAGAGCTTCTAGAAAAGGGGTTCATTAGGAGGAGCATTTCAGAATGGGGCGCTGCAGTGGTGTTCGCTACAAAGGTGGATGGTTCACTCCGTCTATGTGTTGACTATAGGGAGCTCAACAAGCTAACGAAAAAGAATAGGCACCCTCTCCCTAGAATTGACGATTTATTTGACCAGCTTGTAGGAGCGTCTGTTTTCTCCCAACTCGATTTAGCAACCGGTTTTCATCAGCTAAGGGTGGCTGAAGATAGCATCGATAAAACGGCGTTCAGAACCCCAGACGGTTTCTTTGAATGGCTTGTCATGCCTTTCGGCCTGACAAATGCACCTGCTTACTTCGTGGACCTGATGAGTAGGGTATTTAGAGATTTCCTCAACAAATTCGTAGTGGTCTTCGTAGATGATATCCTTATCTTCTCAAAGAGTAAAGAGGAACATGCTCAGCACTTAAGGGCAATCATGGAAACTTTGCGAGTCCATCAATTAAGAAGCTACGAAATTGTGAAGTTAAAAACGGACAAAGCATAATGGAGTTAAGCTCAAGAAATGCGACTTAGGAGATTGAAGATTAGATTCGTACATAATATCTCTTCGTAAGAGTATATCCTTGATCCCTCTCTTCCTGTAGAGCTTACTTGCATGGTATCTTTTCTGTATATCCTCTCGGTCCCATTCTCAATCCAATTTCCGTTGCAAACCCCATAGGGAGTATGACTCACCTGTTAGTAACACATGTTGGGGCTCGAGGGTGTTCATTGGTTTGACTAAAGTTTTTGGGTTTTATAGGATACAGATTGGTCTTAGGAAGGGACTCCCTTATGACCTAAAAGGAGTCCATCATGCTTAGTTTCCTAGAATAATATATGGTTTTTGGGTGTCAGTCTGATGTTGATTTCGATCTTCGGGGCTGATGCTTAGAGAGTTCTTCTCCTAATCAATATATATGTGGCATAGGTTTTCAGTTTTGACATTGCCTAATGGGCACAAAGTTTTTACCGGCTTCTATCATTCGACTATACCTTTAGATAGGAACAATTGGGAAAATGGCCTATAGATTAGAGCTACCCGAGAAGTTGGCTGGAGTCCACAACGTTTTTCACGTTTCACATCTCCGAAAATGTCTACATGAGTCTGCTGAAGTGGTAGAGCCAAATATACTCGAAGAGGCCGAAGTGGAACGCGAAGCAACCATAAGAAAAGTTCCAACTCGCATCTTAGGAATGGAAGTGAAGAAGCTACGCAACCGCGAAGTCAAGCTCGTCAAAGTTCAGTGGAGCGACGCCGAGGGAGACGCGACTTGGGAAACTGAAGCTAGAATACGTACTGCCTACCCTTTTCTGTTCGAGGGTACATCCTTGATCTTTCTTTTTCCTTAAGTTGCGCTTTTATCTATCTTTTTAGGTATATTTCCTCGACCGTATCTTTTAGATAGAATCTTTTTGGATGGAAACATGTAGTTGAAACATGTTATGTATGATGGTTGCAAGTGGTTGCAAGTGATTGCTAGTGGTTGCTCGTGGTTGCATATACACACACAATCTAGGTTTTAGATCGGCTCAGTCACTTCATATTGCATATGCATATATGTTTGTATTCGTATATGGTTGAACTTTAATGTGTTGTCATATGGATGTTGCATTTGTAATGAATGATTGTGCACTCATGTAAAATCAAAAATAGGAAAATTTGCATACATAATGGATTCATGGCACTAACATAATTCGCATTAAGGAGGTCAACTGAATCAGTAGACCGCCTGATTTTGCATTAGATAAGTACATGTACACACACACTTCGCATATGATCATGAAGCATTAGAAATCTTTTAAGGACAATGGATGCTCGTGTTTGATGGATGAGTAGATGGATGATTGGATGTTAGGATATACATTTTCCTACGCTTGAAGATTTCGGGGACGAAATCCTTTTAAGTGGGGGAGAATGTAACACCCCGAAAATTCTATAACTATGAAATTAACAAATAATTAATTTGAAATCAAAGAACTAAGGGAAACGGGATACGCCATTGCGTTCGTCTCGGAGAAATACGCGAAATAGAGTCCGAGTTTTCGAAAAACGGAGTCCGTATGAAGAAGATATGGCCTTCGGAAGTTTTGAATTAAATTTAAAATTCAAACAGAATAAAATCGAGCCCAATGGGCCAGGGCGGATAAACACCCGCCTAGGCCACCCAGGTCGACTGGGCTGTCGACCTGGGCTACCCATGTCGACAGGGCTGTCGACAGCCCTGTCGACAGGGGTGTCGACCTGGTCGAGCCCAGCCAACCTGGCTGGCCAGGTCTGTGTTTGGCCGATTTTCTGTGGTCTGCTTTGTCACTAGGGCTAGGTGGCAAGTTTTAATTGGTCTCTCTATCGAATGAATGGCTACGATCAATCCAGGCTACATCAATGGTCCTAATCAGTTCCTAACCTCTATATAATCAACCCTAGACTAAACCCTAATCTATTCATTCAAAAATAAGATCATAGCCGCCATGTTGCTGAGGAACGACAAAGAGTAGCCGCCAACTAGAGAGAGAGGATTAGGAGGAAGATTCTAAAGCTTAAAGCAACCTAAACATATCAATTCAACAAAGGAATTTGCATCTTCAATCCCTAAATTAGAGAATTCATCACACCATTGTAAGTAGAGTATTATTTTGGTATGGATAAACAATTGTGTTGGTTTGTATGCGTGAATTGTGGCAATAAAGTAATTCATATTTGTGCGTTCTTATCAATTTGAAATATTATATACGTTTGGATATTCTTGAATTGTGTTATTCATGTTATAAAGAACTACATGCGGTAGTTCTATGCAAGTATACGTTTGGAATATTTCGCAAATTATGTAATCCATGTTGAAGCTACATGTATGTAGTTGATTTAAATTCATGCAAGTTTGGGGTTTGCTTCTATGCCACCATGATGTATATTTTTGTGCATAAATCATGTTGTAAGTAATTGGAACAAGTTTGGTTATTATCTATATGAAATTATGTTGAGAATTTGGCATCATGTATTAAGCCATGCTTTTGTACTAGAAAACCTATTTGAAAACTTATGAATATGGCTAGGCTATGAATGATATTTGGCATAATTGAAATCCATGATTAAGTCTATCTTGTTTACAAGAATTATATGATGACATATGCGGTACATAGTTAGGATTAGATTCAAAATCCCTTTTTGTAAGTTTGCATGACTAAAGTAAGAATCATGTTTTCATGTTAGAAATATTTATGCCATGGTTATGTGAACAAATTTAACTATACTTATGCCATGCCTATGTTTGATATTATGCCATGCTTATGTTTGACATTATGCCATGCTTATGTTAGAAATATTTATGCCATGCTTATGTTTGACATTATGCCTAAATAAAAATATAGGTTCATGTGACAATAATGATATCTCAATTACAAGTTCACATGCTTTGATTTATGTCACCTATACTACCACTATGCAAGTACACCAGTTTCTATTTTGTATTTCCAATGTCGTATTGCAAGTTCATGCGCTCACATTCCCCTTTTTGTGTATGTAATCACGCCATAAGCCTCCCCTTTTCGCATGGCTAAATTGGGCTTTAAAAGGCTAAGCCCAACATATATATAATAAACGGACGTGTAAAACGGGGGAAAATAACGTTGGGTTAAAATTACTAATGAATGAAAATATAAAATAGAAGGGCCCAAGTTCAAGTATGGGTTGGGCCCATGATTGGTGTAACCTTTACACCATTAACTTAATAATGGGCCGCAAATATTTACATATAAGAAATAAAGAAGAATGACAAGATATGTAAATGTAGAACATACGATGTGTTTAACCCGAGGTTGGATTGAGTTGTGATGTAAACCTGCCCGGAACCGCCCGGCTGTCCAGTAGTCACAACAATACCTATCCAATGTGGGAGGTTAAACATGGAGCCCAGCAAGGACCCGAGGTTAGACTGAGTTATGGCGTAAGACTGCCCGGAACCAACGGGCAACAGGCAGCCACAACAATACCTGTCTAATGTGAGAGGTCAGGGCCTTAATAAGACAATTAAGGCTGAGTCAGGATTGATAGGATTAAGTGAACTAAAGACTTAATCAAAATGGAACATGCTAAACAAAACGGACTGGTGGGGGTTAGGTTAGGAAACACTTAACCAACTTAGCATGTTGGCTAGAGATAGAAAACCTAGTAACGGGGGACCCTTTTCAGCAGTAACCCTAGAAGGTGTATCAGGATACCCTGAAACTTGGCAGGGTGGGGCACGATTACTGGGCTGATTGTAAGAGGTCAAATCGACGGCGGTGGTGTAGCAGTGTAGGTTCTAACGGAGTGCGGGCGTGCACACACTCCGGTGCAGAAAAATAAGGCACTGGACACCAGTAGCATACCTGTGCATTCTAAGGTTGTGTCGGGCCGTCACCATGGGACTTGATACACCCCATGGTGGGACCAGCATAGGTAACTACAACACCGGGGGCCGTAAGACACATGTAACTATGCGAGTAGGAGCCGATCATCATAGAATGGATCACATCACCCTGATTATGGGGTGCCAGTTGGAAACTAGTTTATATGGGTTCAGAGATCAACATGGGGTACGATAGTATATTCGACCCTAGACAACTTAACCAAGTTTATAGTGCATGCCCACTTCTTGTTTATACTTATCATACCCAGTTCTTTATTCATAGACAAAATAGTACTAGACTTACTCGGGCTTTATGTCTGACTCTGCTTTTCTTTCGTCTTCTTTCTTCCGTTTCCCCCCCTCCCCCCCCCCCCCCAAGGTCCTCAGGGAGGGAACACGGCAGCTTGACCAACCTCAACATCCAGCTTGAAGAAGAGAAATGTATTGCTTGGACTTTCCTGTTTTGAACTATGGCTTTGGACAATCCACTATGGGGCTTTTGCAGTTTATCTATGTTTTATTTATGCTTCTTTAAATAATGTACTCAAGACAGATTATGAAAGTGTTATGTTATGTTTTTGGAAAGGATGTTGTTGTAACACATATTTGACTTTATGAAATAAATTTTGTTGTTCTTCCGCTGTTTACAAATATGTGTTCTTATATCTGTCTTGTATATCTGTGATTTGTACTTATAAACCTCCACCAAAATTAGGGCATTCCCTTTGAGAGTGACCCTAACGGAGGTGGGGTGTTTCATGTAAACTTGATATAGGTCTAACATGGAGGTTTATCATATAAACATAACTTTTTAAGCCATAACTTAGCATGTTAACTTATGCATGTGAAAACATAAGAAAGCTACTATAAACATATTTAAATCACAACTTAGCATGATAACTTATGTGTGTTAAACATAAGAGGGACACAAATCCAACTTGCAGCATAAATAGGTTCAACTTAACAAAGTTCTAAATATACATAAATGTTGATCTAAACATGTAGGCTGGTGAGTTAGATCATGAACTTGCAAGTAACCACCAAGTTATAACATGACATGTTCATCACTAATTTGGCATAATAAGTTCATCATCCAATCATAATAGATTCCAATAATACCATACAATTTTGTACGTTCATCACCACAAACACATAGGCATGATCAATCGCAACGGTAATTTAAGTTAAATTAGAATCAAACTTAATTTATCTTGTACACAAGCATCATTCTATATTCGAGTTACAACATGTCATGATTTCATTTAAAAGAACGTTTAAATCTATGTAATATCCAACTTACAATCAAGAAGGAATTCTTTATTTCTGGAATCTGAATTCTGAAGTTGGAATGCTCGCCTTTGATGTAGATTGTTGAATTAGATAAGTTTTAATTTGATGTTGATGTAGGCTTTTATCTTGTCTTTGAATTGAAAGCGGTGACGGCTACTCCAAGTTCTCTATTGACGGCATGACAGTTCCAAGATTATTTTTTTGTGATTTTGGGTTGAGTATTAGGTTGTTTATATAGAATTTCAATTTAATTAGAGCCGTCGGATGAACCAAGAGTTAACTACAACCAATCATACCAGATTAGAACTACCCAGAAACCCTAGTGACTCAGCAACAAGTCAGAAGTTGTCGAAATTCAGATCTGGCCGAGGGGGTAGGTCTACCCCCAGGTCGACCTGTAGGGGCAGGTCGACACTAGGATCGACCCCTTGGTCTGCCTGGGTCCTGGGCGGGAATTTTTCCGCCCGGCCCGCTTCTGACTTCTGTTTTGAATTTTGAATCCGGTTTCGAGCTGTTTTAATTTATTTGAATTTCTGAAACTTCGGAAGGCCATAACTTCTTCATACGAAGTCCAATTCACGCAAACTCGGACTCTATCTAAAGCAGAATTCCGAGGCGAACGCAATGGCGTAACCCATTTCCCTTAATTCTCGTATTTGAAATTAAGTATTGTTTAATTTGTTATTATAATGTTAACAGAAAATATGGGGTGTTACACTACTTTTCCCAAGTAAAACACAGCAACTCGCCTTCTTGCTGACTACTATCTTCACCACAAAACCATATCACCAAGCCACTTTAATTCACTTAACAGTCCACCGACCTCACCAATTTAATTCGCACTGTACACCAAATAGACCAAAAACCTTCATCATCCCACAAACCGTAACTCCTCTACCAAAAACCAATCAACCCCCTTGCCAAACCCAAATCGACTCCCCCAGTAGCGTATTCAAATGCATATATCTGCTCGTACCACCATATACCACCATCCACCAAAACAGCTTCTCTTAGTTCACACACAAACAGTCACAAACAAACTTCACAATTCAAATACTATATCCCAACCTTTGCATCTGCCACCACCTCATATACCAAGGCCACCGTACCCAAATCATGATCCAGTTCTAAGAATCTGTAATCCAAATCAACATCGAAACCCGCACCTAAATTCGAATAACTGCACCGCAACCAATACCAATTTCCATGTGGCCCTGGAACTAACAAGCAGAACTAGTTCAACAACATTCAAGCTACGGGCCAACATCTTAATTTACCCAATCAAAATTGATTTGGAGACCCGACTGAGCCCCAATAGCCAGCGGAACCCAATTTATTCCCATTGAGTTGAGAAGATAAAAAGAGGTGTAATTTGTTTCCTGATTTCATGTTTGGCAAGGTTTGCCCCTAATTTCGTTTGGGATTTATTTCCTTGAGAAATAGTTAATTGATATAAGGGGCGTAATACTAGTGAATGCTTAAATTGGATCGACCGTTTTAAGAGGCCATATGTTTTGTTAATTTGCTTTTCTGGGTTGACTCATTATACTTTTTGTAATTAGGATGGTTTGGCTCTTTTCTCTTATTTGTTAAGTGCATGTTTTGCTTGTTATCGCATGGTTTAATTGTTTTGATTAAATTGTTTGTTTTATTCAAGTTGAAGGGTCATTTTTTATTTTTCTTATAACCAAAAAAAGACCTCAAGCAACAAAATAAAATATTCATAGGTCAAGCGGTGACAACTTGCAAAATTTGAACTATTGGAGCAGTTGCACACTATGTGGGGTATGAATGCACTAGCGCAACTCAATTACACTGGTAGGACTGCCATGCCCTACTGTAAAATTTTATAAACTCTACAGGGTCTGCTGCTGCTTGAAAAATATATAAAAAATGCTTGTAAAGATTTCTTGCAGGTGCCTTAGCTTGCTTGTAAAAAATTTATTTCTGTAATTTATTATTCTATGACTGCTCTGTGATTGATTATTTTGCCAGTTAATGTATGGTTGGAAATTTCAACACAAACATTGAAAAGTTTGTTTTTGAAATAAATTATTTTTGAAATCGAATCGAGGATTTCCCAAAGCTCATAGGACAAAATATTCGTTAAATTGACAATTGGGATTGATAATCTCTTAAGTGTCTAAGGAATGGTATAGTCTAGAACTCAAACAGGTTCTTAAACCTTCAGTCATGTTTCTATGGTGATTTGTGGCAGAATGATAACCCCTGTCCGAACCTGGCCTAGACTTGTATTCATATAATCCGAAGTTGTTAATTTTAACATATTTTTTTAAGAGCTTCTTTAGAGCCAAAAGTTTTGCAACTGATTTTTTGATGAAAAAGTCTCTTCTTCTAGTACATTCTCCTTTGCCCCACGTACAACCAAAATTGGAATTATTTTCAAAATTTAAATGATTTTGGTTAAAATCCAAATCAGAATGAATTTCAAGCTGAAATTTTTTCGAATAATTTCAATGATTAACCCCCAGCTTTGGAAAAAAATTTGAATCTTTACTTGAAATGAGCACACTACAAAATCAAAAAATAAATGAATGGTATAATTTATACTTGTGCAATAATTGGAGTCAAAGTTTTCAAAATAATCAAAATTCGAATTCACTTCCAAATTCAAACGATTTTGATTATAACCCCAGACAAACCAATTTCGAACTCCAAAATGAATTTCAAATTCAAAATGGAAATGTGAATAACTTTTCAAATGATTTTGGCAATCGATATAATTTCAATAATTATGCGATTAACGAGTTTTGTTCTCAACAATTTCAAATTGAAAATTCTCATGTAAATAATTATAAATTTGATTTTGTTGAGCAAATGAACGAAATTTTTGATAACCACATGGATTTGGTATCTGAAATATAATTGAAACTACATGCCACCAAAATCAAATTTCGACATGTGATGAATCAAATGATAATCCACCTTTTATTACAATCGACGATCTTCAACTAACAACTTCTGAAATTGATGAAAATCTTAATGAAGTTGTTGAAAGCTCTGTAATTGATTTGAATTTAAATTCTCTTGAAAATGAAGACGTCAATCTTCAGTTTGATCTTCCTCTCTTAGATTTTGGAAATTTAGCAACTTTAGATTGTCAACCTGAAAGAAATGGTGAAGTTGGTAACGACTATTTAAGTGAGGACGACTTTGATGAGCAAAAACTTTAGTAGTGAATCTATCCTGATAGCCTATTGTTATTTAAGAGCTTAGACCCAGCATAGGCTATGTTTGTCGTTATTCACATGCTTGTTTTTAAATACCTAACTATCGCGGATTCATGTTTGTGACAGAAACATGAGTTAGATCTATATTTATTTATTTAGCTATTGATGAGTATTAATACAATTTATGTCATTACTTCCTAATTGCTTTCATTTATTATAAAAATCTCTCATTTTATTTATTTTATGTTTCTTACAAACAATCAAACTTTCGGAATAATTTGATTGGATTTATTAATTAAAATATTTTTGGTCCTACAGTTCGACACCCTTTAAGCCGAACAAATTAAATAGTTGTTTAAAATTGTTTAATTTGTTCGCAAACAATATATTTTCCTTAAAAAACAAAAAAAAGAAGAAGAAGATTCACCCAGTTTCAAGGCAGTCTAAAGAAGTTATTGCATTTTGCAATGATTTCGTGTGTAGGTCAAGTTCAAATATAAGAATGTAGCATACTATTTTATAAGTGGAAGCGTTAGTCATTTTGGAGAACTACAATGTTTTTATCACCTGGCAAAGATGGATAGAAAAAAGCACTCTACCGCACCTGCAGTAGGCGAAATGTTAGCTCTGCTGAACTTGGGCAACTCATTTTCTTTGTTCGAATTTTGTATTGCACGTCTTAATTACTAATTATTAAAAATTACAATTTATTTCATCATGTGTATCATACCATTCCTTAGATTGAATGTCAAAATTCACTACATTTCTTTTTTGGTTTAATACAAAAAAATTGGTAATGCTATTTTGCTTTATTTGTGTATAATTTCTCACAACTGAGACATACAAAATGATGATGCAAATTTTTATTTTCTAAAACATTTTTGACCGTACGCATTTGACTAGGCTAGATATAATTCATGGGTTTAATAATCATCCTTAACTTGAAGACAATTACTGATACAGAAATGCATTGTGAGTTGATCAGCCAGTTCCTTTTTACGTATATTTTGTACTGAAGAAAAGAAGCATTCAGGCGTGCTTCCTCATAAACACAATATCAAATATTTCTTAAGTTTGTAATGTGAACACTTCAGCAAATTTTGTTTTTTAAACCTTTCAAATGCTTTTCTGGAAATGACTTAGTTGTACATTCAATGATTTCTCCAAGAATGGGAAGAAGATTGACGTAAGATTATTAACCTTTTTATGGTTACAGGCTTTCCTTAAAGTTATTTTCATATCTTAGGTTTGAAGATAGCTATTCTCATACGCACATAAAGGTGTGTATTTATTGATATTGTCACTAAATTATTAACCACAATATGTATGGAATTTATGTGTTTGTTGCTAAATAGCAATGAATTTCCAAAACATATGTTACAAGTATATATCATTACACGTTTATATTCATATAGTATCACATTCATACTAACTACTACTTCAAATCTTTAGTGAAGGTCTAATGCATTGCATGGATTAGTAGTATCGGTTCCGGCTTAGGGCTTAGATCTAAGTGGTGTCGGTAGCGATATAAATAATAAAAAGCAGATCTAAGTGGTATCAGTAACGGTATTACATCCGTTTCAGTATCGATATTGGTGGTAATATATATCATCAGTTTTCTATTTCTGCTCCAGTGGATGATAATACGCTTTGTTAGCTTTTGGTTTCAACTCAAGGGGTATCGGTATTGGTTTCAGCATCGGTGATACTTCATGGGTGATTACTTTATATTTCTATTTTGACTTTGGTTTATCTTGTATTATTATTTTTTCGTTCCAGTAAATGTTGTATCCCTGTTTCGGGTTCGGTGTACCGGCATCGGTGTTAGTTTCAGTATAATATATATATGGTTATAAACAAGAAAGATTCAGTTTCTTAAAGAAATAAAATTCAGGCATTTCGTCGTTGATGGCGGAAGCTCCAATTCCACCAAATTAGGCATTCGATTGTGAATCAGCTAATTTGAAGACCAAGTTTATGGCATCGTTGGGATCAACGAAAATTGGTGTGTATCTCAATTTCATCTTTAGTTTGTATTGTTGTTGTGCCGCTATGTCAATTGGTATCAGAGAAATCAGTTTGCTACATTGTTGGTTCAATCAACCGGTGTAATCTCTATTTCGTTTTAACTCGTATTTGTTGCACTACCGCTACACCAGTTTGGTATTAGAGCGAGTTTTCTTCATTGTTTCGATTTGAAACACTGTCAGGACGAGCTTGTCGAGATTGAAACATGGAGGAGATGTAAGAACAGGAAGATGCAATCCAGATTGAGCAAATGTTTAAAGCAAGACTTGATGAAGATATTGCATGACTTGAGAGGATGATTATGGATATGAATTGAAATCAATGGAATAAGGTATCATCTATGTCAGAGAATATGTTTGGAGAAGACAAAGATAATTGAAGCTCCCGATTCCAGCATCAGGGAGATATAAGATCGCAAAATCGAACTCAGATTTTCTGGATTTGATTTCTATAGTTGAGGAAATTCTTGAGTATGAGGAGTATTGGAAAATCATCGGGTCCAATTGGTTGCTACGAGACCGAAGGAAGAGCCATAACTTGGTGGCAACAAACGAAATTGACTCGAGAAAGAAGGGGAAAGTCTAAGGTAGTGATATGGGACTATATGAAGAAGATGATAAGGGCTACAATTTTGCCTTAAAACTATTAATCATTAATGTATCAACGACTGCATGATTTATGGCAGGGTGCTCGCTTAATTGATGAGTATACGGAAGAATTCTATTAATTAATTGTTTAAATGACAATGAAAACAGAGGAACAACTAGCAGAGATATACATTGGGGGAAATCAGACTCAATCCAAGATATGGTCAATATGTTCGATCCGGCTTCAGTCGCCAAATCACATCAAAGAGCTCTTGCATGGGAAAAGCACGATCGACGAGGGGAAGTTTCTCAACTTCGAGCAATCAGAGCAAGAATTTTATGGGTGCTGCTCCAACCTGTAAACCGAATATTATAGACTCTACAAAGATGAAAGGATGTCATAATTTAAAGTGTTACGATTTCCAAGAGAGAGGGCATCAAGTTTCTTAATGACCAAAACCAAGGAGGAGAACTGTGGTGACAGATGATTGTGGAGCTAGCTACATTGTGGAACAGTTTAATTCTTCAAATCCAACACAATTTGATGAAGATAAAGAGAGATTATAATGGGGGACGAAGGGTTTAATTTGATGATAAGGTAGGCTTGTCTAACTCCAAAATCAATACACGAATTTGAATAGTTACGAAGCAATATTTTCCAATCGGCATGTACGATTTTGGGAAAAAATTGTCGATTCGTGTTTGATGCGGAAAGCTATGTCAATTCCTAATCTGATGTTGCAACAGCTATAAGTATATTCTATATCTTTATATTCGCCAACGGATATAAATTTAAAATGTATTTTAATATTTGGCCACAGCTAAAATTTTAAACTATATTTTAATATTCGGCAACGACTATATTTATATAAGTTATATTTTTATATTCTAGAACGGCTCTATGTATATAACGTATATTTTCATGTCCAACAACAACCATATATTTATAACTTATATTTATATATTCGTTGAAGTAAAATAATATATAACTTACATATTTATATTTGTTAACTCTATAAATAAATTGATTTTAATTTTTTTCATTAACGTCTCGACAATATTACTGCTATTTTTATGTTTTGTATGCTCGACAATTTATAGTATAACAAATGCAAAGAGGAAAATGTTTTTCTGAAAACCATTTTGGCATTAAATAGTTTTCTGGAAACCATTTAATCCGTAAACATTTTTCAGAAAACCATTTAGGGTTAATTAAAAGAAGAAAAAAAATTAAACAAGCATCCACCTACCCACTGCTGGAACGGTAGGGGGAGTTACCATTTACAAATTCTATTCCAATCCAAATTCCATCTTAAGTGCTAGGAATGCTCTTACGGGTGAAAATTACACCAAGACTCAAAAACATAAACTTTCTACATTTACCTTATTAACTATTTGACTGAGCTTCATTGATGTCAAACAATTCTAACTGAGAATCCGAGCTAATATCTATCGCAGGTCAATGTAACTATGAATGTGTCGGTAATAGTTTTATTATTCCCATCATGAATTAAATTCCATAGCTACATACCCACTTTATCATAGCATAACTTTCTATATTTAGACTGAAACTATAAATGTAATGATATACAAATACAGCACTGCATACATGTATTGATATATATATATATATGTATATATATCATTTCATTTCATTGTCCATTTGACTAAATTCCAAAAATTGTGCCTTTTAACCAAAAATTGTTTTCAAGATTTTTCTTAAGCCTAAGTCTGTCTTTCCAAAACATATGTTACATCTTCCTAGGATTTCAAATGTGTAGCATATCAAAAATAATATTAGTGGCATGTACCATTGGATCTGTAGTTTTCGGTAAGGCAAACACCTAACTTTTACCCCCAATAATGAATGTCCTTAATGTTTCATTCATCGTATTTATGATTATTGTCTTACTTAATCAAACCATGCCCTTTGGATTTGTCTTATTCCTGTAAAATGCAAAAACAAGAAAGTAAAAAAAAAAAGGTACAAAAATAAGTTTGTCTTTAAATGTGTTTTCACTGAATATTTAGTGTGAGTTTGGTTCAAGCGAAAGTGGAGTATTTTAATCGAGAATTTAAGCGGAGTATTTAAGTGGAGTATTATAGCTAGCGGAGAATGCGTTTGACGCTGTAAGCAGACCATTTAAGTGGAGCATGTAAGCGAATCATTTTATTTTTATGTTGTAATTTAATTAATTTATGATAAATTAATTTATTATTTGTTTTAATAGAGTATACGTATCAATAATTTACACGAATAAATAAATAAATTGAATAATTATGATTTACTCTAATTGATTCCAAACCAATTCCATTACGTAGAGCATTTCAATACGATCCCAATGTAAAAACTACATCTCAAATGGATCTCATTAATTTGCACAAGTTATTAATTTATAAAATTTATAAAAATATAAAATAATTAATTAATTAACCCCAGGATTAAAATCTGGTCGTTGGATTCCGAGACGTCGAATGCGTCCGACCCCAACGGACCGATTTTGATCTGTTGGGGAAGTTGGGCATTTCCCCCATTTATTTACGGACACATCGGACGGGTCCATTAAGGAAACAGGGAAAATGCCCTAGAAAACACACCCTTAGTCCATCTCCTTGATATACTTTCTTCAAATACACCCAACCAAATTTTGTATGTTATTTTGACAAATATAGATGTTTTTGAGTTGAATGTTATGGTTTAGTTTCACTTTAAACAAATAAAAAAAAGTACAGGGAACTCAAACACATAAAAAAAACAAAAATGATATTTCTTCTTAAAAACATTTTTTTAAGGATAACCACTTAGGAAAAGTATATATTATTTCAAATGCATTTTGTAAGCAAAGACAGCAGGGTTGATTAATTCTTTTCCATATTCATTACACTATAAAAGAAAGATGGATTAAACAAGCTTTAACCCCGTAATAAAAGGAGAGAAGAAGCACTTCACCTAGAAATGAAAGGAAAAAAAACAAGAACCATATAGCATATGCCAACAAGTCTTTAGTCCGGCTACCTAGAATCATCATGCCCACGCAACAAATCATATGCACCCTACAACTTTGTAAATACATGTTGTAAACTCCATTGCATAGAAGTTGAGCTGATATTTTCATTTTTCCAAAATCCTCGGTTCTTTCCTACCAAACATCAGCTGTAAATATCTTCAAAATCATTAACAGGAGAAGAGTGCCATGGTTTGTCCACCAAGCAGATTTGAATAATCGAATTCACTCATCTGTGCTATCTCTCAAAGGTCTTTGCATGCTGCACCTCCACAAATCATTGTACCGAAGGTTATATATGTCCTTCCAGTTGAAAAAAGTGTGCATCTCTATTTAACATGGTCTAACAAAATTTTGAGTCAAGGATTTCATAGAGTTTTGATTTCTGACAAAGAAATAAGCCATGATCGACAAAAAAGACGATATTTATTGGTTTGAAGAGATACAAAGAGTAACATATGATATTTTATATTAGAGGTTGATTATTTGGTGTTTTAGTAGTATAACTCATGTTAAGATCTATCCTTAAATAATCACACACCTCGAATAATTAATATATATATATATATATATATATATGCACATTAATTGGGCAAACTGGGCAGAACCGGTAAACCGCCCAGAATTGAACCACTCAACTGTTTTTACCCAGTTTGCACAATAAACATGCACATATGAATATAATTTATATATATTTTAAATTCCTGCCTACCGGTTCTTTTAGACCTGTCGACCATTTTCTTCCAGAAAGTAACCTTTCGTACAGACACTTCCATTTCTTCAATGGTTGCTTCTCTTTCTCTTCACCAACATTCATGACCATTGTTTGTAACTTCTCACAAAGGGTTACATCTGTTTATTCTTTATATAAACAACATGAGATCAACATTTCTATCATCTATTTCTATCATACTAACTTGACTTATTGCTATCTATATTCTTGATCTCATTTTATACTCTGAAAGTGCTCAATCCCTCATATTCAATATAATATCGTTTGAATCCTAGAATATATTTAATATTCTTTTGATTTAATACGATATCCAGTTCCAAATCTTCATATACACAAACATTCTATTTGAGGATAAGATTACAGGAAGGTTGTACCACAATTGACAAATTCGTGTTATCAAGAACACATACTGTCAACAACAAATATATTCATCTTTGTTGAAGTCCTCAGTGTGTAAGAGGTAAGAGTTGAAGTCCTCAGTGTTGTAAGAGGCAAGTGTTTAAGTCCTCGGGGCTATTAGAGGCGTGAAATCCCGTTTATCTGCTCGGGTGTTGTATACATGTTCCTCCGGGTGAATTGAGGTGGTTGTTAGTGAAAATCCAGATAGACGTCTAGGACTGGATGTACGATGGTGCTCCAAACCAGTATAAAAATCATTGGTGTGATTATTCTATTTTACTGTTTTTCTGCTTTATACAGTTCTGTGATTAGCTATTACTTCATACTTGAGTATTGTTCATCATATTACATGATCCGTGTGTGATATACTAAGAACGTACACGAATTTTCATTTGGTATCAGGGCAAGGTTATCTTACAACCGTAGCACAGTTATTTGATGTATTCTTGTAATATGGCAAATAACACAAGTACTAGCACTCAAAACACCACTTACAAGGAAGGTCAATCGACACAAAGACCTCCATTCTTTAATGGTCTTAACTATAGCTATTGGGCATTCTTCATGCAGTCAAATAGCTATGATGCCTGGAATGCTACACAAAAAGAAATAGTAAATCCAACAACTGATTATTCAGAATGGACACCGGTTGAGAAAACGGCAGCAGCCGTAAAAGCAAAAGCAATAAACATGTTGTTTATTGCATTAGATCAAAATGAATATAATCGTGTTAGTTTCTGCACCACTGCATATCAAATTTGGCAAACGCTGAAAACCACTCATGAAGGTATTAACAAGGTTAAACAAGCCAAAATAGCCATGCTGAAAAGTTAGTTTCAAAATTTCAAAATGAAGCCGAATGAGACAATCAATGACATGTATTCATGGTTTCAAACTATTCACCATGCACTTATTGGTTTAGGACAAAAATATTCAGATTTTGATGTTGTTTCGACAGTCCTACATTCTCTGACTAGTGAATGGGAAGGAAAAGTATTAGCAATTGAAGAAGCTAATGACCTTTCCGTCATGAAGCCAGATGAATTGATAGGAAATCTAATGTCCTATGAAGCTAATTTGTAGGATAGAAAGGAATAGAAAGAAAAAAATAAAATTGTAGCATTTCAAGCTGAAAAAGATGAAGATGAATCAGATTCTGAAGATGAAGACCTAGCATTCATTGCAAAAGGTTTCAAAAAAAATCTTGAAATAATGAAAAGCTAGTCGATATAACAAAAAGAAAATTGGATCAAGTAAACCATCTTCAACCACTATAGAATGTTTCAACTTCCACAAAAAGGGGCACATGCACATGGATTGTCTGGAACAAAAGAAGAAGTCATAACAAATTCAGATACAAGAAGGACAAAGCCAAGAGATGAGCATTCTCAGTCACACGAGAAGATTCAGACTTGTCTTCATCAGAAAGTGAAAGTGATACAGAAAATGAATAAGCAATCGTTTTTTTCATGGCAGTAGAAGATGATGTACAAATTCCTACATTTGATGAAGTACTTGATATTAATGCTAAATTGATATTTAAATATAAAGACATAAAATGACAATTAAAAGAAGCCAAAGCAGATTTGAGTAGAGCAGAGTCTGAACGAGATATGTTAAAAGATGAGAAGAAAATGTTAGAAGAAGAACTTGAAAATTTTCAAGAATCTTCATCTAATATTGACTCTCAATTATTTCTTTTGAGTCAAGAAATTGAAACTCAAAAAGAGAAAAATAATGCTCTTAATACTGTAAATCATGAGCTTAAGGCAAAAGTCAAAATTCTGGACCTAAAAAAGGCTAGTTTACAAACAAAGTTAAATGATATTACTCAAAATATTTCTAACTTTAACAAAGGCCGAGAAAATTTGACAAAAATCATTGAAAGTTCACAACCTGCTTCAAACAAACAAGGTTTGGGATATAAGAAACGGAAAACGAAGAAACATCTCAAAAAGAAGAAAGATGAAGCTAAGAAAAATCCTAGTGTAGTATATTCCAAGTCAAAACCAGTTGTGAAATTTCAAGAGAAAAGTGTCAAGACTATCAAGATATGGGTTCCTAAAACAAATAACAAGTTGATTAGGAACAAATATATTTGACATTTCATGAATATTATGCATCTTAATTCAAATTATTTATATAAACGGGATACTGGACCTATATAGGATTGGACTCCTAAGACCTAACTCTTAGAACCCTATAAAAAGGTGGGTACATTGGACTTAATCTTATTTTTTGTAGGTCCCACTTAAGAAAAGAATAAAGTGGATATTGGACAGTGGCTGCTCGAAGCACATACTGGAGACAAGAGCTTATTGACAAATTCTACATACTCAAATGGTGGCTCCGTCAATTTTTGAGATAATTCAAAAGACTATATCATCGGCAAAGGCTATATGAACAATTGCGTAACTCCTTTTTGTTGATGACAAAGGGGGAGAAAGTGGTACTAACAATATAAATGCAGGAAAATGTAGTTTATATGCAGGCAAAATTTCAGGGGGAGATCATATACAGAGTGAGATTCAGAGCTATATTGTCATCAATCAAAAAAGGGGAGAATGTTGAGTCAAGGATTTCTTAGATTTTTGATTTCTCACAAAGAAATAATCCATGATCGACAAAAAAGAAGATATTCATTGGTTTAAAGAGATACATATGGTATTTTACATTTGAGGTTGATTATTTGGTGTTTTAGTAGTATTACTCATGTTAAGATCTATCCTCAAATAATCACACACCTCGAATAATTAATATATATATATATATATATATATATGTATGTATGTATGTATGTGCACATTAATTGGGCAAACTAGTCAGAACCGGTCGACCGCCGAGAATTGGACCAGGCGATCATTTTTACCCAGTTTGCACTAGTAAACATGCACATATGAATATAACGTATATATATTTTAAATTCCTGTCTACTGGTTCTTTTTGACCTATCAACCGTTTTCTTTCGAAAAGCAACCTTTCGTACAGACACTTCCTTTTCTTCAATGGTTGCTTCTCTTTCTCTTCACCAACAATCATGACCATTGTTTGTAACTTCTCACAAAGTGTTACAACTGTTTATTCTTTATATAAACAACATGAGATCAACATTTCTATCATCGATTTCTATCGTACTAACTTGACTTATTGCTATTTATTTTCTTGATCTCATTCTATACTCTCAAAGTGCTCAATCGCTTATATTCCATATAATATCGTTTGAATCCTAGAATCTATTTAATATTATTTTGAATCAATACGATATCCACCTCCAAATCTTTATATACACAAATATTCTATTTGAGGATAAGATTATAGGAAGGATGTACCACAATTGACAAATTCGTGTTATCAAGAACACATATTGTCAACAACAAATATATTCATCTTGGTTGAAGTCCTCGGTATTGTAAGAGGCAAGTGTTGAAGTCCTCAATTTTGTAAGAGGCAAGTGTTGAAGTCCTCAGTGTTATTAGAGGAGTGAAATCCCTTCGTCTGCTTGGGTGTTGTATACCTGTTCGTCTGGGTGAAGTGAGGTGGTTGTTAATGAAAATCCAGATAGAAGTCTAGGACTGGACATAGGACGGTGCTCCGAACTAGTATAAAATTCGCTGATGTGATTTTTCAATTTTACTGCTCTCGCTGCTTTATACAGTTCTGTGACTAGCTCTTATTTCGTACTTGAGTATTGTTCATCATATTACACGATCCACGTGTACAATACTAAGCACATACATGAATTTTCACAAAATTCACGGGGTTATTGACTACACAAATTCCACTAAATGCAAGATTAGACATTTTCATTACACAATTTCTATTGGAATTTTTGGTGATTTTTTTTAAATAACTAGATTTTGGAGAAATTCTCGGTAATTTGGTTACTCGTTTTGTGGAAGAAAGAAATGGAAAGGAATATTAATGAGATAGGGATATTGGAGATATTCGCCATTTATTATGTTGCCACATTTCGTGAAAGAAGAAACGGAAAGAAATTAAATTGGGAAAAGAATTAATTAATGGAGAAAAAAATAAAGATATCCATCAATTATATGACAATAAAATTAATGGGAATATTGGTCTTCCATGAATTGATTTATTTACATATACCAATTACTTCATCACCACGTAATTTTTCCTCTATATAAAGAGAGGCATAGAGAATGTTATTATCATAAATATCATCTGTACTTCTTTATTTCTTTGCTTTATTGTAAAAATCCGTAATCTCTTGAATATTAATAAAATCTCTTACCATTGAGGTGGACGTACACTATCTCAGGATAATGGAATTATAAATATTGTTTGTTCTTTGTTGCCTTTTTGTGATCTGAGATTGGTAATCATTTCAATCTGTTTGTTCTATCACATCATTACAAGATCCTATTGAGGTTTTTCCGCTGAAAGGGATTGATCATCCCTTATAACTGGTGTAATAGCTATATTCGTATAGAAGGTGTTTGGTAGAATGGCAAGAGGATATGAAAAAAATAAAAATAAAATGTCAACGCCATAGTTGCTCCGTATGTCAGAGGCTCCTATGTTGCGTTAGGATCACACTTGACGATAGAGAAGTGGAACGTGAAGGAGATTTTGAAAAGTGGCAATGGATGATGAAAGCAGTTTTGAGAAGAAATCACATTCATTTATTAGTATTTGATACAGAGGCATTGCCCACTAATATTTCATCAGTGGAATTTATGAAATCAGTCTGGAAACAAAAGCTAAAGGCATTTGGAAGAAGTTGGAGGACATCTACATAAAGAAATCTCTAACTAACTGTTTGATCCTATTGAAGGCCTTCTTCACTTATACGATGAAGGAAGATTCTTCAATTAAGACACACTTAAGTGTGTTTGATGACCTGTTGATAGAGATGAAGTCTGTTGAGTTGGAAATTGATGAAGAACAAAAAGTGATGATTCTGTTGTGTTCGCTTCCAGAGCGATACGCTGGTTTCGCTAACATCCTTATCTACGGTAGAGATACATTGAAATTAGATGATGTGAAGACATGTTTTCTCAGTAAAGAGTTGAGAGATTAGATGAAAGAGTTTTCTGTTGGTGATATTAGTGGAGGGAGTAGTAGTTCAGGTTTATTTGTTGAGAGAGGAAGAGCAGAAAAAAAGTGAAGAAAAAAAAAGGCATTCCAATTCTGGGAAGCCTCATTCGTGGAGTAATTCTAAAGATGGAAAGTGCTATAATTGTAAGAAACCAGGCCATTGGAGAAGAGAATGTCCAGATTTGGAGAAGAAAACAATGGTTCTTCATCTATTACGAAGGAGAAAGTGTGACATCCACGACCGTTAATATCACTCATTATCAGAATCCATTAAGTTCCATGAAGCATTACAGGTAAACATATAAAAAAACATCACAAGACGGATATAAAATAATAGCATAATTTAAAACTTTATTCTTCAAATAAACTTTATTCTTCAAATAGAAAACATCGTGGTCCAAAATCTAGATACCACATAAGTCTGAAATACAGAAAACCCATTACATCAAATTAAAAATATTTTCCTTGTACTGAAATCACTGAAATCATCAAAGTACAGTAATATAAAATCATAGTCCCTAAAAATAGCCATAGAAAGATAGACAAGTAATCGAAGCGGTACATCTAAGCAGCTCCAATCGAAAATATAAGAGAGAACCATGGTCAAGCCTGAGTATTCCCAATTTGAGAACCTGGGGGAAGAAGAGAGAGAAAAGGAAACAAAATGGGTCAGACATAAAGTCTGGCGAGTCCAGTTACTTTTAGCATATAAATAAGTAAAAGCATCATGACAGACATATAAACTGGATGAGAGACATAACATTATCATAAGACATGTATAACAGACTGAGTAGGATAAGCAGAATAAATAGAACAGAATAGATTGTGCTTCCCAAATACTTTTCTCTGCACTAATACTAGTACAATAGAAAGAGGATGATCCCAACAGAAACAGAATTGTAAACTTAGGTGTACTTCTAGTGACATGTTTTACCCCCAACGATAATAACAAGCAGCCTAACAGAAATAATGGATCTTACCCCCAAATGATAATAATGGGCTCCTAAACATGCAGGATTAGATGTACCATAATTACTACCCCAATCGATTGGCTCCCTATCTCGTAGATACCCGTGTTGTCCCCACAATAGGATGTATCACTTCCTAAAGTGGCAACCCCTTTTTCCCGATAGGCACAACCATATTTATTGGTGCTATAGTGTCTTATGTTCCTAGGCAAGCGAACCCATGCACGCACATGGGTCCGTCAGAACGTGCCATCAACACCTCCACCCATATGAACTCTTATAATTAGCTCAGTAAGTGTGCCCCTAACCCCTATCTAGTTCAGGGTCCCCCTTTCGATATTAGTATAGGCTACTGATCGATATAGGTCCTACACAACAGATGATACAAGCCACTCCCTAGGTTTGCATCCCCACTACTAGAATTTTGACAGGTTATGCCTAACATATTTACAAGGCTGCATAACCCCAACATATAAAGCAGGTTAAGTTTATTAGGTTTATATAATCCCCCACAGGCTTAACAGATTTACTTAGCTCCCCATCGATTCAAACAAGCTAAGTTAACCCTTACACAATTTGGCAGGTTCATGTTACCCCCACATATTTAAACATGTTAAGCATTACAGGTTAATTGGTTCTTATAATTTCTCGTTAATGCACTAGACCTCCCACATTAAGTCGACCACTTGTGGATGTTGTACATGCCGGGCGGTTCCGGACAGACTTCTACCACAAGCTAGACTTAACCTCATGTCTTAGCACCATTACGTGTACATTTACGCACTAGACTCCTCACATTAAATTAACTACTCGTGGATGCTGGATTTGCTGGGCTATTACGGGCAGACTTCTACCACAAGTGTAGTCTAACCTCGTGTCTAAGTGTGGTTACAGTTTCTATTTACTGTAAATTTAGGTATATTCATTCTTAAACAATTATTCATGTTCATTATAGGTTTTTCATGCCCCTACCCTCAAGTCATAAATGATCATGTACGATATGCCTCAAATTAATGTCTTAGATCACGATATAGGTTATGCCGCCAAATCCCAGACATGTTTTACAATACAAGGTCATCCCCAATTTATCATTCCCAACCATTCCCAATTTTGTTCGTTCAATTATTTCAATTATAAGCCTAGGCTCGAAGGTATCTTGGCTATAAAAATAAAAATGGAAGGAGGGAGAGAAGAGAAAAGAGATAGGCATAATAAGAAAACAGGCATATGATAATAGAACTTGGCATAATGACATAATAGGCATATACTAACAGAATGGGCATAATGGAGATTGGCATGAAAGGACTGAATGGTGGATCAGGTGCACAAGTAATGGCAGATCTGTTTAGTTTTGATTCAGGTTATTAACATGCATAAGTTTAGATCCAAACTTACAAACATGTCAGGATTACTTATTAAATGTTTATATCTAAAAGCAATATAAACTCATAGAGACTGGATCTAAAGAAATGAGAAAAGAGTGTTGATGTTGTTGCAGAGATTCTTGTAGTCGTCGTTGCAGAAGAATAGGCTATTTCAATCTGAGTTGGGGTAGCATCTCGTTGTCTCCATTTTTTTGATGAACAAAACAATAGAAATGAGGTCCTATTTATAGCCTACCGTCAACGAATTAGGTCCAAAAAACAAGTCAAGGTTCAAGGAATGGATCTGCCCTAGATCTGGGTAGGGTCCACCATCGGTGTCGACCCCCTAGGGTCGATACCCCTTGTATGGGTCGACCACCATAGGGCATGGTTCGACCCCCAACGAGATGATTTCCCGCTTTTCCCCACTCTCTGATTTTTGATTTATTTTGAATGTTCTGGACTGGCTTGTTTATATATATTTTGCTTATATGGATACAAACTTCAAACCTTAATATCATTTTCATACGATGTCTGTTTATGCAAATTCAAAGTCTATCTTAAGCTGAATTCCGAGACGAACGGAATGGTACAGTCTGTTTTCCTTAATTCCCAATATTTAATTAATTATTCTTTATTTTATCATCATAGTGTTTTTTAAAATTAGGGGGTGTTATAGAAAGATGGTAGCGATTTATTAACATCGGTCGTATTAGATATTGCAGACTATTGGAATTTAGAATCTGGAGCATCATTTCACATGACTCCTAATAAAGATTATTTTTCTTCCTTCGATGCCGAAGAAGGAAGTCCTATCCTTATGGGGAACGATGCTACATCTAAGTCTATTATTGTTGGTTCAGTACGCATTCGCATGTATGATAGGATTATTCGCACATTTTCAAATGTTCGCTGTGTTCCAGGTATTTGGAAGTCATTAATATCATTAGACCAATTGGCACCATTGGGATGTAAGATAATCATTGTCAGAGATGGTTGAAAGTTTCTAGAGAGGCACTTGTATTGATGAAGGGGGGTTATGGTGAGAAATCAATATTTGCTAATGTGTACCATTATCTATGGAGAATTATGTGTTGGATTCTATAGTTCTAAAAGTTTAGATGCTACCGCACTTTGGCATATAAGATTAGGTCATACTTCAGAGAAGAGCTCAGAGTTGCTTCATAAGAAGAAAAAGATCAAGGGATAAATCTTCAACAAGTTGGACTTCTGCAAGGAGTGTGTATTGGCATAGCAAACTAGAGTTTCTTTTGGTGATGGCATGCGTACTTCTAAGAGGGTACTTGATTACGTGCATTCAGACGTTTCGAGGTCATACTCTTCAACTTCTATTGGTGGAGCTTATTATTTTGTTTTATTCATTGATGACTACTCGCGCAAGGTTTGGGTGTATGTAATGAAAGCAAAGTCAGAAGTATTTGATAAATTTAAGGTTTAGTTAGCTCTTGTTGAAAACCAAACAGGAAATAAATTAAAGATTCTTAGATCCAACAATGGTGGCGAATATGTCTCCAAAGATTTCCTCAACTACTGCAGACAACATGGTATTAGAAGACATTAACTACACCTAGTGATTAGCAATCCCATGGGGTTACTGAGAGGATGAATATGACTCTACTTGAGAAGGCCCATTGCTTGATATTGACTGCGTGTATGCCTAAGGGTTATTAGGCTGAAGCTATTTCGACTACAACGCATATTTTAATCGAATTTTGTGATCAGCCATTGGTCGGAAGATTCCAAAGGAGTTATGGAGAGGTAAAAACACTTTATTAAGTTATTTTTGTATATTTGGATGTTCAAATGTGTTTTTCTTGGTTATACAGATGGTATAAAAGGATATAGAATTTGGAATCAAATTACGAAGAAAGTTATACATTCCAGAGATGTGACTTTTGATGAGTCAGCAATGGTTAAACCTTTGGAAGGTTTACCAGAGGGTTCAGATTCAGTTGATGAGAAGCTAGAAAAGACCGAGATTCCTAGTTTTCAAACCCGAAGTAGAGCTATTACTATTGATAATAGTGACAGAGCGGTTGAAGATACATCACATGATAGTCCACAAATTTTCTCTAGTAGTGATAGTGATGGTCATGAAGCTAGAGAGGATTCAGCTCAAGGTGGAGCTGAAGGAGTATCGGGCGATATAGCCATTTGTGCTAGTCATAGACAAAAGAGAGCTCCAATTAGATATGGTGATTGGTAGTATGCAAATTTGAGCCTTGATGATCAGTTTGAGAATGCTTTACATGTAATTCATGATGAACCATTGAGCCTTAAAGAAGCCATGAAGTCGAGTGATAACTCAAAGTGGAATTGCGCTATGATAGAAGAGATATGGTCTTTGTAGAAGAACAAGACTTGGGTTTTGGTACCGCTACCTCAATGAAGCCGAGCCATAGTTTGCAAGTGGGTGTTCAACGTGAAAAATGATGGTAGATACAAGGCAAGATTAGTATCTAAATGGTTTTCACAATGAAAGGTGTTTGAGTACGATAAAATATTCGACCCAACATATTTTCAGATATCTTAGAGGAACATCAGATTATAGGCTTGTTTTTGGCAGTAGAAATAAATTTTTTAACTTGGTCGGATTTTGTGATTCAGACTATGCCGGAGATAAGGATAGAAGGAAGTCAACCTCAGGCTATGTGTTCAGTTTTTGAGGAACAACTATTAGTTGGAGAGCGAGGTTTCAGACTATAGTTGCTTTGTCTACAACAGAGGCAGAGTTAATAGCTGCAGTTGAGGCAACCAAGAAGGAACTCTATTTGAAGAAGTTATTGTGTGATTCGGGCTTCATATAATATGCTTGTTTGGTGAATTATGACAGTCAGAGTGCAATTCATTTAGCTGAAAATCTGGCTTTTAGTGATAGGAAAAAACATATAGAAGTAAAAGAGTCTTTCATTATCTCTATGAATGAAGAGAAGTTAGTTCGTCTTTAGAAGATTCACACAAATGACAATGCATCAGACATGTTTACGAAGGCATAACCTGCTACTAAGTTTGAGCATTGCCCGAACTTGATTCACTTGATAAAGTGTTTGGTGCCACGTGATGGCACAATGGGGAAGAGAGTGACCTGGTTGAAGTCAAGAGAAGATATGGAATTCTTCTTGTATGAAGAGATATGATTTGGTTGCACAACGCCTACCTTATTTTTTGAAAGCTTCCAACACTTTGTTGGTGGGCGGTGGCCTTGCCGGAGTTCACTAACAAAGTGCAATGAGGGGTGGCTTTTGTAGGAACTCATTAGGAAATATTCACATTGGAATTTCTTGGTTAAAGGAGATATTTTATCAAGGTGGAGATAATTGGACTTTTTGGTGATACAATATTTCCAAAAATAATTAGATTTTGGAGATGTTACTGGTAATTTGGTTACGTGTTTTGTGCAAGAAAGAAATCGAAAAGAATATTAAGGAGATAAGGATATTGGAAATATTCTCCATTTGTTCTATTGCTAGATTTCATGAAAGAAGAAACAGAAAGAAATTAAATTGGGAAAAAAAGTTGATTGGTGGAGAAAAAGAAATATATCATTTATATGACAATAAAATTAATGGGAATATTAGTCTTCCGTGAATTGATTTATTTACATAAATTAATTACTTCTTCCTCAAGTAATTTTTCCTCTATATAAAGAGAGGCATAAAGAATGTTATTATCATAAAAAATCATTTGTATTTCTTCATTTCTTTGCTCTACTATGAAACTCTGTAATCTCTTGAATATTAGTAAAATATCTTCCCCATTGAAGTGGATGTACAATATCACGCGGTAGTGGAACAACCATAAATATTGTGTGTTCTCTGTTGCATTTGTTTTTTCCGTGATCTGTGATTGATAATTATTTCAACCTGTTTGTTCTATCACATCATCGCAAGATCCTATTGAGGATTTTCCGTTAAAAGGGATTGACCACCCCTTGCAATTTCTTAACACTTTACAAAGAAAAACATTGAATTTATCTAAATAGAATTTGTTATAGATTCCATTGTTGCACCAGAAAACAGTATCTGTCCCTGAGCTTTGGAATTACTCTCCAAACCCAATAACATAAAGAAAATACGTCCATACACCAGAAGTGCTTCCCGCTAAGGTGATATTTTCTACCTCACCTAACCCTGCTATTTCCCATAACAAATTTCTACTAGTATGATTTTCCTAAATAGCCTTCAAAATATCATTTCCGCTTTAAGTACGTTTTTTGATATATATCATATAATCAGCTATTCCTGTTGTACCTTCTTTAAAAGAAATGAACTGCAAAATGTAATATATAAATTCAATAATTATGAGACTAATTTTTTTTCAACTGAATTTTTAACATATTTGAAGAAAATAAATACTATAATATTTAACCTAATTTAATTAATTTAAAAGATAGTTGATGTTTATTTACAATATATTAACACATATTTTTGATTAAATTTAAGTATGTATTAACCATAATTAAATTGAATGTTAAAATTTCATTTAAATGTCATTATATACAAGTAAAATATTAAGTACAAGTTTTATATGCTATTTTAAAGTCATCTACTTATCTCCTTGCTATATCCTAGTAATATCACCACTATGACGTTTTCATCTTCATCACATTGATTATGTTAAGCTATTTAACAAGACAACCTGCGTATTATCCTTATTATTCATCAGACTATCTAAATACTTTGAGAAAGCAGCCATATTCCCCCATTTCACACACTTTATTCCCAAACCACCATTATTCTTATGGTTTTCCACTTTCTAGAAGTAGATACGCTACATGAATCTGTTTGCTAATGCACAGAGAAAATTTCTTTTAGCGGTCTCATAATGGGGAAATTGAGAAACTCTATATATTAGATAGATGATAATAACAATCTAGGATCTGATGGGTTTAACACTAATTTTTTCAGATATCACCAGGAGCAAACTAAGGAGAAGCTATTATTGCAATGGATTTCATCTTTTCAAAAGGGAAGTTCATTCATAATGAACAAGTATTTGATACTTTATGTCCAGCAACCTCTAAAATATCACATATGCCTTTGATTTGGCTTAAGTACTCCCTCATTGACATGTTGTCTTTCCTCAAGTTTTGCAATTTCCTTTTATAGCGCATTGTTTTTGCTAATGACGAACAGTTAAAAATCTGCTCTACTGTGGTCCCAATTTCGTTTGATGTTTTGCAACCAATGATTTGAGGGCCTGAGGCAAGAGATTATTTATTATTGAAGATAGTAGCCAAGAAAAGAGTAGGTGGCCTTGCATTTGATAGGTAACAAACTCCTTATTGCTTGCCATTTGTCTTCACCCTTTGCAATGAGTTTTGGTGATATGAAAACAATACCAGTACATATCTATCAAGGCCATATCCTTTTATGAAATTTTCAACTTGAAATTTCCACAATAAGTAGCTGCTTCAAACTAGTTTTACATTGACTAATTGAGTTTGTGGAACGATTATTGTCTTGATCAAACTCTCTACAGGATCTTGATGCTTTTGTGATGAGGTACCAGATATTAAAGAATGATTCAAATATGTTGGTCCTAGTTTACAGTAAATATGTCCTAATCTTTTGATTTTTAAATTTGTTGTTTAATGGATGGGCTTAGTTGATATTTCTTGTTTTAAGTAGCTACTTTTGTGCATGATTTTTGGTTGTAAGCTGTATATATACATCAAGTTGAAGTCAATTAAGTTGTGCAGTTTTTTATTCTTAGGATTTTTTTCGATTTCGCTATCTTTTGAAAATTAATCACTAAATTAGCCCCGTTTTAAAACTTATTACGGACGTAGCCTGGTTTTGGCCATGGAGGCTAAAACAATTATTTATAACAAGAGACACTCGAGATGGTGCAAGAACGCGAAATTTCAGATAGCACACAATATTTTTTTAAAATTAGTGACTGGCATTTGAAATAGCGCTAGTGTACGCTATCTTGAAGGCCACCCCAACGTTATATACAATTGTAAACACACAAAACCAGGCTACGTCCTTTATAAGTTTTAAAACCGGGCTAGTTCAGTGATTAGTTTTTGAAAGGTGGCCAAATTGAAAAAAATCCTTATTCTTATTACCTCGTCTTTTATTATATATCTCTCTTCCCAATAAATATATCTCTCTTCTCAATAAAAGGGGTATTAGAGCTTACGTATCCTGGTGATTACAGTACTACAAATGGTAGGAAACAATAACAAAAATCCCATGAGTATCTCTCAACCTCTTGTTCCCATTTTCAAAGAAGAGTGCTATGAATTTTGATGCACAAAATGAAGACTTTGTTTATATCTCATGACCTTTGGGATTTAAAGGAGAACGACTATGATGATGAAGATAAAGATGGCAGACGGTTTCGTGAAAACAAGAAGAAAGATTTTAAGGAATTGTTTTTGTTTAACAAGAAGTCAATGACATAATTTTTTCTAGAATAACAATGACATCCACTTCAAAGGAGGCTTGGGATGTACTTCAAAAGGAATTTATGGGTTCATCAAAGGTAATAGTAGTAAAAACTTCAAATTTTAAACAAGAATTTGAGAGCTTTCTTATGAAAAGTAATGGGACTTTACTAGGTTACTTGTCCTAAGTAATTTCATTTATTAGTCAAATGAGATCTTATGGAGAAAAATTTACTAATGTGACCAACGTTTCTAAAGTTTTACGAATGCTGACACCAAAATACGATTATATAGTAACCACAATTGAGGAAAGTAAAGAATTTTATGTTTACTCTTTTGATGAGTTAATGGGTTCTTTGCAAGCACATGAGGCAAGCCGTAATAGATCATCTAAGTAAAATGAAGAAAAGGCATTTCAAGCTTCTCAGGTGAAGGGCGAGGCAGATAAAAAACATGACTTTTTTGGAAGAGGTCATGGTAAAGTAGAGGAAGAGGTAGTTTTGATAAAGGAAGAGGTAGTTTTGATGGACAACAAAGGTAGTCCATAGGAGAGCAAAGATGGAACAAAAACACTACTCAATGTCACAAATGCAACAAATTTGGATATGTAAAGGCAAACTGTTGGAAAGGTTCACAAGAACATTATGTGGAAAAAGAGGATGATGAAAGTAAGTTATTTATGGTTCATTCTTTCTGAAGCGATGTTCAAAATTATGTTTGGTTACTAAATAGTGGTTGTTCAAATCACATGACTGGAAAATAGTACATTATTTAAAGAATTTGATGAGTCACAGAAGGTGCAAGTAAGACTTGGAGATAACAAGCAGCTTCAAGTTGAGGGAAAAGGCACCGTTACTATGAAGACTAGCCGTGGTAATCAGAAATTAATTTATAATGTTTTCTTTGTTCCTAATTTGTCTCACAGTCTATTGTGTTGGACAATTGATAGCTAATGTGCAACACCCCGAATTTTTAGAGACATAAAAGAGGATAAATTAAATAATAATTAATTTAATATTCAGAATTAAAGGGAATGGACAACACCATTGCGCCCGTCTCGAAATTATGGTCAAGATAGACATTTGGTTTGCGTAAAACGGACACCGTATGAAGAAGTTATGAGGGTTTTAAGTTTGTATACGTGTAGAAATTATATATATATATATATATATGCATGAGTCAGGGATGAGTCAGAATTTTATCCAGAAAGATTCAAATTTGAAAATTCGTCAGAGCGGTAAAATTCCCGCTCTAGGGGTGTCGACCCCTCTAGAGGGGTGTCGACCTAGGGGTCGACCCCCCTAACGAGGTGTCGAGCTATGCGTCGACCCACCCACAGAGTTGTCACCACCCCTAGGGCTGACGTGGTACTCGGTTTCAGGGGGTCTGGCAGCTATATATATGTTTCTTATTCTCCTATTTTCTTCATTGGAAATAATGGAGGCCATATGCTGCAAGATTGCGAACTGAAACGTTTTCTACAACAACATACTTTGCAAATCAAATTCAGAAATTCAAGATCCGTTCTTTCTAGATTCTCTAAACCTAACGCCGTGAGTTTCTAGTGGTTTTTAGGTTTATATAAATAAAAGTAAATTGGGAAAGACTGTGAATTGGTATGTTGTAAAGTTTGATTATATGCTTGTGTTAAATGCTATACTGTGTCATGATAGATCTATTTCCCTAGATCTAATACAATTGTGGTTGTTCTATTATGTTGTCTATGTGGATCTTGACTTGTAACTATATTGTGGTGAATGTACATCTATTAATTTTGGCAATTGTAGCCTTGGTTAGATCTAGTTCTTTATGTAAATCACATTTTACCTATCATATTATGATCACTTTAGATATGTTGTAAACTTAACATGTGAATTCACCTTTAGACCTTAACATGTTACTATGTCACCCTAATTATGCTAGATCTAAAGAGTTGGACACCTAAAGGGTTAATATAGATCTCATTATGCTTGCTTTGACATCCTAATAATCGCCACAATTTATCATTTTTATGTCCACCTTGTGATAATGTTAATTACATATCTATTCACCTTGTTATCATGCCAGTTTATGTTTATGCCAAGATATGTTGAAACTACCACCGTTTTCATATTCCCTTTTCGTTGTTATGGCTAGGCTGCTTTATAGCCTAGATGCCGGCAAAATACGTGCGAATACGTTAGTTAGGAAACGGGGAAAACAGTTTTATAATTGGCTCAATTTATGTAATATTTATATAAATTGGACATTTAATTCAAAATGGGGAAACATAGAAATAATAACCTATAGCGACATAGATAGATTTGGATAAAACTAGAATGTTTAGTAATTACAATTAGTAATTGTAATGGCACTTATGACACGAGGTTAGGTTACATTAGTAGTGGAAGTCTGCGCGGGCCCAACTGGCAAATCCAGCAGCCACTAATGTTGAACCTAATGTGGGAGGTCTAAGTACGTAAATACGAATCAGGCTATAACACGAGGTTAGGTCCAACTGTGGAATAAGTCAGCCCAGACCCGACCGACATATCCAGCATCCACATGTTGTAGGCCTAATGTGGGAGGTTTTGACCATTATAAACCATAAATGGACATGGTAAAGAATTGGATCACTTAACCTAATTTAATCAGTAAGAATTGTATGATATGAACTTAAGTTAGCGTTAAGTAAAATTGAACGGGTAGTGGGTAGGTTAAATAAATTAGAGGGGGTAGGCAATATTTACATGTAGGCCCAAGAACTTAACCCAACAAGGTTATGTAATTATAGACAGCTAGTGGTGTACATAACCGGTGGAAAAATATAATAAAGTTAAGGGTATGCATAACTGACATAGGGCTATGTAATTAAAGACACCTAAGGGTATACATAGTCAGTGAAAAACCTAATGGGGATACAAGACAACGGGGAGAGCTTGTATCATATTGCATGGGACCCATATTAATAACTAACCCGGAGTAGGTATCAAGTACATAACTCCGTACTAGGCGGAGAAGGGGCACGCTTAATGATTGAATATAAGAGATCCAAACAAGATGGACGGTGTGGGCGGCGCAAACCGACCGGGCCATGTGCGTGCATGAGCCGGGCAGAAGTGAATAAGACGACCGTGACACCAGTAGATATGGTTGTGCACACCTTAAGGGTTGCCACTTTAGGGAGTGATACCCCCTACTGTGGGGCTATCACAAAGTATCTACGAAGTTGGGAGCCCATCGATTAGGGTAGTGGTTAGGGTATACTCGGACGTATTCCCTAAATCTACCAACTTGTAGTGGAAGGGATCATCTAATTTTAGTTATACTAGTAAAAGTGCAGAGTAATCATTAGTGAAGCACATACACCTTACCCTGTTTACCTTGTCACACATGCCATTTATGTAGTGATCTCTCTTATCCACATTATATGCCTATCATGTTGCTTTTATTTATCTACTGGCTAAAAGTAACTAGACTCGCTAGACTTTATGTCTGATCTTTTTTTTTCTCCTTCTTTCTTCCGTTCCCCCCTCCCCCAAGTTCTCAGAGAGGAAACGCTTAGGCTTATTCAGGATTCAGATATCATCTTGCTAGGAGCTACTTCTGAAGTATGGCTCAAGTTCTTGTCTCTACTATGGCTTAACTCTATCAATTGGGGAAATTATGCTTTTTATTTACTAATGTACTATGATGGTTCAAGACAGAAGTATTTTTGTTGAAATGGTTTTTGTGACTTATGGTGTTGTGGACCACGGTATTATGATTTATGTTTGAAATGAAAATAAAAAAAATTCCACTGCTATCTTATTTATATCTGTCTTGCAATTATTCTATGTCTGTTTACCGATAAAGCTTCATGAAACTTAATGCATTCCCTTAGTGAGTGACATTAACGGACGTGGGATGTCACACTTGGTATCAAAGCTGAAGGTTACCAGATTAGATAAAAGTTTTTGAAAATTATTTTCAAAAAGATTTTAAAAGAAAGTATTTTCAAAAAGAAAAGTCTGTTTCGAAAATATATCCCCAAGAAGCCATATGTAATATCCTTCGGTCCTTTATCAAAATTTCTTCCTTTTTCCTTTTTCAACATGTATGGGGAATAAAACATCCTTAATAACCCAAAGGGCGGCACAATACCCAGATGGTTCCGTAGGTATTTGGAAGCCACGGTGCCTGCCGAAGGTCAAGGAGATGTTCCTCCCCCAGTTGCACCAGTCATTCCACCTCCTCCTCTCCCTCCAAGAGCTGATAACTTTGCCAAGATCTGTAAGGACTTCCATGCTATGGGAGAGAAGCCATTCCATGGGAACGAGACATTTGTAGAAGCTTGGAATTGGCTTAAGGAGACCGAGGACTTATTCATAATCTTTGAAGTTGAGGATTGAAGAAAGATTCAATTAGCTGCTTGGCTGTTAAAGGACGAAGCCTCATTTTGGTGGGAACTCACCCAAGCTGAACATCCGGTTGAAACATTGGGAAGATTTTAGATAGAGGTTTGAAATGAAATTTCTTTCCCAAGCTGAGAGAAGCATGAAAATGGAGAGGTTCTTAGCACTCAAGCAAGGAAATTTGACGGTGAAGGAGTATGTGACCAAGTTCAACCAGTTGGCAAGGTTCGGGTTAGAGTTGGTGGATACACCGCACAAAAAGGCTATGCAATTTGCTAAAAGGCTGAATGAGCCTTTATATGATTTAGCCATGCCCATATTCCAATGGGGGCAACTTTTGAAAAGCTTGTTGATATGGCCCAAATGCATGAGGAGGACAAGGGAGAGAACAAGGAAGCAAAGACTGAGGGGATATGGCAGAATAGGAAGGTGTGGCTCAAGAAGGGGCAGCAACAACAACAGCAGCAGCAGCAACAGAAGAAAGGTGGGAAAGATGACGAAGACAGGGATAAGAGAAAATGTCACAATTGTGGAGAGGAGAGTCACTTGATCGAAGATTGTAAGAGAAGGAAGGCCAATTGTTTTAATTGCGAAGAGGTCGGACACTTCTCTAAAGAGTGTCCAAAGAAAAAGGGATCGCAGGGATAAGGTCAAAGAGAAGGGATTTCTGGAGGGAAGGTGCATGCTCTCACGATCAATGCTCCTGAAAGAGGCAGAAATATTTCCTTAGAAAGTTTAGTTTCTCTTTCAAACCATCCAGTTACTGGCGCTGCACACTCGTTTATATCTGGTTCTGTAGTTGAATCTCTCCACTTAATTACTAGTATGGTAGTAGATCCCGTAGTTATTTCAAACCCCATTGGTTGTTCGGCTCATTTATCGATGATTTGTCGAGGTTTGAAAATATCTTGTTAGGTGTCGAGTTTGAATGCGATGCGTATGTGCTTGGGTTTATGGGCTATGGGTTGATTCAAGGAATGGATTGGCTTACCACGTACGGGGCCATTCTGGATTATGAGAGGAGGGTTGTTAGACTCTTGACTTGTCATGGGAAGACCCTCGAAGTTTCCTGTAATCCCCAAGGGTCTGTTATGCTTAGCTTACAAGAGTCTCTAGATGCATCCATAGATGATTTGCAATCTGTTACAATGGTTCGAGAATATTCCGATATTTTTGATGAGGTACGGGGTTTACCTCCAAGGCGCGAGATCGACTTCCGCATATATCTGGTGGACAATGAAAAGACAGTTGCATTACCAGTGCGCCACATAGCTCCAAGGGAAAGGATGGAGCTGAGTAAGCAAGTAGGGGAGCTACTTGAGAAAGGGTTTATCAGACGAAGCATATCTGAATGGGGTGCTCCAGTAGTATTCGCAACTAAAGCGAATGGTTCACTTCGTTTGTGCGTTGACTATAGATAATTGAATAAGATCACCAAGAAGAATAGGCACCCACTTCCGAGGATTGATGATTTATTTGATCAGCTTGTTGGTGCCTCTTTATTTTCCCAGTTGGACTTGACTACGGGGTTCCATCAGTTGAGGGTGGCTGGGGACAGCATAGATAAGACTGGTGTTAGAACTCCGGACGGTTTCTTTGAATGGCTAGTTATGCCTTTTGAGTTGACAAATGCACTCGCCTATTTTTTTGATTTGATGACTAAGGTGTTTCGGGAGTTCCTAAACAAATTTGTCATAGTCTTTGTTGATGATATTTTGATCTTCTCCAAGAGTGAAGAAGAGCATGCCCAACATTTAGGAGAAGTTTTGAAAACTCTCCATGACCATCAGCTAAAGGCAAAGTTCTCCGAATGCCATTTTTGGAGGAAGGAGTTGAGATTCTTGGGGCGTGTAGTCTCCTAAGAAGGGATAGCTGTAGATACTACGAAGGCGGTTGCAGGGCAAGATTGGAAGATTCCTAAAAATGCAACTGAGGTGAGAAGCTTTCTTGGGTTGGCAGGTTATTATAGGAAGTTGATTATGGACTTCGCGAAGATATCAGCCCCTCTTACTAGGCTGACAAAGAAGAATTTGGCATTCTCATGGGACATAGACTGTGACGTTGCTTTCCAACGACTGAAAATGCTCTGACAACAGCCCAGTCTTGACCTTGCCTGATGGAAGTAAAGTGTTTACTGTTTACACTGACACGTGCGGTACAGGACTTGGTGCGGTTCTGATGCAAGAAGGGAAAGTAATATGTTATGGCGGTAGACAGTTGAGAGTTCATGAGAAGAACCACCCTACCCGTGATGTAGAACTAGCTGCCATAGTATTCGCATTAAAGACGTGGCGTCATTATTTACTTAGAGAAAAGTTCAAGTTATACACCGATCATAAATCTCTCAAGTATCTATTCTAACAGAAGAATCTCACTTTAGGCAACAACGGTGGATGGAGTTCTTAGCTTCATACGATTTTGAGATTTCTTATACCCCCGGCAAGGGTAATGTGGTAGCAGACGCACTAAGTAGGCAGAGGGTGGCCTTGAGTCCTTTGTTTATGGAAAGAAAGAACTTGGAGTTCATATCAGCTTTCGATTTTAGACCATCCATCGAGGTTTTGCCTGATTTGTTTGCATCCTTGGAGATATGACCAACTCTTATGGATCAGATAGGAGCTTCACAACAAGGTGACCCATAGATTTTAGACATCCTGGATAAGCTCAGAAGAGGGAAGACTTCTAGTCACCTCAGTAGGTATGCCATAGATGAAAAGGGGTGGTTGCGACGAGATGGAAGGTTGTGTGCTCCTCAAACTGGAAGCTTGATAAAGGCATTCCTAGAAGAAGCCCACCATTCTAAGATGACCATTCATCCAGGCGGTGATAAGATGTACAGGAACATGAAGAGGTTTTTCTTTTGGGCTGGGATGAAGAAAGATGTGGCTGAATTTGTCTCTCAATGTTTAGTTTGCCAGCATGTCAAAGCTGAGCAAAAGAGGCTCGGTGGATTACTTCATCCGTTGGAGGTTCCGTAGTGGAAATGGGATAGTATCTCTATGGATTTCATAGATGGTTTGCCTAGATCGAAGAAAGGTAGCACCTGTATTTTGGTGGTAGTGTATAGACTCACTAAGAGCGCTCACTTTCTTCCAGTTAAGAGTAAGAGGATGGCATCATGGTTTGCAGCAATTTATGTCCGTGAGATAGTTCGTCTTCATGGAGTAACTTCCATCAACGTGAGCCATCATGACCCCATCTTTACCAGCGAATTTTGGAGTAGTTTGCAAGAGACATTAGGTACATAGTTGTTTTTGAGAACCGCTTATCATCCCCAGACCGATGGACAGACGGAGAGGGTGAACATGATTCTTGAAGATCTTTTAAGGTTGTGTATCCCAGATTTCGGAGGGACTTGGGAAGAGCATCTTCCTTTAGTAGAGTTTTCTTATAATAACAGTTATCAAGCTAGCGTCGGCATGGCACGCTTCGAGGCATTATACGGGCGACCCTGTAGATCGCCAACTTTTTGGTGGGAATCTACAGAAAGATTATTTCTTAGACTGGATATGGTTAGGGAAATGTCTGAAAAAATTGACCTTATTTGACGGCGAATGAAGACAACTCAAGATAGGCAGAAGTCCTATGCAGACAAGAGAAGAACTAACATCGAGTTCGAAGTGGGAGACTTAGTTTTTATCAAAGTATCGCCTTTAAGTAATGTAGTTTGCTTCGGATTAGTAGGGAAGCTAGCACCTAGGTTTGTGGGACTATTTCCCATAACCGAGAGGATTAGCCAAACGGCCTACCAAGTAAAGCTCCCAGAAAATTTATTCGGTGTTCATGACGTTTTCCACGTCTCTCATCTGCGGAAGTGCCTGCATGACACCACAGAAATTGTTGAGCCGAGTATGTTGTAAGAAGTCGAAGTGGAACGGGAGGCGATAGTCAGACGAGTCCTTACCCGTATTCTTAGGTCAGAAGTTAAGAAGTTGCACAATAAGGAGATCAAATTGCTAAAGGTCCAATGGGGAGATAACCCTAAAGCTACGACTTGGGAGATCGAAGACAAGATTCGTGCTTCGTACCTTTTTCTTTTCAAGGTTATGTTCTTAACTCCTTTTATCTAAGTTTTATCAGTGCTTATTTCTGTCAATAGAGTATATCTTATCCATAGTATTTTCGTCCTTTAGATAGGAGTCCTATGGATGTAAACATGTGTTTGAAACATGTTATGTTTGATGGATGCAAGTGTTTGCTAGTGGTTTCCTGTGGACACATATACACACACAATAGGCATTAAGATCGGCTCAATCACTTTCCTATTGCATATGGATGTGTGTGCACTTTATTTTCTTTTATGCATGGAAATGGATGAACTACCATATGGATGTTTCATTTGAAGGATGGAGTGCACACATACAGAACTTATATGATACAATAGGTTTATTTGCATACATGTTGGATTCATGGCACTAACATACATTGCATTAAGGAGGTCAACTAAATCGGTAGACCGCCAGATCTTCGCATTATTGTTAGGACATATACACACACCTTTGCATATATTCATATAAGCATTAGAAATCTTTAAGGACAATAGATGTCAGTGGTTGGTGGATGAGTAGATGGATGATGGATGGTAAGGATATGCATTCTTCTCAACTTAGAGATTTTGGGACGAAATCCTTTGAGTAGGGGAGAATGTAACACCCCGAATTTTTAACAACATAAAAGAGGATAAATTAATTAATAATTAATTTAATATTCAGAATTAAAGGAAACGGACTACACCATTGTGTCCGTCTCGAAATTCTGGTCAAGATAGACATTTGGTTTGCGTAAAACGGACACCTATGAAGAAGTTATGAAGGTTTTGAGTTTGTATAAGTGCAGAAAAATTATATATATATATAAGCATGAGTCAGAGATGAGTCAGAATTCTATCCATAAAGATTCAAATTCGAAAATTCGTCAGAGCGGCGAAATTCCCGCTCTAGGTGGTCGACCCCCCTGGAGGGGTGTCGACCTATGGGTTGACCCACCCACAGGGGTGTCGACACCCCAAGGGCTGACGTGGCACTCTGTTTCAGGGGGGTCTGGCAGCTATATATACGTGTCCTATTCTCCTATTTTCTTCATTGGAAATCATGGAGGCCATATGCTACTGGAGTGCGAACTGAACCGTTTTCTACAACATACTTTGCAAATCAAATTCAGAAATTCAAGATCCGTTCTTTCTCAATTCTCTACACCTAATGTTTTAAGTTTATAGTTGTTTCTAGGTTTAGATAAATAAAAGTAAATTGTGAAAGATTGTGAATTGGATATGTTGTAAAGTATGATTCTGTGCTTGTGTTAAATCCTATACTGTGTCATGATAGATTTATTTCCTTAGATCTAATACAATTGTGGTTGTTCTATTATGTTGCCTATATGGATCTTGACTTGTAGCTATATTGTGGTGAATGTACATCTATTAATTTGGATAATTGTAACATTGGTTAGATCTAGTTCTTTAGGTAAAACGCCTTTCACATGTCATATTATGATCAATTTAGATATGTTGTAGACTTGACATGTGAATTCACCTTTAGATCTTAACATGTTACTATGTCACCCTAATTATGCTAGATCTAAATAGTTGGGCACCTAAAGGGTTAATTTAGATCTCATTAAGCTTGTTTTGACATTGTAGTAATTGCCACAAGTTATCAGTTTTTTGTCCAACTTGTGATGATGTTAATTACATATCAATTCACCTTGTTATCATGTCAGTTTATGCTTATGCCAAGATATGTTGAAACTATCACCTTTTTCATACTCCCTTTTCATTTTTATGGCTAGGCTGCTTTATAGCCTAGATGCCGCCAAAATATGTGCGAATACGTTAGCTAGGAAATGTGGAAAGGGTTTTGTAATTTGAATAATTTATGTAATATAAATTGGACATTTAATTCATAGGAAATGGGGAATTGGGAAATATAGAAATAATTACCTATAATGACATAGGTAAATTTGGATAAAAATGGAATGTTTAGTGATTACAATTAGGAATTGTAATGGTACTTATGACACTAGGTTAGGTTGCACTAGTGGTAGAAGTCTGCCCGGACCCGACCGGCATATCCAGCAGCCACTAATGTTGAACCTAATGTCGAAGGTATAAGTACATAAATATGAATCAGGCTATGACACGAGGTCAGGCCCAACTGTGGAATAAGTCTGCCTGAACCCGACCGGCATATCCAACATCTACATATTGCAGGCCTAATGCGGGAGGTCTAGCCCATTATAAACCATAAATGGACATGGTAAAGAATTGGATCGCTTAACCTAATTTAATCTATAAGAATTGTATGATTTAAACTTAAGTTAGGGTTAAGTTAAATTGAATGGGTAGTGGGTGTGTTAAGTAAATAAGAGGGGCGGGCAATATTTACATATAGGCCCGCGAACTTTACCCAATAAGGTTATGTAATTAAAACACAACTATTGGTATACATAACCAGTGGACAAATATAATAAAGTTATGTAACTAAAGACACCCTTAAGGGTATGCATAACTGACATAGGGCTATATAATTAAAGATACCTAAGAGTATACATAGTCAGTGAAAAACCGAGTGGGGATACAAGACAATGGGAAGAGCTTGTTTCATATTGTGTGGGACCCATTTCAGTTAGTAACCCGGAGTAGGTATCAAGTAAAGAACTCCGTACTAAAAGGAGAAGGGGCACGCATACTGATTGATAATAAGAGATCCAAACGAGACAGACGGTGTGGGAGGCACAAACCGACCGAGCCATGTCCGTGCATGAGCCCGGCAGAAGGGGATAGGATGACCGTGACACCATTAGATATGGTTCTTCACAGCTTAACGGTTGCCGTTTTAGGGAGTGATACCTCCTATGTGGGGCCAGCACAGGTTATCTACGGAGTAGGGAGCCGATCGATTAAGGTAGTGGTTAGGGTATACTCGGACGTATGACCTAAGTCTAATAACTTATAGTGGAAGGGATCATCTCATTTTAGTTACACTAGCAATAGTACAGAGTGATCATTAGTGAAGCACATACACCTTACCCTGTTTACCTTGTCACACCTGCCATTTATGTAGCGATCTCTCTTATCCACATTATATGCCTATCATGTTGCTTTTATTTATATACTGGCTAAAAGTAACTAGACTCGCCAGACTTTATGTCTGAACCTTTTATTTCTCCTTCTTTCTTCTGTCCCCCCCCCCCCAGTTCTCAGGGAGGAAACACTCGGTCTTAGTCAGGATTTAGATATCATTTTGCAAGGAGCTACTTCTGAAGTGGCTCAAGTTCTTGTCTCTATTATGGCTTAACTCTTTTAATTTGGGAAATTATGCTTTTTATTTACTTATGCACTCTGATGGTGCCAGACATAAGTATTTTTATTGTAATGGTTTTTGTGACATATGGTGTTGTGGACCACGGTATTATGATTTATGTTTGAAATAAAACTTAAAAATTTCCGCTGCTATCTTATTTAAATGTGTCTTGTAATTATTTTGCTTCTGTTTACCTATAACGCTTCACGAAACTTAATGCATTGCCTTAGTGGGTGACATTAACGGACGTGGACTATCAAATAGTGGATATGAAATTTTATTCAATGATAAAGCGTGTTTTGTTAATGATATAATTCCAGAAAGTCGATCGTTTGCATGAAGATGACTGAAAATAAGATGTTTCCACTTAGAATTTCCATAGTGGAAAATCAAGCCCTTGCAGCCAGTCAAAAGAGTAAGTCTACAATATGGCATTTGAGATATGGGCATCTCAATATCAAAGGGTTGATGCTGCTAAGTTAGAAAAACATGGTTCATGGGCTACCTCAAATTAATACTATTGACTCGTGTGAAGCATGTATTTATAGGAAAACAAACAATAAAAACCTTTCCCAGTGGACATGCATGGAGAGCTTCTAAATGCCTTGAGTTGATTCATGCTAATCTACGTGGGCCTATTAGAACTTCATGCTTTGTGGAAGTAAGTTTTTTTAATCTTTACTGATGATTATAGTCTCATTTGTTGGGTGTATTTTTTTTACAGAAAAGTCGAAAGCATTTGAGAACTTCCAAACTTTCAAAGCTCTTGTAGAATAGTAGAAAGTTGTTTATATAAAGACTCTTCGCACTGATCGAGATGGTGAGTTTCTATCTAAAGAATTTAGTCGCTTTTATGATGAACATGACATTCAAAGAGAGTTGACAACACCATATACAACACAAACAAAATGGCCTTGTGGAGCGAAAGAATCAAATAGTGGTAGAAATGGCTAGAAGCTTACTCAAAGTTAAAGGACTTCCTAATCGGTTTTGGGCCGAAGAGGTAGCAAAAACGGTCATTTACTAAATATATCTCCTACAAAAGCTATATTAAGTCAAACACCATATGAGGCTTGGTATGATAGAAAACCAATAGTAAGTCATTTAAGTATTTTTGGGTGTATTACTTATGCTTTGGTATGTTCTCAATTCCGTCATAAATTTGAAAATAAATCTAAAAAAAATGAAATTTTGTTGGATATTGCAATCAATCCAAAGCATATAAATTTTATAATCGTCTTAGTGGAAAGGTCATTATAAGGAGAGATGTGGTTTTGATGAGGATTCAAGCTGAAAGTGGAATGAAGAAATTGAAGGAACTCATGTGCAAATCCCAAATGGAGGCGTTACCCAAATATTTGAAGACGCTAAACCAAATAATGAGAACTCCCCTACTCCTTTCAGTTCAGCAACATATGGATCATCAAGTTTAAGAAATAGCAGTTCATCTTTGAAAGAACTCTCCAATGAAACACCTTCAGTGAAAGTTAGATCATTAAGCAAGATCTACGAATCTTTCCAATTTGCTTTATTTGTTACAGATCCTATGAATTATCAAGAGGCGACAACAAAATAAGAATGGTGAAATGCAATGAAAGAAGAGTTGATGGCAATCCAGCAAAATGAGATATGGGAGATGACTGATCTACCAAAAGAAAAGAAAGCAATTGTTCTTAAGTGGATTTTCAAAACAAAATATTGTGCAGATGGAACTGTTCAAAAGCAAAAGGCTTCGCTCATGGCGAAAATAATTCTCAGCAGCAAGGTATTGATTTCAAAGAAACATTTTCTCCAATTTCATGATTTGAAATTGTGAGAATTGTGTTAGCTATGGCTTCACAATTACAACTTCCCGTTTACCAATTTGATGTTGAATCTGCATTTTTAAATGGATAATCGAAAGAAGAAGTATATGTAGCTCAATCGGAAGAACTCATTGTTGAAGGCAAGGAGACAAAGGTTTTTGAGTTGAAGAAGGCGCTCCATGGGATGAAACAAGCTCTGCGTGCATGGTATAGTAAGATTGACAACTACTTTCATAACAACAGATTCAAAAGAAGTGAAAATGAGCATACACTCTATGTAAAATGTGTAGATCTGAGTTTCTATACACAACAGAAGTATACTTTGATATATATATATATATATGTGTGTGTGTGTGTGTGTGTGTATCAATATAGTGAAAAACAAAAACTGTAAATGAGGGAACAAAAGTTTAATGAGGTTCGGCAAATAGCCTACGTCCTCGGGCAAGAGAGAGTAAATTTTATTTACCACAGTGGAGAAGAAAAAGAGAGATATGAAACAAAGCTTACAAATCTCTCATGGCGTTGAAGCTAAACCCTTGCATTTTTTTCACTCTCTGCGACACACTTATCTTTCGTGCAAGCATATATTTATATATTGGTTTGTATGGGCTTTAACTACTATTAGGCCCACATAAAAAACATTGCACTAAAAATGTATTCAGCTGCATGCACCAGGCGTGAACCATATTACACAATTCCCCACCTTAGATCATTCTCAAAATCATGAGATGATCATAAAAAATACTCTAAATTACCTCCTAACTAGCTACACCATTAACAATAGTGGCTCCTTACATACCCATGAGGATCAAGCTGACATAGTTCATCAACATGTCTCAAATGAGACTTCATAATGATTCGAAGAACTCCACCCAATCTGGATGTCATATATCAAGCATCAAGAACATTAACAAAGTCAAGACAATCCTTGAACTTGACACTAGGAACTACTTTAGTCAACATGTCTGTTGGTTCTCTTTTGTATCAATTTTCTCTAGCAAAATTTGATTTTCAGCCAATACTCTCTAATGAAATGATAGCGCACATTTATGTGCTTTGTTCACACATGATGAACCTGATTCTTTGCTAGGTGAATGGCACTTATACTATAACAATGCACAACAAGCTTTTTTTGCACCACTCCCAAGTCATCCAACAAGCCATGTAGCCATATAGCCTCTTTAAAAGCTTCGGTTACAACCATGTATTCTTCCTCGGTAGTAGACAGTGCTACTGCCGACTGCAGAATCGATCTCCAACATATAGGACCACTTGCCAATTTAAACACATATCCAATAATGAAACGTCTCTTATTCAGAATGCCAACATAATCCGAGTCAACATATCCAACAAAATTATGATTGTTGTTCATGTCTCTCACAAATTCCAAACCAACATCAATAGTCCCCAAAAGATATCTCAAAATCCATTAGACTGCATTCCAATGCTCTTTTCTAGGAGAATGCATGTAACAATTGACCATACTCATGGCTTGTGAAATGTCAGGTCGTGTACACACCATCGCATACATAAGACTCCCTATGGTACATTTGCCATAAATTGAATTTCATCATTGGAAGAAGGACACATAGTTGCATTTAATTTAAAATGAATAGCCAAAGGTGTACTCACTGGTTTGGTGCTCTCATTAATGCCAAACTTCTTTAATACATTCTTCAAATATTCCTTTTGAGATAGACAAACTTTCCCATCCATCTTGCCTCTTCGAATTTCCATGCCAAGAATTTTCTTACCATCTCCAAGATCCTTTATTTTAAATTCATTCGAAATTTCAGAATTACAAGCTGATGCAATGAGCATATCATCTACATATAAAAGCAAATAAATGAAAGAACCATCACCTAGATTTTTCAAATAAACACAATGGTCATGGTGACTTCTAAATCATGCTTTATGTAACATAAAACGATCGAATTGTTTATACCTTTATCTTGGAGAATGTTTCAATTCTTACATAATCTTTTCAACTTACACACAAGATCATCAACACCAAAAACTTTGAATACTCTTAGTTGAGACATATAGATATCCTCCTCTAAATCAACATGTAAAAACGTTGTTTTTACATCCATTTGAACAAGATTCAAGTCATATTGTGCTACCAAGGCTAACAAAATGCAAATAGAGGAGTGTTTTACAACCAGAGAAAATACTTCATTATAGCCAAATCCCTCCTTTTGAGCATAGCCTTTTGCAACTAGTCTTGCCTTGTAACGTATGCCATTTTTCTTTGCTCCTTTCTTAGCATACACCCATTTACATCCAATTGCTTTCTTACCTTTAGGTAGTTTGGTAAGAACCCAAGTATCATTCTTGTGAAGAGATGCCATTTCTTCACTGATAGCCTCTTTCCACTCCTCACATTCAACACTATGAATAGCTTGCATATATGTTTCAGAAATTCTTTCATCATTGACTGATAGAGCATAGGTTACACAATCTCGAAACCAACCTGGTTTCTTGATATCTCTTCTTGGTATACTAGTATCAAATGACTCCTAAACATTCCTCTCTATTATTGCTTCATTTTTTAATTCAACTTCTGGATCATTAGCACTACTTAGGCCAACTGCATTTTCATCAATTTCAGCACCTGGTTTTGTCGTTTCATTAGAAGGTTTGACTGGAATAGTGCCATATGCAGCTTGTGTTACAACATTAAACTTTACACGTTGCATGTTGACGTCAAAAGTTGGTCACTAGTGACAATCAACTCCCAATCGTGCAAACAACACACGAGTAAAGATTATAAAATGCAGTAAAAGCAAAAAGAATAAAGAGCACACAAAGAATTTTTATAGTGGTTCGGCAAAGACAGTGCCTACATCCACTTTATATATTATATCTCTTTTTTGATTTCAAGTATAGTGCTTTTTTTTGTTTGAAGAAAAAAGAGAAGATGGATATTTTCCTTTCTTCTTTTTAAGAGAGGTTAAGAGGAATGAACTCCAGAATCGAAGTGCAAAAGAAGTTGGCGGAAGAGAAGAGTCCCCTTTTCTCTTTTAGCTTGGGGGTATTTATAGGAGGAAAGCGCAGCTTGGGTTGTTGCAATATGATCCGGCCATTCCGGGAAAGCCTGGACACGTGTAACCCATCAGTTGGTTTGAATAGCGGCTGGGGACTGATTCCGCTATTCATAAATAGTATTCTCGGAAGTGGCGGTTGACGTGGCCTCCACGGAAAGGTATATCAAAAGTAGAGCTTTGTCCGGATGTGGTTTGACCCCTTTTATTTCCTTGGAAGTCGGGATATATGGTGGAATGGCTCTGTAGAAGATTTCCATGCTGGCCCGAGATAATCGGTCGACGCGCCTTTCATGGAAGCGAGATACTCAGTCGACTGGAAGAGCGATTCTTCCGGAGTGAGCTATTGACTGACTAGGCTAGACTTAGGCCGATAGGTGACTGCTTTTGGACCATTCGTCTGCTAAGCTTCCTGAAGCGCGGATTATATCCATTTGCGCGTTTGGGCTTTTGGTTTGGCTCGTTGAGACTCTTGCCAAAAAGAGGGTTAATACTTTGCCCCTCAGAATGCATCTTCATCGGTAGAGGGAGGTGTGTTCTGAAATTTGAACCGAAGCACATACGCTCGAGCAGCTATGATCTCGCCGGACCATATTAAGGCCAGAAAACCGACGGTTCCGATGATGTATTAAGTCAAGAAAACCAACGACCATACCAGGTCGTATTAAGGCCGGAAAACTGACAACGATCAGGAACCGTATTAAGGCCGAGGTGACGATCGCCATTTGTATGAGAGTTGGTTCCTGCAAATACAAAATAAACCATTCTCGTTTTGGAGAAGGCTAATGGGTCGAGCATTTTATTTCACTTGGCTTTGAAGGGTGGCGAGCATTAACCATGCTTGGTTTAGTAGCGAACATTAATCATGTCCGACTTAATGGCGAACGCTTAACCAGGTTCGGCTTAATGGCGAACGCTTAACCAGGTTCGGCTTAATGGCGAACGTTTAACCAGGTTCGGCGTAGTGGTGAGCATTAACCATGCTCGGCTTAAAGAGGTGGCGAGTATTAATCATACTCGGCTTAGGGAAAGTGTGTTTTTAATGCTTGACTCATATTAAGTTAGTTTGTCCAGCAAGCTATGAATGCTCATGGTGTAAAAAGAAAAGTGGGAGTATAATCTATACTTTGTATTTAGTAAACATGGCCTCACTCGGTTAAGGGAGTAGGCGTTTAGAAGAAACGAAAGGGTGGTGGGCTTTCGCGCTGACCACATAAAACAAGGGGTGAGCATTATTCATGCTCAACTTAGAGGTTTCCAAACATGATCGATATTTGGAATAATAAAATTCATAACTGTTAAATAACTATTACAAAGAAAAGAAATTCTAAGGGGACATCAGTTGATCTCAGAGCATGCCTAGGAGCTAAATCCTAACCCCATACTTGTGTATATCAAGGTGTCCTTATTATTGAAAGGAATACATCAAAAAAAAAAAAAAGAAATCTAATTAATGATAATGCCGCGAGTGCTAGTCTCGGGGTCCTTTCCGTTTCTAGGAGCTCGAGGACCAACCTTAGGAACTTGGGCAGAAGGTCGCGGTGGCATGGCCGGGGCGCGATCTTTGATATATTCGGGGAGCTCTCCTTTTCTGACTCACCTTTCGATGAGATCACGCAGATGTCGGCATTCATTTGTATTATGTCTAGCTACGTTGTGGAATATACAATGCATGCCAGAATCGAGTTCCATCTGGGTCGGCTCTCGTCGAGGTGGTCTTCGAGTTGGTAAGGACTCGCGTATGTCGAGATAGATATCGAGCAAATAGGAATTGAGCACGGTGTACTGATCGTATTTATTTTCATTTCGAGGTCACACATTGCGCTCGGTTTTTTTGGGGCATCTCCTCTTCCTTTATTCAGGTCGTTACCACTGAATGGACCTTGTTGTTTGGCTACTAAAACCTTGAGGCTCTCCATTTCAAGGCTGACATCTTCTTATCAGAGGAATCTTTCGGCCTCGGAGTAAAAGTCGTCTATATCCTTAGGAGGATCTCTGGTTAAAGAGATTGAGACTTCTGATCGATTTTGAACTCCTGCGATGGCTGTCAAAAGTACCATCGATGGCTCGGGCCCATTGACAGATGCTACACCCATGTTGAATCTTTCACGGAAGGACCTGAGCGTCTCTTCGGATTGCTGCTTGATGGTAGACAAGAACGTAAAACTTTTTGGTCGGGAGATATGCACTCAAAATTGTTCAATGAAGCGGGTGACCAAGGTGTTCCAATTGTTGATCGACTCCATTGTTAGCTGCTGAAACCACATGCCAGCTATATCTGTGAAAAAGAGGGGAAAGAACTTAGCCATGACATTGGTCGATGCACCCAGCACTTCCATATGTCGCATGTACCACATGAGGTGAATGGTCGGGTCAGTGCGACCGTTGTATGGCTCGATAGCTGGGAACTTGAAGTCCTGAGGGTTTCGAGAATTTCTGATTTCCCTGGTGAAGGGGCTGCGATTGATATTGTCAATGTCATGTTGCGAAGGGTTGCCCCAAGTGAAGCGTTGAATAATGCTTGCAAGCTGGCTCCCATCTCCAAGGAGTCATTGCCATGAATATAACTCCGCATTTGGAAGAGATTCTGTGCAGGCTTCTGGCACAAGCATGCTCAGAAGGGCGGCCGTTGGTGGGGATCGGCTTCCGAGAGTTGAGTGAAGGTGAGCCACAGTAAGTGGTTCTGGGTAGAATGGCACATCTGGAACCTGATGAGTTGTTGGTCGAGCCATGCTTGTAGCAATGGGTCTAGGTTGATCCAGCATAGCATGTGATGTTCAGGGCTCGTGGTTGCCCCCATTTCAAGAGAGGTTACGAGGGTCTACGGTGGCGTTTTCTTCCGCCACGGTGAGGACCGGTACAGTAGGGTGGCTTCCCTCGTTCGAAGGGAAGCTGCACCAGCTCTTCGTTGAAGGTGAAAAGAGGTTAGACTGGTCTGTGGTAAGATTCTGGATTGTAATGGGAATGGCGTTGATACTGAGGGACCCGGAGGTAGCTCGACTAGTTCGATAGGTCGACTTGCTCCCAAGAGTAGGGGAAAATTTGCAGATGACCTAGATTTCGATCGCCTGCCTCCTGAGCTTCTGCTACTGCACCTGTGCTGGTTGCTGGAAATGATACTCCTAGTTGTGAAGGATTGGTTGGTGGGACCAAACTAGGATGAAATAAAGGTGTAACCTGATCAGTGGCCTGATTTTGTGTAGTCCGAAGATCAATTGCTGCCCTAGTCTCGGCCGATGGAGGAATGGATGTTGAAGCATTCAATCCTGTCTCCAGACGACCGAGAAGGTGAACCATCAACTATTGTTGTCGTTGAAGGAGTTTACCCTGAGATGCCATTTGTTCTCTAAATTCGACCATTATCTTATCCATGTCATCCCGGGTAAGGAATCGAGACATGTCGTCATGAGATGAAACTTTGTGACTTGCTTCCGCAACATCTGTATTGGTTGCATCAGTGTTTACAGGACGAGAGGATGTTGCATCTTTCTTTCGTTTGTTCGCCATAAGCAGAAGTGAGCAAAGGCTCTAACGAAATATCAGTACTTAGGCCCTACCTGGCGCGCCAAAAGTGTTGACATCAAAAGTTGGTCCCTAGTGACAATCAACCCCAAATCGTGTGATCAACACACGAGTAAAGATTATAAAATGCAGTAAAAGCAAAAAGAACTAGGATCGCACACAAATTTTTTATAGTGGTTCAGCAAAGATGGTGCCTACGTCCAATTTATATATTATTTCTCTTTTTTGATTACGCGTACAATGCTTTTTTTTGTTTGAAGAAGAAAGAGAAGATGGCTATTTTCCTTTCTTCTTTTTGATAGAGGCTAAGAGGAATGAACTCCAGAATCAAAGTGCAAAAGAAGTTGGTGGAAGAGAAGAGTCCCCTTTTCTCTTTTAGCTTGGGGCAATTTATAGGTGGAAAGTGCATCTTAGGCTATTGCAATATGATCCGGCCATTCCGGGAAAGCCTGGACACGTGGAACCCACCAGTTGGTTTGAATAGCGGCTAGGGACTGATTCCGCTGTTCATAAATAGTATCCTCCGAAGTTGCGGCTGACGTGGCCCCACGGAAAGGTATATCAAAAGTAGAGCTTTATCCGGATGTGGTTTGACTTCTTTTATTGCCTTGGAAGTCGGGACATACGGTGGAATGGCTCTGTAGAAGATTTCCATGTTGGCCCGAGATAATCAGTCGACGAGCCTTTCACGGAAGCGAGATACTCGGTCAATTGGGAGAACGATTCTCTGGAGTGAGCTACCGATTGACTAGGCTGGACTTAGGCCGATAGGTGACTGCTTTCGGACCGTGCATCTGCTGGGCTTCCTGAAGCGCAGCGTATATCCATTTGCGTGTTTGGGCTTTTGGTCTGGCTCGTTGAAACTCTTGACAAAAAGAGGGTTAACATTGCATATTTTTGGGGCTGCTAGGACTGCTACTGCTGGTCTCCCTCGGTCTAGCATCATTTGGCTTCAACATAGTGGCTTCATTGAATGTAATATCTCTACTTATAATCATCTTCTTTTCAACAGGATTCCATAGTTTTAACATTTTTACTCCACTTTTCATGCCAACAAAAAATGACTCAACAACACGTGCACTAAGCTTATTTTCCTTACCTGATACCAAGCAGGACAACCAAATACATTAACATATCATAGTCATATACAGGCTTACCATACTACACTTCCATAGGGGTTTTTCTTTTCAATGCAGATGAAGGCAATCAATTGATAAGGAAACATGCATACGTAATGGCTTCAGCACAGAATGCTTTGCTTAAACCAAAAATTGATAACATACATCGTACTCTCTCTAACAATGTAGGATTCATTCTTTCTGCAACTTCATTCTATTGTGGTGTTTCTCTAACAATGAAATTCCTTTGATTCCTTCATCATGACAAACTTTGTGAAATGGATCACTCGTGTACTCTCCACCGGTGTCTAAATGAAGCACTTTGATTTTCCTTCCAGTTCGAGTATCAACTGATTTCTATCATCTCACAAATATTTCTAGACAATCACCTTTCTATCTCATAACATACAACACGCCTAGAAAAGTCATCAATAAAGGACATAAACCAATGCTTACCTCCCAGTAATCCATTTTTAGAAGGACCCCATACATCCGAGTGTAAAATCCAAAATACCACTTGATTTATGCATTCCTTTGCTGAAATGAGACCTGGTGTTCTTGCCTTTCACACAATGTTCACAAAAGTCTATCTTATTAGAAGCAGCTCCTTTTAGCAGATTTTGTTGTATCAAAGTGTTTAATGACTTCTCACCTGGATGTGGAAATCTCATGTGCCATAGCATTGCCATTTCTTTGGGTACAAATTCATTTTGTTCAGTTGTAGCTACATCTCCAATCAATGTACTTCTATTTATGTAGTATAAGTTGTGACAGTACTTTTCATGATAACCATAGCTCTAGAAATCACTTTCATAACATCATTTTGGCCATCAAGATAGAGTCCGTTAGATTCAAGCATTCCCAAAGAAATTAATTCTTTTTCATAATTGGCACGCATGTCACATTTTTCAACTCTCTAATCATCCCATCATGCTTCTTTAGCCGAATGCTTCAAGTACCCACAATGCTACAAGAATGGTAGTTTCCCATCAATACTTCACCTTCAAATTTTGTAAATCTCGAGAACCATTCTCTATTTGGAGTAACATGAAAAGTGGCTCCAGAATCTAGTACCCATTCATCATATTTTTCCAAGAGAATTGTAGGCACTGTGATTAAGGAAAAATCTGATTCAGCCCTTGCATCTTTCTTGGAATGCACAACATTTGCTGCATTCTTGTTTTTCTTGTTTCTCTTCTTCACTTTGGGACAATCTTTAGCCCAATGGCCTCTTTCATGACACCAAGCACATTCATCTTTAGCTAAACACCCTTTTACTTTTGAGTACCCTCTACTTTTATCACTATGTTGGCCAACATTTTTCTTGTGGTCATTTTTACTGCCTCTCAGTACTAGGTTGTCACCGCTATCTTCTCTAGAGATGTCATCTCTATCCATTTTACGAAATTCTTCACTGTATAATGTCATGGCAACTTCAACATAAGTCAACTTATCTTTGCCTTGAATCAGTGATTTAATTGCAGGCCCATATTTCTCTGGAAGTGAATTCATTAAACATATAGCTTTTTCTTCATCTGGAATGACCTCATCATAATTAATCAGCTTGGTTAAAATCTTATTGAAGGAATCTATGTGCTCTGTCATAGTTGCATCCTTCTTCATGTTAAATCGATACAAATTTCTCCTCAAATGAATTCGGTTTTCCACATTCATCATAAGTTATTTTTCTTCAAGCTTCTCCCACAATACTTTTGGCTAAGTCTCATGTTGATAGTTTACTTTGATATGGGTTTCAAAACAAACCCTGATTGCAGCCAAATAGAGCGTCTGATTCTTTTCCCATTGTTTGTCTAACCAGTCGTGAGGCTTCTCTTTTCCCAAACATGCTTCTAAATCTAAATGCTCAAGTGCATCCGACACATCAGTTCTGCACAAACCAAAGTAATTGGTACCTTTAAACTTATCTACCTATAGCCTTGCTGTATGATAAAATGTTCTCTCCTCTTATGGTACTTGAACAAAACTCGTTCATATTCACAACAAAAGAAGCTTTTCAGAGAGGAAAAACTCTCACAGCTGGAAGATCTGACTCATCAGAAATTCTTTCAAATACCTTTTGTGCACTCGACAAAACTTTAAAAATCCGGAACCCGAAACCTTGATTTAATACCAATTATAGATATGAGTTTTTATACGTAGCAAAAATATACTTTGATATGTAGATATATATATATGTGTGTGTGTATGTGTATATATATATATATATATATATATATATATATATAGAGAGAGAGAGAGAGAGAGAGAGAGTAACGAACAAAAAAAATTGTAAATGAGAGAACACAAGTTTAATGAGGTTCGGCCAATATCCTATGTCCTTGGGCAAGAGAGAGTAAATTTTATTTACCACAGTGGAGAAGCAAAAGATAGATACAAAACAAAGCTTACAAATCTCTCATGGTAGCTGAAGCTAAACCCTTGCATTTTTTTCACTCTCTATCACACATCTTTCTTGAAAGCATATATTTATAAATAGGTTCATATAGGCTTTAACTAGTATTAGGCCCATATAAAAACATCACACTAAAAATGTATACAATTGCATGCTATAAGCGTTAACCATATTCCACAAAACGGAAAGGTGCAGATTTTGTAATTGTCAGTCTTTAGTGGATGATATTATAAACATGAGCTCTTCCCAATCACTTGTTGCTGAGTTCAAATCTAACATAATGAAGAAACTTGAGATGACTAACATGGGTATATTGCATTATTTTCTTGGTCTTGAGGTGAGGCAAGGAGTCGATGGAATTTTCATTTCACAGAGAAAATATGCAACCGACCTTTCTAAAACGGTTCAACATGCTTAATTGTAAAGTAGCTACCACACCCATGAATATTAATGAAAAACTCCAAATTAATAATGGTATAGGAGAGACTAATGCAACATTATTTAGAAGTTTGGTTGGAGGTTTAATTTACTTGACTCATACTAGACCAGATATTTCTTTTCCTGTTCGTGTAATTTCCATATTCATGCAAAGTCCCACCAAACATCATTTTGGAGCAGTAAAAAGAATCCTAAAGTATATAGCTGGAACTCTAGGCTATGGAATGCGGTATACACAAAATAGTAATTTCAGACTTTATGGGTTTAAGGACAGTGATTGGGCAATCTCATTAGATGACCGAAGAAGTACATCAGCTAGTGTTTCTAGTCTTGGATCAGGATCCATCACATGGAGCTCAAAGTAGGAAGCTACGGCAGCATAGTCATCATCAAAAGCGGAGTACGTTGCAGCTACTTCAGCTGCTTGTCAAACAATTTGAGTTAGAAGGATTCTTACAGATCTAAACCAAGAACAGAAGGATGCAACCGATATATTTTGTGATAATAAGGTTGTTGTTGCTATGACAAAGAGTCCTTCTTTCCATGGAAGGACGAAACATGTTGATATCCGGCTTCATTTTATTCGAGATTTGGTTGCAAAAGGTGAAGTTTTGTTGAAACAATGCAACACACATGAGTCGGTGCGATATTCTTACAAAATCACTTGCACAATATAAGTTTGCTCACTTTAGGTCTTAACGGGGAGTGTGTAGTTTTGAATCACGGGAATGTTGAAGAATGATTCAAATACGTTGATCCTAGTTTCCAGTAGATAAGACCTAGTCTTTTGATATTTAAATTTGTTATTTACTGGATAGGCTTAGTTGATATTTTCTTATTTTAAGTAGCTACTTTTATGCATGATTTTCGGTTGTAAGCTGTATATATATAGCAAGTTGAAGTCAATAAAGTTGTTGTTTCAAAAAAAAGTCAGTAAAGTTGTTCAGTTCTTTGTTCTTATTACCTCTTCTTTTATTATATATCCCTCTTCCTTATAAATATATCTCTCTTACTAACATCGGATGCTGTGTAACTAGCCATGATCTTGAAAACTTGACTTCAAGAATTATTCAACTTTAAGGTGATTCTAGAAATGCAAACTTGTAGAACCACGAAGTTAGTGTGATTTGATGATGAGGCACAAGATATAGAACAAAATGTAAAGTAAAAGATACACTGACCTAGAACAAGAAACTCAAATGATGGAAAGAAGGCTTCTTTTCTGATTAGTGCTTGCAAGAAAGACTGGTGATAATAACACATACACACTTGTATTCTCCTTGGCCTGCTAGTGTGATGAAATTTTTCTGAGGTGTAAAGTAATGCTTGTTCGTATGGCAGATTTCATCTTTCAAGTGATGATCTAAATTCTGATGAACTGACGGTGAGACACTTGTCGTGAGGTTGATAGTGGCTCCGATACCAAATAGAGAAAGTCAGTGGCGGAGCCACGTTGAGCTTAAGGAGGGAACGTGCCCATCCCAAGATTCTCATATGCCATAAATATAGAATATTCTCATACATACACGCGACTGGATAGAACACATATAGAAGATTCTCATACATACAGTCAAAGAGACACATATTTGACCAGAGAATTTGACTTAATGTTTTTTAATTCTATCTAGTCTGTCAAGATACTTTGTACGAGAATTCTATATCTAAGGAGCAACATTAGCATTAGCATGTCAAGTGAACGTCCAAGCTTTATGTTAATGGATAGCTATAAGCTAATGGTAGATGCAATCAAGATTAATAACGATAAAAGGGAGACCTCCAGACCGGAGACCTGCAAAGAGGTAGCACGAGAGGACATGGGTCCGATTGAATCCACGCACAGAAATGAATGGATATCTATTAGAAAAGGGGGACGACCTTCTAGGGTTTCAAATCATCAAACTTCGGCAGATCAACGAATGGACGGGGGATCTAACGATCGCCAAAATACTGCTTTCAAAGTGGTTTGTCCTCCTCGATCGCAGAACAAGGGGAGCAAACGCTCGAACCGAATCTGACGATCTACTATATCACCGAATAAAGAAGACAGGGTATTCTCCCTATGATTTGATGAACGTCCAAGCTGATATCACGGTGGAAGAACTAAATAGTGGATACAGGCGTTGTCAAAAGGGATGGGAGAATTACAGGATGATTTCGTAGATCAGAGTTTTATAGAACCCCTTTTTGTTAACTCTAAGAAGAAGGCATGCATTCCAATGGCAGTTGCATATAGATCAATGGCGAAATGGAAGAATTCCATTATTTTTTACGTCTAGGAACTAGTCCGTACCACCTTCATTTGAAAAATTACATCGAACGCATGTGGAAACCAGTAGGAAAATTCCAACTATTATCGAAAGTGAACGGGTTTTTCATTAATCGTTTTGAGAATAACACTGATTGCGATAACATTTTAAAAGGAAGACCATATATGTTTAGCAATAAAATCATTATACTAAAAAAAGGATATGGGTATGAGGTTTAAAAAAGATTTGTAATCTTTTATACCCCTTTGGGATAAATTTTCAAATCTGGAACTAGAGCTTTGGGACAAGGAAGCTTTGAGCGCTATTGGCAGCATGTTGGGCAGACTGATTAAAATGGAGAAAATAACGGCTGATGAGTCCATTGTAGCTTTCGCCAAGATTTTGATAGAGATGGATGCTAAGTCTGAATTCCCGAAAGAAGCTGATGTGGTAATGCACACGGGAGAAGAATTAAAAGTCAATGTTGAATATCTGTATAAACCGTTGTGTTGTAAATTTTGTGGGGTATTCGAACACTCGTTTTCTTAGTGCAAATCTAAACCAAAGGAAGTTTAGGCTCAAAAAACTAGTGCAAGTAACGTGGAAGATGCTAACACTAATGTAGGGAAGGAAAGAGAAGTTAACCAAGCTTGTGTGAAAACGGTACACGGAGAGGATACTACTGTAAATACCACATGGGTTGATAGTGAACATGCAATTATGGCACTTCACGGCAATAACATGGGACAAAATGAAGATAATTTTTTCTTGAGGAAGACCGGTGTGTAGCGTGATGCTACATAGTCGGTTACGCGTAATAATAAGTAGCTAGTAATATAAGCTAGTTGACAAGCTCAACCAGTGGCATAACAAGTCTAGACCAAGTAGGCCAATAAAGATTGTACAAGCATAATGCAAAATATGTACATCAAACAGCAGAGATCGTAACATATAACTACACAACCAAAATAGACCATAGATAATACTAGCTAGCTTCTGCTGACATCAGAGAGGGAAGAGGGAGCTACTTTCAAGTGATCCAGGAGACTGTGGGATGGGGAGAGTGAGCCTGAAGCGTGTGTGTCTAGTTATCCCTGTCCATGATTCGAAAAGATGCAGAATGTGATAACATGTTCCCATCAAGAGTTTCTTGGGTCTGCCGAAGATGTGTGCATTGCGTTCTAGCCAAAATGAAGATATTATTGAAATAGACAATAAATCAGATTCCTTCAATTACCGTAATATAATAGAACATGCGTATCAAGACAGGATATAGAAAGCAACAACACTGTAGTGACCCATATTTTTTAATGGATAATAAATAACTTATTTAATTATTTAAATAATAGTTCGGTAATTTAAAATGACTAGAATTAAATAATATTGAATATTTAATTAAAATAAATAATAGAATAATATATTTATTTTCCGAAATAGTCGGAAATAGTGGAATTCACAATATTCTGTGAATTGGATCATTTATAATATATAATTCAGTTTAGAGTTGAATTATATTATCGAGTTTATTTATATAACATGTTGAACATATAATTTATAATATAATTATAATCGAGCTCGAAATGGCGCGGTAGTTCGTAATTTGGTGATTCGAACTTTAAACGAATATAAAGAATCCGTTTTAAGTCAGATTTCTGTGAAACAAGAAATGTTCAGAGTTGGTGGAGTATATTTTTCTAATGGAAGTAAAAAATTGGGGTTTCGTCGTGCAGATTTGGTTTGTGATCAAATAATTTTTTTGAAAAGTATCTATGGAATTCCTTTATAATTTACAATGATTTATTTATATTATAAATGGATTTTCAATATAAATTGGATATCGATTTAATTCGGATTTGGATCATCGAGTTATAAATCCCAATAGGATTATTTGGGAGCTAAAAAATATTCTGTGTGAATATATACGATAATATTTATTTATTAATATATAATTTAATTATTTTTAAATATATTAATATTTAAATGCGCTTATTTAGAGCTTTAAAAATATCCAGTTTTGCAAACGACCTCCGTTTTCAACGAAACAAATTTTGATGGATCTGGAATATTAAATTTTTGTTAGATTTAAATTTTCATAATTTTTGGAGCTAGTATGTGACCATACGGAATTTTAATGTGAAAAATAGTTGATAACTCGACTTTAAAAATACAATGTGTGAGTAAACGGAGTCGAAATTCAACGAAACAAGTTTCGTTCGGTCCATAATGTCGAACTGTAATTGTATGTCCATTTTCATAAAATTTTGATATTGTATCTGATTGTAGAGATTTTTAAACCATAACTACAAACAATGGTTCACTACACCAAAAAATGCCTTTAGTAGCATTTAAAAAACGCTACCAAAGCCTTTGGTAGCGTTTTAGAGAACGCTACTACAGATCCCGCAACTAAAAGTCTGTATTTTTCTGTTGCGTTTCCATAAACGCTGCCAAACTAAATCAACCAAAAAATTTCTGTAGCGTTTAAAAAATCCAACAAAAATTAACATTTTTTTGTTGCGTTTTTGATCGGTCCATTTCTTTGATTTTCTGTGGCATTTATTTTATGTAACTAAAAACTTTTCGTTGCATTTATTTTATGCCACTATAAATTCAGATAATATTTTACGTTTGTTTCAGTAGCATTTTAGAAACGCTGCTGAAATGTATTGATTGTTTTATAGCATTTTTAAAATGCTACTATATACTATTAATGGCTTACATTGTTTCCAGCAAACAGCTTTGTAAAAGTCATGCCAAAATCAGCAACAATCATATAATTATCATATTCAAACCAACAATGAACCAATCAAAAAGTCAACATATTCAAATAATTGATAACACATTAATTACATAAGTACTATCCATAACCATTTACATAATAGTTGTTTGACAAAATGAACAAGTTCACATACCACAAGCATTCCCAAAGAGTTTTACTTAAGTACTGACTAATATCATAATACATATAACAATTTAAGTTACGTCCATTGTTGATGATGGTCTTTACTCCGAAAAAGCTAATTACCTGTAAACACATTAGAAAATCATCAATAAGTATTTGTCATGAATTATCAAATAACATTCAAATAACATTCGGACAATATTGTACGTTATGATGATAGATATGGTGCATTTAAAATATGGTGTCCCCATGTGTTCCTATGCAATCGTCTACAAAACACAAAATAAGATAAACAACAAATAAGATAGATATGGTACATTTAAAACAGGTACATTTGCTTGAAGCTCAAAACAACAACTCGTATCATATAAATATAATCATTTGGTTGTCATACATAGTCCCCATAAGACCCTACTGTCATACAAGCCGACATAAACATAAAGGAACCAACAGTCAAGCCTGTTGATGCCATAAATTCAATTGAAGCTTATAAAATCCTGATATAAATTTATCTTCCCACTCAAAGTTTTCATTCAATAGTACCTATTAGGTAGGAGTTGACAGCATATATGGAGCCATGCTGGAAGAGCAAGCAGTGGATTCAAAAAGCATTTTTCCAGTGTTTTGTAATTTGAAAGCTCAAGCTGCAAAGGTAGGAGAAACCAACGTATCTAACCTAACAGATTATTTATATCATTTTGTCGTCTTGTACTGAACAACTAAACAATTCTAACCAACATGTCTAACCAACGTAAACAATTGGGTACAAAATTTTTGTTTAATATGCTTTGTTTTTTAGTGTGTTTATTAGAAAAAGTAGACATGCCATGAACTAAAACTAAACACAGGCCGATGCAAGCTTCTCAAATTAAACACAGGCTGATGTTCACAGGAACAAATGAACATAATCAAATTAATTATTTAACCCTTCCAGCGGTAGCAAAAGCACCAAGGCACAAGTCGGTGTAGGGGGACATAATAGTAAAATACAAACACACTTCCACATATTTTAAAAGGAACTCATGACTTGGGTCCAGTGACAAGGCTGACATGTGGTTGTGTCAAAAGAATATATTACAGGAGTGGTTTAGATTGGGAGCGTGGAGAGTCCGTCGATTTTCAGCTGCTCATGCCTTGCAAGCAAACCAAGACACTACTACGGTTGAATGTGGAACTACAAAAGAAAAATACATGTTGGTTTCTAGTAAGCCAAGGCAACTTAAATGGTATGACACGTCGAAAATCTAGACTGTATGTTGTGACAGAAGGTTAGATTGCTTGGTACCGGCTGAAACTGGATTTTAGAACCAACTACGAGCAATCAAGTCACATGATGGTTCTTGGATATAGATTTTAGCATGAGGTTGCAACTCGATTAAGAACTGCATCAAAAGTTGCAGGAGATTTAAACATAAAAATATGAATTACAAAATGTTAAACTAAAACTGATAGATTGTAAAACTTATCAACTTATAGCATAATTAAGTAATTTTATAATGGTCCCTTTATATTTTCATAAATAGCACTGTCTGTCTTCAAAAATATTTATTTAAATTAAAACTGATAGAAAAAAGTATAACACTGAACTTACCAAACCCTCAAGTTACTTGACTGCTAGCTATACTTCCTTTGTAATTATCTTAGAAGTGTCCTGCAAATAATTAGCATACTATGTCCATGCATTGAGTCTCTGACTCTCTGTTTCGCTTTCAATGCCTCTTATGCATACATGGCTAACAGAAAGAGAAAACAAGATTCAATACTATTTGAATGTGAACCATCTACATTTATATACAGTTCTATTTTTCATTCATTAATTCAGATGTTAACATTTGATTTCCATGTCAGCATTTGTGAGAACCATACCCATATATGTTACTTGTTAAATGCAGCAATGTTATTTGTATTTTGTATATGCTTTTTAAGAACACATTACTTGTAGGGTGCATGCTTCTTTTCTCACTACGAAGGCTATGACATGACATAATTGGTTTTAAGTTTATCTCGTGTCTTTGTTGTTTGCATTCCTCAGATGTGGTAAAGTACCGAGAATACATGTTTGATAGACTACCTATCACAATTTGTGTACTACCATCAAATCTCCATTGCCTAGTGGACCAGTATCTCTTTTACTTACTCCCTCAGTCCTTTTCCTGCGACTATTGTATATTCTGCATTTCAGTTTTGCTTTTTTTCATAAATTAGACACTTAGTTGCTGAAAGTGCACATGAAATACATGTGTTTAATTAACTAAAAGCAGTAACATGGGTGAATCTGTATTGATCCAAGATGAGAGTGGCAACGATAACAAACTTCACTGGTTCCAGATCACTAACAATTCATGTGGAGTTAGTACCATTTCCATAACAAGGATTATACAGCCTCTAATCGCATACCATGTATCTAGTCCACTAAGAGTGTGCAATAAAAGATTTCCTTTTGATCCTCGGTCTCCTACGACTGATTTAAACAACATAATGATTATTTGTGCTAGCACTTGAATATACTGACATGATAATAAGAATTGTTTCTATTAACAAAACTGAGAAAGAAATAAGAGAACAATTGTGATCGATTAACTTTAGTACTAAGTAAGAAAATAGGTGGTCTGTGAGTAGTTTAGGATATAACTCACCTCTTTAGCTAACCACTTGCTAATGACATCACTTCCATCTAGTGTCAATCCATGCATATTCCTTTTGCTACCTGGGAGTTTCACAAGCTCAGTTTGGCCATATAATTGATGCATAACAGAAGCGAATATAAAATAATACCGTCACACTAAAATGAGTGTCAAACCATTTTTCTAGGCTGATGTAGTAATAACAACGATATAAGGTATGATTATATATGGGTTAACTACTTTAATAAGCTCTCTATTGATATGAACAAAACAGTTGTGCAAACAATGCATCATTATATTAAGAATGAGACATTCTGAATGGTGCACAACATAATCCTTAAGCTCTCTATATATCGTGGTCTAGAAACCAGGAAGTTGACAGTGTTTGCTATAGTGAGATTATTCTTAGTTCTCCTTGGTTTGCTCACTTCTACATAATTTCTTTAACCTATAAAGTTTTCATGTCAAATCAAGCTAAAACAATCCTTAAAATCTTGTTCATTGATTAAGTTCAAGAAAATGACTCGTATGGATGTCGGCTCAGGTAGACTAAAATTATAATGTCAGCAAATTACAAGTGTCAAACTTAGAACTTCAGCGAATGTAGATTAACTGTCATTCTATATGTATGTAATCTTAGTTCTAATTTAATATTAGTTGTCCTTATTACCAGTATATTTGCACCCTGAAGTATCAGGATGAAATTAATTTACATGTACCAATCAACCGAAATATGACCACACCAAAAGTCTAAAGTAATAAATTTAAAGTTCTAAATATGTCATCTTCTTTATCAGTCCATTACAGTAGCTTGTATTATCCGAAATTGTGAAATCAAGAAGTCTCATGTATTCAAATTTTTATACTTACTTTTTGAGTGTTTCTGAACATCAAAATGTCATGTAAATGTATTATCAAAATTTATTGGTAAATTACCTTAGTTTTCTAAACTACAAAATGTGAGAATATGGTAAATATTATTATAGTATAAAGGAACTGAAAGAAACTATGATTAGTTTGGGTTGGGCATCATCAGAAGGTAAAACGAATATGAGTTGCAGCTATTTTATTGATAAATACATTGATCACTTCTTAGACATGTAAAAGCTATATTTTTAGAACAGTTTGATAAATATCGACTAACGTGCAGTAAATTTAGGCGAAATAATTAATAACAAAGTGAAAAAAAAAATCTAGAATCGGAATTAAAACAGATTTTTGAAATATCCGGAATGGTTCCGAAATTCTGAAAATGTCAAGTGGCCGTAACGGCACCGGAAACCGGAATTTCAAACCTTGATAATAAACACACACTAGAAGCGTGCGTAAAGGAATGGATACACACAAAGAAACAAAATAATATAGATAAGGTGCTGCAGATTAACACCTTGCAGCAAAAAGGAACAGAAAAACACACTTTGAAAAGAAATGCATAGAGGAGGCCAAAAAACTATAACATGTGACGTAGTAATTAATCAAAAAACCACTGAAATAACTAGAAATGCAGAGAAATTAAGTGACCAAAACTAGAATACAACCTAACGTACCACTGCATATGTAAATCAAGATTCTTGGTATGATGTTCTGGAATGCACTGAAATGTCTTTATTGTTGGTGCAGGTTGAAGCCGAAGTGAAGAAAAATGAAGTGAATTCACTAGGATTGTAGTGTAGGCTGAAGTGAAGAATGGAAATAAACACGAGTTGAAGCAAACTAACAGCCGAGTATAAACTGGATTATGCACTGAACTTAAGTGAAGATGACATTGATCTACATTGAGGATCTGATATAAACTGCGCACTACCTTTGAAAATTGGGATGAAAGTGAGATAATTATCCTGTCATAATCAGAATTGGGAAAAAATATATTGTCTCAAGGGCAGCAAACATAATCTCATTTTATATCATATCAAAGCAAATTGGTATTCCAACAAATTTAGAGCAATGACCAATCTTTTCATCAAACACCATTTCATAAGTTTGCACACTCATATCAAATCTTTACGCTCCAAAAAACCATAATAAACGGTTGTGTAGACAGGTGCATTTCAATGGTTGAGATCTTTATTTTGCTTCTTTTTCTTTGGTTTCATTTTTTGGTTGTTTTCTGAAGCAATCCTAAACATAATCCTACTGATATAGTAATTTTATGATTGGGGTTTATTCATAGTTGCAATAGTAATTAAGCTCTCCACTTATAATATGTAACACCAACTATGATGACACTAGTATAATCCGGAAGTTACACAAATAAAGAGCCTCTTTACAAATGTCAATCATGTTTTGGTGACAGAAATCGCTAGAAAAATAATCATGTTCTCACCTTTAAAAGAACAATAAAAAGATTTCATTTTGAAAATCAATTCAAACCAAACATGCAAAGTGTTAAGCAGTTGTTCATTTATTAAAATACACATATAGACTTCGACAAAATTAATCAAAAAGTTAACAATTACTGAAGCATAAAAATAAATCAAAAATCAAAAATAGCAAAACATATTAAAACTGTGGTGGTTGAAAGAAGAGAAGATACATCAACAATATCACATGACTCATGTTCCAAGAGAACAATAAGGGATCACTTGAGTTAAGATTTATTAATTTGTAAATGAAAAGCAAAACTAATAATAAAGGGGATTGTTAAAGGGACTCCACATTTGGTTAAGGGGGGGATAATTTTAAAGGGACTCTAGGTTAAAAAAAAATTAAGGGGGGTCTAGATTATTTTAAAAGAAAAGGGAAAAGAGACCAAAATAACCCTAGCTTGTAACTTATGTTAATATCTAACATACTAAATTCAACGCAAAATACAAAAGCGTGCTTCCAGAAATAAAAAAAATTGCAAAAAAAAAAAATCATTGACAAAATAAACAACAATATAAAATATGCAACGCATTAGATCAAAATTTTCGTTTCTGCATTTAATTTAAATTGAACATATCAATTCCAATATGAAATTACAGTTAATTACCTAATTCAGTGCCTTCCAATCTCCCATGAGACTTTCTTGTGCCTCCATTACATTTATATCCATTTTTTATTTTTACATGCAGTGTTAAATTGTAAGTATTAATTAAGATTTAGGTTTTGTGATTTTTATTAATGAGGATTATAGGGGTTAATATCGGAATTTTATTTAATATGTTTAAGGGGAGGCTTATTTATTTTGTACCCCCCCCCCATAACAATTATACACTAAATTAAAATTGATCCCCCGCTTAACCAAATGTGGAGTCCCTTTAACAACCCCCATAATAAATGAATATCATCAATATCCAATGACCGTTGATGGTATTTTTTACTTTTTGAGCTACAACTTTGGAGTAAAAATAAGAAAAGGGGTTAAGTGCAAATATTTTAGAAAACAAATTGACTTGCTTGGAATGTTAACAAAGATGTACCAAATGTCAACAGTCATTGGATAAATCTCTCACTTGAGAAACAGCGACAACAGTCCTAAAAACAAACCTTTTTTTAAAACAAAGCATTGGTTAATTGTGGGATTTTCTTAACATGCAGCAACTTCGTAGTGTTGATCACTGCAGCTAGCATTACAAATATAAATGAGCAATGGATGGACGTTTATTTTACCTGGAAAAGCTGTGGGAAAGCATATTGCAGTTAATGTATTTGTAGATGAAATGTTTTGGTAAAAAAATCCAATGCAGGTTTAAGTTGGGTAGATATTTTGATGTAAAAAAAATGCAGGTTTATGTTTGCACAAAAAAAAGCAGCTGCAAAAGGCAGCAAGGTAGAATAAAAGGCCAAAAAGAAACTAGCCAACGAAGGGAACTCAAATTTACTATCCCAACTCGAGAGAAAATACACAAAAGAACTCTCCTTCCCATTAAGGAGGTAATATAATTTACCTTGCAGCATCAACCCGTGCGATTCTAATAACTTTCAGTGGATCAGTTATACCAGTCTTTACCATATCAACATATTCACCTATATAATTTATTCAAATGAAATGTCAGGCCGTAACAACATTGAAATCTCAAGCAAGCAACAAAATAGATGAGAATAATCACATATTTCACTTTTATTATTTCCAGGAAAATAACATGAAAATGAACCTTTAGCCGCATCATGACCAAGATCTGCATTATCATGTTCCAAACGCTTGCAGATAACAACATCACCCTCTACTCCAGCATTTGAAGCAATAATATACACTGTAGCCTACAGAAAACTTAAACTACCAGTCTTTAGGCAGCAAACAAAATAATAAACGGAAAATTCAAAAATAGTACCTTAGGAGTGGTAATCCAGGTTCTAAATATATATATTTCAACATCCCATTATACACTGGTTTAACTTAAACAAACTATCGCCCGACTGCTTAAAATAATACATTATCACACCTCCACTACCAACTCTCTGCCCATCAAACCCCCATCTAAAACAGAGCCTACAGATACATCCTCTACAAGACAGCTCAAACTTGCATTCTTCTTTTCCAAACTGCTCCACAAGACATTACAAGATACCTCCACATCCACTTTCTTCAAACCCCAAACCCACAAAAACTGCAGTTTCACTTTCAAACACCAACCCCCATACAACACACTCCCTCAGGAAAACCAAACTGCTCTTCACCACCTTACATTTCCCTCTGCCAAACACTTTGCCAAATTCTTCCTCCTCACAACTCACATCTACCCCATTTTCTATCACTGCAATACTGCATACACCGACCACAACCATCAATTTGTTACAGCAACACGCCTTATAATTGCTCCTTACTGAAACACACATTGACTACTCATAACCCTCCACCGTCGTGTTTACGTCCTCCTCCAGCTCATTTCCCCAAATCATCGTCATTGTTATATCACTGTAAAAAATGCCAAATGAAAATAATAGATGAAATTTGAAGAGTTTCATGTTGGAGATTGCTCAAGATGGTTACCTATTATGGAAATTTATTGTGTACATTTGAGTGAAGACTTTGTTGGAACATATTTTTCAGGCACGGTTAGTCAGTCGGTCTACTTTTAGGTGTCATGAACAGTAACCCATATATGGATATATGAAAGCTCTTAGGAAGTATACTTATCGCAAATTTAAAGGGTTGTTAAATGCCAAAATAAGTGGAATTCATTACTACTTCTGAATGCGATATTTTCGATTTTCAATGAGTTAGGATCATAGGAACTATGAACCTTTGGTTTTTCAATCATTTTTTTAGTTAAAACTTAGATTTTCTTTGTCTGTCATCAATTATACTTTTACTTCATACCAGATTATTTGAATCTGCATTGTAGGTTAAGATAACAGTATAGTTATTTATATTAAAGTTAATTACATCAGAAACTATAACAAGTCATTATCTCATAACTTCTAGAAGTGCACACGAATTAGTGTGTGATAATGCAACTTAGCCATATTCAATTCCAAAGCATAATCCAACTACTAAGCAATATATTTTCCTACTGTTAAATAATTGTGATCTGGACAAGCCAAATCAAATCAATTTCGTTTTGGAACTAGGTCCATTATCTAAATTAGTGGCTAAAAAAAGTAGGAACTTAAATATATTTACTGCAAAATAAAAGACGCCAATTTTTCTTATTTATGAAATGAACATACCACACCTTCAGAAAATATAACCCAGATTCCATAAAATTTCAATTATATTACAGCATAAATTAATATTAATACTACATAAATTTAAACATAATTTCAAGTATTCAAAGAACAAAATTTTCATTATCTACCATATAAGTTAAATCTGTAAAGCGTAATCATGGAGTGGAAACATTAATATAATTAATATTAATTAAATGTTTGTACCTCGAATGTGGAGTTGCTGATCGAGAAAAGCTTCTAGATTAGGGTTCTGATTCTTGGATCTGGAGATGGTTTAATGATTTGGGAACGAACGCGGTTGAGGTGGGCATAGACCTGAACAAAAATTCGAGCCATTGAAGAGCTGTGGATCTTGGTGGAGGGAATTACGGAAGAAAAACGTAGAAAGGAAAGAAGATTAGAAGGTTAGGTTTGGGCGGTAAGAAATGAAAAGGGGAAAATAATTAGAAGTTTTGGCGGCCGAAAAGTAAATAGTGGAGGGTTTGCAAATGTAACGAGCATCCATTCCTAAAATTGCTTACAAACGTAACCAAATTAAAAAAACGCAAACAAATCATTTAAAACAAAAATAAAATCAATATTGGTTACATTTATATCTGAAACGCAACTAATATATGTTAACAAATTTATGTTTTCTTATAGTGGTTGGTTATAAATGAATTTTTAATCGAATATTAAATTATTAAAAATACACTATAAATACCTGAAACTATTTATAACCCTAATTCAATTCTCCCATAGTCAAACAATGCGCCGTTACCTCAGAGAAAATATAAACAGTAAATTCTTGAGTTTGGAAAATCAAAACAATTCCAATATATTCCTATAAATTGCAATATATATATATATATATATATATATGGATTCAGCGGCTGATTAGCTTCATTTCTATATAGGTTATAGAAGGCTCGATGTTGTTCATTGTCGCGTTTTTTTTTCCAACGTGTGTATTTAAAACCTAGGGTCCAATCTTTGGTGAATTTGAAGCAGCTTTAAATCATTTGGAGTTTGTTATTGTGATTGTGGTAGAGAGTTGCAGCATTTGTGAAGTTTTGGTTTGATTTGGGGTCAAAAGTGTTTGGTGTTTTTTTTTACTATGTGCGTGGAATTTGGGTTTCGACGCAAACGAAGAGGATGATGCGAGTTCGAGGTTTTGGGTACGCAAAGAAGGAGGACGAGATGAGAAGAGCAGTGGTTGTTTTAGTTTTCGATTTCACGAAGCGGAGAGGGGGCAGTAGTCGTGGAAAGTAAGGTGAATGGTGAGGGAATAAGGAGGAGCGGGTTCTGTAATATCTAAAGGAGAAGGAGAAGGTGGCGAGCAGGCCTGCGATTTTGAATTTGCATGGGCCGATGGAGTTTGAATTGGTGAGAGGCCCAATAGCAAATGATTATTTAAATTAAAATATTTAAATATGTATATAACTTATATTTATAATATCTTGGCTATATAGTGTTAGACTAATGAATGGACAGATCCATTGGGATCATATGGATGAGGGCTACACCACGGAACTGACTGGGAGTGAATTGGAGCTCATTACAATTTATAGCGAAATAAATTGTCTGTCTGAATCAACCGACAATTATCGTTATTTAACGATGACCGTCCAATGTGAGTAAATCTCACTAACTCGGTACAGTTTATATTTTTATAAATATAATCTAGTATTGATAAATGTTGATTGATTATTGCGTGTTGATTGTTTGGTTGAATTGCTGATTTATTGGTTGAAATTATAGATAACGATATATATATAAATCGTTAATCAAATATTGATTCTGTTTATCCGAATATTTCATATTGAAATGAAATCGATGTTATTTATATTGTTTAACATATGTGGATGCAGGGAAACAAGTTGGAGGGATCCAACAGGATTCCTCAATATTTATAATACTGTTTGTTTTCATATATTGTGATATATGATGTGATATATCATCCGTGATTGATTATAGGTGTGTAGGTGATGTTGATCATGGTTATTTGATACCTTAAATAAAAAATACCGGAATGTGAAAAGAAAATTTTCGAAGTGTATATTGAAAATAATATATTTATAAAATCATTGGATTTTATAAAAGAAAATATTTATAAAATCAATTTTTTTTATAAAAGGAGATATTTACAAAAATAAATGATATTTTAAATGAAATATTTATATAGAATAAATAGAATTATATAAAAGGGTTTATATAGAATAAATAGAATTATATAAAAGGATTTATATAGAATTAATAGAATTATATAAAAGGAATATTTATATAGAATTATATAAAGGAAATATTTATATGAAATAAATTGGATAATTATAAAAGGAAATATTTGCAAATAAAATATTATAAAGGAAATTTGCAATGAGATTATAAATGCTAGAAATGAAATAAGATTTATATGAATAATTCTGCAAATAAAAATATAAATAGAATTTGCGTTTGAGATATTGTTCTTAAATACGAAATCAAACTGTTTTGAATATATAAAGAAATATTATCACATTCTATGTGAAAAATTAGATGAAAGTAAATATTTTGCAAATAAAATATTATAAAGGAATTTGGGATTTGAATTAGGAATTTAAATGGAATTACTGAAATTAGAAACTGATCAGAAATTAGTTTAGTTGAATGGCTTTCTGGGTATCGATCTGATGTTGGTTTCAGCCTTCGGGGTTTATGGTTGGGAAGTTGTTCACTTACTAGTTTACAGTTAGAGACTGATAGAGGTGGGAAGATATTGATGCGTGAATCAGAAATGGAAACATTTACCAAATTTAATAATGTATATTTTCTAATTTTAGAAAATAAGGAATTTATGAATATATGGAAACGATAAATAGGAAATTGGGAAATGAAATGATGATTGATCGGTAAGATTTCCAATTGGTAATACGACCGTTGTTTGTACACATGTTTTCGTTTGATAGATAAATAACTGACTATCAAAGTTTTGACCATTTCCGTTGTCAATACGGAGAGACCGGGATCAGATATATTATCTGAAAACCACTCTGTATGGCATTAGCGTTGCGAATCAAATATAATGAAGATAATTGAAGGCGGAGTTATCCAAGAGCTGTACTGGCGATCCTAGGTAGAAATTGCCTAAAATGAATTTACAGAATAGTGCCTTCGGTTTGTCCAATCCCAGGACAACCTGTATGGACAAGTGTTTGACAGAGTATATCCGATGGATTGCGTAAGTTGATCGTTTCAAACGTATTTACGTTGGTGGCGGAGGAATTAATTTCTCTTAGCTGTATACCCGTGGTATTTTTGGAGAAATCAATTTGTGATTTGGCGGGTATGACAATGTGACATTCAAAGTAAATATAAGGTGTGATCTATACATTATGACCTCCAGCCTCACAACCAGAAAATGGTATAAAATCTGGTATGTTGCATAGCCAAGTAGTTAGCTGCCAATTAGGTTGTATTATCACCGGATCTAGAGAAATTCCATTTACTTCTATAATCTATTTCGGTGCTATCCCTTTTGGGAAACGGTTGCTGATCCCAACCGTAGGTGATGATACATTCTGTACGCTCAAGCAAAATGAGTGACCGGTCATGTTTAAATGGGTTACAAGATGTTATTGTTGAACCCGGTGTATTTCTCTCTAGAGATACACTGTCGGAAGGTGGTCTCATACCTTGCCAGTTGGAATTCATTACCGAATAAGTGCCCGCGGTTTTTTATTATATATTATGTATGTGGAACGTGAGATGAAAGCATTCTGCTAGTTGATTATTATATTGTGGTTGATAGACATTATTATAATATCAAATGAGTTTGATATAAAGATTATCGTTCCTTTCAAAAGGTTTTTGAATATTGGACCAAGTGTTTTGGATTTTCATAAGGGAAAAACCCGTTCCATTATACAGCATGGTCTTATGAGATATCGTTTAATTGCTCAAACTATTTTAAATGGTTTTACTCATACCAGTCCCATGACTGACCCAGAGTTTATTTTGTTTCGTTTTCCATAAACACTTGGGTGCCCAATTTTGTACGGGTAGTCAAGTAGTCAGGTTTTTTGCAGATACTGAGAGCTTGGATCATGAGGCTTCAGGATTTTATAGCAATTGTTTATTTCCGCTGTGTTGTAAGTGTTGTACTCTGTTAAATGTTATTGTATACATATAATGGTTTTCTTTCAAAGTTATGTTATATTTTATTCATTCCACTGTTAGATTCGTGTTACCTTGATTCTATTACTGTGTTCTTCTTCTACTTCTATTCTAATTTTCTATCTTATCTATCCTCACCCTCTAACTTCGTTTATTAACTATCGGATGCTTGGATAGTCAACAATAAGTTTATGTCAATAACCAGGATCGCGAAAACCCGGGTTGTTACAGTGGTACCAGAGCTGAAGGTTAAGTAATTGCCTTGGCCCTGTGCGTGACTCAGTAGAGATGGGGTTAGTAATACCCTAGATTGAGTTGAGTGTATGTATATGAGCGCATATTTGTTATTCAATATAAAATTGTTTTCTATTGTGGAGATTTATTGATTGAGTTGTTTATGAGTTCTGGCTGATTAATTTGATCCACTATATCGGTAGGAGTTAATAAACACTTGAATACGATGAACCGACATTGTATGTTTTGATAGGAGGGTTAATGAAATAATTTTACCCAAATATATTTTGATACGAAAGAATTGGAATTTTTATAATATACTGGATGTGTTCGTAGTTGTTATAATCGAATGAGATTATAATTGGAATGGTTATATAAACAGCCAATCAGAATTCATATAAGTGTAATATACGAAATCAGATGAATTAAATATGGATTAAAATCGGAATTTGGAATTAAAATTCCAAAAAAATGGAAAGGTTTCTGCAAATGGATTTGTAATTAGTATATGAGAATTTTAAAATCCTAGGAGGTTTTAAATTGTTTTACAAGCATTGAAAAGGATATTTTGAAATGGATTTCAAAATGGAAGTGTTTAGATATGGTTTTGAAAGTGATATAGTTTTGAACTCACTTCGATAGCTGGAAAATAGATTCCGATGATGATCATGACATCATCGGTGTTCATTTTCGAGTTGTAAGTGACAGATTACTACGAATTTTTTTGTTTTTGAATTGTTTTGAGAAAACAAGTTGTTTTGATATTCCAAAATGAATATTCTTATTTTTGGAAAAGGCTAAGCTGCTTAAAAAACTCCCAGAAACATATTATTTGAATTAAAACAAATTAAAGTAGAATTTGTAAAAGCCAATAGAAATTGAAAATTTAATTAAAGCCAGTTAAGTGGTAATTGAAATTGAAATAGAATGATATCGAGTAAAATTGGATTATAAGACAAGAATCTGGAATTACGTTGAAGTGAGAAGTTAAGAATTGGAATCGAGAATGGAACTTGAGTTGAAATGAAATTTGGTCTGGATATAAGCGAATAGATGTGTTGAACAGATATTGATTGGAAAATGATTGTAATGACATTGGTATATGTTCAATCGGTAACAGATGCAAAGGATATAGTGATATGCCCGACAAAAAGGTACAAGTTTATATTTATATTGGGTATGAGATTTATGAGCCGAATTGGCAAGCCACTTGGCTGTTTGATTTTCTTTTAGATTGGAGAAGTCCTAGAGAGGCGAGTTGTAGTTGTACCGATAGACCAATATAAAGAAGGTGCTGGAGAAATTTATCGGAAATTCAAAGTGTTAGAAAATTTTCAGGAGTTTTGGAAATTTTCGTAATATAAACGAATTAATATTTTAATTGAAATTAATCAGTATATTGAAGGTGAAGTTAAAGAAGTAAACAAATAATTTTTAACCCAATCCATAAGGTTTGTTTTCTACCTTAGCAATTTCGAGGATGAAATTATTTTAAGGGGGGAAGAATGTAACGACCCGTATTTTTTAATGGATAATAAATAATTTATTTCATTATTTAAATAATAGTTTGGTAATTTAAAATGACTAGAATTAAATAATATTGAATATTTAATTAAATTAAATAATTGAACAATATATTTAATTTCTGAAATAGTCGGAAATAGTGGAATTCACAATATTGTGTGAATTGGATCATTTATAATATATAATTCTGTTTAGAGTTGAATTATATTATCGAATTTATTTATAAAACGATGTTGAACGTATAATTTATATTATAATTATAATCGAGCCCGAAATGGCGTGGCAGTTCGTAATTTGGCGATTCGAACTTTAAACGAATATACAGAATCCGTTTTAAGTCGGATTTCTGTGAAACAAGAAATGTTTGGAGCTGGTGGAGTATATTTTTCTAATGGAAGAGAAAAATCAGGATTTTGTCATGTATATTTTGATTTGTGATCAAATCAAATTTTTGAAAAGTAGCTATGGAATTCCTTTATAATTTATAACGATTAATTTATATTATAAATGGATTTTCAATATAAATTGGATATCGATTTAATCCGGATTTGGAATATTGAGTTATAAATCCCGATAGGATTATTTAGGAGCTAGAAAATATTTTTGTGAATATATACGATAATATTTATTTATTAATATCTAATATAATTATTTTTAAATATATTAATATTTAAATGGGCTTATTTAGAGCTTTAAAAATAGCCAATTTTGCAAACGACCTTCGTTTTCAACGAAACTAATTTTGTTGGACCTGGATTATTAAATTATTCTTAGATTACAAATTTCATAATTTTTGGAGTCAGTATGTGCTCGTACGGAATTTTAATGTGAAAAATAGTGGATCATTCGACTTTAAAAATACACTGTGTGAGTAAACGGAGTCGGAATTTGACGAAACAAGTTTCGTTGGGTCTGTAATATCGAACTACAGTTGTATGTCCATTTTCATAAAATTTCGATATTGTATCTGATCGTAGAGATTTTTAAACCATAAATACAAACAGTAGTTGACTAAAAATGATTATTTAATCGAGTATTAAAAATATACTATAAACACCTGAAACTATTTCGAACACTAATTCAATTCTCCCATAGTCAAACAATGTTTCATAACCTCAAAGAAAATATAAACAGTAAATTCTTGAGTTTGGAAAATCAAAACAATTCCAGTATATTCGTATAAGTTGCAAAATATATGAGTATGGATTCAGCGGTTGATTAGCCTCATTTCTATATAGGTTATAGAGGGCTCGATATTGTTCATTGTCGCGTATTTTTTTTCCAGCGCATGTATTTAAAACCTAGGGTTTAATCTTTGGTGAATTTGAAGCAGTTTTAAATCATTTGGAGTTTGTTATTGTGATTGTGGTAGAGAGTTGTAGCATTTGTGAAGTTTCGGTTTGATTTGGGGTCAAAAGTGTTCGTTGTTTTTTTACTGTGTGCGTGGGATTTGGGTTTCGATGCAAATGAAGAGGATGATCCGAGTTTGAGACTTTGGGTATGGTGAGAAGGAGGACGAGATGAGAAGAGTAGTGGTTGTTTTAGTTTTCGATTTCATGAAGCGGAGAGGGGGCAGCAGTCGTGGAAAGTACGGTGAATGGTGAAGGAATAAGGAGGGACGGGTTCTGTAAAATCTAATTGGCAAAGGAGTTTGAATTTGGATTTGGATGGGCCGACGGAGTTTGAATTAATGAGAGGCCCAATAGCAAATGATTATTTAAATTAAAATATTTAAATACATATATAACTTATATTTATAGTATCTTGGCCATACAGTGTCAGATTAACGAATAGTCAGATCCGATGGGATCGTATGGACGAGGGCTACACCATGGAACTGACTGGGTGTGAATTGGAGCTAATTACAATTTATAGCAAAATAAATTGTCTGTATGAATCAACCGATAGTTATCGTTATTTAACGATTACAGTCCAATATGAGTAAATCTCACTAACTCTGTACAGTTTATATTTTTAAAAATATAATCTAGTATTGATAAATGATGACTGATTGTTGTGTGTTGATTGTTTGGTTGAATTGTTGATTTATTGGTTGAAATTATAGATAACGATATATATAAAATCGTTAATCAAATATTGATTCTGTTTATCAGAATATTTCATATTGAAATGAAATCGATGTTATTTATATCGTTTAACATCTGTGGATGTAGGGAAACAGGTTGGAGGGATCCAACAGGATTCCTCAATATTTATAATATTGTTTGTTTTCATATATTGTGATATATGATGTGATATATTATCTGTGATTGATTATGGGTGTGTAGATGATGTTGATCGTGGTTATTTGATATTTTAAATAACATAAGAAATACCGGAATGTGAAAAGGAAATTTTCAAAGTGTAAATTGAAAATAATATATTTTTAAAATCAAAGGATTTTATAAAAGAAAATATTTACAAAATCAAAGAATTTTATAAAAGGAGATATTTGTAAAATCAAAGGATATTACAAATGAAATATTTGTATAGAATAAATAGAATTATATAAAAGGATTTATATAGAATTATATAAAAGGAATATTTATATAGAATTATATAAAGGAAATATTTATATGAAATAAATAGGATAATTATAAAAGGAAATTTGCAATGAGTATATAAATGTTGGAAATGAAATATGATTTATATGAATAATTCTGCAAATAAAAATATAAATAGAATTTAGGTTTGAGATATTGTTTTTAAATACGAACTCAAACTATTTTGTTTATATAAAGAAATATTATTCACATTCTATGTGAAAAATTAGATGAAAGTAAATATTTTCCATATAAAATATTATAAAGGAATTTAGGATTTGAATTAGGAATTTAAATGGAATTACTGAAATTAGAAACTGACTGGAAATTAGTTGATTTGAATGGCTTTCTGGGTATCAATATTATGTTGGTTTCGGCCTTCGGTGTTTATGCGTGGGAAGTTGTTCTTTTACTAGTTTGCAGTTAGAGACTGATGGAGGTGGGAACATATTGATGCGTGAATCAAAAATGGAAACGTTTTCTAAAATTAATAATGTATATTTGCTAATTTTAGAAACTAAGGAATTTATGAATATATGGAAACGATAAATGGGAAATTGGGAAATGAAATGAGGATTGATCGGTAAGATTTCCATTTGGGAATACGATTGTTGTTTGTACACATGTTTTCCTTTGAAAGTTAAATAACCGACAATCAAAGTTTTGACCATTTTCGTTGTCAATACGGAGTGACCGGGATCAGGTATATTATTTGAAAACCACTCCGTATGGCATTAGCGTTGCGAATCAAATATGATGAAGATAATTAAAGACGGAGTTATGCAAGAGCTGTTCTAGTGATCTTAGGTAGAAATTGCCTAAGATGGATTTAGAAAATAGTGCCTTCGGTTTGTCCACTCCCAGGACAACCTATATGGACCAGTGTGTGATAGAATATATCTGGGGGATCGCGTAAGTTGATCGTTTCAAACGTATTTATGTTGATGGCGGAGGAACTCGTTTCTCTTTGTTGTATACTCGTGGTATTTTTGGAGAAATCAACTTGTGATTTGGCGGGTATGATGATGTGACATTAAAAGTAAATAAAGGTGTGATCTATATGTTATGACCTTTAGCCTCACAACAAGAAAATGGTTTAAAATCGGGTAGGTAGCTTGGCTAAGTGTTTAGCTGCCAATCAGGGTGTATTGTCACCTGATCTAGAGAAATTCCATTTTCTTCTATAATCTATTTTGAGGCTGTCACTTTCTGGAAATGGTTGCCGATCCAAACCGTTGGTAATAATACATTTGGTACACTCAAGCGAAATGAGTGACCGGTCATGTTTATCCTGGGTTACAAGATGTTCTTGTTGAACCCGGTTAATTCCTCTCTAGAGATGCACTATCGGAAGTTGGTCCCATACCTTGATAGTTGGAATTCATTACCCAATAAGTACCCGTGGTTTTTGATTATACATTATGAATGTGGAACGTGAGATGAAAGCGTTCTGCTAGATGATTATTATATTGTGGTTGATAGACATTATTATAATATCAAATGAGTTTGATATAAAGATTATCGTTCCTTTCAAAAGGTTTTTGAATATCGGACCAAGTGTTCTGGAATATCATAAGGGAAAAACCTGTTCCGTTATACGGCGGGGTCTTATGAGATATCATTTAATTGCTCAAACTGTTTTAAATGGTTTTACTCATAGCAGTCCCATGACTGACCCGGAGTTTATTTTGTTTTGTTTTCCTTAAACTCTTGGGTGCCCAATTTTGTACGGGCAGTCAATTAGTCAGGTTTATTTACAAATACTGAGAGCATGGTGTAGGAGGCTTTAGAATTTTATAGCAATTGTTTATTTCTGCCGTGTTGTAAGTGTTGTACTCTGATAAATGTTATTGTATACATATACTGGTTTTCTTTCAAAGTTATGTTATATTTTATTCGTTCCGCTGTGAGATTCGCGTTACTCTGATTCTATTATTATGTTCTTCTTCTTCTTCTATTCTAATTTTCTATCTTATCTATCCTCACCCTCTAACATCTTTCATTAAATTTCCGATGCTTAGACAGTCGACATTGAGTTTATGTCGATAACTAGGATCGCGAAAACCCAGGTCATTACAAACGCACATCTGACAACGATCCATTCTGGTGAATTAAACAATGATCAAAGCATATCAAATATTTTAAACACGAATGATAACAACAATCACCAGCATGACAAGGGTATTATTACTCCTTAATTGGGCACAAACATGTCATTAGTACAATTACTCAGCATAATTGATAATCTTGAAACAAATACAGCGGATGTGAATTATATAAATCAGGAAGCAGATAAATTTCTCAAAATCGTTGGGTGCCCACCAAATATGGAGATTAGTAACAATGCTAACACAGAAGGGAATGATAACAATGTGGAAGAAAATTCCGATGGACTGATGGAAGACTGGGCTGATACCGATGACGATGGACTTTTAGAACATCTAGGTATTATAGAGAATGATCTGAACCCACCTGTAAAGGAAAATTATGTGTCAGATCATATGGAGGAAATTAAAAAAACTCATGGAATAAATAGAAAATCTTAACAAACAAAATAAAAAGAAAAACCAAAAATCAGTACAACATGCTCCTCCTAAAGTATCGACAAGGAGCCAGAGAAAAATTAAATGAATATCATGGCTTGGAACGCTAGGGGATTGAATGCTCCAAACAAGCGGTTTGAAGTACTCAAATTCCTTAACACGTTTAGACCTTCTCTGGTAGGTCTTCTTAAGAACAAGTTGAGTGACGAGATGATCGCCAATGTAAAATATGTGTTGAATGCTAACTGGAAAACTACTGATAATAATTCATGTGGCTATAAAGGTAAAATTCTCAACTTATGGGATTCAAATTTTTGTACTATTAACATTGAAGCCATGTCATATCAGCACATCACATTTAATGCGCATAATTTAGGGGGTTTAACATGTAGATTCACTTATACTTATGCGAGTAACTTTCTCTTACACCGTGAAAAGCTTTGGTATGAAATATCCAATGAAGCTAAAACTGTTATTATACCATGGGTTATGCTGGGTGATTTCAATAATATTTTGTCTCCTAATGATAAAAAGGTTAAAGCATGGTTCCATACAAACCTCTTTCAGGTCTCCTCGATTGTATCGCTAATTTAAGTCTGATAAACATTCCGATCTCTGGTTATAAATATACATGGAGGAAAAAAGGACTAGCCTCTAAAATCGATAGCATTTTTTGTAATCATATATTCATGGAAAAATTTGTTGATCTTGCGACTTTTGGTGTAGCAGATCCACTAAGTGATCATATTCCCGTGTGTTTCAGATTTAATAAGAAGGTAATTAGAGGCAGAAATATCCCTTTTAGGTATGTAAATTCGTGATGCTCTAAGGAAGGGTACAGTGACAACATAGATATGGTGATAAATATGATGTTCATTACTAATATTCAGGGTTCCAAAGTTTTTAAGTTCGAGTACTTCCTCAGATTTTGTAAAATAATTCTTAAAAAATGGAATTATAACTCTATGAAAAATGCAGATTACCAGAAGTTGTTGGAGGAAAGATACAATTATTTGTTGGCCGAAGTTGATAGTCACCCCCAACGACATGAGACTTTACGACACGCTTAGCGAGGCCTACAACAAATGGAGAGATCAAAGCATTATAACGACAAAGAATGCAAAGCAAAAAAGAAAAAAAATCAACTAGCTTGTTGACGGCGATTCTTGCACTAAATTCTTTCACGCCAAAATGTCTTTTAGGAAGTATATAAACAATTGGAGTAATTTGCTTAAGGCGAACGGGGATCCAATCTTTGAGGCTAACTTTATAGAGACGGAAGCCATTCAATTTTTTCTGTTGTCTTTAATTCTGAAAAACCCATGAATAGTAATTTGCCTGCAATTAATTGCAATTTTTTTTTGTTAATAACAGGGGAAGGGGACATCTGACCAACAATATAACTCTTGAAGAAATTCACAAAGCTATATTCTCTATTCCAGATGAAAAGAGACCAAGACCCGATGGTTTCACCGCAAAATTTTACAAAGTACACTGTAATTTGTTGAAATAAAACATTTTGGAGTTGGTGCAAGAAGTTATTAGTACTGGGAAGTTGGCAAAAGGTGTAAGCCACACCTATATCACTCTCATTCTGAAAGGTGACAAACCTAAAGGCATCTCAGATTATAAATAATCGCTTGTTGTAACGTGATTTCTAAAGTTATACACAATAGAATAAAGCCATACCTTAAACATTTGATTTTTGGTAACCAATCGGCCTTTATTCCGAGGAGATATATAGCAGAAAACATTCTACTAGCTCATGAACAAATTAGATGTTTTAACAAAATAGGCAGTGGGAAAATCTGCATTAAAATTGATTTATAGAAAGCTTATGACATGGTTAATAGAAATTTTATTTGTCACATGCTGCAAATGATGGGGTTTCCAAGACAAAATTATTAAAATTATCAAATCTTGCATCACAACGCCTACCTACTCAATCTTGGTTCAAGGATCGCCTAAGGATTTTATTCATAGCAACAAGGGCCTAAGGCAAGGGGACCCCCTATCGCCATATCTTTTCTGTGTTGCGATGGAATATTTGTTGATTTTGATGTATAAAGCTGAGGGAACAACGCTAATCCAGCCCGTCTACAGAGAAGAGCCTAAAATTACTCATTTGATGTATGCAAATGACTTGATGATCTTCTGTAAATCCAAGATTAAATGTGTGGAGGCTACTAAAAAAGTGTTGGATCATATGAGAGATATGATGGTCTCAATATCAACTGTCTAAAATCTGTGGTGTTCTTTAAGCTCTGGACATGAAGGAAGGGACTCTACCAGTCAAATATTTAGGTGTACCATTATCTTACAATTACGTACATTTCTCGGATGGTGGTGAGCTCTTAGACAGGATTAGAAAAAGAATGGACAGCTTGTATTGCAGGCTCCGCTCGATGGCAGGTAAGATCGAGCTGATTCGAACGGTAATTACGCCTATGGTTATCTTTTGGATGCTAATTTATCAAATTCAGGAGGCCACAATTAACAAGTTAAATAAATTGTGTGCAAATTTTATATGGGCTAGAAAAAAGCATAAAATTGTTTGGGACACTCTCTGTATAACCCTAAAGTTGAAGGGGGCAAAGGTTTAAGAAATCTAAAAGACATTAAATCCGCGGCTGCCCTGAAACTGCTCTAACATTTTGTAAACGGAAACAGTTTGTGGAAAAGGGATGGTCAATTAATACTATACTGGAAAGTATTTCTGGGTTATGGAGGTTGATAATAATAGTTTGTGTACATGAAAAACTATCATTCGACATAGGCAAAAGGGGCTTCAATGTATTAAGAGATGTATTGTGGATGGCCATGACACGAAGTTGTGGTTTGATCCATGGATAAATAGCAACACTATGGTTAACATTCTCGGTTGGGATAATCTAAGCTTATTTAGGGGAGATGATTTTACTGTGAATAACATGAAAGCATCGTTAGGAATTGGGGGACCTGAAAGCATCGTTCATCACCGCTGACCTTTGATAGGAAGCGACGTTCTATATCTTTGTGACCACCATCTATTACGTGTGGCTGGAAAGGAACTCCCATGTTCACAACAAAGAGAGAAGGGAAAATTTCAGAGATGGAATATGATAGAGCTTGACATCAACTACCTATTGAGGAATTCTAGGAAAAAGAAGAAGGCAGAGGACTTACAGATGCTGAAAAGGCGGGGGATTGATTCGCTCGACGCAGAATAATTTTTTTCCTGAGCTTCGTATTAGCAGACATGGATGGAGAGTGTAGATCCAGTTTGACTTTTCCTACTAGTTTTTGGGAAGATAAAGGTGGAGCTTTTTTTTATTGGGAGGCACGCGTTAGCACCTATTGGTTGGGCATTATATGCTTTGTCTGTTTTGTTATTTTGGTTAGGCCGGTTATTAAAATTTCTTTTTGTGGTAGGTAACACTACAAGAAACATTGTCAATAGCGACGCCTAAACGCCAATGAAAAATGCATCGGAAATTGCAACGCAATCCCGACTCAATAGCGATGGTTAATACCATCCAAATAAGCTGAGGAAAACATCGCAAAAACTGTTGGTATCGTGACGTTTTTCCTGACTGAGTATAAGAATTTTCGCCAATAGCGACGCCTAAATGCCGACCGAAAAAAAATCGGAAATCGCAATGCAACACCGACGCATTAGCGATGGTTAATACCATCCAAATAAATTGAGACAAAACATCGCGAAAACTGTTGGTATCGTGACGTTTTTCCCGACTGATTACAAGAAACATTATCAATAGCGACGCCTAAAAGCCGACGAAAAAACATCGGAAATCGCAATGCAACACCGACGCATTAGCGATTGATACCATCCAACTTAATTGAGAAAAAACATGGTGAAAACTGTTGGTATGGTGACATTTTTCCCCACCGATTATTAGTATAATAAAACTAAAGTATAAACTATTTTGTATTTCAAAATTTCATTTGTCGAACATACAAAACTAATGTATATGTCGACTGTTTTTACGATATTTTAAATATATCTTCAATGGGTTATACCAGTTAATAATTTTGATGCAACTTGAATGAAATAATTATCGTAATTCAAAATTTACTGCTTAAATGTATAAAAAAATTTGGAAAATTAAACAATTTATTTTGCAATGTCGTATTTGATGCAACTCAAAAATAGTTGAAATGAAATGTGATTTTTTTTTATGATCTAAATATAATTGTATTCAAAATTATGTTTATTAATTAACTACCGTTTGACTGAATTTCAAGTTATTAGTTTAAATTATATGTTATTTACTCGGTGATAAAAATATTTACCATTTACCGATAAGGTATCCTATCAAAATCAAAACTACATTATTAAGATATCAAAATCAAAACTATATAATTAAGACAGACCATCCATTTAAAAGAGGAATACATTTGCTAACGGTTGATATTAAAAAGGCTACAAACTTTTAACTCCATCTATTCGACCGTACCCCGTTGACTCGTAGAATAACATCGGTTGTCAGCAATTCTGCCTTTCTTCCATTCTAATTTTTCGATCTTATTCAATTCTCATTCAAGAACTGCTAAGACGATCTTCGGTTCTCTCATTCTCAACTAAACCCTAGCCGGAATTTTCCGCTATCCAGTAACAATTTGGTAAGAGCGACTCGCGCACAGGCAAACTAGGGCATGTTACTAATTATTTGTCATTGATTAATCGATTTGTTTCTCTTTATATGTCATTTGATCTTCATTTATTTCTTTCAGATCTAGGAAAATATCTATGTAATTTGAGGTATGTTATTAGTTTTTATCTGTATTATTATTGTTTGCTTGATTAGGTTTCTTTATTTATTTGTCCTGATTTTCAGATTTCCATTTCAGGTCATCGAATTAATTCTCTTCGTATTGATTTCAGGTATGTTACTTTTTATTGTTCTTGGTTGATTTATTTATTTGGATATCTTTATACTTTACTTCAGTTACAGTTTTTTGGTGTTTATGTTCTGCATTTTCATAAGCCAGTACATAAGAAAACAACTTTATGGACATTTTATAGAAAACACATATATATGGGAATACATATATAATTTCTAAATGGTCCTAGACCTGACGTTTGCTTTTTTCCAATTTTGAAAACTTTCTGCTATATGATTTCAAGATCCATGAAATTTGATGTTGGAAGGCATTCACCTATGACAATCTCATATAATCATATTATTTTTGTGATTCCAACTAAGAAATACTGTTTGATTTTCGTTTCACGTGTTTTGAAGTTTTTATACACTGATTGTTTGTTTTATTGTGTGCTCTTGCGGCATTTCATCTTTTTTTTTTACTATAGTAGCCTCATATCCCAATAGTAACCTGAACGAGCACCATAGGAGTGTCTCGTCATGTGCTTGAATCGGGTTCCGTTCATATATTCTATCTGGTCTCCATTTATAAAACTTTGCAAAAAGATTAATGCATCCCGTTAAACATTCTCTGCTAGTAACGTAACCGCCATTATTATGCACAAAGCCACAGCCAGGTGCAGCAATGGTGCTAATACATTATTTTCCCTTTCTGGTAATAAAATAGAAGGGAAGGATTAGTTCCTCTTTCTTTTAGATTTTGAAGAACTCCTAGATCTGTTTGATGAAGGTGCAGGTGATGGTGCTGGAAATACACAGTTCCGCCTTGCATCGCATTGCGATTGCCTACTTTACTTACAACTTTTTGAGCCTCGAGAAATACTGTAAAATCCCTTATCTGCAAAACAACATTCAGAGTTAAGAAGTGATTCTTCCTCTACTCAAAACTGTCATTCAAACTCTTTTTACCACTTCTTCAAGATCATGGATCTTCTCATCTTTCAGCTTAAGAGTGTTTTTCCTGTAAACATTTAATAATTTAGTGTTCAAGGGTTTTTCCTATATTTTGATAAAATATATATAATATATAGACCTTTAGGCGAATTAGTTGACGAGATAGTCCATAATCTTCTCATCATGGAAATATTTTGATAAAATATACATGCCTTTATAAGCTTTAAACGATTCATTAATTATAATCAAATGTATATTTACAAATCTAATTTGTTTTATCTGTTGACTTCCAGGGAGCTTTGTTCTCTACAGTGGTTGTGCATTCAAAAAATAATAATAATATCAATACTAAAATAAAAACATTCCAACCTTAAATTTTTATTGTTCTTTATTTTCCTTTTAAATTATATTTTCATTTTACTAGTTTTTGACCAATAAGTAAATTGTAAAATTAATATTTAATGATTTCCTAGTTGTAACAGAACTACTACTATTGTAAATATTTGTGTAAATGCTAGCTTGAACAATATTAATATCATCTCCGACATCTGTTTTCATTTAGCAGAATAACTGCAAATCATTCTTATTTATTTATGAGAGAGTCTACATAAACACAAAATTTTAACATAAATTAGAGAACATAAAGTTTAACTATTGGATTGGCGCCTGATTTTCACCTTTCATATAAGGACACATTGATTCAATGACTGAGATTTGTTTTCCTTGGTTTATGTCAAATTTGTGTTTAACCAGTCGCTTCCTTTTTTTTTAGTACTTAACAAAGTGAATGATGATAACCTACTACCTTATTTTTGAATAGTGTTTTTGCTATATAAATGATCTTTCAACTTAAGGCTCGAACTTGCAATGACTTCGCATGTGAATATATACCGGCTTCTAAATGTTCCAGGATTACGGAAATGCATAATACAACTCCATGACTGCATTGTTCCAGTCTCATATACATTGCGCTATTGAAAAAGTAATGTTTCCTATATATGTGGACCTTTAGGCATATAAACAATTACATAAGCTTTTAATGAATGAGTGTGTGGCCTTGAATGTTTTGCTTTATATGATGCTAGATGTATAAATTACATAAATTTATAGTGCATAAAAATCTCTATATATACATACATCAAAAATATATATACTTGATTTCCAAAAAAAAATTTGATTTCATATAGTTTTCATGTGTATTTTTCATATGAACATCCCCTAATTATTTTAACCTAAATGGTGTCTGTTGATTTACTACCATCCATTACTATGTCTATGTAATGATGAGAAACATGGACACATGCAGGAATACAAGTACTGGATATGCAAATCATTACGATGTATGTTGTCCACTTTTGGATAAACATTTGGCGCGTTCTAAATAATCGCATACATACCAGCTACAACTTTGATATTTAAGGATACTTGCATCAAAACATTTGATTATATTTAAGAGATTTTATTAAAACTAAAAAAAATATTAGAGAACGTTTGGACTTTTTCGATGATTTGTTTTGGAAGATAGATTAATATTCCATGGAAGATGAACAATTCATTTTACAAGAAAATTTTGTTTATATTCAATATGGTCAATTATGAGTAATTACGATAATATTTTTTATTGATTTGTGAAAATTTTGTAAAATGTTAAATCGCTCTAAAAGAATCACAAATTATCAACATCTACAAGGCATACATGTAGCCTAATTTTTAGTTGTGTGACCCTCATGTTGCATCTTTCGAGTTTATCCATGTCCATATGCAAAGATGTATGCAGCTTCTTATCCTTGGCCATTAAGAACTTTGTTGACGCGCCTTCTTATCCTTGGCCATTAAGAACTTTGTTGACGCGCCTTCTTATCCTTGGCGCCTAATAAGAGACAATTAAAAGATGTCGTTTGTGGCAGTAATGATAGTGTTATACCTCAAAGACCAATAACAAGGCAATTTGCTTCTACTTACAGCAAAGTCATGAGTAGACTAGTAATAAACATGGCCAAGTTAGTGGGAATGAGAGGCACAATCCCATTATTATTGATGAGGATGTGCCGATGGATGAAAAATCAGAAGAGACAGGATTATGAACTCACTGATGAAATTGTGATGGAAGATATTGTCACTGAAAATGCACAAGATATTGATATAGGCGATGTAGGAAATCCACCGGCAGTTATGGATTATGGTGATGATATGCTAGCAGTTGTGTTCATCCTGATTACATGTCCAAGAAATTCGACATCAACAACAAAATGGGTTATATTCTTATTGACTGGCTCGTAGAGGTACACTACAAGTTGTAGCTAATGGAGGAAACAATGTACCTTACCGTGAACATAATAGATAGATTTTGAGGCAAGCAGTTGTTAGGAAGAAGCTTCAGTTAGTAGGAGTTACTGTGATGCTTCTTGCATGCAAATACGAAGAAGTATCGGTTCCAGTTGTCAACGATTTAGTCACCATATCTGATCGTGCATACACATGTGGTGTTTATTTTTTTATGTGGGTGTACGGGTTGCGGGAGGGAGATAACTTCTTTTTAATAACATGACTAATTAATCATAAGTTTTTTTACTAAGAGAATGGTTGTTCATGAAAACTGAGAGTTAAATGGGTAGAGTGTTAATTGTATGATGTTAAATTATCCAGGAGGAATGAATATTTTAGAAAAGGGCTATCTGACGATAATGTGAATATAAAAGAGAACCGCAAAAAGTATAATGATAAAACACACATGCATATTTATGTATTATATATAGCTATGGTCAAAGATGGGATTTGAATCCATGATATTATTTGTTCACTATTTTTTTTTATTTTATTTTTTGATAAAAATGGAGATAATACTTTAAAAGTAAAATTTGATTTCATGACATTATATATCTGTTTGTGAAGTTCACAGTTACATCAAATTATGACACCAACGGTATTGCAATCATTGTTCAAGATCGTCATACTAATTTTCATAAACTTTTGCAAATACATGGCAGCTACGCTATATTGATTTTCGTATTAAAATTTGAAGCATGGTTTAATAAATCAATGAAAGGAAAACATTACAGCTTAATTTAGTTCCCAATGTCGACTGCTTTCTTTATTTAATAACAGAGAACAACACTGATTCAATTACTATAATGATAGTTGCTTGCATCTGTGCATTGATATTTGAGCTGACATCCGAGGAACGATATTGGTTTATGATAATGCCATAATGGTTTGTGCATTCAACTTTTAGTTATTGCGTTGTTTAGCCTTTTTATAGTAAAAAAAAGATATGGAGTTTTTAAAAATAAAATAAGTATGGAAACACATGTCCATAAAAACAAAAGATAAGCGTTGTAGAGCTAGAATACTAAAAAGTTATTTCAGAATAAAAATACTAGTGTGTTTCTAATTTGTCTATTTGTCATAGTGATCGAACATATTCAAAGAAATGCAATGCACAAACAAAAATTGGGATTTTTTTTTTTAAAATATGAAACCAGAACAATATAAAATAAGATTTATAAGTAAATTACTTATATGAATATTGAATTTCAGAACCTTTACATGGCTGCTCTTAATTTCAAAAGCATTTGTGCGATCTGATTCAAACATCTTCGATTAAATCCGTTTCTGAAAAAGATTTGCTTAATTTGTCCTTTAGACCGTAACATTTAGGCATAGTGCATTTACCGAAAAATTTCTATATAATAACATGTTCAAGCATAAACAAACAAATTAAATTTAGAAGAAAAAAATCAATTATTAAAATGAAAGTTGATACAAAATCAAAGAAAATTCGAAGCAGCGCTGTAGTGGATCAAAATCATAGAAAATCCGAAGTTGCATCATGTTGCGTTGGCGTCGTTGACGCCGTGAATAAAAGGATCACAATGTGCTGAATTTGAACTCCACATCTTGAATCCTGATATTAGTGAGCTTCAGAATGCTCAATTCTCATATTTTATTTCTTCTTTTTCTTCACATAATAAATACATGATTTGTTAAGCTATTTTATATGGCATTTGTATTTTACTAGTTTGTACAAATGTGATGAAATCCAACAAATATAGCTGCTAAATAATTATTGGTTTGATACAGAAAGGAAAAGAATGACCGATTGGAAATAAAATGATTTAAGAGGCACAATTTTGCTATAATATGGTAACGTGGTACTATCCATGTAAATTATATTAGCAATTTAATTGATCAACCATAACTAAATATATGATCCTTTCTTGTTGCAGTTTCAATGAACTACTCAAGTGAGCGTAGATGGATGTATAATAGAAAAGGGGAGAAAGGATGGATAAAGAAATCTTTTTTGGATGGTTTGGACGTATTCATGAATTTTGCAACTAACAATGGCACCGAAGATGTAATCCGTTGCCCTTGCATTAAGTGTTATAATAGGAAATTGCAAAAGAATGATATCGTAAGAGAGCATTTATTGTCTAAAGGGTTCGCACTTGATTACTATATATGGAAATATCACGGAGAAATGGAGAGAACATCTGAAAAAATGAATGTTGGTGAAAATGAAACCACAAATTTCTCTGAAGCAACCATCTCAGAAAATAGAATGTTGGAAATTTTTTATGATGTTACAGGTCCAATGCTACATGATTATCATGATGAAGAGCATAATGTGGAGGAAGATCCTAACCCGGAAGCAAAAAAAATTTATGAATTGTTGCAAGCTGCAAAACGACCATTGTGGAATGGTTGCGAAACACACATGGAGTTACCAGCGACGGCTAGGTTTATAGCAATAAAAGCTAAATATAATACTACAGAAAATGAATTTGATTCATTTCTCCAAGCGAGCAAAGAAATGTTACCGCCTGATAACACTACAAGAATAATACGGATTTCCGACGGCTGAAAACCGTCGGCGGCCGTCGGAAATGGTCGGAAGCCGTCGGAAATCCCCGTCGCAATTAAAGGCGTCGGCACACAGTGTTTCCGACGGTTTTCGACGGCTGTTGTCGAATATTTTTCCTATGTTTTCCTACGGTTATCGTCAGTTTCCGACGGCTTTCGACGGCCGTCGGAAACCGCCGGAAACCGTTAGAGACGTTTGCCTGGAAGCTGTCGCAAGCCGTCGGAAACTGTTATAAACATTTGAACCAGTAAGCCGTCGGAAGCCGTCCGAAATACTGCTGCTTTTTTTTTATATTACAGCTGCTATTTAACCATCAAACCCACATTCCACTCAATTCATTAATTCAGACCGTCGGTCTTTAACTCCATCACAACATTTCATACACAAACCATCAAAACCTCACCATTTCAACCAAAAAATCATCAAAACCAAACCAATTCAACCAAAAATTCATAAAAACGATAAAAAAACATATAAAACATAACACTTCTACGATTGCACACTATATAATACATCACATTTACTACATCAATCCACCACATCTTGTCTACCATCAAAATACATACGAAATGTCAACCACTGTTCAGTCATACACCCCCATATATATATAGCGCGTCTCTAGTCATATATGTACATATGTCAAACTAAAAAAACATACCTAACAAGCAACATCACTGGTCGTCCTCCTCTGCAGAGCCAGCTGATGAAGGAAAGCGTCCATACTGCCGCTCGAACTCTGCTATGCGTCGATCCACTATCTGAGTCATCTCAATGGCTTGGCGGCGATTCTGTTCCTCAAGCTGTGCCACCCTAGCTCTCAAGTCCTCGATCTCTGCGGCATCCATAGCTTCTCTAGCATGTCTGGCCCGTGCCTGCTGACTGGTGGACTGTAACAATTATTTAAAATTCTTTTACTCATTTACAATTATTTTAATAATCTGCATGGCGTAAAAATATGTAATTAAAGAGTTCGGAGTAATACATTATAATCTTCGTTGACATAAAAAGGTTATCAACTATATCATTACATTCTATATCCTTTTTTAACTATTATGGTAAATAAGACCATAAATGAACCTATTCCAAGCCAACGCATAACACTGATTATAAAACGTTTTATAAATTACAATAACATAGTTAATGCTTACTTGTTGGTATCAAATGTTAAAGAAATTTGATATGCTTTAAATTATAACAACAATTAATGACAGGTGTGATATCACATGTTAAAGAAATTTGATATGCTTTAAATGGCATAATTTAATACCGTAAACTATGCACTTCATCGAGTTAATTTAGAGCAATAATTATTGATCTCTCAAATGATAACATTGAATGCACGCAACATTGGTATCATGAAAGATATATTTATCACAAAATTAAAGAACTTGAGGCTTAAGCTTTGTAGATAAAAATAAAACGCATAAAAATTAAACTAAACTAAAAATGTTTTACCACTTGATTTCCAAATCCATATCGTCTGTTACGCGTCTGTGGATCCATCACTGACTGGAAGATAATGTCCTCCTCGTCTGTAGTAAGCTGCTCCTTTCCAGTCTCAGCTAGACACAACTGACGTTTCTCCATGAACTTCTCCTGCAAGCCCAATAGGAATGTATATAAAATTAATATCATGATATCGTATTTTATATTAATTTAACAATTACTACATAAAATGAAATCTTACGTGACTCTTCCTGGATTTCTCGTCATGCCATGAGTATGTGATGTTCCCGTCTGAGTCGACATGCTCTATGGCATGCGTACGTGTGAACACATCCGTATAGGAGACTGGACCCTGCCCCTCAGCCTCCTGAATTAGATTATTAAACACAATTATTAAATGTTCAAAACTATATACAGCATAATAAGTCGCATTTAAAAAAAATTACCAACTCCTGCCAATACTGCTGGAATGACTTGGATCCTCCTCTATGCGTGACTGGATTTTTATTCCTATTCGCGCTGTTTCTTTGTGACTCCGCCTTCACATTTAAAATTTTATATTTATCAGTCTAAATATTTTAATATTTCTTAAAAAAAATTTAGTACACTAACCTTCGCTGTATCACTATCCCAATACTTCAGAAACCCACTCCAAACATTATCTCCCATCCACGTAGGTTTTTTCCTATTTTTTTTCATTGTTGATATGGCATCTTTATAGTTTTTCCTCATCTTTTGCATCCAATACGTCCTAGCCAATGCCAAATCATCGGTCTGTATATCAACCTCAGCCTGTTTTTCACGTTAAACAAACATTAGTAGTAAAATATGTATAGTATATCTCAGCGAATAACATAAATTATATTGCAAAAAATATAAAAGAAAATACTTACTAGCACATCCTGCCAAATGACCTCCTGAATGTGAGGTGGTATCAAATCCCACTTAGGCCAAAATCCCGACATCCTTGCCTTATATGCTGCTGTCGAAGCGGTCAAAATAGTCTTCGAAGGCTGAAAATCGAAAGTCCTGCATTAAATGTGAAAAACATATAAGTGTGCTGTATAAAATAATAAACATGCTAAATAAAGTTTAATTTTTACCCAGTACTCGTAGGAACTAAGGACACGACTGGACGCACGTGGGGATGCGATCCAGAACCCTCGCCTGACGAATTTCCTCTAGATGACATACCTGTCACATACAAATCATTTCAAAGATCTAAGCTAACTTAAACAAACGATATAAGCTGCTAAATAAGTGACATAAAAGATGCAAAAAATGACATAAAAGAGAAATTGTTTTTACCTGTATTTGATTTGGTCTCATATTCCAAAGATTAACATTTTTACATTATTGCAGATTTAAGACAAATAAATAAGCAAAACTGCATATGACACAAAAGATGTAAAAAACGATCATAAAAGTTAAAAATTTAATAGAGTTACATGAATTGCAAAATAAGCTGGGTTTACTACATAATTACATTACAATAGATAGATAGTACTCGATCATCATCTATATCAATCATCATCTTCTTCAGATTCAAATTCATCCTCAGATTGCATACTATCTTCCTCCGTACTCTCAAACGCGTCTACCAAAGCATTTGCCTCATCGATTAGAGGTCCGAAATCTGCATGATCATCTTCAATTATTATTTCATTGTTCTGTTCGAGTTCTGCCTGATAGGCTCCTTCGTCTGGAATATTCTTCCCATCAAACGTAAATCTGGCCTTTGTTTTAAAAACTGCCGACCAATCTGCTTTATCTCTTTTTAGAGACGGGTAAGGAGCATAATAAACCTGTAATGCTTGTTTGGCTAGTACAAAAGGATCATACTTGTAATAACGCGATGTATGCTTTATTTCAATCAGATTATAATCCTTATGTACATTAATCCCAGAACCCGGAACATTGCTAAACCAATCGCATTTAAATAGAAACACCTCCTCTGCGGGTCGTGAGAAATATGTCAATTGCAAAATTTGTGTTAAAACGCCATAAAAATCTTTGATGTGATTCTCAGGATCGTCACTGCCTTTAACGAATACACCAGTATTGTTCGTTGATTTTTCAGCACCGTATTCTTTTGTGTTAAATTTATATCCATTAACAAAATATATTGGATATGTCTTAACCAATCTTTTTGGTCCCATTGCAAGATGTTTCAACCCTTCATCAACAACACAATTTTTGGGTTCATAAACATAATTTGTAAACCAAGCAGAAAATTCTTTACTGATATCTCCATTTGGATGTTCACGTTCATAAACGCTGTAAATAGAAATAGTGTTTTGCATTAGATTATACACACGTAAAGATGTAGAAATAAAAATGCAGTAATTGATATTTCAGATTACCTAACGAATGGTGCAACTTCAGCACAATTTAGAAGAATATAAGTGTGAGCTACATGAACATCTTTATCATTTAGCCAGACGTCAACACATTTTCCAGAAGGTCGACCGTGTTGTCTAAAAATAGACAAAACTGTTTGAGACGATTCTTGTTCGTCTCCTTCGTCGTTTCTTGGAACACTTTCAAATGATATATTCACATGATCACTGAAATAATGAGAGAAAAAGAACGAAGCTTCTTCTTCGATGTAAGATTTACATATCGAACCTTCAACTCGTGCTTTTTGTCTCACTTTTTTCTTCAAATGATTCAGGTACCTATGCAATATTAATTTACATTATTTAATAGTTTTAAATTCAATTAAATTAATCGTTAATATGTCTATGTTTACCTCTCGAATGGATACATCCATCCATATTGGACAGGTCCTCGATATCGTGCTTCAGTTGGAAGGTGAACAGGTAAATGTTCCATTACATTAAAAAAACCTGGTGGGAATATTTTCTCTAATTTGCAAAGCAATATTGGAATATCTACCTCAAATTTACGTAAACGTTCCACTTTCAAAGTAGTTGAACAAAGTTCTTTGTAAAACAAACTAAGCTCCGTTATTACCTTCCAAACTTTTAACGGCAGTAGTTCTTTGAACATAACTGGGAATAGATGCTCCATCATAATATGACAATCGTGGCTTTTCATTCCGCTCAATTTACCATTTTTGAAGTCAACACACCTACGAAGGTTTGAGGAAATCCCATCAGGAATTCGTAACCCTTCAACCCATTTTAAAACAACGTTAACCTGATTATTATCTAATTCATAACATGCTTTGGGTTTTTTACCGTCATTAGGTTTTATATGAAGCTCGGGACGTTTGCATAATTCTTCTATATCGCGCCTTGATTTCAAATCATCTTTAGTTTTCCCTTTAACATTCAAAATCGTGTTAAACACATTATCAAATACATTTTTCTCATTATGCATCACATCAATGTTATGACGAAGCAGAAGATGTTTCCAATACGGCAACTCCCAAAAAATAGACTGTTTGCACCAATTATGATAAATCGATTTGCCTTCAATTTTTGTTTGAACTCCAGTTTGATATATCTTTGGATGATTTCGAACCATTTCATATATTTCTTCGCTAGTCCATAATGTTGGAGGTTGTCTGGTTTCTACTATATTAACCAAAAAGTTTTTCTTGTCTGCTCTAAAAACATGATTTACATGGAGAAAACATCGATGACAGTCAAACCATGAAATTTTCCTACCATGCAGTAAGGAAAACGCTCGTGTCTCTTCCATGCAATATGGACATGATAGACGACCAGCAGTACTCCATCCTGAAAGCATTGCATATGCAGGAAAATCACTTATAGTCCACAACAAAGAAGCAAACATGCGAAAATTTTTCTTCTTTGAAACATCGTACGTTTCTACTCCTTCGTTCCACAATGTTTTTAATTCTTCAATTAACGGTTGTAAATAAACATCAATTCCTTGTGCTGGATCATCGGGCCCAGGAACAATAACAGTAAGAAACATATATTGTGTTTTCATACACATCCATGGAGGTAAATTATAAGGTGTGATGATAATGGGCCATGATGAGTATTTAGAACCAAACTGAGAAAATGGTGAAAACCCATCCGTACATAATCCTAGTCTGACATTACGACTCTCCGCTGCAAAATTGGGATAAGTTTTATCGAAATGCTTCCATGCTTCCCCATCGGCTGGATGGGTCAACGTACCTTCTTGCTCCGATCTCACCTTATGCCATCTCATATGAGATGCAGTTGCAGAAGATGCATATAATCTTTGAAGCCTTGGAGTAAGAGGTAAGTAATGCATACGTTTATATGGAACTTCCTTTCCCTTCTTTTTTCGTGGTTTATATCTTTCTTCATTACAAATTTTACAATTTCTAAGGTTTACGTCATCTTTCCAAAACAACATACATCCTTTTACACATGTATCTATTTTTTGATAAGGTAAACCAAATGCCGACATAAGTTTTTTAACTTCGTAGTGATTTTCACACATTAAATTATCCGGCGGCATGTGCCTTTTTGCAGCTTGTACAATTGCTGTGAACCCAGCTTCAGTGATGTTGTATTTAGATTTCATCGCAATGTATTCCGCGATTACCGATAGCTGAGTGCCGCTTGTACAACCATCCCAAATAGGTTTCTTAGCATTATCCAGCAAATCATAAATTTTCTTAGCTTCAATATTCGGTTCTTCATCATTTCCATCGTCGTCGTCGGCTGCAATCATAGGAAACATAGATCGAGCTGCATCTTCCACCATATTTTCAATACGGGTCGTGCTAACATTTTCTTCAACAGGATTGTCTACCTCAGTCTCAACAGGAGTATTTGATACAACTTCTCCATGACGATCCCAAAAATAATACTCGGGTACAAATCCGTTTTTGCACAAATGGACTTTCACAACATCGGGTAACAAATATTTCAAATGTTTACACTTGCTACACGGACAACGAATTTCAGGATCGCTTCCATTATTACTTAAAGCAAAGTCAACAAAGACATTTATACCATTATAAAAATCTTCTTTTATTGAACCTCTCTGTCCTCTTCTTTGGTACATCCAACTCCTCCGATCAACAAAATAATCAATCATTTTTCCTAGTTGAGAAATTCAGTCATAAGTCCAAAAATTAATATTTATTTAAGAATTCAAATTACAAAAAAAACTTGTACTTATGGTAATAAGTCGCACGTATATTGCAATATTTTCATTTTTAAGGAATATATTTTTAATATTAAAAATATATTAATTCTATAGCGTTTTGATCCATATGTATTTTATATATTAATTCCATAGCGTTTTTCTGAAATTTTGATTTTGTCGTAACTTACAAATTATGAATTAAAATCTCAAATTCTTATATCCGTTAGAAAAAAAATTTCAGAACGGTCCTAGCGTTTCTTGTTTCGTCCAAATCCGATTTAAAATGAATTTTATATAATTTTCCAAAGTTCAAAATTAAATTTTGAAACCACCGCGCCATTTTAGTCTTGGAATATAAATTATTTTAATTTATAAAATCTAACTTAAATAACAAAAAATCAATCGTTGTTATTTAAAATAAATAATCTTAAATATCCATAACCCAACACAGTTAAATTTGACACTTTTTTTAATGCAATTCTTTTACATGGCCAGGCATCCTACTTCCCATTATAAACACAGTAAACGTTTACAATTGTATATTACTTCGTTTCAAACGATTCAACAAAATTTCGGCAGCATTTCCCTTTTGTTTCCTGCACTGTACACATGTACGCAGGAAACAAAAGGGAAAATGGAACCAAAATTTTGTGAATCTTTTGAAACGAAGTAGTATACAAAATGTAGATGCTTATTGCGTTTATAACTTGTCCAATACAAGGACAAATCCAACAAATATTGTACCAGATGAATATAAACGGTCATTTTTTAATTTTAAAAAAAAACAACTATTTATATAACGATCATGTACAACACTCGTCGGACGGGGCCGAAAACACTCTAGGGGATATTACTCAATTATACGTGCGCATATTAATATAAAGTACGTTTTACTGCAACAAAAAAATATTTTATATTTTATCACATCTGCTAACATTTCAATCAACTTAAAACAATATTATTACCGTCGATTCAATAGGCACACAACTAGAATTTAGAATCATGCGTTTTTGTGCATAAATCAAAATTTGCACGATGTACTTTTCATAGTTCATCCATTCAATTATTCGTATGTCAAATAACACGTGCAAGAATGACGAGCGCATAACAGCACACATGTACAAAAATATCCTAAATTATACAACGACATAAACAATCTAAATTGAAACACATACACACACTTAAACCAATTTGTAAATATCTGGGATTTTAAACAATTTTTTATGACCACTACAAACAACAATATATCCAAAACATGCCTAAATTTTGATGTCAAATACACAAATATGCAAATATTTAACATAACTTTTTCAATTTCAGTGTAGCAAATGAAACACACATATAATATGATGATATAACATACTACAACACCATAGGAACCAATTGCAATCAACAATTATGCTTAATTTACTAATTTTACCAAATTTAGGTTTAGGTCAAAAATTGAAATTTTAACCAAAAAACGAATTATACCTTAAATTGATGTTGCTGGAAGCTTGAGGAGGAGTCGGGAGTGATCTGGACGTGAAAAATTTGGTGTTTGGAGGTGGAAAATCGCGATTTTGATGGTGTAAGGGTTGGAAAATCGGCTGGAAAATGGGTTTGAGGAGGGAGGTGAAAAATTCTATTCGGCTGGAAGAAGATAATACGTTTATAATCGACGGTTTCCGACGGCCGCCGACGGCCCGTCGAAAGCCGTCGGAAAAAGCCGTCGGAAACCGTCGATATGGGCCGTCGAATTTAAGCCCCTTTCTTGTAGTGTAATGTGTTAGCAGAAAGCTTTTATACGATGAAAAAACAAATTTCTGCATTTGGTTTGCCATATCAAAATATAGAACATGTAAAAATGGATGCATGTTATATTGGAAAGATGATATAGATCTAGCTAATTGCAAATTTTGTAATTGTTCAAGATACATAATGAAGAAAAATAAAGGCAAAGATGTTCCTTACAGTCGAATGCATTATCTTCCCATTACACCTAGACTACAAAGGTTGTATGCATCTCCAGCAACTGTATGTCATATGAGATGGCATAAAGAAAGAACTCACGAGGAAGGAGTTTTATGTCATCCATTAGATGGTGAAGCTTGGAAGCATTTTGATAATACTTATCCGAACTTTGCAAATGAATCACGTGATATCATACTTGGCTTATGTACAGATGGGTTTGCACCGTTTAGTCAATATGGAAGTAAATATTCATCATGGCCTGTTATTTTGACACCATATAATTTACCACCTTTGATGTGTATGAAAAACCCGTATATGTTTCTAACTCTTATTGTTCCCGTACCACGAAATCAAAAAAATGGAATTGACGTGTATTTGCATCCTTTAGTCGAAGAGTTGAGGAAATTATGGGATTAGGGAACCGATACCTACGATATATCTAAAAAAACATAATTTCAGAATGTATGCTTCTTTATTGTGGACCATAAGTGATTTTCCTGCTTATGGAATGTTTTCTGGTTGGAGTACAAGTGGTTGACTGTCTTGCCCATATTGTATGGAACATACACAAGCATTTCGACTACAAAATGGTGGAAAACAATCATGGTTTGATTGTCATCGTTGTTTTTTGCATATTGATGACCGCTATAGATATAATAAGAAGAATTTTAAAGCGAACAAGGTTGGAAGAAGATCGTTGCCACCAAATTTATCTAGTGAAGAAATTTATGAAATCATTAAAGATTATTCAAAGATTCATGAAGTTGGTAAAGAAGAAAAATTTTGGGCAAAGGAAAAACTCATAATTGTGCAAGCAAAGCGTTTTTTGGGAATTGCCGTATTGGAAACATTTGATGCTTCAACACAATATCGACGTAATGCACAATGAAAAAAATATGTTTGACAATGTCTTTAACACGGTGTTGAATGTAAGTGGAAAGACAAAAGATGACTTGAAATCAAGACGAGATATTGCATTGTATTGTAAGCGACCTGAACTTGAACTCGATCCAACTCATGAGAATTTTAAACCTTCAGCCTGTTACGAGTTAGATCATGATAGTTGTAAGAAATTATTGGAATGGATCAGTACTTTAAAATTCCCAGATGATATTGCTTCAAATATAAGAAGATGTGTTGATTTAAAATCTAGGAAAATGTCAGGAATGAAGAGTCACGGTTGCCACGTTTTTATTGAGACACTTTTTCCAATAGCTTTTAAAGAATTATTACCAGTTAAAGTTTGGAAAGTCATCACTGAACTTAGCATGTTTTACAAAGATCTGTGTTCGACTTCATTGAAAATAGAACACTTGAAAAAACTTAAAGAAGACATACTAATATTACTTTGCAGGATGGAACAAATATTCCCTCCAGGCTTATTTAATGTTATGGAACATCTTCCTATACATCTACCTAGTGAAGCATTGATGCGAGGACATGGATGGATGTATCCTTTTGAAAGGTAATTAAAAAACTAACGACCCTTATAATTAAATATGTTGTATTATGTATCACATAAAGTACTCATGTACAGGTACTTGGGTCATTTGAAGAAAAAAATAAAACAAAAAGCATGCGTGGAGGGGTCAATTTGTAGGACATACATTATGGAAGAAGCATCTTCATTTTTTAACCATTACTTCGAGGAGCACATTAAATCAATGCTTAATAGCGTTCCTCGTAATGTTGAAGATACCGTGGATGATTCATTTGAGAATCTTATATCCGTGTTTAGAAAACATGGAGGATCCTCTGGTAAATGTAAAGAATGCTGGTTGAATGATAAAGATCTTCATACTATCAGAAATTACGTATTCCTCAATTGTGCCGAAGTAGCCCATTTTATTAGGTAATTTTTTTCTAGTTATATATCGAACGACTTACTTAGATACTTGTATAAAGTTTTTGCTTACATTGATATGTGACAAAACAGAATTTTTGAAGAAGAACAATCAACACTCCAGCTCGGCAAGAAATTTGTGGATTGGTTTTTCAATTATGTAAATATGTTATGTAACTAAAATTATTATTATCATTAATTATTGAAAATTTAATATATAACTAGTATATTATATTATTAATATATTGTATAATAATTGATAGGTATGTGCACATAATATCGTCAATATTGGCTTGAAATATCTTGCACATGGGCCACAACTCAAAGTTAGAAAATTTCCAACATACTTTGTCAACGGGATTTAATTTCACACACAAGAATATGGAGCTCATAAATCGACATTCAATAGCGGTGTGTGTGTAAAAGGTAGCGATGATCTGAATGCTCATATCGATGATTACTACGGTGTGTTGACAGAGATTATAGAATTAACATATTCACTTAAGCAAGAACAAAAGGTTTTTTTGTTCAAATGTGATTGGTTTAACAACAAGCCAAATGTTGGCATTCGCGTGCATAAAGATTATCCCCTTATTGAAGTAAATCATACTCTCAAATATTTAGAGTATGATCCGTTTGTTTTGGCAAGACAAGAGATTCAAGTATATTACACACCTTATCCATCCATCAACACAAGTAAGTCGGAATAGTGGGCTGTTTGTAAAACAAAAGCACGATATTCTTTTGATACCAATACTCTAAATGTCCAAGCTTACCAAGCTGATTTTGAAGCAAGTGAACAATTAAATATAGTAGAACAAGATGGCGATGTTGGACCTATTAATGATGAATCAAATGTTGTTGTGGAACTCTTCGAAAATGAAGATGATGATGATGAAGAAGATACAGAGGTCGAGCATGAATCTGATACCGATATTGAATTAGAAGATGATACCGATGAAGATTGGTAGAGTTCATAAATTTTTAAATATGTGTCGAAAGCCCATGCCAAATGGGTTTTTAGCATAGTATGCAATTCCTATATATTTTTAGTTAGAATTACTAGGTCTGAATCATTTTATTCATGTATTCCTGCATTTTGTAAGCCATTTTTGGTAAACCAACTGTTGTTTGTTTTAGCATGGTAAATGTTGTTGTGGTAGTATGGTATTCATTTTGACATGGTGAACCAACTCTTATATGTTATGCCAATTGTTGTGGTAGTTTGAATCATGTTTTAAGTCTTTTTAGTTAGTTTGTTTCCTTGGCTATACTGGTTTGCAAGTTTTGTTAACATATGGATCAGACATGTCAAATTCTATCAAAAACCAAATTATGTGATAATATGTATTCCTATATTTCAGCAAATTATTAGTTCTATTTTTTTCTTGAAGTTTGATAATTAATATCCGGGAATTGAACCCAAGGCCTGTGCGTTCACACTCTATGGTTTTACCACTAGATTAGTGCCCTTAGACATATTATGCAAATTAGTACGAAAAATAAATGATAATATTTTGAATGAATTAAAGAAACTAGTAATATTAACAAAAGCCCATAATCCACAGCTCATCCTGTATACCAAACACCCTGATATCCAGAAACTATTATACAGCATATTTATAAATAGGGAAAATTATTTACAATTTTTAATTCAGTTACGTGTGCGATCGGTCATAATGTCTCCCGTTTTATCAAAAAGCTGTGCATCTTCCCTTGAACCAATTAAACTTGTATGCAATAAAATCAAATTTCAAATAAATGCGATTTTAAATCATTAATGCGGATGTCTGAATTGCAGCGGTAACAATTTCCTTTCAATAAACAAAATTCATGAGGTGATCAAAAGGCTTTGTTGATTGTCAAAGATGACGGCACCAAAAATGAAACAGAGATCCAAACCATTAAAACTACTTACATGTTACCTTTTTTTTGCATACATTGTAAAATTAATAATCTGGTTCCAGAAGTGTTCGATCAAACAAACAGTTTGAAATGTGATTAATTTTTTAGGATTACCAGTCTCCTTCTCTAACCTCATTAAATTTGCTTCTATCATTGCAGCGGTTTACCAAGCTAGAGATTATCTGAAACTCTTCAAGAATTGAAAATTTAACAAGACTGCAGTCAGTGTAAGTTTCTTTATTTCATTCATATATTCTTTGAATGGTTTTATAATATCAGTTTTTCAATATTCAGACTTGAAATGGGGTTCGGGCATGAATGTAATGCAATATATATAGAAGTTAATAATACAAACATTTGTGCTTCGTTGTTGATGGAATATATTTTGATCAACAATCTGCAAATTAACGTGGAACAAATTTAACATGAATAGAGATGAATATCAGGTTATAAAATAGCTCAACAATAAAATAACCTATTAAAATTCATTTGCTTAGGTATATTTTTGAGTTCGTCGTAAATTATATGCATGGGATTTTCTAAATTACATAAAGTTAAGTTCTCAAACTTTTGTAATAATGTAATAATTTGTGCAAGCTAGGTTCTCAAATTTCACTACTCTTATGTTCCCCATGAAATTAAAACAAAGAAAGATGATTCATTAATTGAAACATCTGTTTCAGGATTAGTATCTAGTAGTACATGTAATTTTGCATATGATTTATCTTTAAGATTTACATTAAGTGGTAATGTCCAAGAGAGCATACATCCACTATAATTCATTTGGTAAGATAAGTGGATGTCTGATACCTTTCTATTTAAGAGATGAGAATATCGTTTATCCAATGAAATGCTTTGGACTCATAAGCTGCAGTTGAATAAAAAAATGAATACCATTATTTCTTCAACATTTTGTTTTGTAAGCCAAAATGAGATGTTTATCCAATGACATATTTAATGGCTATCTTGATTGTACATAAAACGTAGATAATTTTATTTTCAATGATATGATATCTCCCCTTGACTTAGAATATCTACAAGACCTTTTTGTTTATCCATGGTTCTGTTTATAGTAAAGTATCAGTATCATTAACAATTACATTTCAAATGCATCTTGGACTCTCATCTCCATATCTAATTATGTTTTTCATTATACATGACATGTTGTAAAATCTTGGCTACTAGAAATTTAAGTTTTTACAGTACTTGTTTGGATACCTCTTGAACATATGTTGATTATGAAGTGCAGTCGCCAGATTAGCTTTAAACATGAAGTTGTTTCAATTCTAATTCCTTTAAAACTTTTGAGGCTTCTACCTCCGTCCATTTTTGGTCATAGTTTAATCCATGTAATTTTGTGATTCTTCCTACATTAAAAAAATAGCACATAGACTATCTAGTTTTAAAAATGCAGCAATAGGCATATGATCCATAAGCAACCATTTCAACCTTATAGGCATTGCCACAACTTGAATTAACTCTACTTTGTTTTCCATGAAGAGTAGTTAACTATACCAATTATCAAATATATCCATTTCTCTCTAAGATGAACACGTGCATTTTGAATAATATAGATAATCACTGAATCAAGGAACCCCTAAATATTTTACTAGCAAAAATGATTCTTGTACTTGCAAAAATTCCAGTAATTCATTTTTATTCTATTAGCTGCTACTGGAGTATAATTTGGTTTTTATTTGAATTATGCTCAAACCTGCATCTCTTCCGAATCTCTGGGTTATGCTATTATTGCGTTGTACACCTTTTTCTACCATAGCAAATAACGTAACATCATCAACATATAACAAGTGAGATATACATGGTTGAACCAGCTGCTTATTTTTTTTAGGTTGATCAGAATATGTCAGCTCATTGTCAAGGAAGAGGTGGCGATATTAGCAGTACGGATACTACAGAAAATGGTTGTGGTCGTAGTAGAGAAGCTCAATCCAATCGCATTGTTCTAACATTTAAATCACACCGTCACGGCGCAAGAGTGATATCACATCCTACCAGAGATGCATCATCGACCCATGCTGAGCCTGAGACAACTGCTATGTCAGGTCATGGTCGAGAAGCTCAGACCAATCATGATATTCGTGCTACAACTCGACCGCATTACCACCGTGTGAGAGCGACACCATGTACGACTAGTGATGTATTATCCTCTCATGATGAGCTAGATGATACAGAAATTGATGCATCGGGAGCCATCAACTCAAACATCTAATGTAGACCGCTTTGGCACACCCACCATGTCTATATATCACCAAAATAAAATGTGAGTAGTTTAGCATATTCAGTCTTATTTTTAATAATATTAAACTCTTACGTTATCAAATATGTGTGGTTTATACAGGAAATGGGAGTTTAGTAACTCGTATTTAGTCTCAAGCACTATTAGATGTTGCTTCGAACGACGTATGACAGACTTCTAGCCTAGGATGAGCGATATTCCTCCAGACACAATGGATATATTATCTCAGATTTTAAGGTAATTAACCATAACCTATATTTTTGAAACCAAGTTACATGATTCGGACTAATTTTTAGTAATTATGTATTATTCTTAGATTTTGACCTATATTAACCTGTATATTATTCTCAGGTTTTTAGTTTTGTTTCTTTTTTCCAACAAGTATTGCATGCTTATATGTTACTGAGAATAAGAAACAGTAGGAAAGAAAACAGTGATAGAGAATCCAAGGACGAACACATTTAAAAAAAGTTCACAAAGACAGCAGCAAATATACGAACCCCTAAAGAGATGATGAACCTTTCCATCTCATAATACCTTTACAAAACCTTACATAGATAGTATATTCCAGTTTCCCTTACTTGATAAGAAAAACAAATAAAGCATGCATTGAAGATAAAATTCCTGGATATAAATCACGGCACCAGATCAAAACAAAATGGGGATCTTGTTAAGGTGCGTTGAAAGACAAGATGCAGTTTCGTTGGTATCATAACTGAAAATAGGGATCTTTGGTATCAGCTTGCATGTTACCGGTATCCTCAACCTACTGAATGTTTCTGAGTGTGAATATTTTCACTTAAAAAAGACATATTTTCTATTCTGTCAACGGTTGTATATTTTCCATTTAAAACATAATTCTCAAAATGAATTTAAGCTTCCAAACTCTTTTCCGCAATAGTATCATTAGTACAATGTAATGCTTCAAAAATAATTGAGCCTTCAACCGCAAAACTATTTACTTTTGGATCTTTTTTATAAAGGTTTACTGTCACTGAAATAACCACAATCATTGCCATATATTTCAGATTCAAAAACTGTAGAATTCTTATATCCACCCATTATAGTAGCAGAAACAATATCTTTTATTTTATTCTTGGATTCAAAGTTCATCACAGTTGAACCAAAGAGAAGAACCTAAATATGCAGCCTATAAAGAATTTTTCATCATTAAATCAATCAAGAAATCATCACCTGACCCTCTTAGTCTAACTTTTCCTTGTCTAGAATTTGAGTACTAATTAGTACATTCTTTCATGGTAAACTTAAACATTAGAATCTGAAAATGAACTCTTGAATCATTTTCTTATAGTTTTTTTGACTGATATTAACTTGAATTAATATAATAAAAAAGATTAAACCTTTCCTTCACTGAATCAATTCCATCTTTAAAACTGTTTTATAAAGTCATATCTTTATTTAGAAAATATTTAAGGCTTAAGTTCATATTTGTTTAACACACTTCTACGTACTAAGAGTTTATATACAATATCAATATGTAGCATAACTCAACCATAATGCTCCACAAATTTAATTCTTGTTAAATTTATACTATCTCTTCAATTTAAGTATAAAACTTATTTCCTTATAATTTCACAAAAACTCGCTTCAATTTATTAATTTAAATAAAAACATAAATTATATTAATTTGCCCTTAAAAAAATGAGAGGTGGATTAAGAAATGACCAAAAAATGAAGTCCTTAACACTAATTAATAGAGACCAATAAGAAACTGAAATTGCCTCTATTACTCGGTTTGCCACATAGCACCCTTAAACGCAACACTTGAGGCATATGTAATTACATCTATAATCAGCAATATTAAACATCAACCATCTGACATACGTGCTTTTGAATGCCACAATTGTAAACTGAATTCACTAGAAAATGGGATGAGTGAGGGGGACATGGATAGTACTTAGGTTTTCAGTATTATTTGTTGTAAAATATGTTAGTATGCACACTGATCTTTAGTACTTTTAGATTGGTGAATTTAATCATATATTTGTTTCCAATTCATAAAGTTACGTTATCTACGTTCTACATTCTATTAATTCTTGTTTATGATATATTACTTGGAAAACCTAAGGTGTTGGCTCTGCATTTTGAAAAAAGCTGGATTTTTTTTTGTGAAAATATGATACAAATCATAAAGTATGTTAAGGTCCGCCTACTGATTTAGTCTTTATGACTTGTACTGCTATCTAGTTTTGGAATCAATAAACTCTCAACTGTATTTGTTAACTATGTAACTCCCCATTCATATTGTTTGAAATTTTCGTTAGCAAAAAACAGTGATCTAAGGTACTGGTTAGCCTGAACCATGAATTGAATTGAGGCATTAAGATGCAGGGTTTGATGGTGTATGTGAGGGTTTTAGCGCCCAAGGAACGTTATAATATATTTTAAACTAAGTCCAAATATTTATTTAAATATGCAGGATCAGTTTATGTGGCCAACACGAACAGATTTCATAATGGTTAGGCGCACATGGAAGCGTGTGGCAGGACGCTATTATGGAGACTTTGTTTCTACCATGAAAAAAGGCAAGAAACCACATTTTCTTAGCGCAACGATTTTAAAGAAGTTCGAGGAATATTGGAAGAAGCCTGCGGTGAAGAAATTGTCAGAGATTAACACTAGAAATCGACATAAAAATATCACATTACACAAAGGTGGATCAAAGTCATATAAGCAACATCGACGAGATTTGGTAAGTGTTCAAATTACAGTTAGATATCTACCGCATTAATTTACAGTTAGATATGTTATTTAAAAGTAGCTTAGCTTTGCATTGCATTGATTTTATTTTAGCGTGAGGAGTTAGGATGAGAACCGACATATATGGAGGTGTACTTACGGGTTCATAGGGTTGAGGTAGAGGATGACGATGGAAACGTAACATATGAGTGGGTGGATCAGAGATCTGCGGACTTTTTGTAAGTACGTATGCAATATATAATGTTGAGTTCAAGTTGGGTATTTATGTATTCTACATGTGTATGTCAACAGGATGATTATGTGAGGATGAAAGAGGAATTTTGGGATTCTGAAATGACAATGGAGCAAGAAGACTTCATATTTCATCGACTTAACAAAACCCAAAGTAGACATTATGGTTTTGGAAATCAACCGGTAAGCTGAGCATTCAAAACTTTTCTTCAATTGGATTTAATTAATGACTTCAAGTTTAATTATAAAATGTGCTAACTACTTGCAAGTAGAAGCATGTACGCTACCATTTCTGATACGGCGATCTAGCGAGCAGCATCCAAAATCCATCTCATGTACTTGCATCATATTATAGTATCCCTTTTGATAGTAGTATGATGCAAAATGCAGAAAATTTAATTTAATTTCAGTAATCTGAATAGTTTGCCTTAAAATACCAAAGATGCCAAATTCAATAATATACTTTTCCAGAGTACAATGTCATAACAAGAGCACGCACTAACAGTGCATTCTTGATCAAAAATATAATAGTGATACACTATACTTGCATTTGTTAAACTAATTATTTTAAAGGTTGATACCAATATACATATTTTAAGGATGGATGATTGCGATGTTTATGTTAAGTTTCAGGAAAATGTAAGTATATCTTGAGATTAAAAAAAAGAATCTCATACTGGGACTGTTTGTCTAAGGTAGATAAACATGATATTTACAATTTATCTGGCCTACTCCCTCTTGATGATCGTGCTATATATCTTAGGGCTCCTTGTGTTATTCAAAAATTTCTACGGTGCATTATCATTCACTCTTTGAAAAGATTATCTCGAGGTTGAATTATATACCAAACAAAATTATCTCTCAAGCTACTAGATTAATTGTCATCAAAAATGTAGGTTTTGCTATATGCTCTAATTACTTCAGAATTTTCACTGCTCTACTAGAACTTACCAATATGATAAATGGATCCTTTAACCATTACCTATGGTAGACTTTTAACTAAAGAAATTAATTCCTGTGGTTTTTAAGTAGATTCAATCGCCATTGAATCTTAAACGACATGGCATTATTAAAATAAAGCACTGGAGTTTGTAGATAGCCCCTGTTTGTAGACAGGATGGAACAAACAGTGTGTGTGTGTGTGTGTGTGTGTGTGTATATATATATATATATATATAGTGAAGTGGTTATCTCGCATGATGCTAGTTGGTTGAGGCGGAGTATCCTTAAACTGAGTGATAATATTTTGTCTATGATCATATGCTGTCATATGGTCTCATTTTGCCATTCTCATTGGAGCAGTAATGGCCCTCATCTTATCCAACATTATTGATCACTGCTTGTGTCAAGAATGGGTATTCTTGATACAAAAATTGCTAATGACTTCATTCACTATGGTTAAGTCTTGTTGCCACTTCCCAGTTCTATGTCTGTTAGCGGTTCGTCAAATAATATCCTATCCTCATTTTCCCATGTTCTATGGTTAAGTCTTGTTGCCACTCCTCATTTTCCCCTATTCTATGCTTTCATTAAGGCTTATAACAAAAATTAATTGCCAATCACCAACCAAACATGCAGTAACAACCAAATATAACAGTTTATCTTTGAATAGCCATGGTTCACGCAATAACAGCCAAAACCCACAATTATCATCATTATTAGATAGACACAATCAAAAAAAAATTCCTCAAAGAGGTCTTGAAGAATCTAATCTAAGATCACAAATATGAGATGAACAAAACCATAAAAAAAAATCAGAGACTGTAAAGCTTACCAAAGCGTGGCGCTCGCCAGCATGGATGGAAACTTTCTTCTGCTTGTTAGCCTCTGTATAGATCTGCGATAGGGAATTCGCAGTGGTGCAAAAAATTGAATGCAAGCTTCTTTCCACTTCGTCCAATTTATTTGCATCGAATTTTCTCTTCTTTTCCATTGGAAATTTACTTAATTGCAAGAAGCAAAATATATATAATTTTAAACAAAAATTGTCTTAAATTGTTTCATCTTTTTCCTTTGTCTTTTCTTACATGATCGGTTGTCAACACTTAAATGGCCCTTGGGGTTGAAGCTTCAAAAATAAGTTTTCCTAAATTTTGTTTTCCTCTTTTGCACAACGGCAGATTACAGGATCAATGTACACTCTGTTACATTTACAAATTGTACACTATAAATCACTACAGTGCAGATTTTTCCAATAAATCTCGAAACGTCTATACATATCAAACGCAAAAATTTCTTCATTTTTTACTTTTTGATTTATTGATCGGAACGTTCAAATAAATGCAAAAATTTCTTCATTTTTTACTTCTTCATTTATTGATCGGAACGTTCAGATGCTGCCACGAGCTATTAAGGATGGTGGATGGACCAGTAGTTACATGATCAAAGACAATGCTGAACCGCTCGGGTTAGTTACAATTATAGGTTAACAGCAGATGACTTACGAGTATTGCACGAGATATCTCGACTATATCACATCGACTTACTTTAGCAGTAGCTAATTGTGTCTGTTAGCGGTTCGTCGAATAATATCCAATCCTCATTTTCCCCTGTTCTATGCTTTCATTAAGACTTATAAAGCACATAGATAATTGAGGTATAGTCCATCTCAATGCCATACATATGTAGAAATAAATGTCTTAAGTACTAACATGTGTAACAGTAGTAACTGAGGTATAGTCCATCCCAATTAGAAAGAACATTGGAAGTCGATAGCATAATAACATGTTGAGCAGGTCGCACTAGGACAGATGAACCTGAATTCAGCAAAACAAATTTAGTTTTGGTAACCTGTTATTGTAATGTTTTAGTTGAATTTGTTGAGTATGGGAGGTTTGGGCTGCCATGCCTTCTTAGTGGTCATGTTACATTTTCTTATATTATGTCCAAATGCCATATAGTTTTCACATGGTTTGGGTCTACATGAATATCAATTTTTTGCCCAACTGAATTTACGCCTTGAATATGATATGAATAAGTAAACTTAATGTTAATTTCAGTTAATATTCGAGCATAGTTTAAACGCATTTCACCATATTTAATTTGTTGTGGCTCTGAACATAAAACCATGATTTTATTTCTAGTTTGAATGGGCAGTTGTAACCAATTCTGCTGCGACGGATATCATTCAATGCAACTGTTAAACTCTTATTTTTAATTTCCGTTACATACAATGAAGTGGATATTGCGAACTATATTAAAAAGGAACCATACTGCAAGTACTGTAATAATAAAATAAATGTGACGAACCATACTAAAAGTAATGGAGCAACGTTTTTAAATACATTTTATATTAACAGAAGAAAAATGTTGAAAACAATTGGCAATAGAATAAAAATTAATCATACACTTCACACAATTTGTGGAGAATCTAATAACGCCTGCCATGAATTTGTATATCCACATGCTTCTATTTCAAAACTTTGATACAAAAAGCTTTTGTCAATATTATTTCAAGTAGCTATCTCTTCAGGAACAAACTTGAAATTAACTGACCTGAAATCAAAGGCAATATTAAGTTCATGATAAAAAGATATGATGTGCCAACTAAATGATTTTGACATATGCATGAAGCTAAATTATGTATTTCCAATCTTTTACGTGAGAGTGTGTGTTAGTATATATGTATGTAGATATTTACATACATACGCATATCGGCATATGCTTTTAAGTGTGTGTAATACTCTATATATATTCACTTGTAGGTATAGCCGTAGGCCCGTCAATGGCACAGGTTTCAACCCAAATCCGCCCCATTAACGCGAGTATGGGGTTTTCCTTTTACTACCCAAGCCCGACCCAATCACTATTTGGATTGGGTACGATTTTAACAAAATCCAGACCAACTAGGGTTCGACCTGACTGTTTATTTTCTGCATAACAAAACACCAGAGTATGTTATTTGTTACCACTTACCATTTTGTTTGTTTTCATGCAGTTGTGGTTGCATACTTTGTTGTGAATTTGACTACATCACCATCTAATTTATAATGTTAATACTGTTTCTATGCAAATTTTATCAAAGCTGCAATTTAAAATTACGGTATTAACATATATATTACGAGTTACCTGCATGTGTATTTCCTAGCTTTCTTAAAATTGAAAGTCCAATGGATCAAATTCGGCTATTAGTTCAGTTGTAAACGAGTAGACCAGGTATTAGGTAAGAGCGAACAACGAAATTATCAAGTTAAGTATGAAAAGTTGTTTTGGATAGTGCAGATTTTATTTTCGTAAGTATTGCCAAAAGGTTTTATAAGTTATTGTCAAAATTTAAATGGAAGAACTGCAATTCCTTTGACACTTGTTTATAGTGATATATTTTGTTAGTTAAAGTACAAGTATGCATTGCATGCAGGCTCTAGTTTGACAAAAGGATGATTACTTCGAATATTTTTCTTTCTTGGTTAAGTATATTCGCCCTCTGCCTATTAAAACATTTGACAGATATTACACTTTTTGGTAATCTGTTTACCTAAACATGAGATATGTCAAGAAATTAAAGGTAAAAGTCAAATTTAGTCACAACTAGAAGTGCGCATTCTCTAAAGTGTACACTGTATAAGATTTATCAGTATTTGGTATACAGTCAAAAATTGATACATATATGCATTCATATTAAAAACAAAAACAAAATTATAGATCATTATTTTTTTATGAGTGAAAATGAAGCCAAAGAATATGGTTTAAACGATGGTGTGATCACAAATCCATTCAAAGCACTTCAGCCAGTGCCTGGAAATGCACAAAAAGGTTTCAGTGAAGTATTATGGTCACAAATCCATTCAAATTAACATATATATAAGCATGATGGTTACAGAATCTGTCTGCACATGTTCCTTTTATGCTGATACAAGCATGATCTGTTTTCCGTCACATAACACTAATATTATTTGTAAATTTATGCAGGCACTTATATCTTCTTCTTCTATTATGGTGGATAATGAGGAAGCAATTCACATGAAGAAAATGTTAGAGCAAAATGGGAAAATTGTCAAAGAGCTACAAGAAGAAATGAAACATAAACAAGTTCATGCATGTGAGCAACTTAAATCTAGACAGGAGGAGATTGAAAGTCTTAGGCATGAACAGATAGAGAGAGATGAGCGACTACGAGCCGAGTTTGAGGAGCAATTGCATATGGAGCGGGTGAAGGTGAACGAAATGCATGAGCTTATGCAAGCACAAATTCTTTCTCAATCTAAGATGCAATAAGAGATGTCTCGTATGATGACTGCTTTTGTCGGTAGGCAATCTGGTTCTAATTAAGTCAATATTGAACATGAATTTGCTTTTGTTTGTTCTAGACTAGTGGTTGTGTGACTGTTATTTTACATGTGATCAAATATAGCAAATGATAGAGAAGATTGTGACAGTTTTTTTAATTGCATGTGACCAAATATAGCAAATGATAGAGAACACTGTGTTGAAATGACAGTTTTTTTAATTACATGTGACAGTTCCATCTACTGTTGTTGCAACCTCAATTCTTTCTATGATAACGCAAACTAAATATACTCGATCGCTAGAATATAGAAAAACAATGGATAAGTAAATAAGGCTGTTGAGAACTATAAGAAATTTATCATGTGGTTCAAATATCTTCTGTGTTAAAACTTTAAGATCTTTTGAGAAAACAGCTTTAATAACCTCATATTTAAGAGTTTTGCTTAGAGACCTGAGCATTTCTCCTCATTTTAGCGATCTTCCATATTTAATACATTGGTAACATACATGGTTTAATTTGTTGAAAAGGTTCTTGGCTTTGGTTTATTTGGTTTACATAGTTTAAGGTCATATTACTTTTTCAGAGTTTATTGTTTGAATTAAGTTTAGGGTCACCTTACGTGGCTGATCTGCATTCCAAGGGGTATTTCTAGAGAGTATATAAGGTCATATTGTTTGAATTAAGCATAACTTATCCAATCTTGGCTGGAGATTAACTGTCTTATTTTTCTTGGTGTTTTAAGTCTTATCTTGAGTCATACCCTTTCAGCCTGCTGCACGAAAAAACACTTAACTATATGTTGTTTTTGGAAAGAAGTAAGAAACCAGACAACTAATTTGATATATTTTACATTCCAAAAAACATAGTAAAGTCGTTGGTAAGGGACGGTGTCAGACCAAAATCTGGGCCTAAAACCCAATTGCAAATCACAGAATGTAGAAAACAGTAAATAAAGAGGAGACACGCGAGATTTTTATAGTGGTTCGGCTCAAATCAAGCCTACGTCCACTTTATCTCTTCTTAAATCCTAAGAAGTTACAAGTACAATTCTCTCGGTTTATACATGAAATCCTCGTGTTTACAATGAAAAGAGATAAAAAAATCATAAGATTATACACGAAATCCTCATGTTATAACGTGGAATTTGGCTCCTTTGCTGCTGAAAATGCTTTGCAGAGAGCAACGGTGGAATTCGTGAGGTGTTAGAGCCAAAAGATCCTTGAAAATGCCTTCAGATGGTGTATTTATAGCTGTAGGAGAGCTTCTTGGAAGACCGGTTCGTGGTGAGGTACGTGGCACCCGATCCAGAAAGGTAGGAACAGGAGTAGCCTTAAGAATAGGTCAAAACAATGCGCGTATTTGTAGGTCTGGAGATCGGTTCATGGTAATGGGTCGGATCGTGATGTGTCTCCACGAGTTGAAGTCTGGTCGTGAGCTGGAGTGGGAAGTTGGTGTCCACGGTCGAGTCGTGATCAGGAGGTGTACCACGAACGAGTCATGGTCTGAGGGTGCACCACAATCCGAGGGGTCGATCCGATGAAGGGCGAACCGATGGTGCACCATGAGCCAGAGAGGATGCACGAGCCGTATTCCGATCGTGTGACGCTTCGTCGCTTTATCGGGGAAATTGCCAGATTACACCCATTCACGGAAACGAGCGTAACTTTCAAACCGTAAGTCCGATTGAGCCAAACCAAAGCTCAAACTGAAGCTAATTCAGAGATCTACAAGAGTTACGGATCCTAGCTCCGTAATCGCTGTATTCGGGCCCAAAAGAGGTCGTCTGATAGGAGTTTCGGGCCTTTCTTTGTTTGTGATGCGACTTTGACCAAATCGCCGCCTGTCTTTTGACGATGTTCTCCATATCCGAGCGCGATGTTATCCAAACATTCAGTGTGACATCTTTTACCAAAAAGTGTGTCAACAAGTTTGCCCCCGGAACATATCTTGCTGGTTAAGGGAAGATGTATTCTGGATAGTCCAGGGAATCTATAAGCCATAGAAATTCGATAATGCCATGACCTTGTCGGGTCTGCCAGCTACAGATATAATCCATACCTGTAAAGAGATAAAGGAAAAACAAACGTGCCAAATCCTGGCGATATTGTTCACATTTTCTGAGCATAAACCATGCTTCGGCGTCTAATGAGCATAAACCATACTCAAGGGACGTTTGAGTCATCCTGCCAAATCCTGGCAAGGGCCAACATTTCCAGGCATAATCTATACCCAGAAGTTCAAATCGAGTATAATCCATACCCGATTTCTTTTGTCACATCCTGACAAGACCGTTTGAGGGCATAATCCATACCCTAGAGTTCAAACCGAGTATAATCCATACTCGATTTCTTTTTTCACATCCTGACAAGACCGTTTGAGGGCATAATCCATACCCTGGAGTTCAAACCGAGTATAATCCATACCCGGTTTCTTTTGTCACATCCTGACAAGACCATTTGTCGTTCCTAAGTATAATCCATATGTTAGACCAAAAATGGCACTAACACCCAAATATTATGTGAAAACCTCAAAATCACAGATCAATGCAAAAAAAGTAGTAAAAATAAGAGGAGACACACGAGATTTTTATAGTGGTTCGGCTCAAACTAAGCCTACGTCCACTTTATAGTTTCTTAAATCCTAAGAAGCTGTTACAATACTGTTTTCTTGCTGTTTATACATGAAATCCTCGTGTTTACATTGAAGAAGAGGAGATTAAAGGGGAAGATTATACACGATAGCCTCATGTTGTAATGCGGAACTTGGATTCCTCATTGAGCAACGGCCTTGCGTGAAGTAATGGTGGAAGCCATGATGAATGAGAGCCAAAAGATCTCTTCAAAGTCTATCTCACTGTGTATTAATAGGCATAGAGGGGCCTTGCCAGGCCCAGAAGCGGTCCGGTTCGGATGGGCCACGTGGAGGGTAGAGAGGCCATCTCGAAGAAAGTGGAAGAAGTGGTCTTCATATCATGCAAGGATAGGTGGAAGCCGATCTGGATTAATAGGAGGAAATGGTGCCGCATGAATAGGTCAATTCTGAAGTGCAGCAGCATGTCAAAGGGGGTCGGTTCGGTTCTCCATTCGATCCGAACCAGAGTGTCCGAAGCCAAGTGTGCTTGACGAGCAGAAGGAGCCTTGTGCGGGTCGGGTCTTCCTTTAGCCGATCCGAACCGAGGTGATGTCTCTGATCCGATGACTGGAAGCACTCCAGTGCAGAATACTTCAGGCGGGTCGGGTCTTCCTTATCGAACCGACCGAGTTCATCCGATCCGAACCGGTTGAGGGTGATGCAAAATTTCCAAATCCAAGTTTCCGGTTCTGCATGCGTTCACGGAAACGAGCATAACTTTCAAACCGTAAGTCCGTTTTAGCCAAACGAAAGCTCGACTTGAAGCTGATTCAGAGAGATACAAGAGTTACAGAGCTCAGCTCCGTAATTGCTGATTTCGGGCCCAAAAGAGATCGTTTGATAGAAGTTTCGGGCCATTCTTTGTTTGTGATGCGACTTCAACCAAATCGCTTCCTGTCTTCTGACAATGTTCCCAATACTCGAGCGTATTTCTGATCAACAATATGCTCGAGTATTAGGAACATTGTCAGAAGACAGGAAGCGATTTGGTTGAAGTCGCATCACGAACAAAGAATGACCCGAAACTCCTATCAGACGATCTCTTTTAGGCCCGTAATCAGCAATTACGGAGCTGAGCTTTGTAATTTTTGTAGCTCTCTGAATCAGCTTCAAGTCGAGCTTTCGTTTGGATAAAACGGTCTTACGGTTTGAAAGTTATGCCCGTTTCCGTGAATGCATGCAGAACCGGAAACTTGGATTTGGAAATTTGGCATCACCCTCAACCGGTTCGGATCGGATGAACTGGGTCGATTCGGTAAGGAAGACCCGCCTGAAGTATTCAGCACTGGAGTGCTTACACACTTCGGATCGGAGACATCACCTCGGTTCGGATCGGCTAAAGGAAGACCCGACCCACACAAGGCTCCTTCTGCTCGTCAAGCATGCTTGGCTTTTGGACACTCCGGTTCGGATCGTATGGTGAACCGAACCGACCCCCTTCGACCTGCTGCTGAACTTCAGAATTGACCTATTCATGTGGCACCATTTCCTTCTATTAATCCGAATCGACTTCCACCCGTCCTAGCACGATCTAAAGACCACTTCTTCAACTTTCTCCGAGATGGCCTCTTACCCTCCATGTGGCCCATCCGAAGCGGACCGCTTCTGGGCCTGGAAAGGCCCTTCTACGCCTATAAATACACCGTGAGATGGACATTTGAAGAGACCTTTTGGCTCTCATTCATCACGGCTTCCACCATTACTTCACGCAAGGCCATTGCTCAATGAGGAAGCCAAGTTCCACATTACAACATGAGACTATCATGTATAATCTTCCCCTTTAATCTCCTCTTCTTCAGTGTAAACACGAGAATTTTGTGTATAAACAGCAAGCAAACAGTATTGTAATAGCTTCTTAGGATTTAAGAAACTATTAAGTGGACATAGGCTTAGTTTGAGCTGAACCACTATAAAAATCTCGTGTGTCTCCTCTTATTTTTACTGCTTTTTCTGCATTGATCTGTGATTGTGAGGTTTTCACATAATATTTGGGTGTTAGTGCCATTTTTTGGTCTAACACTATACTTAAGATTCTAAAGTGAGTATAAACCATACTCAGACCTGAAGTAGGGCTACGCTTGCCACAGTCTGAAAAGATAGTCCGTCCCTAGGCATAATCCATACCTAGAGTTCCATAATAAGTATAAGCCATATTTTAACCGAAGTTGAGGATCCTGCCACATCCTGACAAGATACTTAAATTCTCTAAACATAATCCATGCTTGGAAAGTCCTTATTCAATTCAAATTGCAAAACCAAATCGAATCCTGATTGGTTTGACACCGAGTCCAAAGCACGCTTTTGGGGCTACATCCTAACCCCGTACGTGTGTACTCCGAATTAGCCAATCGTAAAACCTAATGAAAGCAAAAACAAATCTTAAAGCCTAAGAAATGTAGAAAATGAAAGCTGATCTCATCCAGATCAGTTGATGACGAGCCCACGAGAGCTCGATCCAGGGTCATTCCCTCTCCGGGGAGCAGGAGTTGCAGCGCAGGTGCAGGCGCTGTTGGTAGTTTCACATACTCGGGCAGCTCTCCACGTCTAACACGTTCCTCAATCAAATCGCGAAGATGTCTGCACTCATTCATGTCATGTCCGTCCATATCGTGGAATATGCAGTGCTTTCCAGAATCACGTTCTCTTTGCGATGGCTCCCTCCTGGGAGGCTTTGGGTAGGAGATAGAACCGTTCGTGTCCAGATAGATGTCTGAAAGTGGGGCATTGAGTTCAGTGTACTTTTCATATCTGGGCCCTCTCCGAGGCTGAGTTTTGTGGTCATTCTTGACGGCGGCTTTTCCTTTGCCATTTCCAGAACCAGACGGTTCTTCGTCTTTAAGCATGTTGACATCGAGAACTTTCTTCTCGGAGGTTGCATCTTCTTCTCACAAAAATCTATCTGCTTCAAGGTAGAATTCGCTGAGATTTCGCGGTGGATCTCGGTACAAAGATTTTTTGAACTCCGAGCTATCCAAAACACCGGATACTGCTACCATCAGCACCATTGATGGTTCAGGTCGGTCAACTGATGCTGCTGCAAGTTGAATATTTCCAGGAATGAACGCAGAGTTTCTCTAGGCCTCTGCTTGATTGTGGTGAGTGACATGACGTTCTTGGGTCGTGCGATGTGGACCCGAAACTGTTCAAGGAAGCGAGCGACCAACATATTTCAGCTGTTGATCGATTCCGTTTCTAGCTGCTGAATCCACATGGCTGCTATATCAGTCAGAAAGAGGGGAAAACACTTAGCCATGACGTTTTTCGTCGCCATTGAACTTCCATATGCCGTTTGTAGCGCATCAGGTGCACGATAGGATCCGCCCTGCCGTTGTATGACTCCAGTTGTGGGAGTTTGAAATCTGGGGGATTGTGGGAATTCCTGATTTCTTGAGTGAATGGGTTGTGATTGACGTCATCCACGTTATTCTAATAGGTGTGGCCTCTCGAGATGCGTTGAATCAGTTCTGCTAGCCGATTTCCTTCGAAAAGCTGTTGCAAGTTGCCAAGATCAGAGCTAGTGCCCCCAGTGTCGAGCGCAGTAGAGAACAGAGGCTGCTGGTGAGCTGTTGCCTGGGGATCGCTGTTCGCGGATCGAGGGTGGCGACCCGATCCGGTTCGATGGGGTCGGTTCGGGAGGTAGATTGGTGAAGACTGGATCGTGGTTCGTGGGAAGCGAGCTGAGGAGGGGCGATTCGACCCGGCGCTAGTGGCCTGTCACGAGCCGATCCCTACTGCAGCTGAGTGAGAGTTTTCGCTCCGGTATCCATCCGATCAGGAGCTGAAGTCGGTCGCTGCACATTTCCAATAACGAGGGGGTTGCCCCCGAGTCCATGTGATGCCCGAGCCGCTTCTATGGCTTCATTTCCAATGACTTAAGCGTTGCTCGGCCTTCCATCCATCCGAGCGAAGAATTGGTTGATCATTTCCTGTTGTTTCCTGAGGAGATCATCTTGCTTTGCCATTTGATCCCTCAATTCAGCGAGAACGCCGTCCATCTCGTCTCTGGTCAAGTATGCAGAAGGATCTCCATGAGAGGAAGCTTCCTGGCTTGCCTTGTTCCTTATGTCTTCAGCGTCAGCATCATCGGCATGAGAAGAAGTTCCAGCCTTCTTCCTTTTGTTTGCCATTGAGTCTCCTTTCAAGCTAGAAATTGAGGTTGTTGTGTGCCCCCTTCTTGGCACGCCAAAATGTTACACCAAAATCTGGGCCTAACACCTAATTGCAGATCATAGCTCACAGAATGCAGAAAATAGTAAATAAAGAGGAGATATACGGGAATTTTACAGTGGTTCGGCTCAAACCAAGCCTACGTCCACTTTATCTCTTCTTAAATCCTAAGAAGTTACAAGTACAATTCTCTCGGTTTATACACGAAATCCTTGTGTTTACAATGAGAAGAGATAGGAAATCATAATATTATACACGAAATCCTCGTGTTATAACGTGGAATTTGGCTCCTTTGCTGCTGAAAATGCGTTGTAGAGAGCAATGGTGGAAGCCGTGAGGTGTTAAAGCCAAAAGATCCTTGAAAATGCCTTCAAATGGTGTATTTATAGCTGTAGGAGAGCTTCTTGGAAGACCGGTTCGTGGTGAGTTACGTGGCACCAAATCCAGAATGGTAGGAACAGAAGTGTCCTTAAGAATAGGTCAAAAAAGTGCGCGTATCTCGGCCTTCTATCATTATACATGGATGATGCTTGCCTTTTTGTACAGGTTTTTGTTCTTTTTATTGATATGTTATCACTAAAGCATCACACTCTTTTTTCCTGTTTAAATATCACACTGGTTTCTAGCTCATGTTTTTAACGAGGCAGTTTACTCTTTTTTTTTAACAAAAAAAAAAAATTGTATTAGCGTGTTTTAATGTTCAAATTTGTGCGAACAATAAAAAAATACATTGTTGTCTTTGAATAATGAATTTTTCAGTTGTGCCCTCGCAAGTAGAAAATCCTTGCTTCGCCACTCGAGAAAGAAAAATAGGTGTAAAAGGATAAAACTTCATTATCTTGTATTGCAAAAGAAAATGACAGTTACAAAGTGTACAACAACCGACTTATTCATATACATTCGGCTATGACCCATTCAACAATAGGAGGCAAAATACGAAAATGCCCCTCTTTATGATTCTGAATATTAAAAATGAATCGCTTAGAGTATTTTGCATATTGTTTATTTCTCTTATTTTATATTATTACAGGAACATTACAGGAATATAGCGTGAATGACAAAATTTATTAATTTTTAGTTCTAAGAACATGCTTCCTATTTTTTTAGTGAGAAGACAAACTTTTCGATAAAGTGTACCTTGAGGACAAAAATTTGGTGAGATGCATAACATTTTCATACAATGGGTACTATGTAGTTTCATTTTTTTTACCTATTGTTAATTTTTGATAATTTGTACTTTAGGATAGAAGTCCTTATATTAATCATGCTGGCATGGTTTTCAAATTTATAGGTGTAATGTTAAAACATATGAAAACAAGGAAAAACATTTGCTCTGCAATCTTGTTTCACACAATTATCGTACGAGTTCTCGTTATCAACAATACCAGGTACTGTCTGCCTGTGCACGAGATTGCTCTGTTGTCCCACGCATTCTACCCCCGACAACACGTGACATTGTAGCTGTGAGATCCTGGACCATGTAAAATTTCTCATACTGAGATTCAAGTGGTTGCTAACTCACATAATTTTGGGATGATTATCACCACTCATTTTGATGTAATCTTAATGGCTAAAACAGAGAAGCTTTTGCAAATTCAAGATTAAGTTCAAGCTGGGTTTTAATAAAAAGAAACTGTTAAAAGGTAATGGTCAACCTTAGGACGTTAAATTGTTTTTAAACATAAACCCATTCTAAACTAAGCTTCAGTTGTGAGCTTACAGGTTAAGAAATAAAGAGATGAAGCATACGTAATACAACTTGTCTGTGACTCACGCTCAAGTTATATTTTCAGAAATAATCTAGTTCGCAAGCAAAACGTTTTTTATGCAGACAAGTAGGTTAAATAATAAGGAATAATTCAACTGCTATTTATGTTACACAGACAAGATTGTTGGAATTTAAACTTTATGTTAGTTTTATCATATATAAAACTGGTAAAAATATATTTGTTATTTGTATTATTATCTAGAAATAATTTGTGTCCGCATGTGTGCGTTGTACATTATTTGATAGATCGATGTACCAGAAATCAATGCATTTTAGTTTTTTTTCTTTTTTTTTTTTTTTTTTTTTTGCTTTTTTTTTTTTTTTTTTTTTTTTTTTTTTTTTTTTTTTTTTTTTTTACTTTGCTTCCTGGCACTGATAATTTTAGTGATATATCACACCATATGTGCATATGTGTTAACTTTTATATGTGTAAATTTATGCTATTTAAATTATTCCAAATTATGCGGGCAAGAGCCCAAATACGATAAAAATAAAAATTTATTACATGTGTGTGTTTTTTTAGTCAAACTTACTGTCCAATATGTACACAGAAAAAATAGTTTCTTTCGAAATAAGAATAAATTGTATTGATGCACTTAGAGTTAAAATTTTGTCAAAAATAAAATATAAAATAAAATAAAATAAAATAAAATAAAAAACTTGCGGTCAGCACTTTGCAATCTGATGTCATTATTAGTAGATTTCAAGGTTCAGAGAAAAAATAACAAAAAATAATGAAACTTTCTTAGTTCATGGACTATAGTTCGTATTGGAATCTGTATTTCTAAAATGTTATTTTCAAGCATGCAATGCATGCATGCTTCACATAACGGAAAATACGTGGCCTGTAAGAGTGCAGCAACCCATGCTCTAAGGTGAACTTCAGAATGAGCGTGTATAAATAGACTTGTTTGCCTCCTAATTTCTCAAAATCTTCATCAATTCTCCACGCCCTTCCTAAGCTTCTAATTCAAGGTGCGTCCATAATTGTCTGCAAATAAGTGCTTTTGTACAATATTTATTTTACCCAAACTATATATGGGATCTTGAACATTATTAGGATAAAATAAGCAAGCATGGTCTTGTTCCAGTAAGTATTGGAAAACTAACTGTTGGCCCATGTCACCCAGGTTGCCTAGGCAAAAGAAAGTCATGAGTACATTCCCATCAAACGTTACAAGTGGTTATGATAGGGACAATGATGATGTCGTCAGACGGTCAGCTAACTACGAACCAAATCAATGGGATTATAATTCTGTTCAATTCATAAACAACAATTACACGGTATGATATAGTTGGTTATTTTTGTTGTTGATATTATGCTGGATGATTTACATGCTGTTAGCAAAATGTCAAATTGTATATAGGATGAAAATCATGGGGCTCTAGCAAAGGACTTAAAGAAACAGGTGCTTGCCATGATCAGCGTCTCGGAGCCATTAGCACAAATCAAGCTCATTGATATAATTGACCACCTGGGACTTGCATACCATTTTGAAGAAGAAATAAACTTAATGTTAAACGGTATGATCGTAAGTGGTCATACTAACGTGGTGCAAACAGATGGACTTCACGCAACTTCTGTATTATTTAGGCTTCTCAGGAACCATGGATTTATGATTTCTGAAGGCATGGTTTTAATTTGTAATGTCAGTGATACTAACTCAAAAAGATTAGATTTTTATTATACAAGCTCTAAGTGTTAGGTTTGAAATTTTGGTTTCCCTTTCGATTATCTAAACATTCCAGAATATGAAAAGTCCAGAACTTGAACTAGTCTCACCATGTAATTGCTTAACAACTAAAAACTCTTTTTATAAGTAAAATTAGCCTAAGTAAAATATTTCATAAAAAACTGCGCAGGTAGCAGATTTGCGAAAAAAAAAAAAAAAAAGTTAAAAGTAAAATAATAGATAAAATAACATGAAATAAAAAGCCATAATAATTTAGAAAAAACAATTAGTTAAAAACAGGAATATTATAAAGTGGAGTACAAAAAGGGTATATGGTGGAAGTGATTGTGTGATACCTATATATACTGTATATACGTTTCTTAAATTGGAACTTCTCAGGTGACATCCAACCGAACATCCTGTTCACATCTAAATCAAAACAGGTATTATACAAAAAGAATCAATATACAAAACTATGACAATATTAAGAATCTCTAATACAAAGCATTAATAAACAAAAAAGTGTGGCACACATCAATAAAAATCTTCGCATGTCATATGTCTTGAGTTGTTCCATAGCTTTCATACTACAGTTAAAAATGAAAGAAACTGATATATACGTTAAACATTTAAAACAATGGGCCTAACTAAATATGTGGCTAATTTTCGCATTTCATATGTTTCCAAAACTTTGGAAGACGATGGTATTTTACAACATAGTACACAGTCATAGTCATGTAGCTAGCTAGGCCTTACACTACGTGCAGCTAATTACTTTTTGTTGACATTATCAGAAAATAACAACCCCTCTTCTTTAATTTTATTTGAGAGCGGACATCTTCCACTACAAGAAAAGAGTAGATTTGAGACAATTTTTTGAGACAATAACTAATTATGTCTCTAAATGAGGTCTAATTAACGACAAAATTAATTCTGTCACTGTTATTTAATAAAATAATAAAATGATGTCTTTAATGGGTCTCAACCCTAAAAGCCTTTTTAGTGCAACGTACCCTTTAATTAGCCGTGGTGTCCACGTCATCAAATATCAGAAAATTCGTGTTTTGTTTTGCAGCTGGCAAAAAGTAAAACCACGATTTCCTCTTTTCATCCATGTACTCCGCTTTTCATCCGATGTTCTCCTATTAAAAAGGAAACCGTAATCCTTTTAACCCTGTTCTGCAAATCAAACCCCTCTGCCATGGAATACTCTTTTCTGCGAATCTAGAAAACAAGAAAACAACGGTTCCTACGGAGATTTCAAGCTACTGAGTAACATGATCGAATAATAGCGGTTCGTTTTTTTTAATTCTCGTATTTCTGCTGATTATTTTACATGAATTTATGTGATTTTGCTGCAGGTGTTGATTGATTTTACGAATGATTAGTTAATGAGATCTAAATTCATCTATCCCAAGCTAATTGATTTTACGAATTATTGGTTTTGTTGATGATTATTAATTGAACGTTTCAATACTTATTACTAATCTATCATTGGTTGGCAATAAGTTAAGCGCATACTGTTGTTTTAGGATTCTAATAAAACTTTCAAACCCTTTTATTAGAACCCATTTTTGTTAAGGCCTGTTTCTGATATTTTCGTGATGCAAAGTGTGTATTTATATGCAAGAAAAATGAATTTTCTTAAGGCTTTCAATGGATAGAGATGATTCAAAAAACAAAATGAACAGCTATGTTCTTTCATTCTTTAAAATCATTAGCAATAGTACAAATCAAGTGGCTTAATGAGTCTTTGCAAATTGTTTGTACGCGTGGCTGTATGCTGAACGCATCCTATATGAGTTACTAAACTGAACCTATACTTACAATCTAGTCAGAGAACAAAATTTGTCTACAAGTTTGCTTGTTAAATTAAAAAAAAAAAAAAAAAAAAAGTCAAGGCTCAAAGAAGCATTTATTATATTAAAAGGTTATGTTACTTGTTTAGGTGGTTTACTTTACCAGTCTACCTACGTACAAACTAAGTAGAGATGATACTGTAATTTCAAAATCTAAAGATATGAATTTAGCAGGGATTCTGGACTAGACTATTCAATAGTAAATACAAATGATTCAGTAAGACAAACTGCTAATTTTGAAAACCAAGTAGGTAAGCATGAATGCATACATTATGAAATTACTTGTCATTTTGTCTCACTTGAGCATAATATCTGTAAGCAGCTTCCAAATGAATGCTATTATCTTTTTCTTTTTTAGTAATGCATTAATTCTACCACTAATTCGGGGTTTTGAAAAATTGTTCTTTTTTTAAAAAAAAAAATGCTAAAGTGGCTAAACTAAAGTGCAATCTTAATTTTCTGCCTAACATTGTATTGTCTGCTTCATAGTGCCCAAACTTTAAATTTAAAAAAATTGCTGATATTTCTGTCTAACCTTAATTTCAACCTTATTGCATGAGAAACTCCTCTAATGGCATAAGTTAAATTATGGAGTTAAAAAGGTCATCGATTTTTATTTTTTTTTGAAAATCATATATGTAATAGCAGATTTTTTAGATTTGACACACTATTCAATTTTACTTAATTTTTTTAATAAGCTGATTTCTCCATTTGATCAATTAAAGGATATTAAATGTGAACATGTTATGGCTAGTTTTGCTTTTATTTTAGTGAATTATTGCCGATATCAGGTAAACTATCATGAAAAGGCAATAGAAATCTAGAAAACTATTGGTACTTTTAATAAAGTATTTTATATGCCAATAGCGAGGCACAATTAATTATGGTTAGTTAACTTTATTGATTTGTTTTTTGAGTAAAAGTGTATCACTAAAATCTTTTCATGCTTGCATATCTTTGGATAAATACACTTATTTTATAATTGAACGTGAACATGAATTGAATTCATTTATATTTACTTACAAATCCTTCAACTTAATATTGAAGTACCCGTCCAACTTTTCTATTTTTTATGTGCTACTTTCTAGACGAGTATATGGATTATATTCTCTTGCTGATGGCGAGATGGAAAGAGACTGCTAGTAAAGAAACCAATATTTGTTCTAAAATTCATATTTCAACCTTTTATTTTCAATATGGATAATAATATGCAACCTGGTGATAATATTTTAGGTGGCTACTTAGTGATAATAAATGCTATGAAACTCAAGCAGGATTAATCTCTCTCTCTCTCTCTCTCTCTCTCTCTCTCTGTGTGTGCGTGTGTATATATACAGCATGTATGTATGTACGTATCTTGTTGCTAATATGTTCCCTCATATTTTCTCTTCTTTTGCGAATGTATTTTTTTTTTTTTTTTTTTTTTTTTTTTTTTTTGCTAATTTTATTCAAAGTCCACATAATTTTTTTTCCTTCCTATTTTATGATTCATATTATTCCTTTTTCTATTTTCTTATTATATGATTGTTTTCAATCATAAGCTTTTAATTGTTTAATTTGTTTTTTGGATTTTATATTGCTTGAGAAATAATTACATAATGCATGTTTGCAATGACCATTTAAAAGTATTTTTCACTTTGTTATTGTGAAATAATTACTGATTAACATTATCCTGTTACATTTCAGGTTCTTGTTGGATTATTCAGCGAACACTTAATCTAAGGTAATATTTTTTTTGAGTGCCTTTACAGTCTACCTTAGTTAACGTTTATTTAAAGCTATAATGTTTGAGGTACATGATTATCTAAAGTACATGCATTGATTATTTAAGCCTTTTGATTCCCTAACCATATATTCAGTAGCATACAAAGCTTTTTTATTCTTAGTTCTAATCTAGGTTTCAATATATTAAGATTGTTGAATATTTCATATGCTTTCACATTCAGTAGGACTTGTTTAAGTGAAGTAGAGACATTAGGTAATAAGATCCCTTGGCTTTAGTTAAGTTGTTTGTAGTACAATCATGTACTTCCAAATAGATTTAAGATTTGATCAATGCTTAGTTTGATCCATGTGATGAAGGTGGTTAAATTCAATATGTTTATGTTGTTTTCCTGTATTCGTGACATTCTTTCATAACACTGGCAAAATGTTGAGCATCTATGATAATTACAGGTTTTGAGTTATGAGCATTTGGTTACTTGTGTATGACTTTTAAATTGTTTATATTCTTATAATTTTTCTTTGTTTCGCAGTGTCATTATTTTTATGTTTACTTTTAGACACTGGACTAAAGACATTACATCCCATCATTCATGACTCAAACTGTGAAATGTTTTACTTAAGCTTGTCCAAGGCCTATAGTTGAAATCAAATGGACAAGTTTGCCCATTATTTTTAAAAGAGAGTGAGATATAATGTTTTATTTACAATTACATATAATAATAATAAATCCAAATGTGTGGTAATTTGAAAATAGCCTTAATAGGGAAGCATGAAGTTGTGGACAAGTTTCAATCACTTGATTAAAAGTGCTAGTTATATAATTCACTATAATCTTAATAATTCTGGGCATTTTAAACATCCACTAAGAACTATGCTCTGAGCATCAACTTAATAATCTATCTTTTGTTAGTAAGCCAATCCATGAAACATAGCATTATATGCAAATATTTTGTTTTCCTACTTCACACCGTCTAGTTGCCATTATAAATGTGTAGATGAGCATTTTCGCGAAGAATGCAAACAAATCGAATGGTATTTTTTGAAATCTGCCTTTTGAATTGTTAAAATGTGAGTACATTAAATTTTATGTCTATTTAAAAAAAATGCTTGTAATCAAATATTAAGTTAGTTTTATATCTTTGTAGGATTAGTCTCAAAATGACTGACCGTTCATGGATGTATCGTAGACTTAAAGATGGGTATATAAATCTGGAATTTTTTGATGGTGTCAACAAATTTATTAATTATTCGTTTCAACAAGTTGAACATGGAGGAACTGCTAGGTGTCCATGCTCCGTGTGCAAAAATAGAAAGTTTCGAATAAAGGAAGATATTTCAAAGCATTTACTACTAAATGGGTTTGTTCCATGTTATCCTACATGGATTATCCATGAAGAGGAAGAGGTGGGTGAACCAACAATCTCTGAGGCAGATGCAAGCAATTTAAATGATGATAACCCATATAGAGATATGATATTGGATGCAATGGGTGTTGATTCTGATGTGGAAGAGCAACCACCATATCTCGAAGCTCAGAAATTCTTAAACATTTTAAAAGCTGTTGATGAGTCGCTCTGGGAAGGTTGCGAAAAAGAATCGAAGTTATCTGCATGTGCGAAATTGATGGCTCTTAAATCTCAGCGGCTTATGACAGAGGCATGCTTTAAAGATATGAGTGCGCTAATTGACAATAGGTTGCCTGAAGGGCATAAGCTAATTCAAAAATTTTATGAAGCTAAAAAAATGTTGAAACCTCTTGGGCTTGGTTATGACAAAATTGATGTTTGTCAGAATTTTTGCATGTTGTATTACAAAGAAAATGATGTGAAGACTGTTTGTGATATCTGTAAAAGTCCTCGGTACAAGACTAAAGAAACTGGAAATAATTCCAAATGTATTGTTGTAAAACAACTTCGATACTTTCCAATCATTCAAAGAATGAAAAGGTTATCCATGTCACCAAATCATGCTAAAGACATGGCATGGCATTATTACAATAAATCAACCAACGACTCAATTTCTCATCTAGCTGATGGTGAGGCATGGAAAGCATTTGATCGTCGACATCCAGATTTTGCATCATCAGATCGAAATGTCCGATTGGGTTTATGTACGGATGGTTTTAGTACATTTGGAACTTCTGCAAAAGCGTATTCATGTTGGCCGGTGATTTTGACAGTTTATAATTTGCCACCTTGGAAGTGCATGAAGCAACCGTTTCTATTCCTAAACATGGTCATACCAGGACCTAAAAGTCCGGGAAAGAATTTAGATGTTTTCTTATGCCCTTTGATTGATGAGCTATTAGAGTTATGGGAAGGTGTTCTTGTTTATGATGTGCACAAAAAAGAAAACTTTTTTGTAAGAGCGGCTTTGATGTGGACAATTAGTGATTTTCCAGCATATGGTATGTTGTCCGGTTGGAGTACACATGGAAGATTGTCATGTCCTTATTGTATGGAGGAAAACCTTGTTTTTTCGATTGTCATCGACAATTCTTGCCAAAAAATCATCCATTCAGAAGGCAAAAGGATAAGTTCAGAAGGAATATGATTGAACAAGATATGCCACCTCTTCGGCGATCTGGTGTTGAGATAAGGGAGATTGTATCGAGTTTGCCCGATGTTGTATTTGGATTCCAAGCTAATAATAAAAAAATAACAGGTTTTGGTGAATCACATAATTGGGTACGTAGAAGCATATTTTGGGATCTTCCTTATTGGGAATCAAACTTAATACGTCATAATTTGGATGTGATGCATATTGAAAAAAACTTTCTTGACAATATATTCAATACATTAATGGACACAGACAAAACAAAAGACAACTTGAAGAGTAGACTTGATCTTGAAAAATTTTGTAGCAAGCAACGGTGGATGAGCTTAATTCAACATTCTAATGGTAATTACTACAAGCCAAAGGCTCCTTTTTATCTTCAGAAAAAAGAACAGAAAGATGTCTGTCAATGAGTTAAACATGTACGCTTTCCAGATGGATATGCCTCTAATATTCAAAGACGTGTCAATGAGTCTGAAACTAAAATTAGTTGGTTTAAAAGTCATGATTGTCATGTATTTATGCAAAGACTTCTTCCTACTGCTTTTCGCCCATATTTATCGGGAAACATTAGTTGAACTTAGTAATTTCTTTCACGATATTTGTGCAAAAAACCTAAGTGTTGACTGCATGAGGTTGTTGGAAAAAAATGTTGTTGAAATAATTTGTAAGCTTGAGAAAATATTTCCTCCTTCCTTTTTTGATTCTATGGAGCATTTGCCCATTCATATTCCATATGAAGCAAAAGTAGGTGGTCCTGTTCAATATCGGTGGATGTATCCTTTTGAAAGGTACGTTCATTATTCTTTTTAGGTAATTTTATGGATTGTTTTCTAATTTTAATGAACGTTCTAGGCATTTATACTATTTGAAAAAAAAAGTGGGTAATAAAGCACACGTTGAAGGATCCATAGCTGAAGCTTATCTTATTGATGAAGTATCAAACTTTATGTCATGTTATTTCGGTCCAACTGTGGAAACAATATGGAATAAGCTCCAAGAAATGAAGATGGAGGAGAGATTATACCCGATGAACGACTGTCCATTTTTTGTCATTCGGGTAGGGTACTATCGAATGCGTTCTTTAAAAGAAGGTTGGCGCCAATAGAACATCTTGCTATGCATAAATACGTACTATTTAATTGTCCTGAATTGAAAGATTTGATGATGTAAGTTATCCTAAATTTCATTATAATTATACGTACGATTATGTAACACCACCAACAAAAATCCAATTTATGCGTAGGAAATGCAAAGATGAACTACGAGGAAAATATTCACAAGAGGATGAGAATTTCATTGATATGAAGTTGGAATCAATATTTCATGAATGGTTAAAATCAAATGTAGTTTTCTGACTTAATGTAAAGCTAACATATTTCATGATTTTGGGTGTATGAATTGTTTACTTATCACATGTTTTTTTATAGATACCATGCCAACTTGATGGTGTTGTGCATCAATTATATTTGCTTGCACAAGGACCAAGTAATTTAGTGGAGTGCTACAATGGCTATTTTGTAAATGGTTACAAGTTTCATACAACGCAATATGGAAATAACAAAAAAACAATGAATAGTGGTGTATGTGTGAAAGGAAGTTGCTATGACGATCAAGAAAATTATGGGATGATTAAAGAAGTTATTAAGCTGACATACCTTGGCGAGAAAAACGAAATTTTTATGTTCAATTGTGACTGGTTTGACACATTATCAAGAGACGGTATAAGAGTACATAAAACAAATGGATTGATTGAAGTAAAACGTACTTCTCAACTTCAAACAGAAGATGTGTTTGTGTTTGCACACAAGTGTCAACAAGTTTACTTCACATCTCAGCCTGGAACTGGATCGACTGAATGGTTAACCGTAGTTAGAACAACCGCAAGAGGTCGGTTTTCATGTAATACATTCAACTCAGAAGAGAACACAGACGTGGATCAAGCAGATGAGATATGTCAACCCCCAACTGTTATTTGTGATGACAGTCTTGATCAACCATTAACAATCGAGCATTATGACATCATCAATAGCGAAGAGCTATTTCGTGAAATGGAAAAAGCTGGTAATAATAGTGATGAGTCGGAGGAGGATGTAGAAGTTGGTAGTGATGAAGATAATGCTGATGAAAGTGATGATGAAATAACTATCTAGGATGAATATTCTCCCTAGTGGCATTAAGCTACTATTGGATGATGTTACGGTTATTGTTTTTAACGAATAATTTTGTTGTTATAATTCATTGTTTTTAAACATGATATATAGGTAGTTGATTTTTTTTTAAATAGAATTGCTGAATGTTATTTCTGCTAATCTAAATTGCATGCATATGGGAATTATACATGTTGGATTTATGATGATTTGAAATATATTTAATGCAATATTAATGCATTTGTTCATAAATTCTTTCAGCAGTATGTTAGGTTTGTGTAGATATTAATTGTATGTTAGCAATATGTTAGCTTTGTGTCCAAAAAATTTATGAAACTTATTGCGGCGACAAGTCATTCTGTTCGAAACAAATGCATAGCCCCATTATGTATGTGCATTCTAACTTTATAATTAGTTAATAACAGTGTAATTATTAATGGGTATGTCTTATGATATTTTGCAAAAGGTTCAATGGCAGGATCAAAATTCCGAGGCCTCATGAGAAAGGCAACTAGAACAGGGCGTGGACAAATTTCTAGAAAATTAGGACGAAATGATAGGTTTGACATATGAGGATGAATCAGAACCTATACTGGAAACTGGGGGAGAGCGATGCATTGAAAGATAAGCAATATCACACTCATCTACTTGTGAGGACAGAGCAGCAAATAGTTTGGAAGTTGACGGGGAGCAAGATTATGAAGCAGAAATAAATGTCAAAGAGAGAAACGATGCAGTAGGAATTGAAGAACCAGAGCTGGATAGAGCAGGGGTAGAAAATATAGCTGATTAAATGAAGTATATTCCGGTCAAGGGATATGATACTCCAATTGATCCAATTACACAAAAAAGACCTCTTGAATGGAAAGGAAATCAGTATGTTTTGCGTGATTTCACATTTGCATTACGAAATAATATATACTAAATATTTCATATTTATTTTGTTTGTCATAGATTTAAGAATAAATCTGCTGCACGTCTTATTGGATCTATTTGGGATGTGCGATTTACGGAACCGTAGTTTTCATTTTCAAAAGTTCCCCCGGAGAAAAGAGTACTGTTATTTAATAAATTTAAGGTATCTCAATATCTTATTTCTGTTTGAGTTAATATCTTATTTCTGTTTGAGTTGATTAACTATAATGTTTAACATTTCCCAACAAAATATAATATTTCTCTTGGACATGAAGTGTCTCTCAAATTTGTTCCTACTCTATAGTTGTTTCTGGTTTTTAAAATACTTTAATAATGTGATTCTTTTTCGGATACTATATCTCTAACGAACGACAACTATTAATTAAGTTATTCGCTATATTTTAAATATGATATGGATGTAAAATTAGCATGTTAAGGAGTGAACTTCTTGTATTAGCAATAATGCCTGGCAACTATAGTTTGTCAACTACAGTTTTCTGCTCAGTTGCCTTTTGATCAAAATGACAGTTTTCTGTTTTAGGGTAACTAATGAAGATATTCTTTTCACCGTGAATCCATATGAGTTTTAAATTAATCTTTTCAAATGTGCAATGGAGAAATCCGAAGGCAGAAGTAGGTACTTCTGATTATTTTGATGTTATGTCCATCTACAATCTATGGTCACAAGTCTGTTGTCCAAAAATAACAGATTATTAAGCTGGTGTGGCATAGAGACATAACATCACATAATCTAAATATCAGTACACAATTGTATTTTACAAACAGGGTCACAATGAATAGTATTGGTTTTGATTTTGACTGTCCTGATCCTTCTCCACTGCTTATTATTTCTATTTGTAAAAAAGCTTAGTTTTTACAGTGATGCATATTCCATAGTCCAAAAGTTTTGGAGCCAACCATATAGTTTATAAACATACTTTTAATCATTATGCATTTTTTTTAGAGGGCGTACACTTACGATAGTAGTTATGAGCATAAGGTTTATGATATGTGGAAAAAGAAAGCAGCTTCTATCTTAAAAAAGAAACTAAATCGTGCACGATAGAGCGCCAAAAGATTAAATCAAACCACAAAAATGGCCTACTGCTGGGACACTCCTCCAGCATGGATCCCAGCAGATGTATGTAAAAAAATGATTGATATTGAATGGCATAAAAGTACATATGACGACAAATGTAAAAAGATGAGAGCTAATCATTTGACACCAAAAAAAGGAACACATACACGTCACACTGCTGGTTCTGTGTCTATTGTTTCACATGAAGCACTAGTGGTATGTATTTACTCGTTCTCTTATTTGAATTTAATTTACAGTTGCCACTTTGAAATTTAAAATTTACCGTATGCAGCTACAAAAGCTTTCTTTTCTATTGTAAAAAATAGGACAGTAATCAAAGAAACACACTTACATTGATTGATATGTATGGAATCCAAGTCTAGTAACGCAACAGCTGACATGATGACTGGCTTTAGGTTCATATAAATTAAAGAAATTTTACTATACTGATTCTTATTCCATAGTCCAACTTGAAAGTACTCATTCTGAAAAATACTCCAAAAAAAGTAAATAACAGTATTTAATAATTCAAGAATCATGATATTTTAAAAATTGAACTGAAACGCTGATTGCAACATCTGGTTGTTGTGCAAAATGAGCTATGTTATTATGCATTGTTGTAGTAATCAAGTAGTAATTTGAAAACTAGTGAAACTACTAATATATGAAATGTGCTGCATTTTATCCTTTCATATTTTAGGTATATTATTCAAATATAGCCGGGTCAATTTAATTTTTATGTCATTTTTTCTAAAGCATAGCCAAATCGGCACTCCATTATGATGTTATTAATTTTTCAGATCTGAAGCAATGAGACATAACATCCAACTTTAAATTCAAATATTGGGTTTAGTCGTAAGAGAATGGAATTACACTCCTTTATAATAGTAATCCATTGCCTTAAATGTTAAGTTAGATCAAATACTACCACCTATCTTTTTATCATTTAGTTCCTTCTTATAGACTAAGGACAACCAATGAATCAAATGATCGTATTCGTATGCGTACATTGTTTTTTGTTCATAAGATACTTTTTTGCTGCATTCTTCAATATTTCTACTGATCTGGTATATCCTATCATTTATAGGAACTTGAGACAGGTAAGCCAATGAGTTTCGAAGAAAGTTTCGTGGCTTGGCATACTAAAAAAGAGAAAGCGGAGGAAAAAGGGAATGCAATGCGTGCTTTGGCATCAACCTGCGAATTCATTGACAACAAATCGCGGAAAGTCTATGTGAGCTATTCTAAATTTATTAACCTTGTTATGTTCTTTTTATGTTGGAATCTGAACAACTTAAATTATTCCTCTTTGGACATAGCATGATAATACAACACATATATGCTCAACCTGGCAGTACAAAGTATTGGCTTCATGGTTTACCAAGACATTATATATTATAGCATGTATGACGATAGTATAATTCATACATTGTGTTGTTCAACCTGAGACATTATTTCCAATTAAACGATATATTTTTTCTTCTTCTTTAGCTAACAGAATACACATTCTACATGTTATATTGACGTCTTCAGATAACATGCAACGTATGGCAGTTGCTTTAAGTCCATGACTTCCTTAAAAACAATTGAAAAAAAGTATTTAAAATATAAAACCTGACCATTTCAGACACCATCTAAAGCAAACAACATCCGAGTCATAAAGTTTGGATGCCATGCATATCATAAAAAGTTTTCCCAGGAAAATTGGTCACATAAAATTAATCGCAGCCCATAGCTTTAGTTTCAAAATTCTCACACTACCTTCTATATTTCATGATATTTGGAAATATTTAGATAAATTCCATATGCTATTTATGTAAATTGTCTTCAGCATTAGGTAATGATAATGGTAATGGCGGTATATCTATATTATTTTCAAAAGTTAAGTCAGTGATATTCCCTCCATAATCATTGATCTTTTTAGACACTATCTTAGTTACTAAATTTGGTATAGAAGTTATTAAAGCCCAAGCTTGCATGATGAAGATTATGATATCTTTTTCAAATGTATCTATAACTTTTTATTTATTTAATCTATTATATAACTTATCTTTCTGTAAACTATAATGCTTATATTATTATTATTTTTTGGCAAGGCACCTCAAAATATTAGCTGCCTCATAATGCTTATATTATTAAACATGAATAACGTTAGATTCTAAGTTATCAGATACATGATGTGCTTAATATTTTCATACTAAATAAATAAATGAGTCTAAATACATATACTTTAAACCTGGTCATTAATAAATGGATTTTATGTGTCAGTTTTACGAACACCTTTGCAAATATAAACTAGTCACAAAAACATAAGGTTCTGATTAACTATAGGTTCATGTGTTACACCATATAGCTCAAACCATTAAATAAAAAGAAACAATGACCACAAATTAATTGCCATATTTGTCAAAAATTCTGAAATAGAAATTATCATGGCTTGACGATGACTGATAAGCATTCAACTTTTGAAAATATATAGATCTATAAAAGAACAAAATTATACTATTTGGGAGTAAACAACCCAACAATATTTTTTCTTTATAAAACTTTTCTTCCCTGTACTAAAATAGTACAAGTCTATAGTCTTTTAAGGTTGAAAATGAGATGCCCTTTGTGGTTTTATGCCCTGTGCTTGAACCCTCCTGGCACCGAGCCAAAACCGGGTCTGCAAGTAAGAATAAAGGCATGATTTGGGTTTGATTTGAGTTTCTAGTCTGTCTTTCAGCTAATAGATTACATCTTTAAACCTGAATTGTTAACTTTCGTTGCTCACGTATTGTTCCGAGCATATGTATTTCCCTCTTGGCACTGAGCCAAAACCGGGTCTGCAAGTAAGAATAAAGGCATGATTTGGGTTTGATTTGAGTTCCTAGTCTGTCTTTCAGCTAATAGATTACATTCTTAAACCTGAATTGTTAACTTCCGTTGCTCACGTATTGTTCCGAGCATGTGTATTTCAGAATATGGAGGGGAATTTATAACCTCTCTTATTTTACACTCATCAGTTTTGTTTTCCACTCAATTTAATTCATCTCGTTATGGATCTATATCTAAATTTACTACATAGATGTTTCTATCCAATAAGTCTATATTATGTGACACTTTAACATTATCAGGAGACCTACATCAAGAAAAAAAGCTAAACTAAATGAAGATGAAAACGTATGGAATCCGCAACTTTGGATTGAGGCATCCGGGGGTCTTGCAAGAGGAAGAGTTTATGGAGCACCTTATGTTGATGCAAGTGTTGTATTACATAAAGGTTCTCAATCCAGCTTGGCAGCAGATTGTGCAAATCAAGAACATTCTACTATGTCCACCGACATGTTGCTAACACCAGAGATCAAATCATTAATAGAAAGGGAAGTAGAGTTGAAAGTAAGTACCCTGCTTGGTTCATTTAATCCGACTAGTCTCCGAAGTACAAACCAACAACCTTGGACATTCGCTCAACCACCTGGTCAAGTACCACAACCCGCGCGTCAGTTTTTTGCACAAGCACCAACTCAAATCCCACCACCGCCTATTCAGCCATTCCCACTACCACAAACTCATCCATTGCCACAACCACCAAGTCAAGTGTTTCAACCTCCTGCACAACCATTCCTACAACCTTCAAGTATTCTCTCGCAGCCACCAAACCAAGCCTCGTAATCATATGGTCAGCCATTTCTACAATTTCCTCATCATATGTCACAGCCATCCAGTCAGTATTCTCAGCTAGTTTATTAACTAGCACAACCATCAATTCCTTATCAACAACCACTTGAACAATATCAATCGATGCACTCACCTCTTCAGTCTACTGAAAACATGTCGGAACAAGTTGGATCTTTCATGCAACTATTGAGACCAATAGCTCAAGATCAACCCGTTCATAGTCAACATGGAAATAACCAAGCATCGGAATCTAATGGAAACATTCGATCTCAAGATGAAGATGGTGCATCAATTGCTTGTTAGCTTCTAAATGTATCAGGCATGCTATTTTAGAAAACTTGTCTTTTCTTTTAAACTTCAACTTTAGGATTTCTTTTTTTCATGACAACTGGGCACTATTGCTGCACCTTGCTTTTGCTTTTGCTTTGTACCTTGCTTTGCTACAGTAATTTGCTTTGTTGCAACATAGATTGTTTAAGTTTCATATATATGTGTGTGCCTTGCATTTGCTGTTGATCCTTGCTACAATACATAATGTTGATTTCCTTATGCAACGTGTATGTTGCCTTTATTGTTGTACCAGCTTTTGCTGCAATATGGCATATGTTTGTCTCGGCTGATATTGTTGTATATATTTTGTTTGACAGCTTAGACCGTCTATGCTTTATTGATTTGATATGTGAAACTGAAATAAGATTCATGTTTTGGATTGTTTATACTAACTGATTTGAAACCTTGCCGGTGGTTTCTATAGGCATACTTGAGACCATGAAATTGTCTCTAGCTAGTTGTTAATGTAGACACTCATTTGAGACCACCAGTGAGGTTACTAATATTTTAGTGATGGATTTTTGTGGTTCCTATTTATTTAGACATTTGTTTTTTAAAGACGCTACTTATTTGTCTTAAGTGAGTTACAAATGTATATTAAAGACAAAATAATGTGTTTAGGAACAAAATGCAGGAGTCTTTAATAACTCTTTTTTTGTAGTGTTCAGGCCCTTTATGAATGATGAAAATAATTTCACGAAAACTTGTCTCATGATGTGGAAGGGTTAATAAGCTTGTGTCAAGCTTCTCATTTTTGTTTCAAAGGAGAAAGTATACTTGATGCAGCAAAATCATTTTCAGCAACGCATTTGGAAAGGTTTACCAAATCCAAATTCGCAGAAGAAATTGCGTATGCGATGGACATTCCATCGCATTGTAGACCGAAAAGGCTAGAAGCACGAAAATATATTGATATTTATGACAAGGAAGCAACAAGAACCCAATTTTACTAAAGTTTGCTGAGCTCGATTTCAACATGTTACAAAGCATACATCAGCAGGAACTGACCAAGATCACAATGTAAGTTAATTAATTACCTTATGAATCCTTGTTGCATGCTGGATAATGTTTATTGAAAATCTTACAGCAAAATTTCCAGTTGAAAATGGCTACTAACTCACAGGAATATGTTTTTCTTTCCTTGCTGTAAATTATAGGCAAACGAAATCTTAAAACGAGTTTCACAAAAAGGAGATGGAGGGAGGTTGGGGGGGAGGGTTTTCCTACACATGTATGTACGTAGAGAAAGGGAGAGAGAAATGAGATATATGCATGACCTATCATTATGCTTATGACTAGGGGTGTTATGGTTACGGCAACCGTCAATTTTACCTTCAACCGTAACTGCAACTGTTGTTGACGGTTGACATATTTTATAATCGTTACCATAACCGTCTAACGGTTACCGCAACCATTACCGTAAATTTACATTGTTATCTATAAATAATTCAAGTTTTGACTTTAATTTTAAGAATTAGTTTATTTATCTATGAAACAAACGTCCATATGCATGTTGTCTATAAATAAAGACGCAAATAATTTATATATATGTTATTTCTCTAGCTTAAGTTATTGAAAAACATATATTTTTAATGATATGTAGCTGATACCATATGGTATACTCAATGCAGCGGGCAGATTTGAACAAAGCATTCTTATTGGAAGCGGTTTGGCAAAATGGTGGAAGTACACCAACGGTTATAGAGTTTATAAACAATGGTTGGGTATCAACATCAGGTCCTCTGATTTTAACAAGTGTTATTTCTTTTGCCACAAATGCCTACAAAGGAAGTGTTAGATCATTTAGAAAGTAGTCCAAAGATCATTCGTCTGGCATCAACAATTTTCAGGCTCTGCAATGATTTGGCAACCTCAACAGTAAGAAACTAATTATCTTCCTACTAAAATAAACAAATGCATCTCAAACAATTGTCAAAACATAAAATTTAAAAAGACAGAACAAGAGAGAGGTGATGCACCAACAGTAATACAATGCCACATGAAAGATACAGGCGTTTCTAAAGCCAAGGCTCGTGAACATATATCAAGTATTACATCAGAATCATGGAAAGATCTAAACAAAGAATACATGTTATGTTCTTCATTTCCACGACCATTTGTGGAAGCATGTGTAAATTTTGCAAGAACGACAATATGTCTATATCAACATAGAGATGGTTATAGCATTCCATCATTTGAGACCAAGGATTACATTCAATCCCTACTTATAAAGCCTGTTGATTTCATATGAAAGAAATTTGCATATCCAAATACCAAGTATGATATCTAATTGGCTGCAATCGGTTTCGTCCTTTTTAGCTGGATATGAATGTAGATATGATATTTAAAACATAAAAGGGCCTACGTCAAACCCACGGAATTAGATTTTCTTGATTTGTAATATAATGAAAGTAAGTGTGAATTGACGAGAATTTTATTGCTGAAATGTAAAACTGAGTTACATTATTACATATACTTAGAGGGGGTCTATGTGACTCTCTCTCTCTCTATATATATATGTATATTGTGTGTGTCTATGTATATACATACATACATACATACATATACATACATACATACATACATATACATACATATACATACATACATATATATATATATATATATATATATATATATATGGAAAGTCTATTTGAACACGAAAAATAGACATAAACTGAGGGATACAAAATCTCCAACATCAGATTAATCATGATTTCCACCTCTCACATAAAGACAAAATAATTCAACGTCTCGAATTTTGTATTTTCTATTTTGTATTTAGTTTTTTGTCTAAATAGATGTCCCTATATATACAGTGTTTGTATGAACATTTATAGTCACATTCGGCAAGAAGATAGACTTGGTCAATATTACAGTTGTACATTGTGAAATTGCATTTCTGTTGTTGACTAATTTATATAAATTATCGTATTCCAGCTGATCTCTCATTCAAAACGAAGATAGATGCAGTCTATATTACAGTTGTACATCGTGAAATTGCATTTCTGCACTTAACTATTTTAAAATTATCTTTTCCCAGCTGATCTCTCATTCTATATTTCTCTCTCAAAATTAACTAGGATTATCTGCCCTAATATCTAAATCAAAGTCGACCGCCGTCTTTTCTTTGTGATACTCTTCATAAGTCAAATCTGTAAAATTACATTTCCCCTTGATATCTAATTTCACTCATGTTGTTTTCAACTTCATCGATTAACATAAGGTTACAATGACCTTTTAGACTAGGGGAGATCTGTTGGAATATTGGGTGGGTGTCTTCTCGCTAGCTCAATTCGAGAGTGATGATTTCTGATTTGGAAGCCTGTGAGCTTGAAGGGAATCATTTTCCATGTTGTTTCCTTGATTTGCAGATGAATCTTTCTCTATCATGTCAATGAGGCTCTTGGCCTTCATATCCTCCCAGATTCACATAAGTGGATATTTGTTTCAAGGACACATTTTAAAATAAAATTAGATCTAAAGACAAGCTACTTTCGTAATGTAAATCAAGGACAACTTTCATGGTTTAATTGAAAAATGTCCAAATATTTTAAACTAAGGACACACATTACATTTCACAAATAATAAAACTAATACAAAAACCCTTTTCTGTGATTATAAGATTAAAAACTAATAAAAATTAATTATGAAATGTTTTTAGTATCATAAATATAGGAGAAAATGAGTATAAAAAAATGCAGGACGGAAAGCTATATGCATATAGCTTCGTTATTTACGATATAGCTTTTTTCTAGTGCAAATGAGATTAGCTTTAAAATGACTTAATTTTGTATTTGAGTGATACAATATAAAGCTATATTTTTAAGTAATAAAGCTATATTCACTTAGCTTTCCGAGCTGAATATTTATATATATTTATAATAACATCAATAAACTAAAATAATTTTGAAATCACTTTTTTTTTTCTTTCAATTTTAAGGTAAATCATTTATTTTTTTAATTAATTTAGTAATAATGATAAAATTAAAGTGAACTTCATGTTGATATAATACAACTTGGTCTTTGTCCTTCATTTAATTATCAAACTTAGTTGTCCTTTGATCTAATTTTTTTGAGGAGTGTGTCCTTAAAACCAAATACCCCTTCACATAAATTCCTAGGCGATAATGCCAAGTGGCAGGCACGTAGTTTATCTCGATTTGGTTGTTGTTGACTTGATCTTTGATAAAATATAAGTCAAGTTGCATGTGATTTGTTCTTATATGAAGTTGTAGGTTACCGATGTTGATAAGACACTTAAATTGTCATAACAAATAACTGCCCTTTTGTTTGTATGAATTTGTTGTTCACTAAGTAATGATTTTACCCGCTTTACTTAAACTGTTATTCTTTCTAAACTTCAATATTCAGATTATGTGCTCGATCTACACATTGTGGGTTCTTTGAACGACATGAAATGGGGCTGTCACCCAGAGAGATGTAATATACTGTAATTGACCTACGATCATCAGGATCTGATGCCCGACCTGCATCACTAAAACTAGTAATATTTAATTGATTGTTTAGTTTTAGTACTAGTCCATGGTTCAATGTTCTATTTAGGTATTATATATTCTTTTTTACTTCCGTATAGTGTTCGTCTAATGGCTGACGCATAAATTGGCATAATTTTTTTATGGTAATGATAAAAATTGTCAATACCGCAAATTTTGGAGCCCACAGCAGAACTCATAATAGATTTTGTATTAATGTGTGGGTAAGACCTTTAGAACCAATCGATAGACTTTGTACGCTTCATAAGAGTTGGGAAAGAAGCACTTGGTTAGATTGATGTTAATAAGTGAATACTTGTTAACGAATTGACACCTTCGATGAAGTTGAAAGGAAGTAGGGTACACAAAGCCTTGCTAACAGTAGTATCTTTATAGATTATCAATTTTTTCTTCTCTAGTAATAATTTTTGAGGAGTAAAAATACTTCAGACATATAGTGTGGCGAAATCCCCAATTTGATTTAGAAATTATGGTTTACCTGACAAATAGAATGCATTAATATCTCTTATCTCCGTCCACACCCTATTCTTGATCTGTATGGTCGTATTTATATATGCGGGTTAACTCCCTTCCTCCACGATGCCTTCATTTTCGAAGGATTGAAAGCAACGACGTTCAATTCTTGGTCATGAATCTTCGACATAGTCGAAAGAGGTAATGTGGCAGCAGGTCTGAATGATGGCTTCGGAGTTGAATGCTTGTAGTAAGCGAACGTCAACAAAAGCCTTTACTCTGATGATCTCAATGGTGTTGGTCCAATAAATGTTCATGCTAAATGATTAAATACTTTCAAAGAGATTGATTGTTGTAGAGTCGACCACTTCGAAGTGGTGATCTATCATCAGATGGATCCCTTCTAGTATGGAAGTAATTTACTTTAAGTAGTCATGTTAATTGTAACGATCCAACATTTTTAACTAATTTAAAACAGGAACTTCAAATGTAGAAACTAGAAATTTTGAATATAAATTGAATTTAATTTGGCTTAAATATGAATTTGGGGTTAATTATAAAATAAAATTTTAATTTAGTTTTAATATAAATATGTTTAAATAATAAAACTATTTTAAACACAATCTTTTCTAGTTAAATGAATATATTTAAAAATATATAGTTAAATTAAATAATTATTTTGAAATGTAAATAAGTTATTAACATTATTCGGTTTTGATAACGTAAATCGTTGGACATTAAAATGGTAAATGATAGCCTAAAATTGAATAATTTGTAACATATAGGTGTAGCTAAATTTGAAACATCCTTTAAGTGTTACTATAGTGTTACGACATGAAACCATGTTCAAGTAGATGGTTTTGGAAGAGTTGTTTATGATGTGCATGTATGCATGTAGCCTTAGGCTTAGTGAAGGACAAGTGTCCATGTTGTAAAGGACTAAAAGTACCCTTAAGAGCACCTATAAAAGGTGGCCTAACTCACCATTTTCGTACTATCTCATTTCCACTTCTCTTCTCTTTTCTTAAGCTCCACAGCCACGAATTCTCCTTCTTCTTTCTTCCCCTCCTTCTTCCTCTCTTATTCGGCCTAAGATCCACTACCCTTGGCCTCCTCACCTCAGTTCAAGCTCCAACCTACCCACCACCTTCACCACCGAGTTCCTCCACTTCCCTTTTTTCTAGCCAAAAACCCCCATTCCTCTTCGTTTTGGCTCGGCCAAGCTCCACCCACACTCAGCCCTCCCTCCTTTCGGCCATGCTACCACCGAACGTTGTCTTCCCATCACCACCGTACGCCTTCACCCACGCCACCACCCAAAGTCATCTTCCCACCACCACCACCGTATGTCGTCACAACGCCACCACCCAACCACCCAACGTCCGCCCTAAACTCTCCCCTAGAACGACCGCGGACCCACCCCATCTCCACCAAGCTCGGCCCCTCCTCTTATAAAATAAAAATAATATAATAATATTTGTTGAAGAAGATGGTGCGAAGCGAAAGTCGGTTCAGGACGATGGTTGTTAACTAGGCTCACCTATAGTGAAGATTTATGGAGCAACTATGCCAATGAGAACTTCTTTGATTTAATTTGGAATATTTATTTTATATATGATTAATTATGGATGATAATTAGGTATGTAATGTTGGATGAGCGGTTGTGTTGAACACTGGTAAGCGTTAATACCGCAACACATGCACGTAGTTTATAACATTAATTGATGATATTGTTATTGGTTGTTATGAATATTCGTATGTGGTTAGCTATTATTTGAATGTAATCACACACTTATGACACTGATATTATGACATTATAAAAGTGATTAGTTAAGTCTTCGTTCCATATAAATATGATTTATATTATTTTAATACAGAAATAATGACCAAAAATGGAATTTGACATTTAGTATTCGAAACACTTTAGAAATGAAATTAAAGTATATACGAACAACTTTTGTAAAAGGAGGCAATGTATTTGAAATCAATTTTTTACTATTTATGGCATGTACAAGTTTGAAATTAATTTTGAATAACAAACTTCAAAATTGAAGTTGAGTTAGGTATGTAAATAACGGTATAAATTCAAACCGATTATTCTGATAGTCGTATATAATATTTAATTTGATTTCTACATAGTTTGTGGTTCATCGGACTAATTTTTTGAAAACCAGTATTATTTTATTAGTATAATAATATTATAACAAATGAATTAACAAGATCCATAAATAAACAAAAAGCTTTTAATTTTTTGTTGGTACTTGTTAATGGTGACAGGAATCACACCCATTTCTCTTCCCATCTTTATCTTCGCTATCTTCCTACCATTTCTAATTCTCTGCCATTAACACGATCTTTCATCGCTTCCATCTATTCCTTCTTTCACTTGCGTCAATACCAGCGAAACATATTTTTCACCTTCCTATTTAAAACTTAATCCCTATATGTCCCCAATTTCCGATCGATTTTCGTTCCTCCTACATGTCCGCTTCTGTGAATTGACCCTAATTTGATGCAGCGACCTTTCTTTCCTTCTTGTCCTTAACAATTACCTTCACAATGGTCTTCGTCTCTAGCAAGATATACGATTACCATAATGCACAACGTCAGGTTACCTAGCGAGTCAGTGTCGTTCATTGCTGGGTGATTTTATTGTCCGACCTTTGTCTGGCCAAGCCAATAGGTATGTGGATGGTTTGCAAAAGATGGTATCACTATTCTAGTTTTTTGTTGATGCTGGACTGTGAGGATGTGGTTTCATCTTGTGATTTTTGGGTTTGTTTGGCTACGACGGAGGACTGGAATAGCAGTAACTACTGAGGCCTTTTGATGAACACACGACTCACCTTTCGCTGCACTGATGTATAATCTTACCATTCTAACATATGTTCCTAGGGGAGTGTAACACCCCGTAATTTTATAACATTAAAATTCACAAATTAAAGTATACTTAATTTTTAGAAAAAAATTAAGTGAAATGGGTTGCGCAGAGAAATATATATATATTGATATATATATATATATAAATTAAAAATTAAATAAATAAATATGCGAAAAAGTTCAAAACAGCGAATTGGAAGGGGTAATAACCGAACCGGGCCATTTTTGAGGTCGACCCAAGCCCCGCTGGGTCGACTAGGGGTTAATCCAGGGTGTTTGGCTGTCAACCCGTGGGCCGATTCGCTCAAATGCAGATTTTGCATTTGATTGGTTCTCATGGTTCAGGGTTATTCTAATGGTCCTAAATAACTTCCTACACCTATAAATACATCCTAATGCTAACCCTAAACCTAATTAAAATAGAATAGTTACCGTCGCTATGGAAATCAATGGAGCCGCCGCCAACTAAGAAAGAAGAAAAGCAAATTCAATTCTAATTCTCCCAACCCTAAAGCAAAGCAAAACTCTCTCTTTTCTTCTCTAAATTGTGAGTATGATGATCTTAACAAGATTATTATCATTTTAATTAGGTTGATTTATGAATGGATTATGAGTAGATGATGTGAATTATCATATATGTTGTTGTAAACCCCTTTTGCTATCATGTATATTGTAAATCCAATGTTATGTGATGATGATATCTTATATGTTGTAAATCATGCTATGATGATGTTATGCATGTTGAAAGTTTCTATTCTAAGTTGTGATGAATCATACATGTTAAAAAGGCCATGATGTTACCATCTATGCTAGTTAGTTCATACTAATTAAATCATCATGTTTGGGTTATGTTGATCTATATGACAAGTCACATATGCAAGTTAGATTGATTAGAAAAGTTATGAACATATACCAAAACATCTATTATGACATCTAGAATTATGCTATGACATATGTGATATCCTATGCTAGTTCACACCATCATTATGTTGCCTAAAAACCCCATATGCAAGTTTATGTATAGATTTGGGCTATGATCATATCATGTAAATTGAGACATTTAACAAGTTGACACCTTTTGATCCTTAACATGTGTAGTTTATGCAAGTTTCACCCCTATTATGATTAGATTTATTTTAATTGTCTATATGTTGTGATAATTTATCTTTGTGCTAGGTGTTAGACTATACAAATATAGCCTATATTATGCGTTGAATAAGCGAACGTATAAACGTGGGGTAGGGGTAATATTAAGGATTTAATATTAAAAAGTTGGGGTGCAATTGATATGATTTTGCATGCCATAAGTGGATGGCCATAATTGAGTCAATTATGGACATCATTAAAAGTTGACTTAATTAATAATTTGAATAGGGAATTATTAAAACTGGGGTAAAAGATTTTAAGTGTTAATCAATGCTTAGGACACGAGGTTGGACTCGTTTGTGACGTAAACCTGCCCGGACCCGCTCGGCAAATCCAGTGGTCACAAATGTCAGCCTAATGTGAGAGGTCCTAGGCCTAAACTAAAGCATAACGGTTGTAAAGACACGAGGTTAGACTCTTTTATGGTGTAAGACTGCCCGGACCCGCCCTGCAAATCCAGCTGCCATAAATGCCAGTCTAATGTGAGAGGTCTTTATGAGGTTATGGCCTGAATGAATTAAGAAATACTTAACTAGATAAACATGTAAGGTGGGACATGGGGGTTAAGTAGGTGCCTTGGGTGGCATGAGGAATCTAGGGGATGCCCTTAGTGGCATGTGAAATACGATTAGTAAGACTTAACCAAACACACATGTAAATGAACATGACTAAGAGGGTTAAGTGGGATATACTAGTGACAAGCTTAGGTGGGTAGCTTGTGGGAGCCCATTTCGACCAGTATCCCAAACGTATCTTTGTGGGCTCGACCCAAGTCGAGGATGGGACACGCATGCTGGGTTTGACTATAAGAGGCCAAAACGGGGAGCGGTGGCAACGCAAGTCCAACGGGTTTCATATGCGTGTGTGGACCCGGGCTGGTAGATAAGACGTTGTTGCATCGTGTAGGTATAAGCCGTGCATTCTCAAGTTGTATCGGGTTGCCACTTTAGGGGAGTGATACACCCCACTGTGGGACCAGCACGGGTATCTACGAGTAGGGAGCCGATCGAAAGTGGGTAGTGGGGTACACCTAGTGGAGATAGGGGCAGACGGCACCTATGTAGTCAGCTAGGGGTATGTAAGGCTATTTATAAAGTTTCTGTGTGAAGCAAGTGGGATCAAACAATAGGGTGACTGGTGTGGTGCAGTGTAGTAATGTGCGGTGCAGTGTAGTAATCATTCGTTAGTAATTTGGTGTGCCTTTACCGTTATCTTTAACGTTATCTTAAACGCTATCTTTATCTTCCTAAGAGTTCATAGACATTTACTTGTCTTCCAGCTTATGCCTTAGTCTAGTTATTTTGATAATAGTATTGTTAGAATTATCATACTCGCCAGACTTTATGTCTGACCCCCTCTATTTCTATCCTTTTTCCCCCTCCAGGTCCTCAGGTTGGGCCCAACTCTAGTGGAGTTTGATTGAATTGCTTCATCTCTCTTTGGAAAGCTTGGACCGTTGAAGTAAAGTCCAGCTTGTTATCTTTTTAATGGCTATTTATGTAATGGGATTATGTATTTTGTTTTTATGAAGATGGATATTGTACTTGGTTATGATCTATGATTTTATGATGTAACAAACATGTTTAATTTCCGCTGCAATAAAATGAAGTTTTAGATTTCCAAGTACTATTTACTATCTGTCTTGTTGTAATTTTTCTGTTCTATATTCACTTATAACCTCCATGGAAGTTAATGCATTCCCTTTGTGAGTGACATTAATGGACATGGGGTGTTACACGTGGTACCAGAGCTTAAGGTTACAGAACAGATAAAAATACTTTAGAAAAAATAGTTATTTTTGGAAGAAGTGCTTTCAAAAACATGTTTTAATGAGAAATTTAAAGAGAAAAGTTAAAAAAAAAACATAATCCCCAATAGCCCATATCTTTATCTTTCGAATTCTCCATTCTGAATCTTTCCTTTTTCGTTTTAGCATGGCTGAAGATCTTAATCTACCCGACGGTGTAACGATACCAGGATGGTATAGGAGGTTATTAGAGTCTAGGGCCGCTGCAGGTCCAGCCAATGTTCCTCCACCACCAGTTGCACCTGTTCCTCCTCCTCCTCCTCCTCGCGTAGATACTTTTGCAAAGACGTGCAAGGAATTCAAGGCTATGGGTGGAAAACCATTTCGAGGGTCAGAAACATTTGTGGAAGCTAGAGATTGGCTTAAGGAGGTGGAAGAATTTCTAGAAATCTTTGAAGTAGAAGAAGGGAAGAGAGTTCGTTTAGCAGCTTGGTTGATGAAGGGAGAGGCCTCGTTTTAGTGGGAGGTCACTAATGGGGAGCGTCCTGTTGACTCTTGGGCGGATTTCAAACATAGGTTCGAGGCAAAGTTTCTCTCAAGGGAGGAAGAAAATCTATATATGGAAAGGTTCTTGACATTGAAGCAAGGAAGCTCATCAGTGAAAGAATATGTCAATAAATTTAATCAGTTAGCAAGGTTTGGCCTGGACTTAGTGAACACGCCGGAGAAGAAGGCGCTGAGGTTCGTGAATGGCTTGAATGAACCATTGCAAGGGTTGGCTATGACCCACATCCCTATGGGGGGCACCTTTGAGAAGTTAGTAGAAATGGAGCTTATGCATGAGGAGAAAAGCGCTAAAGATGATAAGGCACCCGAGAAGAAGGGGGACCAGAAGAAACCACAACAGCAAAACAAGAAGGGTGGTAAAGACAATAACGGCAAAGGAAAGAAGAAGTGCTTTAACTGTGGAACCCCAGGCCATCTCAACAAGGATTGTCGAAAGAAAAAGAAGACAGACTGTTTTCATTGTGGCGATGAGGGACATTTAGTGAAGGACTGCCCAAAGAAGGGGAAGAGAGCAGGAGCTACCTCGGGAGGACAGGTGCAGGCTCTTATGGCACCAGGGCAGGCAAGGGGACAAGTTCAGGCTCTCGTGGTCCCACCGCTGCAGGAACGAGGTAGAAACATTTCTGTTGAAAGCTTAGTTTTTTTGTTTGATCATCCTGTCCGTACCTTATTCGATTCGGGCGCATCACATTCGTTTATCTCTACATCATTAGTTGAATCACTGCACTTAAACACCAGTTTAGTAGAGGATCCCTTAGTTGTTTCGAATCCAATAGGGGGCTCAGCTTATTTGTCCATGATGTGTTTGGATTTGAAAATTTCCATACTTAGCGTTGAATTTAGATGTGATGCTTATGTGTTGGGCTTCACGGGAAATGGGCTAATTTTAGGAATGGATTGGTTATCCAAAAATGGGGTCGTTCTTGATTGTGAAAGGAGAGTAGTTAGGCTCGTGACTCGCCTTGGCAACACTCTCGAAATCTTTTGTAATCCCATAAATTCGGTTATGCTAAGTTTTCTAGAATCTCTTGACGCGTCTGAGGAAAATCTACGATCTGTTAGAGTGGTCCGAGAATATTCGGATGTGTTTGAGGAGGTGAAGGGCTTGCCTCCGAAGCAGGAGATAGATTTTCGAATATATCTTGTGGATAATGCGAAACCAGTATCTTTGCCAGTACACCACATGGCTCCACGTGAAAGGAGGGAACTCGGTAAGCAAGTGAAGGAGTTTCTTGAGAAGGGGTTCATAAGACGAAGTATATCAGAGTGGGGTGCTCCAGTAGTATTTGCCACGAAGGCGGATGGGTCCCTTAGACTGTGTGTGGACTATAGAGAACTTAATAAACTTACTAAGAAGAACAGACACCTACTGCCGAGGATTGACGATCTCTTCGATCAGTTAGTTGGCGCCTCAGTGTTTTCGTAGTTGGACTTAGCCACTGGGTTCCATCAGTTGAGAGTGGCTGAGGATAGCATAGACAAGACTGCCTTTAGGACTCCGGACGGTTTCTATGAATGGCTAGTTATGCCCTTCGGTTTGACAAACGCCCCAGCATATTTTGTTGATTTGATGAGTAGGGTGTTTAGGGAGTACCTTAACAAATTCGTGGTAGTCTTTGTAGATGACATCTTGATCTTTTCTAAGGATGAAGAAGAGCATGACCTACATCTTAGGGAAGTGTTGGAGACCCTACGAGCGCATAGCCTTAAGGCTAAATTTTCTAAGTGTCACTTCTGGAGGAAGGAAGTACGGTTCTTGGGGAACGTGGTTTCCAAAGAAGGGATAGCCGTGGATCCCGCGAATGTGGTGGCCATCCAAGATTGGAAGGTCCATAAAAATGATACCGAAGTGAGAAGTTTCTTGGGGTTGGCTGGCTACTATAGGAAGTTTATCAAAGACTTCGCAAAGATATCAGCTCCACTGACACGCTTGACACAGAAGAACCTAGTTTTCACATGGGACGTAGATTGTGATGATGCGCTCCAACGTTTGAAGAGAGCTTTGACTTCAGCCCCAGTCTTAGTATTTCCAGACGGGAGTAAGCCGTTTACCGTTTATACTGATGCTTGTGGGACAGGACTAGGCGCAGTCTTAATGCAAGAGGGCAGGGTAATAGCCTATGGTGGAAGGCAGTTGAGAGCGCATGAGAAGAATTACCCCACACATGACCTAGAGTTGGCCGCTATTGTTTTCGCGCTTAAGTCTTGGCGTCATTATCTTCTTGGCGAGAAATTCGAATTATTCACTGACCACAAGTCTTTAAAATACCTATTCTCTCAAAAGGACTTGAACTTAAGGCAGCAAAGGTGGATGGAGTTCTTGGCGTCCTACGACTTTGAGATAGCCTATACCCCTGCCAAGGGTAACGTGGTGGCAGACGCCTTAAGTAGAAAAAAATTATCCTTAAGTCCTTTGTTTGTTGAGCGGCAAAGTTTAGAATTCATTTCGATGTTTGACTTTAGGCCTTCCGTTGACTTCGTACCCGGTTTGCTAGCATCCTTGGAGGTCAGACCTACGCTTTTGGGACGGATTGGCGAGGCACAGCGAGACGACCCACAGTTAGTTGAGTTAGTAGAAAAGCTCAAAGGAGGGGAGTCATCAAGCTATCTCCGTAGGTATACCCTAGATGATAAGGGTTGGTTACGTAGGGAAGGTAGACTTTGTGTACCAAAAGACGATGACCTAAGGAAGACAATTCTTGACGAAGCACATCGTTCGAAGATGACCATTCATCCCGGTGGGGACAAGATGTACAAAGACATGAAGAGAGTTTACTTTTGGGCCGGCATGAAGAAAGATGTGGCCAAGTATGTCGCTAGCTGCTTGGTGTGCCAACAAGTAAAAGCGGAGCAAAAGAAACCCAGTGGGTTGCTTCACCCATTGGAGGTTCCACTATGGAAGTGGGAAAGTGTCTCGATGGATTTTGTGGATGGGTTACCGCGATCAAGGAAGGGTAATATGGGAATTTGGGTTATAGTGGATAGACTTACTAAAAGCGCCCATTTCATTCCCGTGAAGAGTAAGAGGACTGCTCCATGGTTAACTTCTGTATACGTTCGAGCAATAGTTCGTTTGCACGGTGTTCCTTCTAGCATAGTGAGCGACCGCGATCCTATTTTCACTAGCGAATTTTTTAGAAGCTTACAAGAGGCGGTAGGGACTCAGTTATGTTTGAGCACCGCATATCATCCTCAGACGGACGGCCAAACCGAGAGGGTGAATCGCATTCTAGAGGATCTTTTGAGGCTGTGTATCCTAGACTTTGGAGGTACATGGGAAGAGCATCTCCCATTGGTTGAGTTCGCATATAATAATAACTTTCAGTCCAGCATTGGTATGGCACCATTCGAAGCTCTATATGGACGACCTTGTCGTTCACCTACATGTTGGTGGGAATCTACGGATAAGATCTTACTTGGGCCGGATATGATTAGGGAGACTTCGGAGAAGATCGACTTGATTCGAAGGAGGATGAAAGCAGCGCAAGATAGGCAGAAATCTTATGCGGATAAGAGGAGGACAGATCTCGAGTTTGAAGTTGGGGACATGGTCTTTGTCAAAGTGTCTCCATTACGAAACGTTGTTCGCTTTGGGTCCATTGGGAAATTAGCACCAAGGTTTGTACGGCCGTTTCCTATTAAGTAGAGGATTGGACTAATGGCTTATAGAGGGGAGTTGCCCGAGAGACTAAGTGGTGTACATGACGTATTCCATATGTCACATTTGAGGAAGTGCTTGCACGAGACCGCGGAAGTGGTAGAGCCGAGCTTACTTAGAGAGGTGGAGATAGAGCGTGATGCGACAATTCGACGAGCTCCTACGCGCATTCTTGGGTCGGAGATCAAAAGGTTGAGGAATCGAGAGGTCAGACTAGTCAAAGTGCAATGGGGAGATGATGAGAGCAACGCTACTTGGGAGACAGAAGAGAAGATGCGTTCACGATACCCTTTTCTTTTTTAGGGCATGTCTTTTAATTTCTCCTTTATCGCTTAGCTTGTACTTATCTTATCTTTAGTATATCCTCTCGCTAGTATCTTTGACCTTTAGTTAAGATAATCCTATGGTTGAAACATGTGTTTGAGACATGTTATGTATGGTGGATGCAAAGTGGATGCAAGTGTTTGCTAGTGGTTACTCGTGGATGCATATACACACACTATTAGGCACCAGATCGGCTCAGTCACTTCATATTGCATATTGCATATATATGGATGTATTTAGTAAAATGGATGTATAATGGTTGTATTATCATATAGTTGCTGCATTCGGGTGGATGGTTGTGCACGCATATAGAATTAATATGTATCATTAGGAATCTTTTGCATACATATTGGACGCATGGCACTATCATGAATTGCACTAAGGAGGTCGACTGAATCAGTAGACCGCCTAATTTTGCATTAGATATGGACATATACACACACTATGCATATAAACATTAAAGCATTAGAAGTCTTTTAAGGACAATGGATGCTGGTGTTTGATGGTTGAGTAGATGGATGATTAGATGGTAGGATATACATTCTTCTTGACTTGGAGATTTCGGGGACGAAATCCTTTAAGGAGGGGAGGATGTAACACCCCGTAATTTTATAACATTAAAATTCACAAATTAAAGTATACTTAATTTTTAGAAAAGAATTAAGTGAAATGGGTTGCGTAGAGAAATATATATATATATATATAAATTGATATATATATATAAATTAAAAATTAAATAAATAAATATGCGAAAAAGTTCAAAACAGCGAATTGGGAGGGGAAATAACCGAACCAGGCCATTTTTGAGGTCGGCCCGGGCCCCGTTGGGTCGACTAGGGGTTAATCCAAGGTGTTTGGCAGTCAACCCGTGGGTCGACTCGCTCAAATGCAGATTTTGCATTTGATTGGTTCTCATGGTTCAGGGTTAACCTAGTGGTCCTAAATAACTTCCTACACCTATAAATACATCCTAATGCTAACCCTAAACCTAATTAAAATAGAATAGTTACCGTCGCCATGGAAATCAATGGAGCCGCCGCCAACTAAGAAAGAAGAAAAGCAAATTCAATTCTAATTCTCTCAACCCTAAAGCAAAGCAAAACTCTATCTTTTCTTCTCTAAATTGTGAGTATGATGATCTTAACAAGATTATTATCATTTTAATTAGGTTGAGTAATGAATGGATTATGAGTAGATGATGTAAATTATCATATATGTTGTTGTAAACCCCTTTTGCTATCATGTATATTGTAAATCAAATGTTATGTGATGATGATATCTTATATGTTGTAAATCATGCTATGATGATGTTATGTATGTTGAAAGTTTCTATGCTAAGTTGTGATGAATCATACATGTTAAAAAGGCCATGATGTTACCATCTATGCTAGTTAGTTCATATTAATTAAATCATCATGTTTGGGTTATGTTGATCTATATGACAAGTCACATATGCAAGTTAGATTGATTAGAAAAGTTATGAACATATACCAAGACATCTATTATGACATCTAGAATTATGCTATGACATATGTGATATCCTATGCTAGATCACACCATCATTATGTTGCCTAAAAACCCCATATGCAAGTTTATGTATAGATTTGGGCTATGATCATATCATGTAAATTGAGACATTTAACAAGTTAACACCTTTTGATCCTTAACATGTGTAGATTATGCAAGTTTCACCCCTATTATGATTAGATTTATTTTAATTGTTTATATGTTGTGATAATTTATCTTTGTGCTAGGTGTTAGACTATACAAGTCTAGCCTATATTATGCGTTGAATAAGCGAACGTATAAACGTGGGGTGGGGGTAATATTAAGGATTTAATATTAAAAAGTTGGGGTGCAATTGATATGATTTTGCATGCCATAAGTGGATGGCCATAATTGAGTCAATTATGGACATCATTAAAAGTTGACTTAATTAATAATTTGAATAGGGAATTATTAAAACTGGGGTAAAAGATTTGAAGTGTTAATCAATGCTTAAGACACGAGGTTGGACTCGTTTGTGACGTAAACCTGCCCGGACCCGCCCGACAAATCCAGTGGTCACAAATGTCAGCCCAATGTGAGAGGTCCTAGGCCTAAACTAAAGCATAACAGTTGTAAAGACATGAGGTTAGACTCTTTTATGGTGTAAGACTGCCCGGACCCGCCCGGCAAATCCAGCTGCCATAAATGCCAGTCTAATGTGAGACGTCTTTATGAGGTTATGGCCTGAATGAATTAAGAAATACTTAACTAGATAAACATGTAAGGTGGGACATGGGGGTTAACTAGGTGCCTTGGGTGGCATGAGGAATCTAGGGGGTGCCCTTAGTGGCATGTGAAATACGATTAGTAAGACTTAACCAAACACACATGTAAATGAACATGACTAAGAGGGTTAAGTGGGATATACTAGTGACAAGCTTAGGTGGGTAGCCTGTGGGGGCCCATTTCGACCAGTATCCCAAACGTATCTTTGTGGGCTCGACCCAAGTCGAGGACGGGACACGCATGCTGGGTTTGACTATAAGAGGCCAAAACGGGGAGCGGTGGCAACGCAAGTCCAACGGGTTTCATATGCGTGTGTGAACCCGGGCTGGTAGATAAGACGTTGTTACATCGTGTAGGTATAAGCCGTGCATTCTCAAGTTGTATCGGGTTGCCACTTTAGGGGAGTGATACACCCCACTATGGGGCCAGCACGGGTATCTACGAGTAGGGAGCCGATCAAAAGTGGGTAGTGGGGTACACCTAGTGGAGATAGGGGCAGACAGCACCTATGTAGTCAGCTAGGGGTACGTAAGGCTATTTATAAAGTTTATGTGTGAAGCAAGTGGGATCAAACAATAGGGTGACTGGTGTGGTGCAGTGTAGTAATGTGCGGTGCAGTGTAGTAATCATTCGTTAGTAATTAGGTGTGCCTTTACCGTTATCTTTAACGTTATCTTAAACGCTATCTTTATCTTCCTAAGAGTTCATAGACATTTACTTGTCTTCCAGCTTATGCCTTAGTCTAGTTATTTTGATAATAGTATTGTTAGAATTATCATACTCGCCGGACTTTATGTCTGACCCCCTCTATTTCAATCCTTTTTCCCCCTCCAGGTCCTCAGGTTGGGCCCAACTCTAGTGGAGTTTGATTGAATTGCTTCATCTCTCTTTGGAAAGCTTGGACCGTTGAAGTAAAGTCCAGCTTGTTATCTTTTTAATGGCTATTTATGTAATGGGATTATGTATTTTGTTTTTATGAAGATGGATATTGTACTTGGTTATGATCTATGATTTTATGATGTAACAAACATGTTTAATTTCCGCTGCAATAAAATGAAGTTTTAGATTTCCAAGTACTATTTACTATCTGTCTTGTTGTAATTTTTCTGTTCTATATTCACTTATAACCTCCATGGAAGTTAATGCATTCCCTTTGTGAGTGACATTAATGGACATGGGGTGTTACACGTGGTATCAGAGCTTAAGGTTACCAGAACAGATAAAAATACTTTAGAAAAATAGTTATTTTTTGAAGAAGTGCTTTAAAAAACATGTTTTAATGAGAAATTTAAAGAGAAAAGTTATTAAAAAAAACATAATCCCCAATAGCCCATATCTTTATCTTTCGAATTCTCCATTCTGAATCTTTCCTTTTTCGTTTTAGCATGGCTGAAGATCTTAATCTACCCGATGGTGTAACGATACCAGGATGGTATAGGAGGTTATTAGAGTCTAAGGCCGCTGCAGGTCCAGCCAATGTTCCTCCACCACCAGTTGCACCCGTTCCTCCTCCTCCTCCTCGCGTAGGTACTTTTGCAAAGACGTGCAAGGAATTCAAGGCTATGGGTGGAAAACCATTTCAAGGGTCAGAAACATTTGTGGAAGCTAGAGATTGGCTTAAGGAGGTGGAAGAATTTCTAGAAATCTTTGAAGCAGAAGAAGGGAAGAGAGTTCGTTTAGCAGCTTGGTTGATGAAGGGAGAGGCCTCGTTTTGGTGGGAGGTCACTAATGGGGAGCGTCCTGTTGACTCTTGGGCAGATTTCAAACGTAGGTTCGAGGCAAAGTTTCTCTCAAGGGCGGAAGAAAATCTATATGTGGAAAGGTTCTTGTCATTGAAGCAAGGAAGCTCATCAGTGAAAGAATATGTCAATAAATTTAATCAGTTAGCAAGGTTTGGCTTGGACTTAGTGAACACGCCGGAGAAGAAGGCGCAGAGTTTCGTGAATTGCTTGAATGAACCATTGCAAGGGTTAGCTATGACCCACATCCCTATGGGGGCCACCTTTGAGAAGTTAGTAGAAATGGAGCTTATGCATGAGGAGAAAAGCGCTAAAGCTGATAAGGCACCCGAGAAGAAGGGGGATCAGAAGAAACCACAACAGCAAAACAAGAAGGGTGGTAAAGACAATAACGGCAAGGGAAAGAAGAAGTGCTTTAACTGTGGAACCCCAGGCCATCTCAGCAAGGATTGCCGAAAGAAAAAGAAGACAGGCTGTTTTCATTGTGGCGATGCGGGACATTTAGTGAAGGACTGCCCAAAGAAGGGGCAGAGGGCAGGAGCTACCTCGGGAGGACAGGTGCAGGCTCTTATGGCACCAGGGCAAGCAAGGGGACAAGTTCAGGCTCTCGTGGTCCCACCACTGCAGGAACGAGGTAGAAACATTTCTGTTGAAAGCTTAGTTTTTCTGTTTGATCATCCTGTCCGTACCTTATTCGATTCGGGCGCATCACATTCGTTTATCTCTACATCATTAGTTGAATCACTGCACTTAAACACCAGTTTAGTAGAGGATCCCTTAGTTGTTTCGAATCCAATAGGGGGCTCAGCTTATTTGTCCATGATGTGTTTGGATTTGAAAATTTCCATACTTAGCGTTGAATTTAGATGTGATGCTTATGTGTTGGGCTTCACGGGCAATGGGCTAATTTTAGGAATGGATTGGTTATCCAGAAATGGAGTCGTTCTTGATTGTGAAAGGAGAGTAGTTAGGCTCGTGACTCGCCTTGGCAACACTCTCGAAATCTTTTGTAATCGCATGAATTCGGTTATGCTAAGTTTTCTAGAATCTCTTGACGCGTCTGAGGAAAATCTACGATCTGTTAGAGTGGTTCGAGAATATTCGGATGTGTTTGAGGAGGTGAAGGGCTTGCCTCCGAAGCGGGAGATAGATTTTCGAATATATCTTGTGGATAATGCGAAACCAGTATCTTTGCCAGTACACCACATGGCTCCACGTGAAAGGAGGGAACTCGGTAAGCAAGTGAAGGAGTTTCTTGAGAAGGGGTTCATAAGACGAAGTATATCAGAGTGGGGTGCTCCAGTAGTATTTGCCACGAAGGCGGATGGGTCCTTTAGACTCTGTGTGGACTATAGAGAACTTAATAAACTTACTAAGAAGAACAGACACCTACTGCCGAGGATTGACGATCTCTTCGATCAGTTAGTTGGCGCCTCAGTGTTTTCGTAGTTGGACTTAGCCACTGGGTTCCATCAGTTGAGAGTGGCTGAGGATAGCATAGACAAGACTGCCTTTAGGACTCCGGACGGTTTCTATGAATGGCTAGTTATGCCCTTCGGTTTGACAAATGCCCCAGCATATTTTGTTGATTTGACGAGTAGGGTGTTTAGGGAGTACCTTAACAAATTCGTGGTAGTCTTTGTAGATGACATCTTGATCTTTTCTAAGGATGAAGAAGAGCATGACCTACATCTTAGGGAAGTGTTGGAGACCCTACGAGCGCATAGCCTTAAGGCTAAATTTTCTAAGTGTCACTTCTGGAGGAAGGAAGTACGGTTCTTGGGGAACGTGGTTTCCAAAGAAGGGATAGCCGTGGATCCCGCGAATGTGGTTGCCATCCAAGATTGGAAGGTCCCTAAAAATGCTACCAAAGTGAGAAGTTTCTTGGGGTTGGCTGGCTACTATAGGAAGTTTATCAAAGACTTCGCAAAGATATCAGCTCCACTGACACGCTTGACACAGAAGGACCTAGTTTTCACATGGGACGTAGATTGTGATGATGCGTTCCAACGTTTGAAGAGAGCTTTGACTTCAGCCCCAGTCTTAGTATTGCCAGATGGGAGTAAGCCGTTTACCGTTTATACTGATGCTTGTGGGACAGGACTAGGCGCAGTCTTAATGCAAGAGGGCAGGGTAATAGCCTATGGTGGAAGGCAGTTGAGAGCGCATGAGAAGAATTACCCCACACATGACCTAGAGTTGGCCGCTATTGTTTTCGCACTTAAGTCTTGGCGTCATTATCTTCTTGGCAAGAAATTCGAATTATTTACTGACCACAAGTCTTTAAAATACCTATTCTCTCAAAAGGACTTGAACTTAAGGCAGCAAAGGTGGATGGAGTTCTTGGCGTCCTACAACTTTGAGATAGCCTATACCCCTGCCAAGGGTAACGTGGTGGCGGACGCCTTAAGTAGAAAAAAATTATCCTTAAGTCCTGTGTTTGTTGAGCGGCAAAGTTTAGAATTCATTTCGATGTTTGACTTTAGACCTTCCGTTGACTTCGTACCCGGTTTGCTAGCATCCTTGGAGGTCAGACCTACGCTTTTGGGACGGATTGGCGAGGCACAGCGAGACGACCCACAGTTAGTTGAGTTAGTAGAAAAGCTCAAAGGAGGGGAGTCATCAAGCTATCTCCGTAGGTATACCCTAGATGATAAGGGTTGGTTACGTAGGGACGGTAGACTTTGTGTACCAAAAGACGATGACCTAAGGAAGACAATTCTTGACGAAGCACATCGTTCGAAGATGACCATTCATCCCGGCGGGGACAAGATGTACAAAGACATGAAGAGAGTTTACTTTTGGGCCGGCATGAAGAAAGATGTGGCCAAGTATGTCGCTAGATGCTTGGTGTGCCAACAAGTAAAAGCGGAGCAAAAGAAACCCGGTGGGTTGCTTCACCCATTGGAGGTTCCACTATGGAAGTGGGAAAGTGTCTCGATGGATTTTGTGGATGGGTTACCGCGATCAAGGAAGGGTAATATGGGAATTTGGATTATAGTGGATAGACATACTAAAAGCGCTCATTTCATTCCCGTGAAGAGTAAGAGGACTGCTCCATGGTTAGCTTCTGTATACGTTCGAGAAATAGTTCGTTTGCACGGTGTTCCTTCTAGCATAGTGAGCGACCGCGATCCTATTTTCACTTGCGAATTTTGGAGAAGCTTACAAGAGGCGGTAGGGACTCAGTTATGTTTGAGCACCGCATATCATCCTCAGACGGACGGCCAAACCGAGAGGGTGAATCGCATTCTAGAGGATCTTTTGAGGCTGTTTATCCTAGACTTTGGGGGTACATGGGAAGAGCATCTCCCATTGGTTGAGTTCGCATATAATAATAGCTTTCAGTCCAGCATTGGTATGGCACCATTTGAAGCTCTATATGGACGACCTTGTCGTTCACCTACATGTTGGTGGGAATCTACGGATAAGATCTTACTTGGGCCCGATATGATTAGGGAGACTTCGGAGAAGATCGACTTGATTCGAAGGAGGATGAAAGCAGCGCAAGATAGGCAGAAATCTTATGCGGATAAGAGGAGGACAGATCTCAAGTTTGAAGTTGGGGACATGGTCTTTGTCAAAGTGTCTCCATTACGAAACGTTGTTCGCTTTGGGTCCGTTGGGAAATTAGCACCAAGGTTTGTAGGGCCGTTTCCTATTAAGGAGAGGATTGGATGAATGGCTTATAGAGTGGAGTTGCCCGAGAGACTTAGTGGTGTACATGACGTATTCCATATGTCACATTTGAGGAAGCGCTTGCACGAGACCGCGGAAGTGGTAGACCCGAACTAACTTAGAGAGGTGGAAATAGAGCGGTATGCGACAATTCGACGAGCTCCTACGCGCATTCTTGGGTCGGAGATCAAGAGGTTGAGGAATCGAGAGGTCAGACTAGTCAAAGTGCAATGGGGAGATGATGAGAGCAACACTACTTGGGAGACAGAAGAGAAGATGCGTTCACGATACCCTTTTCTTTTTGAGTGTATGTCTTTTAATTTCTCCTTTATCGCTTAGCTTGTACTTATCTTATCTTTAGTATATCCTCTCGCTAGTATCTTTGACCTTTAGTTAGGATAATCCTATGGTTGAAACATGTGTTTGAGACATGTTATGTATGGTGGATGCAAAGTGGATGCAAGTGTTTGCTAGTGGTTGCTCGTGGATGCATATACACACACTATTAGGCACCAGATCGGCTCAGTCACTTCATATTGCATATTGCATATATATGGATGTATTTAGTAAAATGGATGTATAATGGTTGTATTATCATATAGTTGCTGCATTCGGGTGGATGGTTGTGCACGCATATAGAATTAATATGTATCATTAGGAATCTTTTGCATACATATTGGACGCATGGCACTATCATGAATTGCACTAAGGAGGTCGACTGAATCAGTAGACCGCCTAATTTTGCATTAGATATGGACATATACACACACTGTGCATATAAACATTAAAGCATTAGAAGTCTTTTAAGGACAATGGATGCTGGTGTTTGATGGTTGAGTAGATGGTAGGATATACATTCTTCTTGACTTGGAGATTTCGGGGACGAAATCTTTTAAGGAGGGGAGGATGTAACATCCCGTAATTTTATAACATTAAAATTCACAAATTAAAGTATACTTAATTTTTAGAAAAGAATTAAGTGAAATGGTTTGCGCAGAGAAAAATATATATATATATATATTGATATATATATATATATATAAATTAAAAAATAAATAAATAAATATGCGAAAAATTTCAAAACAGCGAATTGGGAGGGGAAATAACCGAACCGGGCCATTTTTGAGGTCGACCCGAGCTCCGCTGGGTCGACTAGGGGTTAATCCAAGGTGTTTGGCTGTCAACCCGTGGGCCGATTCGCTCAAATGCAGATTTTGCATTTGATTGGTTCTCATGGTTCAGGGTTAATCTAATGGTCCTAAATAACTTCCTACACCTATAAATACATCCTAATGCTAACCCTAAACCTAATTAAAATAGAATAGTTACCGTCGCCATGGAAATCAATGGAGCCGCCGCCAACTAAGAAAGAAGAAAAGCAAATCCAATTCTAATTCTCTCAACCCTAAAGCAAAGCAAAACTCTATCTTTTCTTCTCTAAATTGTGAGTATGATGATCTTAACAAGATTATTATCATTTTAATTAGGTTGAGTTATGAATGGATTATGAGTAGATGATGTAAATTATCATATATGTTGTTGTAAACCCCTTTTGCTATCATGTATATTGTAAATCAAATGTTATGTGATGATGATATCTTATATGTTGTAAATCATGCTATGATGATGTTATCTATGTTGAAAGTTTCTATGCTAAGTTGTGATGAATCATACATGTTAAAAAGGCCATGATGTTACCATCTATGCTAGTTAGTTCATATTAATTAAATCATCATGTTTGGGTTATGTTGATCTATATGACAAGTCACATATGCAAGTTAGATTGATTAGAAAAGTTATGAACATATACCAAGACATCTATTATGACATCTAGAATTATGCTATGACATATGTGATATCCTATGCTAGTTCACACCATCATTATGTTGCCTAAAAACCCCATATGCAAGTTTATGTATAGATTTGGGCTATGATCATATCATGTAAATTGAGACATTTAACAAGTTAACACCTTTTGATCCTTAACATGTGTAGTTTAAGCAAGTTTAACCCCTATTATGATTAGATTTATTTTAATTGTTTATATGTTGTGATAATTTATCTTTGTGCTAGGTGTTAGACTATACAAGTCTAGCCTATATTATGCGTTGAATAAGCAAACGTATAAACGTGGGGTAGGGGTAATATTAAGGATTTAATATTAAAAAGTTGGGGGTGCAATTGATATGATTTTGCATGCCATAAGTGGATGGCCATAATTGAGTCAATTATGGACATCATTAAAAGTTGACTTAATTAATAATTTGAATAGGGAATTATTAAAACTGGGGTAAAAGATTTGAAGTGTTAATCAATGCTTAAGACCCGAGGTTGGACCCGTTTGTGACGTAAACTTGCCCGGACCCGCCTGACAAATCCAGTGGTTACAAATGTCAGCCCAATGTGAGAGGTCCTAGGCCTAAACTAAAGCATAACAGTTGTAAAGACACGAGGTTAGACTCTTCTATGGTGTAAGACTGCCTGGACCCGCCCGGCAAATCCAGCTGCCATAAATGCCAGTCTAATGTGAGAGGTCTTTATGAGGTTATGGCCTGAATGAATTAAGAAATACTTAACTAGATAAACATGCAAGGTGGGACATGGGGGTTAAGTAGGTGCCTTGGGTGGCATGAGGAATCTAGGGGGTGCCCTTAGTGGGATGTGAAATACGATTAGTAAGACTTAACCAAACACACATGTAAATGAACATGACTAAGAGGGTTAAGTGGGATATACTAGTGACAAGCTTAGGTGGGTAGCTTGTGGGGGCCCATTTCGACCAGTATCCCAAATGTATCTTTGTGGGCTCGACCCAAGTCGAGAACAGGACACGCATGTTGGGTTTGACTATAAGAGGCCAAAACGGGGAGCGGTGGCAACGCAAGTCCAACGGATTTCATATGCGTGTGTGGACCCGGGCTGGTAGATAAGACGTTGTTGCATCGTGTAGATATAAGCCGTGCATTCTCAAGTTGTATCGGGTTGCCACTTTAGGGGAGTGATACACCCCACTGTGGGGCCAACACGGGTATCTACGAGTAGGGAGCCGATCGAAAGTGGGTAGTGGGGTACACCTAGTGGAGATAGGGGCAGACGGCACCTATGTAGTCAGCTAGGGGTACGTAAGGCTATTTATAAAGTTTCTGTGTGAAGCAAGTGGGATCAAACAATAGGGTGACTGGTGTGGTGCAGTGTAGTAATGTGCAGTGCAGTGTAGTAATCATTCGTTAGTAATTAGGTGTGCCTTTACCGTTATCTTTAACGTTATCTTAAACGCTATCTTTATCTTCCTAAGAGTTCATAGACATTTACTTGTCTTCCAGCTTATGCCTTAGTCTAGTTATTTTGATAATAGTATTGTTAGAATTATCATACTCGCCAGACTTTATGTCTGACCCCCTCTATTTCTATCCTTTTTCCCCCTCCTGGTCCTCAGGTTGGGCCCAGCTCTAGTGGAGTTTGATTGAATTGCTTCATCTCTCTTTGGAAAGCTTGGGCCGTTGAAGTAAAGTCCAGCTTGTTATCTTTTTAATGGCTATTTATGTAATGGGATTATGTATTTTGTTTTTATGAAGATGGATATTGTACTTGGTTATGATCTATGGTTTTATGATGTAACAAACATGTTTAATTTCCGCTGCAATAAAATGAAGTTTTAGATTTCCAACTACTATTTACTATCTGTCTTGTTGTAATTTTTCTGTTCTATATTCACTTATAACCTCCATGGAAGTTAATGCATTCCCTTTGTGAGTGACATTAATGGACGTGGGGTGTTGTAGGGAGAACTTCATAGCCTCTAGCATGGTGAGCCTAACTGCTTGGTAACCTTATGTTATGGATGGTGTTATTGGTTGTGTTGGTTTCGTCAATGGCCTTGGCTATTCAATGTGTGTTGTGGTTGACGTCTTGGTAGTCAATTTGTTCATAGTTATGGGTGTTTTTCGTTAGGACGTGAATTTTGGTTATCTTGTTTGGATGTTTTGGTTATGCAATGCTTCTATGTTATTAAACATGTCATACTGGTGAGGTTGTCTCATGTCGAGTTGTGTGCTATTCTGGTTTTTTCCCCGACTATGTCTTGCTCCACTAGCGAAGCTACACTCTCGAAGGAGCAGACATACTATGGTCATCTAATCCCTGCTCGTCAACTAATCTAGGGTCTCCCTGCTGATGCTATTACTATTTATTCATCGTTTCCCGGTGATGTCACTAACCTTTTGGCCACTGTCTATCTACTGAGGTAATGTGTTCAATGAAGGGTATCAGCTATGTCCTACCTACAAGTTAAGAAATGGGTGTTCCTAGGTCTAACCGGTTATGCACTCGAGATTGTATCCTTCTGATTGGACTACTCATGTAAATCGTACTCTGAAGCTATTCTTGCTTGGGGTAATCTCAAAATAATGTTTTTTTTTTCAATTTTTTTAGTGGCATGTCTAATGTGTATTGATGTAAGTTGTGGTTACACATTGTATGGTTCTATTCGTAGATATTGTCTAATTAGTGTATAATTTTGTATTTCGATATGTAATCATTTCTCTGGAAATATGTAAATTGTAGTCTAGTAATCTAGCAAGCTCAAGTGCTATAAGCCTGTATAAGTAAAGTGGATGGAACACTATAAACTCCGTATGTGGTGGACGCTCTGCTTTAAAAACAAAATAGCTAACTGTCAATTGACGATCACTTGTATTATTGTTTTTTATTATTGTTGGTTATAATAAAATGTGCAATCACCTTAATAACATGTCGGCTTTGCCAAAAAATAATAATTATGAAATTCGGTTTTGAATTTAAATTGAATTTGAAGTTTAAAATTGAAAATATCGTTTTACATAAGTTTATATATGTATTTGTAGATTTATAATCATATTGGAAGTAAATTGGGCAAGTTTATTATAAGTCGTAATATGGTCTGAATAGGACTGGTCCTGCTGCGACATTTCGCGAATTTCAACCATAAACTATAAACAGTTATAACTAATACAATTTAAATCGGATTTAAGTGAAACGAAAAGCATTTTGCTTTCTAATAACATTGATTTTCAAATAGAAAAATAATTTTTGAATTTTAGTATATATATTTCAAGTTATGGTTAAATCTATTTTCAATAGAGTCGCGGTTCTGCAATTCAATGATCGTAATTGGTAATCGAATAAAACGACTTTATAAAAATTATTAAAAATATGGAAAAAAATTGATGTCATAATTAATTATTTAGAAGTGGTTTGAATTAAAAATAATAAGCTTTGGATAAATTAAAGGCTACTTTGATTAAACCAGCTATTTAGTAACGCTTTTGTAATGCTCTTGCAAAGTTTTCTGAAAATAATATATTTTGAAGTCTTAAACTTATTAATTACTATACTAATCTTAAAGAATTATTTTCAAATGATTTATAAAATATCTTTGGAAGTTTATAACCCTTGAACATATTATTTTAAGTAAAAAATCTAATTAGAAAAAGGTTTTTTCCAATTATTAATGAGATTGGAAATGGTTGGAAGTGATCTTCAAACAATTCCATAGATAAACATGTATTATTCAGGGAATTTAATTGTATATCTACCATTGTTCCGCTTGTAGTATCAGTTGAATATGGAAATTGATATCGAACATGAGCTGATATGATTTCCATCCAGTTCCTATATTAAATGGTATACGTTTAATCATTTGATTAAAAATAAAGATTTTCAAATCGGGATTGGATAGAAATGATCTCCAGATATTGATATGAAATTCCATTATTAGATGTATATTTTCTAAAGAATTTCAAAGATATTTATATTGTTATTCCACTTATAGTATTCGCTGATTATGAGAATTGGTATCAAATATAAGCTTATATAATTTCTGCTTAAATCATATGTTCAATATCAATCTGTTTTGTTTTAACTTGATATGTGGATTAAAATACGTTTTTAAGTTTTTGAAACTTATGAAAAAATCTTTAATTAAGATTTAAATAGGATTACGAGATTTAAAAGAACTTTCGGTTAAAAGGTTTCAGGGAATGAATCTATGATTTTTGAATATGGAAGAAAGGTTTTTTTCGAAGGGTAAGAAGGTTAAAAGAAGATTTTGACTAACCAAGCTTAAATGACAGAGACTTGATTAGGACCCGATGTAATCCATAATGGTTTTTAAATTGCGCTAACTATTAAGAAAGACAAGGATCAGAATTGCATCCAAAAATCAATATGAATATTTATACGACGTAATGGTGCATTTGAAGACGACAGGTGAAGACTAGGAATCTTCACATCGAATGGATTACTCAATAATGTCTCAGATCGGCAATACTCCTAATATGAGATTACTTATAACAGTGGTCCAGATGTACTTGCAGATTTCCAGCTTTGCAAGGGTCTCTCTCCTTCTTTTGATGAGGAATAAGGTACCTTCAATTTCATTTAGACCCCAAATGGACTTGTATGGATGTGTGGACACTGAATTTTATAATGTATCGATTGATTTTTGTTAAACATATTTCTGATTGGTAGTGGAGAATTTATTCTCTCATCTTAACATCCTTCATTGAGATGTATGAGCTCAAAAGTTATATGGTTAGTAATTGTCAATTATATGTTATAAAATAACAGTGTGATATACTAAGTGATGAGCTATTGATGATCAAAGCATGGCTTGGTTAAGAGTAGCTTTGTGTAATGAGACTTTAGCATGCCTCACACCCCGGAAAATGGCCAAACAGGAAAAATGTAGTGAGGATATTGGTTGTCATCTCCTTCTAGATAAAAAGTATACAATGGCATGGAGCTAACATATTACTTAAGTGTCAACATCTACTTATGTGGTTGTTGATGATGAAGGGTCTCAGTTAATGGTTGTAACGGTTAGGAAATATATTCCTTAATTCCAATGACGACAAATACAAAGTGGAGACCATATATATATAATTAGTTTATGCACGAAAACACTCAAGATCAACTCAACATGAAGCATAAAACATGACTCTACAATAAAGAAAAGAACACAAAAAGAAAGAGGAGTATCACAAAGAAAGGAGAAAAAGAACATTTTTTTTAAAATTAGTTTTATAAGAATTTATGATCAATTATGAAAATTCGACGATTTGATGCTATTTTCATAACTTTACAAAGGAAATTTTTTCCATCTATCTCGGAATTTGACTAGACCAACTTTATTGGATCCAGAACATCGAAAAATGATAAGATTCCAAATTTCATAATTTTTGGAGTTAGTGCGTGGCTGTGCGAGAAACGAATGCATACCCAGTTAAGCGGTCAGAAATATGCGAAGACGCAATAAAATAAAATAAAATAGATGGTCAAACGAACTCCAAATTCGATGAGACCTATTCCTTTGGATACCGAATTACGTTTTATGATAGGTTTCAAAATTTTGTGTAAAACAGAATTAACATGTGGTCAAGCGAGCAAAAGAAGTGACGAAGAACTAAAACACTTCATCGTTAAGGCAATCAGCCTAAATGAGGTGTCACTCGATCAAGGCTTCAAAGTGTTTTTGTTCTCCATGCCTCATCCACCAACATGTCAGTGATCCAGTAGCTTCCTCTTTTTATAAAAAACCATATTTTTTTCTTTTTCCCTTTCTCCTCTCATTTTCACTTCTCTTTTAAACTTCACCTTCTCCCCCTTGAAGCTTCCATGGCCGCCGCACCCTACCCCACCTCCACCTGACTTCCTCACCTCCCCCGCCCCTTCACCTGCGTGCACAACCCCATTCCCCAATCCTCCCCCTTGTCGTGCTCCCATCTCCTCCTTAAACTCCAAAAATCTGATTTTTACTTCCAATTTGCAAATACACCACTCAAAGCAACCAACTTTCACCTCCTACACCCCAAAACCCACCTAAATGTGACAACCCCCTGCCTAGCTCCATCGTGGACCCCACCCTCTGGTTGTACCCCATGGACCCTACATCCCCCTTCTATTTGTCCTGAAAAACCAAGATCTGCAAGCTTGTGTGCATCCGTTAAGTCAAGGAACCCTTTAACCGCAAATTTAGTCCCGTAGGCTTAGGGAAAAATTTGTAGGTGATGTACGAGTGTCGTGTCCTTGTGTGAGAGCTTGAAGTCCATCCGTGAAAAAGATTGCTGGAGTGGAACACAAATAGTGTTAGGAAAACAGTGGGAATCTTAATTGATTTTGGGAGAGTAATTCATAAAGTACTAGTTATTGAGTGAATGTGAACCTCACTTGGGTATGGCGATTATAATTGATTAATATATATATATATATATATATCACATTTATTTATTTGCGGTTAGTCTGTTGATTGACAAACCCGTATAAGCTTTATTGATTTAAGGCTTATATGGTGAATTCCACTGTATATGTGCATTTTATGTTGCTCGATAATTGATTTAATGTTATATAATAAACTGATTGAAAATGACCAATAGTTGAGGTTATTGGTCTATTGGTTAAGTCTCCATCAACTAAAATGGATTTTAATGAAAATTTTATCAGTATAATAATAGGTTGATAATAAAATTTTGAATTTGACATATGATTTTGGATGGACACCAAGATTAAAAAATATCGATGAATATACGTAACTGACACAAATTGATTTGAATAGTTCATTTAGTTTTGGCGTGTTCAAGTTTTATTTTCAAAATGAATAATAACAGACAAAAGTGAAGTTCGGTTAGGATATTTAGGATCAGTTTGAAAGAACTTCCTTTGCAAAACGGTCTTGTTTATGTTTATAATGAGTGTCAGAAAATTTTGGATTAAAAATAATGAAGTTAGAATTTTTTTATTATTTTAATCATTTTAATACTTAAATATTGAAATAATTGATTTTGAAGTTGTAAAAATAAAATATAACTTCTAGAGATTATTATATATATATATATATATATTGTTCAATAAATAAAATATTGTACATCGAATTATGGTTAGAATACAACTCGTCACGCTGTGGCAGTTCGCAAATTTCGACCTCTAAATTTAAACTGTTGTACTGAGAGATCCGATCATCGGATTCTTCCGAAACAGAAACCATTGGGTTCATATTGAAAAGAGCTTTAATATGATAAGAATAGCATTTTAAATCTAACAGTTAAATTTTTGGAAATGTTGAAATCAAATTTGAATGAAAATAGCACCAAAGCCAATAATGGCTGTAATTGAAACTGATTAATATATAAACTATTTTTATATGAATAAAAATAGGGAAAATCATTTTAAATTATTATAAATGATTTGGAAAGGATTTAAACTAATTATATATGATTTTAAAGAATAAAACCGGTTAAGTAGAATTTGGCTATTTTCTATAAAGGCTTATATAACAAGTTATGGGGATTGTTTTGAAATATGGATTTTTGGTTCATAATCAAATCTAATCCTTAAATAAATCTTCTTAATAAGATTAAAATATTATTTTAGAAGCCAAGAACTGAACAAAATTTGAGAATAAGATTTTAACCTTATGAAATGAATACCAATTACGGAGACTTAATTGGTGGATTGACAATCCAATAAGGATTTATGTTTTGGCGCGAATTACTTGAAAAGACCAAGTTCAACCCACTTAAAATAATTATACAACGATTAGAAGTCGAAGACATTGAAGATGGTGGAAGAATGAAAATCTTCACATCAAATGGATTGCTTGCTGATACCTTAAAATGGTTTGCTCCCATTAAAGGGTTAAAGTGGAAGTGGTCCGGACGTACTTTTTAATTGTCCGAAAGTGCAAGGGCCTCTATCCTTGATTGGACAGGGAAAAAGGTGCTTTCGGTTTCGTTTAGACTTAGAACGAAATTGTAAATGGATGGCAGGTATGACATTGTATTTCATAACATAATGGATTAGTTGCTATTAATGATATATCTTTTGGTGGTGGAGAATTTATTCTCTTAGCTTAACACCCTTTTTTGAGGCGTATGAACTCAAATGTTATATTATTAATAAAAATTGATCATATATGTGAATTGATAATGTGGCATGCTCAGTGCTGCTGGCAGATAGAGAAAAGCTTATATTGAAAACAATGTGTAACACCCCACCTCCGTTAAGGTCACTCACAAAGGGAATGCCTTAACTTTGATGTAGCATTTTAGTAAACAGAACAGAATATTACAAGACAGATATAAAAATAATACTTGAAAAACTTTATAACTTTATTGCAGCGGACAGAAATCAGTTTGGTTACAACTTTACCAAAAACTCAAGTACATATATATCAGCCTTGTTTAAAAGCCATCAGAGTACAAAACTTTAAAATCATAATCCCCACCAAAGATGCCAAAAAAAGACAAGCCATACTTTAAGCACTTCAAGCACTCCAAGAAGGAGGAATGATCCGGATCAAGCTAGAGTATTCCCTCCTTGAAAACCTTGGGGGGGGGGGGGGAACGGAAGAAAAGCGGCGAAACAACAAGGGTCAGACATAATGTCTGGCAAGTCCAGTGACTTTCAGTTATGAACAAATAATAATGTCATGGCATGCAAATAAAACTAGATGAGAGATAACAGGAAACAGGAATAACAGATATACTTAGGTTAAACAGAAGAAACATGATGATATTACTTTTCACTTCTCTACACTAATACTAGTATAACAGGATTAGGTGTTACCCTAATGTCTAAATAGAAACAGAACAATGGGCCTTTACCACCCTAACAAAAGGTACAGAAACATAATGCTAATAATGGGCCTTTACCACCCGAACAGAAAGTACAGAAACAGAATGCTTGTAATAGGCCTTTAACACCCGAACAGAGACAGAAAACAAAATAATCCCTACGGAAACAGAATGTTAGAATTAGGTGTACATTAGTAAATGGGCCTTTACCACCCCAACAGACGGTACCACGCAGAAACAGACAGGTGTTACCACCCAACAGAAACAGACGGTACTCCACAGAACAGACAGAACTAAGTGTACCCTAACCCACACGATCGGCTCCCTAATAAATAAATACCCTGTGCCAGCCCCACAAAAGGGTGTATCATTCCCTAAAGTGGCAACCTTTGAATGACATAGACCTATTTATAGATGTCACGACGTCTTACATCCTCAGAGGCAGACCGAGATCCATGCATGCACATGACCCGGTTGGAACGCACCATCAACACCCCTCGCCATTATCAGAATGAACCGCTTATAATTAGTTCAGTAAGCGCGCCCGGACCCTACCTACTGTTGGGTCAAAGTTTTGATACCAGAAAGGGTTACTGACTAATATGGGTCCCAAACAACAGATGACACAAGTATTTTCCCTCCTAACCTTGTGCCCCCAGACTAACAGATTTCAGATTAACTTGTTTACAAGTTCAGACATACAGAGTTCAGGTCAACTAGTTCACAGATCAGAAAATCAAGTTAATAAGTTTTCAGACTAACGGATCAGACATACAGATTTAACAGATTTACAGACTTGTCTAATTTTGTACTGGGCCTACAGATTCATGAAACAGGTTTATTAATTTCATTAGTTGGTTTAACCCTATCCACCCAACACGTTTTAGACATCATATTTATTTCAGATTTTCATTAATTAAATATTAATGCCCAGACCTCTCACATTAGACTGACAGTTTGCGGCTACTGGTTAGGCCGGTTGGTTCAGGGCAGATTTCTGCCACAAACTGAGTCTAACCTCGGGTTTCAAGCATGTTATGACTAACTTCTCACATTAGAACCTATTGTTTGCGGCCACTGGATGTGCCGGGCGGTTACGGGCAGGATAACGCCGCAAACTCATTCTAACCTCGAGTTAGCCATGTTTATCTTTGCTGCCAAATAATTAATAATTTACCATTTATGCCCATGCCTAATATACATGTCAATTATTCATAACTATAGCCAATTCAGATTATGTCAATAACAGAATAAATATATCAACTCAGCAGATAACAGATTTCGCAGATTAGGCGACTTAACAGATTTAGCAGATTAAGCAATTTAGCAGATTTAGCATATAATGGATTAGGCATTTTCAACAGACTTAGCAGATTACAGATTTAGCAGATGAACAGATCTAGCAGATTAGGCAATATAGCAGAACTAGCAAATTAGGCAATATAACAGATTTAGCAGATAACGGATTAGGCAATTTAACGGATTTAGCAAATAACAGATTTAGCAGATTATATATATCTAAAACTCTATTTACCTTTCTTTCCTAATCAAAGATTTAGCCTAAACTTATATGCCTAAATCAAGGTCATAATTCATAATACAATATATGTCCCAAATCTTAGCCTTAATATTCCCATTTACAGTTCATGTCAAAACTAGATTTAATATTCTAGTTTACCATTTTTGTCCAAGACTAATATACACGTAAATCATTCTCTATCATAGCCAATTCAAATTATGCCAACATATTTATTAACTTAGTTAAGCTACGCCCAATGTTTCAACAAGTTCTCTAAGTACTCATGAAATGGCCCTAGCACAAGGAATAGGAGATAAGCACAAGAAAGAATAGGCATGAAATAATGAACCAAATACCATGATAATGGCCCCACTAGGCTCGATGTACATAACAGTGAATGGGAATAAACTAGCGAAGTTACATACTAAATATGAGATCTAGTATCATTAAGGGAATAGGCGTAAGAAACTAACTACAATAGTCATGGGCGAAAAATCACAATAGTTTCTTATTCAATGTCATAGGCAATAGTCTCATAGTCATGAATCATAGTCATAGGCAATAGTCTCATAGTCATGAATCATAGTCATATGCAATAGTCTCAAAGTCATTAATCATAGTCATAGGCAATAGTCTCATAGTCATGAATCATAGTCATAGGCAATAGTCTCATAGTCATGAATCATAGTCATAGGCAATAGTTTCATGTCCAATTATGCATTATTCAATATTTGTCCTAAAATTTAGCGTTCGTGCGTTAATCTCTTATGAGATTCGGCGTAGGCTCGTAGTAGCCTGGCTATAGAACAGAAAGAAAGAGATACAGAATAAGATAGATCTAAACAGAACAGAACAAACATAACCTCAGATTCAGATTTACAATTCATGCCACAATCATAATTAACATTTATATCGGAAAATAACTGTACTTACCTTTCGTGGATAAGGAAAAGGATTATAAATCGAATTTGATGCAGAAAAGCTAATTAATCTTCTTCGATTGTTGTTGCCGCTCTAAATTTTAATTTGAATTGTGAATGAACACATGAGATTAGATTTAGAGGTGGCTGCTAGGGTTTAAGAGTGTAATAACCCAGAAAATCTGGGCCAGTTTAATATTTTTATTTTGGCAATTTTAGCGAATTTTGAATATTTAAAATAGATTATTTTAAATAAATTCGACGAGAAATTTATTTTAAATAGAATTCGACGTATATATATTATACGCGTCGTCGTTAGAATATAAATAATTATATATAATTATAAATAGAATTGAAAATTGCGCGGTAGTTCGATAATTCGATTTCAAACTTCAATTGAATGTACCGGGTGCAAAACAATCCGGATTTTAGTGAAACCAAAAGCATTAGGATCTAATTGATAATATCTTTCCAACGAATCTGAAGAGTCGAAATTTCATAGCGGGGATCAAAAGATATGTCCAGTTGAAAATTCTGAATAGTCGCTATGGAATTCAGGCCCTTAAAAATGGGAATTTTGCAAACGACCTCGGATTTCAACGAAACCACTTTTGTTGGATCCGCAGTGTCAAATTATTACTAGGTTTCAAATTTCATAATTTTTCGAATCAATATGTGAGTGTGGAAAAGGAAAACGTGTTTGACTAGTTTCAGTTGATTTTAATCGACTGGAAATTGGCCATTTTTCAAACGGTCTCAGAATTCGACGAAACTAGTTTTGTTAGGACCGTATCGTCAATACGAAGCTAGAAAATATTTTTCTGGAATTTTTAGAGTTAGTATGTGACCCAGGTAAATTGAAATGCGCGTTCAAATCCAATATATAGAGTTATATGTTGATTTTAACAGAAACTGATCGAAACGGTCGAAACAGCTTGCGATACATATCCCATTGTGTTCGGAATGGGGGTAAAACGCTATGGACGACAGGCGGTGGGTTCGATTTAGAAGTCGATAGAAAAGGTTACTTTATGAGAATATAAATTAAAATTAAATAATAAAATAATAAAGAAAAAGGGTCAACCCTTCATTCCCTTAACCCGTTCTGCCCCCCCTCCCTTTTCTTTTTTTTCTTCAGTTCGATTTAAAAAAAAAAGTGGAAATACCGATCGACGAAGAGGGAGCGCCGCTCCACCGCCGCCGCCAGGGGCTGGCGCACCCCCCTCGCGCCGCGCCATCTGTCGAAGACCCCCCCCCACCCAGGCGTCGCGCGACGAAGTCGACACCACCCCTGGAGCACAAAACCCGCACCCCCTAAAAGCCGCGCCACCTCCTTCTTCCACCTCAGGCGATGCGCGCCCCCTCCCCTTCTTCTTCTACTCGATTTCGGCCCCCATCCTCCTCCACAGTTCGAAATCCCCCCCATCTCTCAGCAAATCACTGTAAGTCTCTAATTATATTTTTATTTATAAAATCAGTTTTTTTATATATGAATTAGCATTTATAAAAGCTGAAAATAAAGTATATATAAAGATTTGATTTTTAAAATTGAAAAGATTATATTTTTATTTATAAAAATATGATTTTTATATAAGGAAGAGGTAGAAAAGATTTTTATTCAATTAAAAATATGATTTTTATATTTTTAAAGTATTAAAAATATAGTCTTTACTATATAGGGATTATAAAAATATGATTTTTGTTTATGTAGAGAATTAGAAATATAATTTTTACATGATAGGATTATTAGAAATATCATCTTTATATGTGTAAAAAAAATAAAAATGTGATTTTTATAATGATATATTTGAAAAGGCGAAATCTTTATATAGAGAATAGTGAGGTAAAAATATAATTTTTATCTATATAGTAGCAATGTAAAAATAGAATTTTTATCCATATAGCATAGTAAAAATTCGATTTTTATATATTGAATAGCATAGTAAAAATTCGATTTTTATATATTGAAAAGCGAAGTAAAAATTCGATTTTTACATATGTAGTGAATGCGGGCAACGAAGATGACAAAAAGGCGAGAACTATGAAGATTTCTATAAAAGAAGAGTCAAGGAGTTGGGATAGCTATCGGTGAGAACTTCTCACTCTTCAATTTCTTTTCTAGTTATATATATATACTAGGATGCAGACGGTGTTTAGTAGCACCCGACACAATCGTCCACAGACCATGGACTTGTTTGTTTGATTGCAAAAATTTGTTAGATTATTTGATTGAATTGAATTGTTTGGTGAATTGAATGGATTTGATTGATGTGTGAATGGCGTGGGCCTTCACTAGACCGGGGATAAGGCTAGGCCTTGTCCCATTTCTAGTATCGTGCCGTTATGCCGCCGAAATTTTCTAAAATAAGTTAGAAAAATAAAAATATCATTTTATTTGAAGAATGAACCGGATAGAAATTCATATGTTGAAATAAAATGTTTTATCGTTAAAAATATATTTTTTAACGTGAATATGAATATAGTGAATGTGAATAAATAAATATTCATTTACAAACTAGACGGTTTGTTTATGTACACCTATTTGAAGGACATTGATTGGGACGATAAATTTTACATATCGCCCGACTGCACAAATAAAATCTGTGTTTGATTGTTTGAAACCCCACACGGGTGTTGGGATGAAATTTGAAGTTCACTCATCCTGATTGGTTCAATATGTCGATCGATTGATTGACAGGCTGTTATAAGCGTTAGATATCTATATTTGGTGCTTATACAGTGTAGTGCACTTTGGTTGATGGTTGATTATTTTTTAATGCTATTATATACGTATGATGTATGAAAATCCATATAATTAATATTATATGGTGATTGATTGGGCCTCATTCCAATTTAGAAAATAAAGAATATTATAAAATAAAGGTTCATGTGTTGATAGTACTCATCCGCTGAGATTAGTCATGTGTTGAACGAAATATTTTAATAATAAAATTTACATCTTTATCAATATAAAATAAAGGTTCATGTGTTGACAGTACTCATCCATTGAGATTAGTCATGTGTTGAACGAAATATTTTAAAAATAGAAATATTTGAAATAGAATATTTGAAAATAGAAATATATGAAGCCGTTTGATTAGATTGACGCCATTTTGACGTGAACGATGTTTATATCGATTTTATTCATTTGAAAATGAATATTGAAAAGTGATTTCGAAATCGAACAATTTGAATTGAATCGAATAGAAAACCAATTTGAATTGAATCGAATAGAAAACCAATTTGAATTGAATCGAATAGAAAACCAATTTGAATTGAATCGAATAGAAAACCAATTTGAATTGAATATAAAACGATTTCGAAATGAATTGAATATAAAACGATTTCGAAATGAATTGAATATAAAACGATTTCGAAATGAATTGAATATAAAACGATTTCGAAATGAATTGAATATAAAACGATTTCGAAATGAATTGAATATAAAACGATTTCGAAGTGAATTGAATAAAAAACGATTTCGAAGTGAATTGAATATAAAACGATTTCGAAGTGAATTGAATATAAAACGATTTCGAAATGAATTGAATATAAAACGATTTCGAAATGAATTGAATATCTAACGAATTTGATTTCAATTGAATATATAACGAATTTGATTTCAATTGAATATATAACGAATTTGATTTGAATTGAAATGGAAGTTGAAATTGCTTTTGAAACGAATTTAACACTATTTATATAATTCGTTTTAAATAGAAATCGACGAAATATATATTATATATATAATATAATGGCCAGAATAGAACGCGCCGCGCCGCGGCAATTCGTGAATTTCGACCATATATTTCAAACGGACATTACGGGAGATCCGACCGTCGGATTCTCCTAAAACCCAAACTGTTGGGTTCGTATCGAAAAGAGCTTTCTAACGAATATTAGAAATTCAAAATCTAACGGTTGGATTTGGAGATACGTCCAAATCAAATTCGAAAACGGTCGCTGTAAGTGCAGTTCGATGGCCGTTGATGGAAATCGACTGTACGGACCTTGATAAAATTATTAAAAATAGTAATAATTTGTGTAAAATCATAAGAAATGATTTGGGAAAAATTTGGATGAAAAACCCCATATTTGAAAAGATAAAAATAGATTTTTATCGAAATGAACTAGTTTTGAACTAAAATTAAAACCTATTTATTTTTAAATAAATAAAATGGAACTGAATTAGAATTGATTTATGGGTTTATCGTGAACAGTGTTTCAAATAACACTAGTTCTTTAACCCGATAATGAATAGGATATGATTCGGGTTTGTCGTGAACTGTGTTTTAAATGACATTAGTTCTTTAAACCCAGTAAAAGGAGTTTTAATGAATCTGCAATTAGATTGAAATGTGAATTGATAATTTAAATTATCAAATTTGGCAAATGAGCGAGAATGGAGTATCACCAGTTTTACTCCAAAGCGATAGTTAAATCTTTAATCAGATTTGAACGTGAAATGGTAATTAATTTTACCGATAACACCGTGGTGTTAGATATGGAGTATTACCAGTTTTGCTTTATGGGATGAATAGGTTGGGATTGGGAAATAAAATAAATAATTACTTCGGTGTGGTTCACTAATCTCGACTAGTTTAGAAAACCATAATTTGGTTTGATACGACATCCAATGGAAGATTAAAGAATAAATTTTAAAGAATTTATCTTGGGTAAAATTAATGGGAATCTTTCCCTAAGAATTGAGATTTAGAAACTAGTTGTAGGTTAGTTAAGAAGAATTGTTTCCTGGATGTTGATCTGATGTTGGTTTCGGCCTTCGGGGTTAATACTTGGGAAATTGTTCTCTTGCTAATTTGCGGTTAGTGACTGATGAATTGGAATGAGGCGTATGTTGTGTTTGTGTAACATTTGTTTTAATATACGCGGGTTGTTCGGAAAGTCCGGGTTTATACCCATTCTGAATAACCGATTCAACGATAAGTCGAAGATGAAGACGGTGGTTGAAGACCGGAAGTCTTCACATCGTTTGGGTGATTACTGATGATCTTGATTGGGCTGTACACCCAAGATGAGGGAATCAGTTAGTGGTCATCCAGAGGTACCTGGAGATCGATGGATATGCGAGGAAAGTGCCTCCGGTTTCGTTCAGACCCAGAACGAACTTGTAAATGGATTGTGTGTCTGACATTGGATTTTATTCCGTGTTGATTGATTTCTGTTAAATATATATCTGTTTGGCGGCGGAGAATTTATTCTCTTGCTTAACACCCTTCTCTGAGACGTACGAGCTTAGAGGTTATATATTGATAGATATCAATCGCATGGCATGAACTGCCTGTGTGGCACGCTAAGATGCAATGATCAAGGCTTTTGTTGAAAAGCAGATCTTGTGGTTGATGATCAAAGCATGGCCTTTGTGGTGTAGCTTTGTGTATAACGTGAATTCGCGAGCCTCACATCTCGGTATGAGTTAAAAATGGGATAAGGACTGCAGGGAGAGCACGATGTTTCTTTCTAGCTTTGGTGGTGTCAGTGACTTACCAGCCCTGACATTTATATACTTTTCACCTATGTGGTTGTTGGATGAGGCTCCTCGATTTTAGGTCTGTAAGGACCGGGAAACGTGTGTTCAGGCATAATTAATCCTCTAACGTAAGTGAGGACCGGCCCTGAAGATCCAGGGGTTGCCCAGAGTGCGTAGCCCTGGGACATTTGCTAGAGTGTCTCTAACGCGGAGAGGAGCTTGCCTCTTGCCTCGGCTCATGACGGAATCCAATTTCCAATACGTGATATTGCGGTTTTAATTGTAGAACTAGTATGGCGACATGATATATGGTACCCATGCCGTCTATGATTTATATTTATGATTGAAATTGTTTTGACACTATTCACTTATTATAGTATCAAATGATTTGTTTTAAACGTACCAAGCATGTTTGGCTATTATAAGGGAAAACCCTATCCTCCGGCTTGCGTTGCATTGTGTGATGGGACCTGGGTCTTATTATAGCTTCATTTTTCGAAAAAGCATTGCGTTGTTTATTCTATGCACTGGTATTCTTGGGAGGAAACCCGATCCGTGTTATACGGCGTGGTCCCTTGAATTACCCTCTTTTAAAGTAAAGTTTTAAATAACTGTTTTAGTTCTCACACCAGTCACATGACTGACCTGGAGTTTATTGTTTTAACCTAAACTATGGGTGCCCCTATTTTCCGCACGGGCAACTAGTAGTTTTGGTGTGGCAGATTTATATTCACAGGATCCTGGTTTACAGCTGGAATGATATCCGGAAAGCTCTGTATCCGTATATCACCTTCAGTTGTGCTTTGTATTATTTTCCGCTGCTATGTAATTTATTGTAATCTCTGATATTTATCGAATGTAATTTATTCATTTATACTCTGTATATTCTTGTATCTGATGAATTGTTGTAATAACAATGAAATGTTCTTCCGTCTGCGTTCTGTTTTGTCTTGTCCTCACAGTAATTCGTTCTTTCTCATCTCTTCGGGGACCGGGGAAGTTCGGGTCGCTTCAAAGAGAGAGTTTGGTAGCATAATGGTGTCATAGACAATATTCTATGAATTAACGTTAGGTTAATCACATATTTATAGGAGTAGAGAGTGTTTCGGAACCATTAGATCACCCTAGAAGCCATCAGGTCCGTCCAGCACATCAAAATTCGTCATTAGAACTCTCTAGATCCCTGTGCAGGTTTCTGGCTCGACATGGGCGCACTTCCTAAGTGCGCCAGTGTATTTGTGTGCTGGCGCACTTCACAAGTGCGCCAGTTCATTTCTGGTCTTTTTCCGGTTTTTTTGCCTAACTTCGTTCGTCCATATCTCCTTCATATGGTATCCGTTTTACGCAAACTCGGACTCTATCTCAAGCAGAATTTCGAGATGAACGCAATGGCGCAACCCGTTTCCCTTAATTCTTCTCCTAAAAATTAAGTATACTTTAATTTGTTACTTATACGTTCACAGAAAATACGGGGTGTTACATTCTCCCCTCCTTAAAGGATTTCGTCCCCGAAATCTTCAAGTTAAGAAGAATGTGTCCTACCATCCAATCATCCATCTACTCAACCATCATCCACAAGCATCCATTATCCTTAGAAAACTTCTAATGTTGTATGAACATATGCAAAAGTGTGTGTATATGTCTCCTATCTAATGCAAAGATTAGGCGGTCTACTGATTCAGTTGACCTCCTCAATGCGGACCATGTTGGTGCCATGAGTCCAATTATGTATGCAAGAAATCCTATTTGATTCACATCATTTCTATATGTGTGCACAATCGTTCATCCAAATGCTGCATCCATGTGATGAACCAATCATTTTGCATCCACAAAATTTAAAATGCACACACATCCATATGCAGTATGAGAGTGTTTTCGAGCCGATCTAGTGCCTAGTGTATGTATATGCATCCACGAGCAACCACTAGCAACCACTTGCATCCACTGGCAACCATCAAACATAACATGTCTCAAATATATGTTTACACCCATTGGTTTCTACCTAAAGTTTGAAGATTCGATCGATAGGATACAGTCGAATGATGGAAGCGAGTACAGATGAAACAAAAACTTGGTTTCCATTAGACCATTGTTGTGGGAATAATTTCCCTATGTATCGGCCCTGAAGATCGAAACCAACATCAGATTGACACCCAGAGGATTACCCTCTTTAGACAATGTCAAAATTGGAAATCTTAACCTTATCAGAAATATTCAAATATTTACAGATTACTGGTACAGATCAGATTACCGAACTAAACATGATAAAAACCATAATGTATGCGTCCTACTTGACGCCTAACACATATATCTCTCAATCCCCAATCTATCACAAACAGATGAGTCCTAACCCTTAGGGGTTTGAGTCTACAGCGGAATCAGAAACAATACTAGTATTAAAGTGTAGAGTATCGATTACAGAATCAAAATGCCAGAATCGGAAAGAGTTTTAACTCAAAAATTAGATAAGAAAATTAAACCTTCTACATAAATTTTCTTATTTCTACCCTATCTACCAGTCACTTGAGCATTCGCCTATCCTCCAGAAGTGGGTTCTGCCCTCATCCCTTGCCCTCGTTTCTTCGGGCAGTCCCTAGTGAAGTGTCCCATCTCACCAAAGTTGAAGCAAGTGCCCTTCCTTTTTCTGCAATCCTTGTTCAGATGAGTCGAGCTTCCACAAGTAAAGCACTTTTTATCCTTCTTATCTTCAGACTTCTCATCCTTCTTTTGTGTTTCCTTTTTGGGCCATGCTTTCTTATTCTGTGGTTCTTCCTTCTTTGTCTCTTTCTTGCCCTTTTCTTCCTCGTGCAGTAGTGCCATGTCCACCAATTTCTCGTAAGTCGCTCCCATGGGTACATGGGTCATGGATAGGCTGTGTAGTGGCTCATTCAATCCTTTAACAAAGCGGAGAGCCTTTTTATGCTAAGTGTTGACTAAATCCAGTCCGAACCTAGCCAGTTGGTTGAACTGGTTGACGTATTGCTTGACCATCATACTTCCTTGCTTAAGAGATAAGAACTTTTCCAATTGTAGACTTCGTTCGGCTTGCGAGAGGAATTTCATCTCAAACCTTGTTCTGAAATCCATCCATGTTTCAACCGGCCTCTCGGCATTAGTGACTTCCCACCAATAGGAAGCTTCGTCTTTGAGCAACCATACCGCCAACTATACCTTTTGCCTATCGTCCACCTCAAAGATAACGAATAGATCCTCGGTTTCTTTAATCCAGTACCTCGCTTCTACGAATGATTCAGTTCCCTTGTAATCCTTTCCACCCATGGCCCTAAAGTCTTTACAGATCTTTGAGAATGCAATTGCACGAGGAGGGGGCGGAGGAGGGGGATCATTTGCTGGACCTACGGCGGCGGTCCTAGCCTCAAGGTATTGACGAAACCAACCGGGTACATGAACACCCTCTGGTATCTCAGATGCTTCAGACATGCTGAAACGAAAAAGGACAGATTCAATACAAAAAGGAACGAAGGAAAGATATATGGCTCTTGGGGATTATGTGTTTCAAAATAAGCTTTACTTTTGAAAATACTTCCTTTTACAACCTTTTTGAAAATTGTTTTCAAAAAGTTCAATCTAATCTGGTAACCTTCAGCTCTGATACCAAGTGTAACACCCCACCTCCTTTAAGGTCACTCACAAAGGGATTGCCTTAACTTTGATGGAGCATTTTAGTAAACAGAACAGAATATTACAAGACAGATATAAAAATAATACTTGAAAAACTTTATAACTTTATTGCAGCGGACATAAATCAGTTTGGTTACAACTTTACCAAAAACTCAAGTACATATATATCAGCCTTGTTCAAAAGCCATCAGAGTACAAAACTTTAAAATCATAATCCCCACCAAAGATGCCAGAAAAAGACAAGCCATACTTTAAGCACATCAAGCACTCCAAGCAGGAGGAATGATCCGGATCAAGCTAGAGTATTCCCTCCTTGAAAACCTTGGGGGGGGGGGGACGGAAGAAAAGAGGCGAAACAACAAGGGTTAGACATAATGTCTGGCAAGTCCAGTGACTTTCAGTTATGAACAGATAATAATGTCATGGCATGCAAATAAAACTGGATGAGAGATAACAGGAAAGAGGAATAACATATATACTTAGGTTAAACAGAAGAAACATGATGATATTACTTTTCACTTCTCTGCACTAATACTAGTATAACAGGATTAGGTGTTACCCGAATGTCTAAACAGAAACAGAATAATGGGCCTTTACCACCCTAACAGAAGGTACAGAAACATAATGCTAATAATGGGCCTTTACCACCCGAACAGAAAGTACAGAAACAGAATGCTAGTAATGGGCCTTTACCACCCGAATAGAGACAGAAACGGAAACAGAACAATCTCTACGGAAACAGAATGTTAGAATTAGGTGTACACTAGTAAATGGGCCTTTACCACCCCAACAGACGGTACCATGCAGAAACAGACAGGTGTTACCACCCAACAGAAGCAGACTGTACCCCACAGAACAGACAGAACTAAGTGTACCCTAAATCCTACCCCATGCGATCGGCTCCCTAATACATAAATACCCTGTGCCAGCCCCACAAAAGGGTGTATCATTCCCTAAAGTGGCAACCTTTGAATGACACAGACTTATTTATAGATGTCACAACGTCTTACATCCTCAGAGGAAGACCGGGATCCATGCACGCACATGACCCAGTTGGAACGCACCATCAACACCCCTCGCCATTATCAGAATGAACCGCTTATAATTAGTTCAGTAAGCGTGCCCGGACCCTACCTACTGTTGGGTCAAAGTTTTGATACCAGAAAGGGTTACTGACTAATATGGGTCCCAAACAACAGATGACACAAGTATTTTCCCTCCTAACCTTGTGCCCCCAGACTAAAAGTTTTCAGATTAACTTGTTTACAAGTTCAGACATACAGAGTTCAGGTCAACTAGTTCACAGATCAGAAAATCAAGTTAATAAGTTTTCAGACCAACGGATCAGACATACAGATTTAACAGATTTACAGACTTGTCTAACTTTGTACTGGGCCTACAGATTCGTGAAACGGGTTTATTAATTTCATTAGTTGGTTTAACCCTATCCACCCAACATGTTTTAGACATCATATTTATCTTAGATTTTCATTAATTAAATATTAATGCCCAGACCTCTCACATTAGACTGACAGTTTGCGGCTACTGGTTAGGCCGGTTGGTTCAGGGCAGATTTCTGCCACAAACTGAGTCTAACCTCGGGTTTCAAGCATGTTATGACTAACTTCTCACATCAGAACCTATTGTTTGTGGCCACTGGATGTGCCGGGCGGTTACGGGCAGGATTACGCCGCAAACTCATTCTAACCTCGAGTTAGCCATGTTTATCTTTGCGGCCAATTAATTAATAATTTACCATTTATGCCCATGCCTAATATACATGTCAATTATTCATAACTATAGCCAATTCAGATTATGTCAATAACAAAATAAATATATCAACTCAGCAGATAACAGATTTCGCAGATTAGGCGACTTAACAGATTTAGCAGATTAAACAATTTAGTAGATTTAGCATATAATGGATTAGGCATTTTCAGCTGACTTAGCAGATGATAGATTTAGCAGGTGAACAGATCTAGCAGATTAGGAAATATAGAAGAACTAGCAAATTAGGCAATATAACAGATTTAGCAGATAACGGATTAGGCAATTTAACGGATTTAGCAGATTACCGATTTAGCAGATTATATATATCTAAAACTCTATTTATCTTTCTTGCCTAATAATAGATTTAGCCTAAACTTACATGCCTAAATCAAGGTCATAATTCATAATACAATATATGTCCCAAATCTTAGCCTTAATATTCCCATTTACAGTTCATGTAAAAACTAGATTTAATATTCTAGTTTACCATTTTTGTCCAAGAATAATATGCATGTAAATCATTCTCTACCATAGCCAATTCAAATTATGCCAACATATTTATTAACTTAATTAAGCTACACCCAATGTTTCAACAAGTTCTATAAGTACTCATGAAATGGCCCTAGCAAAAGGAATAGCAAATAAGCACAAGAAAGAATTGGCATGAAATAATGAACCAAATACAATGATAATGGCCCCACTAGGCTCGATGTACATAACAGTGAATGGGAATAAACTAGCAAAGTTACATACTAATTATGAGATCTAGTATCATTAAGGGAATAGGCGTAAGAAACTAACTACAATAGTCATGGGCGACAAATCACAATAGTTTCTTATTCAATGTCATAGGCAATAGTCTCATAGTCATGAATCATAGTCATAGGCAATAGTCTCATAGTCATGAATCATAGTCATAGGCAACAGTCTCATAGTCATGAATCATAGTCATAGGCAATAGTTTCATGTCCAATTATGCATTATTCAATATTTGTCCCAAAATTTAGCGTTCGTGCGTTAATCTCTTATGAGATTCGGCGCAGGCTCGTAGTAGCCTGGCTATAGAACAGAAAGAAGAAAGACATACAGAATAAGATAGATTTAAACAGAACAGAACAAACATAACCACGGATTCAGATTTACAATTCATGCCACAATCATAATTAACGTTTATGTCAGAAAATAACTGTACTTGCCTTTCGTGGCTAAGGAAAAGGATTATAAATCGAATTTGATGCAGAAACTCTGATTAATCTTCTTCGATTGTTGTTGCAGCTCTAAACTTTAATTTGAATTGTGAATGAACACTTGAGATTAGATTTAGAGGTGGCGGCTAGGATTTAAGAGAGAGTTTGGTAGCATAATGGTGTCATAGACAATATTCTATGAATTAGGGTTAGGTTAATCACATATTTATAGGAGTAGAGAGTGTTTCAGAACCATTAGATCACCCTAGAAGCCATCAGGTCCGTCCAGCACATCAAAAATCGTCATTAGAACTCTCTAGAACCCTGTTCAGGTTTCTGGCTCGACATGGGCGCACTTCCCAAGTGCGCTAGTGTATTTTTGTGCTGGCGCACTTCACAAGTGCGCCAGTGCATTTCTGGCCTGTTTCCTGTTTTTCTGTCTAACTTCGTTTGTCTATATCTCCTTCATACGTTATCCGTTTTACGCAAACTCAGACTCTATCTCAAGTAGAATTTCGAGACGAACATAATGGCACAACCCGTTTCCCTTAATTCTTCTCCTAAAAACTAAGTATACTTTAATTTGTTACTTATACGTTCACAGAAAATACGGGGTGTTACACAATGCTTTCTGGTATGTTGGCATTATGGCTTCACACAATAGAATGAGTCGAAATCAGGATGAAGGACCGCATAGAATGGACATATGTTTCCTTCTAGCTCAAAGTCATGCCACGGTATGGATCCCAGGAAATTTACTTAAATGGATGTTGGAATCGAGGCGCCTCGGATGATGGTCTAATAACCGATCAGATTATAGGTCCGACAGAACCAGGGAACATTATGCTTAGTAGTAACCATAATCCACCAAAATTTGGTGGGCTGGCTCTGCCACTCCAGGGTGCACATGCATGTGAATCCTCGACATCTGGCTAGAGATGGTTTGAATCAGATAAGGAAGATCCTTTGCTTTGGTCTATGATGGAATACAATTTCCAATACGAGCTTTGCGTTTTCAGTTGTAAACCTATATGGAGACGCAGTAGGATGGAGAATTATACCATCTAAGAGTGATACATTTATTTTTGAAATTGTATCCAACACTTAGACATTAATAACAATATAAAATGATTTTGATCTTCTCGTATCAAGCATGTTTGGCCAATATAACGTAAAATTCTATCCTACGGCTTGCGTTACATTTTGTGATGGGACTTGAGTCTTATAATGACTTCATTTTTCAAAAAGCATTGCGTTATTTTTATGCACTGGCATTCGAGTGGAGTAAACCCATTCCATGTTATACGACATGGTCTCGTGATAAGCCTTGTTTTGAAATTAAGTTAAGAATAACTGTAAGGTTTCTCATACCAGACCCATGACTGATTTGTAGTTTTTTTCCCTTGCAAACTTAGGTGCCCATAATTTCACATGGGTAGCCTAATTCTCAAGTAATTAGGTTGTATCTTTCGGGTGTGTATGGAAGCTGGTTTTGGAGCTGGATCATGAGTGGGTATTATTTTGGACTCTCTTCCTGGCTTTATTATGTTGACTACCTTTTAATTCTACTATATACTTATTCATTTGTTAAACCATTATGTATAATAATTATGATCCTATGTAATGTTGTAAAGTCTGTTAATTCCACTGTTGTAATCTGATGTACATTCTGTATTGTAATGTAATGTTTATCTTCTTCTCTTATGTTAATATGTTATATTCCAGTGAGCATCCTTTCCTCCAGGGATCGGGAATTTGATTCGTCACATCTGGTATCAGAGCTAGGGGTTAACCTTAGTTCTGGGGTGTAACATATTCAATGACTCATCAGTAGGAAGGTTGACTCATTAGAGATAGAATTAGCAATACCCTAGAATGAGTACACTAAGACAAAATTTGTCTAGTAGATACATTTCTATTTATATATATCTTTATTGTTAACGACATTTTTCGTAAACACCCGGATTACAGTATGTAATGTATGAGTTCATGAGATTTGTCGTCGTCATGACTCAGAGTCTCTAGGATATAATCCTAGGCTTGTGTCTTTAAGCTGAATCACCTTCCTTGGGGCCTCAGGATTTTTAAACCTACTGGCCATTAACCTCGCCCTCGGAGTGTGAATACCACAGGTATTGCAGGATGGTATTTCGACTTGGCCCTGGTAAAGTTATTTAAGTTGATGTCGTTAGGCTTCATGGAACTGATGAGCTTCTAAGCCATGACAACGACATTATGTATTCCAATAAGAAGAAAACTAGCTAACGTTTCCCTTGAGTTCAAGGATGAAGGCATCGCAATATTCGTTAACTCCGATGATTCCTCTGTGTTAGATCTGCCCAAGAGAGGAGCCTGAATCATGACAGCGATCGGGTTAGGAATTCGTGGACGATCTCCTTACATCAATGTATAGGAAGCATTAGGCTCAACATGAGAATATGGATCCATCATGGCTGACCCTTAGGGCGAGGAGAAGGGGACTTCTTGTTTCCACAAAGCCCTCTTCCTCCGCCTCCAGGGCGCTTTGGTTGACATCCTCATCAGAAAGGTTAGTCTTAACTCCCTATTTCATCATTATGACACAACAAGATTATCAAATCGTAAGATGTGTGAGACTCGGAATTCTCCATTCATAGTTTGTAGATATGTTAAAAGAATTGATGATTTACTCCTCTTGAGAAGAAAGGGACTAAATTGAGAAATCAAAAGTATGTCCCATTTATGGAGTTCCTAGGGTCCTATTTATAGAGAATCCGGGGTCCTTCTATTAGTAGGGTATTGGGCTTGAATGATTCATATCGGCTGCTATTTTCCTTGGTCTCGGGCATCTGGCTGTCGGTCATCCTCGTGGTGTCGGTTATGGTCTTCGAAGAGAGGGTCCCAGGTGAATTGGGGCCTCCCCAAGGGGGAAAGGAGCTTGTTGCCGAGATGGACTGCGGAGGCATTTCGAATTTCTTGGTGGATGCCTCCAATTGTTGGTCCTTCGGCATAAGTTTTCGGATGTAGGCTTTCGGCATTATCATGGGTACTTAGAGTAGCCTGCCCTCACGATGTACGTGTTCATTTGCCAATTTAGAACCGTTGATGGTTCAGATACTAGGTGGATTTGTACGATTAGCCTGTATCCTTGCTTGAGTCTTGGTTTAACCTTCCAGTTTCACTCCCTGAAAGGTAGCTTCCGGTGATACCCATGTTACTTACGAAGGTAACCCCTTTGTCATCTATAGAGCCATTTTTCAGGAGTCGGTTACGGACCATCTTTATGCTCTGACCCGATACTCTTCCTCTTTTGATGTGTTGGCATTACATCGGTTAATTCCTGGCGAGTGAACCATGTCGGATGAACCTTTGCTACCGCTCTGTAGGTTTTGGGCCCCTTCTTTTCAGAGGAGGTATCGACCTTAGTTGCTCTCGAATTCTTCATCCCTTCCTTATATTCATTCGACACCCGTCTTTGTCAACCCGTGCTAAGATCATTTTGGTAGTAACATTTATGATCTTACAATTTCCTTAAGATATCTTTTCGGTTGGGCTAACTCTTTTCTTGTTATTTGCAAATATAGTAGAAAATGAGCGATATTGGCAGAGTAGGTGGAGGAAGAGGAAGGAGTAATGTTTAGGCTGAAGTTCTGCAACCCAACCCCATAAGAGCACTGAATGAGCCAATTGTACCTCCACAACAGCCAGAAACCAATCTAGAATTTCTAGCTAAGAAGAATAAAAATTCTTGTGGGTTACCATTCATTGGAAAAGAATCAAGTATTAAAGCGCAAGCTTAGATGCGTTCTTGTGAGAGAATTTTCGAAGGTTTAAGATTGAATGGAAACCAAAAGAAATTCTTGGAATCTTGGCTACTTAAGGATGAAGCTCTGATATGGTGGGAAACAATTACAATGGGGAATCCTAGAGGAAATATCACTTGTGATAGAATTAAAGAAATTTTCAAAGAAAGATTCATTCCCCCAGAAGTAGTAGAGCGTTTGTACTATGAGTTCTCCAACATCAAGAAAGGTGGTATGACTATTCTAGAGTACTTGGACAAATTAAATGAGCTTTCCCAATTTTTCCCGTAGCTAATTCATGTTCCATTAAAGAATAATGTGAGATTCGTTGATGGACTTCAAAGGAAGCACAAGAACATAGCGACCTCCCATATAAAGCTTCCTTTCTCTGAGATGGTGGAAATGGCTTTTCGATATGAAAACATCGATAAGAAGAATACTTTGGAAGATAAAGAGGGAGGATGTTGTGAAAAAAAGAGGAAGTTTGCAAGTAAAAGGCCAGAGACAAGTAAAGAAGGAGAAAAGCCTAATAACGAACGATTAAAGAATGTCATATGTTTCAACTTCATTAAGTAAAGTCATTTGTCATGGGATTGTAAATCTCTAAAGAAGCACAAAAAAAAGACTCTGAATCTAGTCAGAAGTTTCAAGAGAACAAGGAATATTACAATTGCCATAGAAGGGGCCATATAAAGCCAGATTGCCCGTTGTTAAAGAACTCCGAGGTAGCTTATGTTTACAATGTAGCAGATACTCCGACAACTTTTGCTAGTAGGGGAAGGCCATATGTTTTGGAAGGTACACTTACTATTAAAATTATTCCAATTAAAGTGTTGTTTGATATGGGTGCGTCGCGTAGTTTTGTCCCGAGTAATTTGTCTTGGAAATTAATTCTAGACATAAATTATCTTAAAGAACCTATTTATGTTAACAATCCGATAGGAGGCTCCATCGATCTTCGTCTATACAGTAGAGTGCCTATCTCTTATTCTCGCTAACCATTTCCTTTCAAATTTATAGTCATGGATTTTACCGAGTTCGATATTATACTTGGATTATATTGATCGACCAAATACAAAGCCGAGGTTAAATGCGTTGAAAGAATCATTAGTGTGAAGACTAAGTTTGGAAATTTTACATCAATACCATGCAAAGATCCAAATTTAAATAGAAATGAATTTTGGTCCAATCTCGATGTTTCCCCGCTCCCCTAGAATCTAACCCAATTGTTAAGAAATATCCGGATGTGTTCAAAGAAGTAAAGAGTCTTCCTCCACGGGGAGAGATTGGTTTTAGGATTGATTTGGTTTCGAATGCAATGCCAGTTGTGCAAGCAATTCGGAGAATGTCGTTGAAGGAGAAAGAAGAGCTAAGCAATCAAACTTAGCAACTTATGTGGAAGGGCTTGATCAGGCCAAGTTTCTCGAGCTGGGGTGTAGCAATGGTATTCGTTCCAAAGTCCAACGGTACCTTCAGATTATATGTGGACTACCGAGACCTCAATAATCAAACGCTTAAGAATAAGTACCCGCTTCATCGCATAGACGATTTATTGGATCGTTTGAATGGAGCTTGGGTATTCTCAAGATGGTCCTAGCTACAGGTTTTCATTAGCTCAGAATTGCGAAAGAGTGTGTTCTTTTGACCGCTTTTAGGAGGCCATAATTATTTTATGAATGGTTAGCAATACCCTTCAAACTGTGCACCGCTCTTGCTTATATTGTTGCCTTAATGAATCGGGTATTCCGGGAAGTGTTGAATAAGTTTGTGCTAATTTTCATTGGTGATATCCTTATAATCTCTAAGACAAAGGAAGAGCATGCGAAGCATTAGGAACAAGTATTGGAATTCTAAGAAGAAATATACTAAAGGCCAAATTTTCCAAATTCCAGTACTGGAAAGAAGAAGTGAAATTTCTTGGGCATGTGGTGTGGAAAGGAGGAATCTCGGTAGATCCGAGCAAGATTACAGCCATCCAAGATTGGAATCAACCAATCGTCCCCACTGAAGTCAGAAGTTTTCTTGGGTTGGCTAGTTATTAAAGAAAGTTCATGAAAGATTTTTCTAAGTTGTTGCTCTTTGATGAAGCTTACCAAGAAGCATACTAAGTTTAATTGGACTCCTGAGTGTGAGGAGGCATTTTAGGAATTGAAAGAATGGCTAACCACTGCCTCTGTATGGACTATTATAGATGGTAATCAAGATTTAACCGTCTATACAGATGCTTCTGGTGAAGGAGTTGGTGCAGTATTGATGCAAAGAGGAAAAGTGATTACTTATGCAACTCTTCAATTGAAAACCGCATTAGAAAAGGTACGCCGCTCATGACTTGGAGTTACTTGTTGTGGTATTTTCCTTAATGATTTAGAGAGACTACTTATTGTGTGATAAGTTTGAACTCTATACAGATCATAAATCTCCAAAATACCTCTTCATCCATAAAGATTTGAATATGGGGCAACAACGTTGGCTGGAGTTTTCGGAGACATACGATATGGATATTCTTTATACTCCAGGAAAATCCAACGTAGTAGCAGATGTAGTCAGTAGGAAGAATGTTATTATTTCTAATATGATTGTTACACCTTCATTGATTGAGAAGATTTGTGCTCAATAGAAAGATGACGAGTTATTTATAAGATTAGTTAGAGAATTCAGGATGGTGAAATCTCGAATTTCTAGATTGGTAATAAAGGAGTTTTGAGATTGAAAGGTCGGATTTGTGTTCCAGATATTCCGGGGCTCAAGAGAGAAGTACGGGACGAGTGTCATATATCCAAACTCAGTATACATCTAGGGTTATATAAGACGTATCAAGATTTGAAACGCACATTTTGGTGCAAATATATGAAGAGAAATGTCTCGATATGTATTAGAAGGTGCCTAACTTGCCAACAAGTCAAGAGTGATCAACAGAAGGTCGGTAGGTTATTACAACCACTAGAGATTTCAGAGTGGAAGTGAGACTAGATATCCATGGATTTCATTGTTGGTTTGCCTCGAACCAAGAAGTGTAATGAGGGTAACTGGGTTATAGTTGATTGTATGACAAAGAGAACCCATTTTCTTCCAGAAGAGTGAATAGAACAGCTTTGAGTCTAGCTTAATTGTATGTGAAGGAAGTTGTTCGACTGCATAGGGTACCCTGCAAAATTGTTAGTAATCGACATTCGATCTTCACCAGTAAGTTCGAGGAAGCATTTTAGTCATAATTGGGGACAAAGTTGAGTCTTAGCACTGCATACCATCCCCAAACAGATGGCCAGACTGAAAGAGTGAATAGAATCTTGGAAGATTTGTTGTGAGCATATATCCTTTGATTTCGGAGGATCATGAGAAGATCACTTGCATCTTGTAGATTTCTTCTATAACAACAACTTCCAAGCAAGCTTGAAGATGTCACTGTTTGAAGCATTGTATGGTCGGCCTTGCAGACCTCCTACTAGTTGGATAAAATCTAGAAATCGACTTGTGTTGGGTGCAAATATGATATGTGAAGTCGTAGATAAGGTAAACTTCATTAAGAAGAGATTAAAGGCAGCTCAGATCGAACCGAAAAGTTACGCAGATTTCTAGAAGAAGAGATTTAGAACCTGCTATTGGCGACTGGATATTCTTAAAGGTTTCTCCATTGAGAGGAGTTATCTGATTCAGAAAGCGAGGAAGTTATCACCCAAGTATGTTGGTCCATTCCCGTGATTGAAGAAGATTGGAACTCAGGATTACAGGATCGATTTACCAGAATTGTTGTCTGGAGTACATTATGTTTTCCATATCTCTCATCGTTGGAATTATGTGCATGATCCATATTTAATTGCTGAAGAGGCGGCACAAAAGGACTTAGAAATCCCCCTAAATTTAGCAGTTTGAAGAGAGCCGATAAAGATAATTAGAAAAGAGATTAAAGAACTGAGAAACAAAAGGGTGAAGCTTTTTAAAGTACAGTGGAGCGAAGATCAAAGAGACTGTACATGGGAAACAGAGCATAGAATTAACAAGGCATATACCAGGTGCAGAGTGAGTATCTCTAATTAGTTCTTCTAAGAGGTAAATCTATTTCTATTGCATCGTTTCTATTTCAACTTAACTTTCACCCAATTCCGAGGAGGAATTTTTTTTGAGTAGGGGTGACTGTATTAAAATTTATTTTTAAATTAATTTTATTAGAATTTATGATCGATTTTGAAAATTCAATGATTTGATGTTATTCCCATAACTTTACAAAGGAAAACTTTTCAAACGATCTCGAAATTTGATGAAACCAATTTTATCGGATCTAAAACATTGTAAAATGGTAAGTTTCCAAATTTCATAATTTTTGGAGTTAGTTTATGGCTGGGCGAGAAATAAACAAGTACCCGGTCAGGCGGTCAAAAATATGCAAGAACGCGATAAAAATAAAACGGATGGTCAAACGAACTACAAATTCAACAAGAACATTTCCATTGGATTTGAAATGATGTTTTATGCTACAGTTCGAAATTTTGTGTAAAATGGAATAAACCTGTGGTCATGCGTGCGAAAGAAGCGACGATAAACTAAAACACTTCGTTGTTTAAAATGAAAGCTTTAAGGAAATTAGCCTAAACGAGGTGTCATCCGATCAACGCTTCAAAGTGTTTTTGTTACCCATGCGTCATCTTTGGCACTTTAGTGATCCATGAGCTTCCCCTTTTATAAAATTCCCCCCTTTCTTTCTTTTTCTCTTTCCGTTCTAATTTTCACTTCTTTAAACTTCACCTTCCCCTCCTTGAAGCTCCAATAGCTAGTGCACCCTACACCACCTCCACTTGACTTTCGCACCTCTCCCACCCCCTCACCTTCATGCGCAGTCACCTCCTCCTCTCCTCCTTCTTGCCATGCTCCACTCTCCTCCTTAAACTCCAAAAATCCCAGTTCTACTTCCAATTTGCAAGTACATCCCTTAAAGCAACCACCTTTCACCGCCTACACCCCTAATTCCCATGCCTGGCCCCAGCTACTTGCGCCACCCCATATCCAGCTCCACCGTGGAACCTGCCCCATGGACCCTACCCCATGGACCCTACAAACCCCTTTTTCTTGTCCCAAAACCTAGATCGGCAAGCATGTGTGCATCCATTAAGTCTAGAAGCCGTGTAGCCACCAAACTCAGTCCCATAGGCTTAGGGTAAAACTTGTAGGTGACGTACGAGTTTCGTATTCGTTTGTGAGTGTTTGAAGTCCATCTGTGAAAAAGATTCGCAGAATGGAAACCCAAGGTGAGAAACCAAAACTCAATAAGGGCTAGTTGGTGATTAACTGTTATTAGTTAATTAATTTGAGTTTAGTGATGATTATATATTGATTATGCAAGTTTATTACGATGTTAAGTAATGCATAGTACAATAAAAATATCATCTTTACTTGATATATGTGCATTTTTTTGGGTATGAGACATTTAAACAAAAACTGTGTTAATTGGAAAACAGTGGGAATCTTAATTGATTTTGGGAAAGTAATTCATAAATTACTGGTTATTGAATGGGATGTGAACCTCACTTGGTAATGGGATTATAATTGATTGATATAAATATATATATATATATGTATATATATATATATCCCATTAATTGATTTACGGTTATTCTGTTGATTGACAAACTTGTACAAACGTTATTGATTTAAGGCTTATAAGGTGAATTCAACTATATATGTGGATTGGATGTTGTCCGATAATTGATTTAGGGTTATATAATACACTAATTGAAAATGACCGTTACTTGAGATTATGGGTCCATTGGTTAAGTATCTATCAATTAAAACGGATTTTGATGAATATTTTATTAATATAATAATAGGCTAAAAATAAAAGATTAAATTTGACATCCGATTTTGGATGGACAACAAGATTTTAAAATATCGATGAATATTCATAACTGTAACAAATTGATTTGAATTAACTTTCATCTATTTTTGGCGTGTTTAAGTTTTATTTTCGAAAAGAATAATAAACGATAAAAATGAAGTTCGGATAGTATATTCAAGAGGAGTTATAAAATAACTTCCTTTACAAAATTGTCTTGTTTATTTTATAATAAGCGTTAGGAAATTTCTGATTAAAAATAATGAATTTGGAAAAATATTATTATTTTAATCATTTTCATATTATTTTAATACTTAAATATTGAAATAGTTGATTTTGAAGTTGGAAAAAAATATAACTTCTGGAAATTATTTTATATATTTATATAATAATAAAAATATTATACGTCGAATTATGGTCAGAATAGAACTCATAGCGTGGCGGTATTTCGTGAATTTCGACCTATAAATTTAAACTGTTGTGCCGGAAGACCGGACTGTCGGATTCTCCCGAAACTTGAATCATTGGATTCGTATTTAAAAGATATTTCAAAAGATAATAAGAGTTCTAATGGTTAGATTTTGAAAATTGTTCAAATCAAATTTGAATGAAAACAACGCCAAAAACAACAATGGCCTGTAATTGAAACTGATTAATATGAACTATTTTGTTATGAACAAAAATAGGGGAAAAATCATGTAAATTATTATAAATGATTTGGAAATGATTAAAACTGATTATATATAGCTTTAAATGATAAAACATGTTAAGTAGAAGTTGGCTAATTTCTGTAAAGGCTTATATAACAAGTTTTGGAGATTGTTTTGAAATAAGGATTTTTGGTTCATAATCGAATCTAATCCTCAAGTAAATCTTTTTAATAAGATTAAAATATGGTTTTGAAAGACAAGAACTTCACAAAGTTTTAGAATAAGATTTTAATCTTATGAAATGAATACCAACTGAAGGAAGCTTAATTGGTGGATTGACAATCCGATAAGGATTTATGTTTTAACACAAATTATTCGAAAAGATCGGGTTCAACCCATTTCGAATAATTATACGATGATTAAAAGTTGAAGACATTAAAGAATGTGGAAGATCGGAAGTCTTCATATCGAATGGATTACTTGCTGATGCCCTGAAATGGTTTGCTCTCGTTAAAGGGTTAGAGTGGCAGTGGTCCGGACGTACTTTTTGATTGTCCAGATGTGCAAGGGTCTGTCTCCTTTATTGGACGAGGAATATGGTGACTTCGATTTCGTTCAGACCCAAAATGAACTTGTAAATGAATGGCAGGTCTAACATTGTATTTCATAACATAAAGGATTAGTTGTTATTAATGATTTATCCGTTGGTGGTGAAGAATTTATTCTTTTGGCTTAACAACCTTCTTTGAGGCATATGAACTTAAAGGTTATATTATTAGTAGTAACAGATCGTGTGTGAATTGACAATGTGGCATGCTGAGTGATGTTGGCAGATAGATCAAAGCTTATGTTGAAAAGCAGAGCTTTGATTTACGTTGACTCTAGGACCTCACACCTCGAAATGAGCCGAAAACAGGATGAACGACTGTAGAGAAAGGACATACATTTCGTTATAGCAAGAATCATATCATGGTGTGGAGACCAGGAAATTTACTTATGTAGAAGTTTGAATTGAGGCACCTTGGATGAAGGTCAAACAACCGACCAACTAGTAGGTCTGATAAGACCGGGGAACGTTATGCTCATGAGTAAACATAATCCACCAAGAATTGGTGGGTCAGCTCTGCCGCTCCAAGGTGCACATGCGTACTAATCCTGGACATCTTGCTAGAGAAGGTTTGAATCAAACAAATAAGATCATTTGCCTTGGTTTATGATGGAATCCAATTTCCAATACGATCTTTGCTTTTCAGTTGTAAACCTATATGGCAACATGATATGATGGGGTATTATGCCATCTAAGATTGATACATTTTATTTCAAAATTGTTTCCAACTCTTAGACACTAATAGTAATATCAAGTGATTTAAATTTTCTAGTATCAAGCATGTTTGGCCATTATAAGGTAAAACTCTATCATTCGGTTTGCATTGCATTATGTGATGGGACTTGAGTCTTATAATGGCTTTATTTTTCAAAGAGCATTGCGTTATTTTTATGCAATGGCATTTAGGTGGAGTAAACCTATTCCGTGTTATACGGCGTGGTCCCGTGATATGCTTTATTTTGCAATTAAGTTAAGAATAATTGTAAGGTTTCACATACGAGTCCCATGACCGATTCGTAGTTTATTTTCCCATGCGAACTCAGGTGCCCATAATTTCACATGGACAACCTAGTTCTTAGGTAATTAGCTTGTATCTTTTAGATGTGTATAGAAGTTGGTTTTGGAGCTGAAGCATAAGTGGATATTATTTTTGACTCTCTCCCAAACTTTATTACGTTGACTACCTTTTAATTCCACTATGTATTTATTCACTTGTTGAACTATTATGTATAATTATTAAGATCTTGTGTAATGTTGTAAACTCTTATAATTCCGCTGTTGTAATCTGATGTACGTTATGTATTGTAATGTAATGTTTATCTTCTGCTCTTATGTTTATATGTCATATTCCAATGATTGTCCTTTCTTCCTAGGATCGGGAGTTTGGGTCGTCACACAAAACATGCACACATGACACATGTGTGTCAAGCGTATAGTAATATATCCAGACGTCTGATTCTAGAATCAGAAAACAATCTGTATAGTGATCAAACGTCTGATATTTTATCTAGACGTCTGGATTTTCTCCCAAGTTAAAAAATATATGTATGAAGAAGCACTCAGACGTCTGGAACAAAAATCTAGACATCTGACATGGAGTTCGGCCAAAAAATAATAATAAGCAACTACCACATTTTGAATAGTCACTTTCACTCCTCTTCATCACAACTCTTCAATACCACTCAATGCAACTCTTGGATGAAGAATAATGGATACTACTCTTCAACTACCACTCCTCAACACTATTTAAGGCATCAACACTCAAGGAGAAGATCACCTTTTTGCCTTCTTTGCATTCTGCTACTTTTATACTTTGTCAACGCTCAAGCAATTCAAATCACTGACAACCATCTACTACTCTTCCATATGTATCTGAACTTCATAGAAATTATTACTTAAGAATATTTTGGAAGATCGTGTACTAATTAATCAACATTCGTGTTATACAAAAACGAACATTTGATAAGAAACTCTGTTGTAATTAAGCCTATTCCTATGGGAGAAGCGAGGGTTTGCGATATTAGAATATTGAAGGGGAGCTTCAGGACTGGACGTAGGACATGAGGTCCGAACCAGTATATATACTATGATGTGCATTTTCCTTACTAGCATTTATTCTCTTATACTTCTCTAGCATACACATTTAGTCTTACCGACACACATTCCGCTCAAATAGACTTTCAATTGGTACCAGAGCAAGGTTTGATCAAATTACAGTAACTTGTATTTGTATCACTTAATATGGAAGTATAAGTATATTTCAAGAAGGTCATTCCACATGACGTCCTTTACTTCTCTGTAGGTCAAATTATGCATATTGTTCTACCTATATAAGGATTTTTATGGAAGCAAACGGTTAGGAAGCTAGGTTCGCCATTCAAAATAAATATGAAGTGTAAACTACTGAATTGAGTGCATGGACCGATGCTCAAAAAATCGCAACTTCTAACAATTCAAAAGCTATGAATGCTTTATTTTGTGCATTAGATACAAATGAATTTTCATGTGTCATGATGTGTATGACTACCTATGATATATGCCATACCGTACAAATCACTCACAAAGGTACCACAAAAGTTAAACAAACAAAAATCTTAATTTCACAAAATCATTTTCCTTCTTTTAAAATGAAAGCAAGTGAGTCCATTAGTGATACATGTATACTAGATTCCAAACTATATAACATGATCTTATGGCACTCAAAGTCAAGTTCACAGATTTTGATTTTATTACACGAATCTTAAATTCTTTGACTAATGATTGGAAAAGGAAAGTATTAGCCATAGAAGAGGCAAATGACCTTTCTCAACTCAAAGTTGAAGAATTAATTAGAAATTTATTATCCTATGAAGCGAACCTGCAGGCTAGAAAGGACAAAAACTCTAAAAAGAAAAATATACCATTTCAAGCCAACAAAGAAGATTCCGCTTAGACGAAGATGAAATTGTCTTCATAGCCAAAAACTATAACAAGTTCACAAAAATGACAAAGTTTCAAAAGGGTGGAAAATCAAGTTAAAAAAATCATACATCTATCATATGTTTAACACCACGTATTTTTCTATGAACGTCAAAGTAACAAATCAAACTACACTTAATTTTTAAGAGAAGAATTTAGGGAAATGGGTTAAGCCATTAAATTCGTCTTGGAATTCTGCTTGAGATAGAGTTTGAGTTTGCGTAAATTGGACTCCGTATGAAGAAGTTATGGCACTTAGAATTTTCAGGAATTTAAATTAAAAACCAGCCCGAATTCAAATTTAAAGTTTCGAAATTCAAATCACACACCCGGGTTGGGAGGGAAATTTCCCGCCCAGGACCCAGGTCGACCAGGGGGTCGACCTAGTGGTCGACCTCCCCCCTTTTCCAGATCTGTGGACAGATTCGTTTTTCTGCATTTAGACGCCCGTTCTGACCAGATTCTTTGCTCCTAAGCTATTTAAACACCCCAAACCTCACTTTCTCTCCACACAACTTCATTACGCCTATACTCTACCCTAATTCATATCAAAATAAATCTAAGACGGGGTTATGCTGCTTAAGTCCTTCGTAGAAATCAAGTTTCGAATTCAAGTAGAGATTCAAAGGCTAATTCAATGACTTCAACGACTATTTTCTAAGAATCAAATCAAATCTAAATTAGAAGAACAAATAGTCTACTTCAAGGGAGAGCTATTCAGTTTCAGAATACAGGTCCCATAATTCAAGACCGTTCTGTAATTTGTAAGTTCACGTTACTTTCAGAAATAAAATTTAATTGTGATTCAAGCATTATAATAAATCTGGATCTGAGATTATGCCTGTTTTTCTATATCCCTTTGATCTATCTCATTGATAATATTATGTCCATTCTTTGTCTCTTCTTTCCTTCTTCCCTTTTTGTTTTATAGCCTGGCTACTACGAGCTTGAGCCAGATCTCATAAGAGATGAGCGTACGTTGGAAATAAAATTGGGCATAATTGAGTTGTAACAGATTTGCGGACATAAAACATGTTGTATTCAAAGTGTATCGAACATATGACATGAGATTTGAGGCATAAAGTATTGGACATATGACTTGAGATTTGAGGCATAAAGTATTGGACATATGACTTAGGATTTGAGGCATAAAGTATTGGACATATGATTTGAGATTTAAAACATAAAGTATTGGACATATGACTTGGGATTTGGGGCGTAAATTGACCTGTAAATATAAGGCATAGTACATGTTGCGGCTTAAGATCTAAAAATTGGGGTATATATATATATATATGATAGTTTAGGATTTGGAAGAAGAAGATTAGGGTGTATAGTGATGTATGGCTTAGGCATGAAAACAATATTTGCCTTTGTTTCGTAAGTCAGTTACTTTTTAGATTTGAACACCTAAATCTAATTGTAACATGTAATAAATGGATATGTGAAAATGCCTGATGTAAACTATCATTTCATTGAAATATGCGCTTGCGTATATATATCTTTGGGAATCATTTTTGACTATGAAACTGTTCCAATCATATCTATCCTTAATGTATATCGGAATTGTAATCCTTTTTAAGTTCATGATATAATTCTTATCATATCTATATGACTGCGATGTATTCCTTGCAAAACTTGTCTTTTTAGTACATTAAGTTTATTGGACCAGTAGTTCTTATCATCATATGACTATGCCTATTCTTATGATGTTCCATATTGCTTCTCCCCTTATATTATGAATCTTGAGGTGAATCTCGAAATACGTATGTTATGAATGCGGGGGAAATTGGGTATACCATGAAATTGACATTATTTGGCATAATTTGGAACATGTAACATGGCACGACTGTTCAGATGCAATTTGACATGAATTATGGAATATGTAATTTGACATATTGAACCTAGAATTGGCATGAACGACAAAGCAGGAAGTTGGCATATAAATCAAGTTTTGGGCAAAATTGTTATTGTTACAAATTTGGGGTAACTTGAGCATTAAATCTAGATTAGGTGTAAAATGTAACATGACTAGTTTTGGTTAATTTGGTAATTAGCATGTAAAATCTAGATTTGGGTATATAGGGTAAATATGTAAAATCTAGATTGTTCTATAGGCTCGATGAGACTACGACACTTGTCAAAGGGCGAATAAGTGCCCAACTTGCATCTATAGCCGGAGTAGTTTCACCTGCGGCTAATTTTTTTTTGAGCTTCATAGGATTTTCCATGCGATGGAGGCAGCTTTCGAGAGACTTATCAACGTGTTACACAAGGATAGTAAAGATGAGATTGAGGGAGTTTTCCTAAGGGGCACAACCCAAGGATGAGGAACTCATGGATATGGACTTGGTTCACAAAGGATGTAAAAAGGAAAGAATAGTAAAACCTAAAACAAGAGGAAGTGTCATTATTAAGGATAAAGGCAAGAACAAAGGGCAGGATTTTCCGGATGGCAAGTGCATGCTCTCACCGCCACCATACCTGAGAGGGAGGCAGTAAAGCTTCGGTTGGAAAAGTCTAGTTTTTCTTTTTGATCATCCTGTTAGTACTCTTTAGCGCTTCACATTTGTTTATATCTGCTTCCATAGTTGAGTCTCTGCACTTTAGAACTTGTATAGTAGAGGATCCCATTATTGTCTCAAATCCAATTGCTGGTTCGACTCATTTATCTTTGGTTTGTGAGGATTTGAGGATAGCTATATTAATGCTTATGTTTTTGGTTCCATGGGCTATGGGTTGATTCTAGGCATGGGATAGTTAGCTAGTAATTGCAAAAGGAGGGTGTTTAGACCATTTACTTGCCTCGGGAATACCCTCGAGATTTCATGCGATCCTAAGGGATCAGTTAGGCTTTGCTACCTACAATCACTTGATGCATCTATCAACGGTTTGCGGTCCGTTAGAATAGTCCATGAGTACGAGGAAGTTTTGATTAGGTTAGGGGTTTTCCCCCTAAAACTCGAGATAGACTTTCGCATATATCTAGTTGACAATGCAAAGCCAGTTATGCGATCAACGATAGTTTTGGAGCAAGATTGGCGAGGATAGCCAGAGTCGGTTAAGTGCTCAGTTGTATTGCTGTTTTGCTAGTATCATCTCACGTAAATCATCCAAATTTGGAGGAGTTATTCCTTGTGTGCTTGTCTGATATTGGTTTAGGCCTTTGGGGATTGTACTTGAGGGATGTCGAGTTCGACTAGGATGGTTTGCATGAGAAATAAATGGTTGTGGCAGGCGCCCTAAAGTAAGACTGACCTTAAGAGAGGTAAAAAGTACATAGCAACCTTTAGCTTTATACCCTCAGATTTGTGACATGATGGATAAGCTAAGTAGAGGAGAGACCTCTAATCATCTTAGTATATACACTTGGTATCTTGGCTCACACCTGTTTATCTTGGAAGGATAGTTCGACTACATTAGATACCCTCTAGCATAGTAAGTGATCGAGGTCCTATCTTTACTAGTAGGTTTCGGAAATGGAGGTCAAGAAGCTTCGCAACCGGGAAGTTAAGGTACAGTGGAGTGAAGCTCAAGAAGATGCAACTTAGAAGACTGAAGACTAGATACGCGCATCATACCCTTTTTGAGGGTATACCCTTGATCTCTTTTTCTAGGAATTTTGCGCATACTTGTTTCTATCTTTTAGGTGTATCCTCTAGGTAATGCCTTCGATCCTTAGGTAGAAGCCAATGGATGTAAACATGTGTTTGTGACATGTTATGTTTGGTGGATGCAAGGGGTTGCAAGTGTTTTCTAGTGGTTGCTCGTGGATGCATATACACACATTAGGCACTAGATCGGCTCAGTCAATTTCATATTGCATATGCATGAGTGAATTTTCATACATATGAACTGAAACTTGATGTGTTATCATATGGATGTTGCATTTGTATGAATGATTGTGCACTCATGTAGAAGTTATAAAATACGACTATGAATAATTGCATACATGATGGACTCATGGCACTGACATAATTCGCATTAAGGAGGTCAACTGAATCAGTAGAACGTCTGATTTTGCATTAGATAAGGACATGTGCACACACTATGCATATGATCATGAAAGCATTAGAAATCTTTTTAAGGACAATGGATGCATGTGTTTGATGGTTGAGTAGATGGACGATTGGATGGTATGATATACATTCTTCTTGACTTGAACATTTCGGTGACGAAATCCTTTAAGGAGGGGAGAATGTAACACCCCGTATTTTTCTACGAACGTCAAAGTAACAAATCAAAGTATACTTAATTTTTAAGAGATGAATTAAGGGAAATGGGTTAGGCCATTGCGTTCATCTCGGAATTCTGCTTGAGATAGAGTCCGAGTTTGCGTAAATTGTATATGGCACTTAGAAGTTTCAGGAATTTAAAATAAAAAACAGCCTGAATTCAACTTTAAAGTTTCGAAATTTAAATCACACGCCCGGGCTAGACGGGAAATTTCCCGCCCAGAACCCAGGTCGACCAGGGGTCGAATGTAACGACACGGATTTCGCCCGGACCTAATCGATCGCTAAATCGACCAAGACCGTTCGATTCCCGCATACGCTAACTCTGGGTATACAACACATCAGAACAAATAACAGAATACCTCTATAAACATCATAATAATGTTATATCAGAGTACAAAATATCAGAGTATATCGAAATATAATACACAGCAGAAGATAAATTTACATAAATGTAATACAGTGCACAACGGAAATATAAACTACATAGCGGAAGAATATCAATACTCTGGACACGGTTTTTCGCTTCGATCCAGAACCCTACTAAACATATCTGCAAAATAAAACTACTCGACTGCCCGTGTGGAAAATAGGGGCACCCGAGTTTGCAAGGGAAAAGCAAACTACAGGTCAGTCATGGGACTGGTGTGAGAAACTCTAAACAGTTATAACCTTATATAAATCACATGGCATATCACGGGACCACGCCGCTAACGCGGAACAGGTTTACCCCCGTGAATGCTAGTGTATAAACAACAATCAATATAGATATATGGATCTACTATGCATCAATCAACATGCAATATCCCAATCTACCCACTTAGATTAATCACTACACTTAGATTTTCCAAATCCAATTCAATTTACAGATATTATTCCTTTGGATTATATTCCCGATTTCTTATTTCAAATCATTTGAAATACCTATCTAACTTTCTATATCAAAGTAGATTTCACTTCGGGATCTCAAATCAAATCGTTTGGAAATGTGAATTCCAAAACATGACAATGCATACAAACAAGTATGCAACCAAATATCGTGTTCCCAATCGACAAGGCAAAGGGTACGCACCTCGCAACTCGATATATATAAATGTGCACCTACCCCACATAGGAGTATGCTACACCGACGATGCACCTACCCCACATAGGAGCAGGCTACACCGCCCTCTCACCCATACTTTTAGTCCCAGGGTTACCCGACTCTTTAGCCACATACTAAATCATTTCATATCCCGAAGTAGGAAAAGTCATTTCACAACGTAATAATTATAAGTACTTTCAAAATATAGTACTTCACATCAGTAATTCACGCATATGATCTGTCACTATTAATCACATAACCTTTGAGCTCGTACGTCTCAAAGAAGGATGTTAAACAAGAGAATAAATTCTCCGCCACCAAACAGATACATCATTAATAGCAACTAATCAGTACGCGATGAAATACAATGTAAGACCATTATACATTTCTAAATCATTTTAGAAATCATCGGGTTTTGGGCCTCGAAATCCTTTTTGATTTATAAAACATTTTTATAAAAACATTCCCTATCCAAAATCGGGAATACATTTCTTTTCACTAAAGAAAAAAAATATCATTTCAAAATCATTCATTAAATTTGAAATGAACGCAACATCGCTAAACACCTTATCATCAAATCGTGAAGTGTTTCACAAGGCGTTAGCACACAGATATTTTCACCTAACCCAATGCTAAATGTAAAAGCATATTCTGCTCATAAACTGGTTGAGCACCATCCAAACAATCAATCAACCACAATCAATATCAACAACTTTGTAAATTTGGTTTAATCACATCACGTGTTTTGGTAAATTTAATCACCGCTCTAATTAAAGATTTATTCAAATCCCAATTGGTTTCATCTCTAAAATCTTATCATATTGATTGTTCTACTTTTTGGAAATTAATCATGCTTTTACGCGGGTTAAAGAACTAATGTCATTTAAACACAGTTCACAACAAACCCCGAATCCAATTTATTTATTTATAACCATTGGATTATTATTTTTCTATTTAATAACTAGTTAGTTTTGATAAAAAACTATTTTTATCTTTTCAAATATGGAATTTTTCATCCCAATTCTTTCTAAATCTTTTATTATGATTTTACGCAAATTATTGATATTTTTATTTATTTTATCAAGGCCCGTACAGTCGATTTCCATAAACGGTCGTCGAACTGCACTTACAGCGACCTTTTCCAAATTTGATTTGGACATAATTCCAAATCCAACAGTTAGATTTCAAATCTCTATTATTCGTTAGAAAGCTCTTTTCGATATGAACCCAACGGTTCCTGTTTCAGGAGAATCCGACGGTCGGATCTCCCGTAATGTCCGTTCGAAGTTAATGGTCGAAATTCGCGAACTGCCGCAGCGCGACGCGTTCTATTCAGGCCAGTATATTATATATATAATATATATTTCGTCGATTTCTATTTAAAAAGAATTTTATAAATCATTTTAAATTCGTTTCAAAAACAATTTCAACTTTCATTTCAAATCCAAATTGAATTTTCCATATAAATTCGTTTTAAATTCATTTCAATTCAATTCAAATTTCTATTCAATTCAATTCGAATTCATTTTCTATTCAGTTCGATTTGAATACGTTTTCTATTTCAGTTTCATTTTCAATTAGTATATATATCGTTTTCATTTCATATATATATATATATATTATTTCCACCTTTCGTATATATAATATTTTCACTTTTCAATATATACGATATTTTCACTTTCACTATATATAATATTTTCACTTTCACTATATATAATATTTTCACTTTCACTATATATAATATTTTCACTTTCAATATATACGATATATTCACTTTCAATACATACAATTTTTTTACTTTCACTATATATAATATTTTCACTTTTACTATATATAATATTTTCACTATTCATATATATATATATATATATATTTATATATATATATATATATGATTATTTATTTAATTCCAATAATACCTGTTTTCGTATATGAACTCTAAATCAAATCTAACGACTTTCGCCCCTAGCTAAATACCCCCATTCCGAACGCAATGGGATATGCTACGTAGGCCCATTCGACTATTTCTGTTAGTTTTCCTTCAAATTAAAGTATAAAACATTCAATATTTCAGTTTGAACGTACATTTCAGTTTGCCGGGGCCACATACTGATTTGAAAAATTCCAGAAAAATAAATCTAGCTATGTTTTGACGATACGGTCCCAACAAAACTAGTTTCGTCGAATTCTGAGATCGTTTGCAAAATGGCCATATTCTGGTCGATCCAATTTAACTATAACTGACCAAAACACATTTTCCTTTGCCACGCTCACATACTAGCTTCAAAAATTATGAAATTTGAAACCTAGCAATAACTTCACATCCCGGATCCAACAAAAGTGGTTTCGTCGAATTCCGAGGTCGTTTGCAAAATGGCCAATTTCACGGGCTATATAAATTCCATAGCGACCTTTCTGAAAATTCATTTGGCCATAACTTTTGCTTTCCGCTATGAAACTTCAATTTTTCAGATTCGTTAGAAAGGTATTCACTAATAGATTTAAATATTTTTGGTTTCCCTCAAATCCGTTTTGTTTTGCACCCGGTACAGTCAGTCGAAGTTTGAATTCAAATTTTGAAACTACCGCGCCGTTTCAGGCCTTGTTTATAATTAGAATTAATTATATTCCTTTTTAATTGTCGATTCAAACTCAGTTTTCATCTTTATTATTATAATATTTATTTTAAATATTTAAAATCCACGATTTTAGCCAATTTAAAATTTTTAAATTGGTTCAGATTTTCCGGGTCGTTACATCGATCTAGGGGTCGAACTTGGTAGAACAGGTTGACCATGGGGTCGACCTCCCCGCCATTTCTAGATCCGTGGATAGATTCGTTTTTCTGCATTTAGATGCCCGTCCTGACCAGACTCGTTGCTTCTAAGCTATTTAAACACCCCCAAACCTCACTTTCTCTCCACATAACTTCATTACGCCTATACTCTACCCTAATTCATATCAAAATAAATCTAAGACGGGTTATGCTGCTCAAGTCCTTCGTAGAAATCAAGTTTAGAATTCAAGTAGAGATTCAAAGGTTAATTCAATGACTTCAACAACTATTTTCTAAGAATCAAATCAAATCTAAATTAGAAGAACAAATAATCTATTTCAAGGGAGAGCTAGTCAGTTTCAGAATACAGATCCCAGAATTCAAGACCATTCTGTAATTTGTAAGTTTACGTTACTTTTAGAAATAAAAGTTAATTATGATTCTGACATTGTAATAAATTTGAATCTGAAATTATGCCTGTCATTCAATATCCTTTGTATCTATCTCATTGATAATATTATGTCCATTCTTTGTATCTTCTTTCCTTCTTCCCTTTTTGTTTTATAGCCAGGCTACTGCGATCCTGAACCAGATCTCATAAGAGATGAACGTACGTTGGAAATAAAATTAGGCATAATTGAGTTGTAACTGATTCGAGGACATAACACATGTTGCATTCAAAACATAAAGTGTATCAAACATATGACTTAGGATTTGAGGCATAAAGTATTGGACATATGACTTGAGATTTGAGGCATAAAGTATTTGACATATGACTTGGGATTTGAGGCATAAAGTATTGGACATATGACTTGAGATTTAAAACATAAAGTATTAAACATATGACTTGGGATTTAGGGCATAAATTGAACTGTAAATATAAGGCATAGTACACGTTGTGGCTTAAGATCTAAAAATTGGGGTACATATATATATATATATATATATATATATATATATATATATATATATATATATATATGATAGTTTATGATTTGGAAGAAGAAGATTAGGGTGTATAGTGATGTATGGCTTAGGCATGAAAACAAGATTTGTCTTTGTTTTGTAAGTCAGTTACTTTTTAGATTTGAACACTTAAATCTAATTGCGACATGTAATAAAATGGATATGAGAATATGCCTGATGTAAGCTATCCTTTCATTGAAATCTACGCTTGAGTGTGTATATATATATATATATATATATATATATATATATATATATATATATATATATTTCGGAATCATTTTTGACTATGAAACTCTTCCAATCATATCTATCCTTGTTGTATATCGGAATTGTAATCCTTTTTAAGTTCATGATATAATTCTTATCATATCTATATGCCTACGATGTATTCCTTGCAAAACTTATCTTTTTAATGCATTAAGTTTATTGGACCAGTAGTTCTTATCATCATATGACTATGCCTATTCTTACGATGTTCCATCTTGCTTCTCCCTTTATATTATGAATCTTGAGTCGAATCTCGAAATACGTACGTTATGAATGCGGGTGAAATTGGGTATAACGTGAAATTGACATTATTTGGCATAATTTGGAACATGTAACAAGGCATGACTGTTAAGATGCAATTTGACATGAATTATGGTATATGTAATTTGACATATTGAACCTAGAATTGGCATGAACGACAAAGCAGGAAGTTGGCATATAAATCAAGTTTTGGGCAAAATTGTTATTGTTAAGAATTTGGGGTAACTTGAGCATTAAATCTAGATTTTGTGTAAAATGTAACATGACTAGTTTTGGTGAATTTGGTGGTTTGCATGTAAAATCTAGATTTGGGTATATAGCGTAAATATGTAGATTAAAGATGAACATACCTAACCCGAGTTTAGATTGAGTTGTGGTGTAAAACTGCCCGGAACCGCCCGACACATCCAGTAACCACAACAACACCTATCTAATGTGAGAGGTTAGTACATCATGCCTAAGAAAAACCCAAGGTTAGATTGATTTGTGGTGTAAAATTGCCCGGAACTGCCCGACACATCCAGTAACCGCAACAACACATATATAATGTGAGAGGTTGGTGCTTAATAAATCAATTAATGCTAATGAACAAGATGAATGAGTAGGGTTAAGTTCATAGGAACACTTAACCAATATAACATGGATGACTAGGGTTAAGTAATGAGAAATACTTAACCGATATGACAAGATGGATGACTAGGGTTAAGTTAATAGGAAACACTTAACCGGTATAGCATGAAAAATGGAAAGGGTTAAGTTAACACTTAACCAACATAACTTGGTTTGTTGTAGGGTTAAGTTAACATAAGAAGGCGACACTTAACCAAAGTAACACGACATGATGACTAGGTCGGTTAAGTTAACTTAAATTGATTGATGACACTTAACCAATACAACATGATGAACACGGGGTTAAGTTAACAAGAAAACATTTAACCAAATGAACGAGCGGGGTTAAGTTAATAAGAAACACTTAACCAACATGACACAATGAATGGGTGGGTTAAGTTAACATGAATGGACAACACTCAACTAATATGACATAATGTGTGAAAGGGTTAAGTACATATCGGGTTGGTGGTTAATATTAGCACATATAGGCCCACAAACTTAACCAATAAATAAATATGTTTGAACCGATGGGAGGGTTAAGTAAATCTCGTGTAGGTGGGTAATATTAGTATATATAGGCCCACATAACTTAACCGTTAAATAAACATGCTAGAATCGGTGGAGGGTTAAGTACATCTCATGTAAGTGGGTAATATTTATATATATATATAGGCCCACAAAATTAACCAGTAGGAAACCCTAGTAACCGGGACCCATTTCAGCAGTAACCCACATAGATGTATCATGGTACCCTGAAACTAGGCATGGTGAGGCATGATTACTAGGCTGATTATATGCGGTCAAAACAGCGACATGAGGTACGTCAGTGTAGGTTCTGACGGTTTACGGGCGTGCACATACTCCGGAGTGGGAAAAGCAGGCATTGGTTCCAGTAGTTATACACTATGCATCTTGAATCGTGTCGGGTCGCTATCATAAGGATTGATACACCTTATGGTGGGAACAACACAGGGTATCTGCATGCAAGAGAAGGCTGATTGACACAAACACATGGAACATGAATACATGTAAGGGAACATATCGATAGGGTAGTAAGGGTATATCTAGCATGTTCATGGCAATTAGGCAGATTGAGGTGGAATCCTCACGATAGATGTACACCTGACGGCTACCACAATTACGGGGATTGGGATCACGTTATCATATGATCACTTTATATAGATTACTAGTTGGGACACTAGTTAGTTGGTGCAGGGATATAAAAATCAGAATAACAGGGTAGTAGCGAAGCAGAGAAAGAGTAGAAGCGCATTCAGTTTATCTTGCCTTATCATACCTTATGCTTATCCTATGTTATCTTGTTATCCCCGTTATCACGGTATTGTCTTATATTGAGTTTATTCATGTCATGATGCTTTTGCCTGTTTATATGCTGAAAGTCACTGGACTTACCAGACTCATGTCTGACCAAGTTTTGTTTGGTCTCTTTTCCTCCGTTCCCCCCCACAGGTTCACAGGGTGGAAATGTTATCACTTAGCTCAGTTTTCCTTCCAAGCTCGAAGATAGTCGATGTATTGTTTTGGACTCTCTCTTCCACTGCTATTGCTGGTTCATGCTTCATTGGGGAATATCATTGTTATTTTTATGCTTCTTTTATACTTGGGAGTTTTTGAATCAAGACAAAATTTCTATGTATTACTTTTAAGTATAATTGAGACAATTGTTGCAAAAGCTTGACTGAATTAAGTTGTTTATAAAATGAACTTATTTTCCGTTGCTTTATTTGTCTATCTTTTAATTTATCTGCATTTTTTACCTATAATGCTCCACCGAAGTTAAGGCATTCCCTTTGAGAGTGACCTTAATGGAGGTGGGGTGTTTCAATATGCTTTGAATTTGGTCATATGAAGAAAGATTGTCCAATGATTCTCAATGAAAAGAAGAAAAATAAAAACGAAAAATTCAAAAAGAAAAGGAGAGTTTTTCCAGTCATTTGGGATGAATTTGATTCTTCCTCATCGAAAAGTGGGAGCGATAGTGATACAGAACAAGCAAATGGATGTTATATAGTAGATACTGATGAGGTATTCTACGAACTTACTTATAATGAAAATCTAGAAATCAGTATGGAATTAGATTATAAATATATAGATCAAAAAAAAACCCAAACAAGGATCATATCGCTAGAATAAATAGATTGGAAATTGAGATAGGATTATTAAAAGACGAAAAGGTCATCTTAGAAGAAGAATCAGAAAATGCTTACATTGATCATAAAAAATTGATTTTCGAAAATGAGTTATTATCAAAAGAGCTATGTAAAGTCAAACAATAAAAAATTGAAATTTTGGATAAAAACATGACTTCGAGTAGTAATATAGAAGTTTCATTTTCTGAATTCTCAAAACTCAAAAATGAGTAAGAGAATATTACTACAAATGTTTCAAAATTCAACAAAGGAATATTTTTTTGGAAATTACTATCAAAAGCTCCAAAAGTTCTAGTAGTTGAAATGAGTTGGGCTTTAAAAAGGATTTAAAATCAAAAAACCATAGATCTCTTTATAAAAATGTTAAAAAGAAAACTTCTAATAAAAAGGTGATAAAACCTAAAGGGGTAAAAATATGGATTCTAAAATCCAGTAATAAACTTATTAGACAAAAATATGTCAAAAACTTCCTACAAGGTGTAGTTTATAATGAAAAATATGTTTTTGAAGGGCCTAAACCCACCTAGGTATGGTTGGCTTCTCCACCTAGCATATAGGACCCTAACGGAGGAAGTGGGTACCAATTAAATTTTCGTATCCTATATGTACCCAAAACAAAACATAAAGAGAAATAGATATTAGATAGTGGATGCTCTAAGCATATGACGGGAAACAAAAGCATGCTATCAAATATTACATACATGGATGTTGACACAGTAACATTTGGCGATATCTCAAAAGGATACATCATTGGCATTGGTGAAGTCATCAATATTGGTATACATAATTCTCCCATTATTTCTAATGCTTTACCAGTTAAAAACTTAAGCATAATCTTTTAAGTTTTAGTTAATTATGAGATAAAGGGTTTCAAATTAATTTGAAAAAGGATAAATGTAGCGTACTTGATAACAATGAAAATTCATTTTTCAAAGGATTTATAAATAAAAACATATATATCTTAAACAAGAAAGTTAGACAAAATTCTTATTTGTGCTTAACCGTAAATCATGATCATCCTTGTTATGGCATAAGTGTTTTCGTCATGTTAACTTCAAATATATTAATAAATTGGCAAAATATGAACTAGTTAAAGGATTACCTAAAATAAATTATAAAGTTAATAATTTATTTGATGCTTGTCTTTAACGACCCGCATTTATGTATCGGAAGATCATAAAGTATTTTTATTTAATTCCCTGAGGGTCGGATCATTCTCAAATTTTAATATGTTGTTCATGGGGATGCGAGAAAAGTCCATGATTTTTACCAATTTTATTTGTGACCATTTTCCCCTATCAGTTTGTATAGAGTATAACTTTTGACTGGAATCGAATCGGGTGCTAAAATTGATCTCATTGGAAAGTAAATGGTGTTGCCAATTCCATAGAGTTGTTACATTAAAGATTTGGTTTAGCGGTTTGGAAAAAATAACTGTTTTAGTGCAACACAATTTCTGAACAGGTTTGCTAAGCCATTAGTGGGCTGATTTGGAAGGCCTATTAAGGATAGGGTTGTTGGCTAGAAATAGGGGGTTGGAAGCATGGGAGAAATGTTGGTTTCTTCATTTCTATCATTTGGTTGAGCTCGTGATCCTTCTTACGCAATCAAATACCTCTCTTCCTCCATTAAAATCTTCGATCTACGCGAAGAGATTGAAGATCTGCATCAAGGGAACCGAGATCTACATCAAGAGAAGGTATGTCTTATCAAATCAAGTGGATTGAAAATAGATCTTCATTGTCTGGATTCGTCGTTTTAAAGCTAGATTGAAGTGTTGGTGAGTTATAAGCATCTCTCACATGGATTCAATCAAGTATATGGGTTGTTTGATCTCATTTTCACATTTCAAGTTAGTTTCACCTAGATTTATATCATTGTAAGTATATTTCCATTTGAATCACCACAGGATCTAATCACCGACCTAAAACCGGTAATTCTTATGTTAATTCGTATGTTTATGCACGTGTAGATCCACTATTTTGTTTATTCAATGATTTATCATGATTTGGTGAGTTTCTTAGTATTGTATTATGAGTAATTGTTTTTTAAGGGTTGTTTGATGATTTCATAAAGTGTTAATGGTTGAGTTGGATGATTTGGATGAGTTGTTTGCATCGATGTTGTCATTTGGAGATGGATTGGTCAAGTTTGGAGTCCGGTTGTTCGAAATTAGAGCTTGGGTCATCTGGCTTGAGGAGCAAGAAATGTAGATGGGTCGGTTCACTTTTGGGTCGTAGGAAGTCGAGTCGTTGGTGTATTGGTCATCCGAAGTGGGTCAGGTCAACTATAGTGGTGTAAGTGCAAATGTAAAGTCGGGTCGTTGTCTTCCATGGGTCAGGTCGCTCTTGATGGGTCATGAGAGTCAGGTCATTGAAAACATAAAAGGCTTGGGTCATTTATGACCTAGTCGGTTAGGTTATTTTTGACCTGGTTTGTTAGATCGTTTTTGACCTAGTCAGTTAGGTCATTTTTGACGTGCTTTGTTAGGTCGTTTTGACGTGCTTTGTTAGGTCATTTTTGACCTGGTCTATTAGATCGTTTTTGACTTAGCCAGTTAGGTCGTTTTTGACATGGTTTGTTAGGTCATTTTTGATCTGTTGAGTTGGGTCGTTATGACCAGATGAGTTGGGTCATTCTTGACCTGATGAGTCCGGTTGTTTATTTGGATTGAACGTCAACCAAAAGTCATGATTATTTTGGTTTGGGAGTGGATGTGGCTTCAAAGTGAATTCAGGAAGGAATATTCAAGGTGATATGAAGTGTTCGTTGATTGTCGTAATGCAACGAATGTGAGGATGACTCAAGGTAGTGAGCTCATCGACAATGGTTGCTTAAGAAGGTTGCTTGAGTTATGAATAATCATTAAGAAGGACGACCAGAGATATTGAATGTTGAGAGATTATAATTATCGTAGGTTCTAGCGGGCTCAAAGTAAGGGTACAATAGGGACGCCTAAAAGAACGGCTGAATCGTTTCACCTGGCTTAGCTACGTGACCTTGCCAAAACACGTTGGGTAGTTTATTTGGATATTTAGCATACTCGAATATTTAATAATTTGTTTGGATTAACTATTATATTTTAGTATTTTATTAAAGTTGATTTACTTGAATAAAGTTAATCCTGACTCGAGCGTTTTGTATTTTCATGGAACTCTCGACTTAGACTGAGTGGTGTAGATTTAAGTATTTCAAATATCGAAGCTAGAGGCACATAAAGACGCATGCGAACTGGATCGACAAAATCTGTAATTTTTATATTTAAATCTATGTATTTAAATTCCATTGTAAATTTTTGTATAACCTTGATTTTTGTACAAAATTATTCTGTTGGGATATATTGTGTAGTATTTTATTATATGTTGATTCTGTTTAAACCCCGCAAGCAATAGCAATTTTCCATTTCAAATGGTTTGAGTTGGTTTAATTATCAACTCTAAGCGCTCGAAAAGGTAGGTCGTTAGAATGTGGTATCGGAGCTTTGGTTGACAAAGCTTAGCTTATCGGGTCTAAAACTCATTAGAGATAAGATAGCAATATGCTAGAATGAGTGGAATCATCACCAGAATTACTTTAGAGAGAGCGTATTTTGAAAATATAAATTATTTTGAAAACATAATTATTTTGAAATATAACTTATAATAAAAGTTTTGAGTATTATTGGACGCCAAGATTTTACTATCAAGTATGTAGGATTTTGAATATATGCCGAGCTAAAATATATACAAAGTCCTATGTATACGAGATAGATATAGAATCACATTCTAGTCGCTTGAAGATGATCTTGTTGATGACTGCAACATCATCAATATTTATTTATTTCAGTTTTGAAAGTGGGAAACTATGAGATTCTTGTTGAAATGTCGATAAATACTTAAATTATTTTGATAGGTGTTTGAAATTTTTTAATAAATTTTAATAAAATGCTTTTTGTAAAATTAATGTGAACCTTAATTAAAGTTACATCTTCGTGAATTTCTTGTGAAATATAAATGAATTTCCGAAAGAATGTTTGAGAATTAAATTGTACTGAATAACTAGAATGAATTTAGAAATAAATGAGCTTTAAAATTTTTAGAAAGATAAATGAGCATTTTGAAAATATGAAACTAAAGCATTAATAAGAGCAATTCATGGATGCATCATTTTATTCATTTGGCCAAATTGAATAGATGTTTCCCTTGTTCGTTTGTACTCTCCCTTAGCTAATATGGACCATCACTTCACTTATTGTTGTGTTTTGCCTTTTGCTTGAATTTTTAAACTGTCCCGTTCTTATCCCTAACCCTTTCTTTTTCCTTACGTCACTGAATCTAAGGATAAGTTGTATTAATAATATAGTTTTGGATTTTAAAACAAAATTTTTGGGACTACCGTTAACTTTGAAGTTTGCAAATGATTGATAAATGATTTAGAGTGTTGAATTTATCCAGGATACAATGTAAAGTATTTGACAAATTAGATTTGCAAGATAAATTGAAATATTTTGGGAATATATAGAAAATCAAACCTATGAAGAAAATTGGTTTCAGAAGGAAGTATTTAGCTTGAACTTGAGAAAATTGATTTTTGAAATTTTTTGATAAGGATTTTTATGTTTTGAATATATTAACTAAGAATGTTTTGAAAGGAATTTATTTTGTACAAGTTCAATTGTATGAATTATAAGCTAATTTCGAAAACTTCTGAATTCTTTTATCTTATATAAATATAAAGTATTGGAAATCTTATTTCAAAATGTTTCTAAATGGTCTGAATTTTATTTTCTTGTAACTTGATATGGTTTTATAAATTGACAATGATTTTTATAAGGCTTTTGATTTTGATAGTCTGAAAAGTTTGAATTTGTATAATACTTGATTGATGTAAAACCGTATTGCCAATTGGTTAAATTTTGATTTCCAATTATTTTATGAAAATTGATTTTTTTTTCAACTATTTGGAGTATGATAAATAGTTTATAAAGTTTTCTATAAACATAGAAAATTTTGGCAACTTGAATTCCGATATTTAAAGTATTTTGAAAAACAACAATGATATGATTTGGAAGTATGTGTAGTTATTATTGCGAAATGGCTAATAACTTCGGGATATGAAATGTTTTGTGTGTTACTAAGATTCAGGTAACCTATGACTAAAGAAAGGTATGATGTTGGTCGTAAACCCTTGAAGATGGTCTGCTCTACGGTTAGGAGGGACATCATTTATTGTTATCGATGCATACGTAAGTCATGCCTAGAGGCCTTGTTATTGGGAGAAACCTCTCGATCTGGTTACATATATGTGTTATGCTTTATTGTGAAATATTTGAAATATCGAAACGATTTTGGTTTTGAAATCCCAAAGCAAAGTGTGATTATATATGAAGAAAACCCTTGTTTCTCCATTCTTTTCAATCATATTCATAATAGATTGCATCTAAAAGATATATCATCATCAAGGAAAGTTAGATCATGTCAAATTGCATCAAATTTGAAGGTTTTCAGCGTTTTCCGAATTCGATTTCATCGAATTTACATTGAATTGAGGATTAAGTGAGTGATAGATATCTCTCATACAAAAGTAGTGGGTTATATGGGTTAGATCTATGTTAATTTTATTCATATATGTTATAATCACCTTATATCTGATCATGTATGTTTAATTCTGATTTAGAAACCATAGAAAAACCAAAGTTGGTCATATTAACTGGATAAATGTTAGATTAATCATGTCTATGCATATGTTTAGATACAAATCATGCTAGATCTCTTGTTTATGGTTTGTTTATGCCATAATTATTGTTTATTCATGTTTGTGTGTTTAATATTGTATGAATTGATGTTTTTGGATTGAATTGATTGCGTTGTTTGGGTTGTTTGTTAGAATTGGTTGTCATAGATCTTAGGATTGAAGAACATAGAAAATTGGAGGTTCAAATGATCAGATTTAGGCGAAACTTGGTGGAGGCGCTCAAGAAATAAAGGGGGGAAGAACAAAAAAGTTTGTGCCAAATATATTAAGCACATGGATCAGCACCAACCCATGATGTGATCGGATGCTAGTGAATTTTGTGGTGTGGCTTCGTGATGGTAAATCGGAGTTGTCTCAAAAAATTTAAGCCATTTAAAAAAGATTTGAGATGTGTCGAAGGTTGATTTTCAAAAGTGATGATGGGCCAGTAAAAGCTTCAACACGAACGTCAAAATGATTGGAGAATGGACCCGAAGGATGCAGTCGATGTGAGGAAGGACAGGAGCCAAACACTTAGCGAAAATTCGCTAAGTGCATAGGTCGACACCGATCCATCAGGAGAGGCCTAGTGCATGTGGTATTTTGTGAGCATAGCTGTGGAGACTTCCAGGGGTTGCTTATGAAGTTCAGATGGGAATAGACTTTGGATGACTGATGTGCAACTCAAAGATGAATGGTGTTTCGATTATGAACTCGCATTAGATTGGTCGAAGCCAGATTGATGTGACACCGGTCGTGATTCGATAAACGATCTAGTATGATGATGGATTGACAGGATGAGAGTCAATCACGAATGATAATGGAATGGTTGAAGAAATGGATTGAGTCACCGAGATGGAAGGCTTAACAGATATGATGCGCCAAGGAATCGTCGGTAATCGAAGTGTTCTAGCAGACTCAAAGCAGGGGTATTATGGGGATGCCCGTTAGGATCAGATTCAATAGATCGTGTACCTTTGGTAGTCATGATGGGCCTTGATGTCTTCGTCGAGTAAGGAGAACATATGAGTCACGATGGCATGTGGTATTTTGGCTAGAACTGAGGTTTTTCCATTATCCCTGTTTATCACTGAAAGTAAGTTCGATTATCGATGGATTCAAGGTAGTAGTAGGTGATAGCAAGAATATTGGACGTTATGGATACTATGTTGATTTTGTGTATTCTTCTATGTTTTCTATCCACTTATGCTTCACTACTATATACTATTGCATATTTTATTATTATATACAATACATTTTTGTGTGTTATATGATAGGTTTATTTCGAGTTACTCTACCCTGATGATCGTCCTATATTGGCTTGGCTCATCATACAACGTATCTCTTCCTTAGTTCGGGCCAGGTGATACTGGGTGGTCGTCACATTTGGTTTTGAAGGTTTAGTTAATTGATTTTACCGGAAGTTCGCAAACGCAAACGCGTATGAGAGACGTATTTGTAATTTTATTTTTGATGATTGTTATATTATATACATATAGGGTAGTATAGTATAGTAGATTAGTAAGCACCTGAAAACCAATGTGGATTTCTCTAATGTTAATTGAATCTTGTTTCAGAGTAAGAATGAGTCGACAAACTTCGAGGCACGTTGCTAGGGATGGGCCTACGACTGGAGGGGTAGGTGACGATAGCCAATCGAGAGCTGCAGCTGCTATGCCCGATTATCCTTCCATGTTTGAGGCCATGATGGCAGCAATAATGAGGAGGATGCCCACTCCAGGAGTAGCAGTAGATGGTGGTGTTCCTGTGCAGGCACCTAGTGCATTGGATTTCACTATGTTGTGCAAGGATTATACTTCTCTGGTTGGCAAGTCATTTATTGGGATAGAACCAACTGTTAAAGTTCAGAATTGGGTGGATACCTGTGTTCGAATCTTTAGAGACTTAGGAATTGATGATGCAACAAAGAAGAAATTTGAATGAGGCAGCTACAAGGTCGAGCGATGGATTGGTGAAATTCTTTTACCTTGGAGACACCAGAGGACCAGATCACTTGAGATCAGTTTACAAATAAGTTTTTTAGAAGTTCATTTGCACGGTACATAAATTGATGTCATTTAAGAAGTTTGTTGAGCTTAAGCAAGGAGGTTGACTAGTATTTGAGTATGTGGCCAAGTTTGAAGCTTTATCTAAGTATGCTCATTCATATATTGAGACTCCTTATAAAAAGAACGACAAATTATTTTGGGGCTAGATGAGAATATTGGAAAACAACTAATTGACCATATTGATGCCTCTTTTTAGAAGTTAGTTGAAAAGGATTTGAGGAAGGAACGCTTGTTTCCGCAAATGGTTGAGGTTGTTGTTGATAATAGAAAGGAGGATTCGAAACCACAACAAGGTGGTGATAATAAGAAAAAGTGGAGTGGGAAAAGGAAACGACAACAGCAAGGGAAGAATGGCCAGAACAAAACCCAAGGGTGAAGTTACTAGTTATTATGCTAATAGAAGGGCCATCTTTCTAAGGATTGTGAGAACACAAAGGTGGAAAGGAAGTGCTTTAATTGCAATAAGCCCATGCATATGAAGAAGAATTGTCCAGATCCACCAAAGGATAAGTAGGTTGTGAGAACATACGCTTCGGATGTTGTGCCATCTTCCTAGGGTCCAACTACGGAAGAGAAGGGGAAGAGTGTTGTTGTGCAAGGTAGGCTTTCTATCAGAGATGTTTCAATTCGAGTTTTGTTTGACACTGGAGCATTGCATTCTTTTATTTGTAATGAGCTTGTTTGAAAGTTAGGTTTAAAACCAGAAATTGTTTATAGACCATTAGTCGTGACTAATCTAGTAAGGGGTTCGTGCAGTCTTTTTATGCGTTGTCGTGGTCTAGTTTTATCGAGTCATGATTTCTCTTTTGTGTATGGTTGTTTTTTTCCTGAGCTTCCCTGAGTTTGGGATTATCTTGGGTATGGACTGACTTAAGAGGTATGCGGCTTGTGGATTGCGAGAGGCTTGAGGTGACGATCGGGAATGTGGAAGGTCGAATGATAGTGATACGTTGTCTACTAGAGGATGAATTTCTGGTTAGCTTTTTATATTCGTTTGTGATGCCACGGTATGGGCTGTCATCTGTGCCAATTATACCAGAGTTTTCTGATGTATTTGACGAGGACAGTGGAGTATTGCTACGTCAAGAGATCGAGTTTCAGATTGATTTAGTGGATGAAGCTAGACCTATTGGTATTCCTCTTAGGCAGATGGCACCTAAGGAAGAGAGAGTAGATTTAAGTGAGTGATCTTCTAAGTAAGGGATTCATTTGGAGAAGCGTATCCGAAAAGGGTGAATCAGATTTGTTTACGATCAAGGCTGATGGATCATTGTGATTATACATGGATTATCGTGAACTGAATATGATGTCCAAGAAGAACAAGTATCCATTAACAAGAATCGATGACTTGTTAGATCAGCTTCACAAAGCAAAGGTGTTTTCCCAAATGGATTTGACTACGCGTTTTCACCAGTTGAGAGTGGCCAGGGATAGTGTGATGAAGATTCCATTTAGAACACCATCCTAATTCTATGAGTGGCTAGTAAAGCCATTTGGATTGACTAACGTGCCATCATATTTTGTAGATCTTATGAATCGTTTCTTCAGAGATCAGCTGAACAAGTTCGTACTTGTGTTCATGGATGATATATTGGTTTATTTGAGGATTGAGGAGGAACATAAGACACACATGAGAATTGTTTTGGAAATCTTGCTGAAGCGCTAGCTGAAAGCTAAGTTTTCGAAATGTCACTTCCAGAAGAAAAAAATGAAATTTTTGGGTCATGTCGTATCAGGACAAGGAATAGCGGTAGATCTTGCTAAGGTGGCAGCGATACAAGATAGGAATGTGATGGATGTGAGAAGATTCCTTGGTTTAGCTGGATATTATCAAAGATTTATCAAGGATTTCTTTAACATAGCTGCACCATTAACACGATTAACGAAAAAGAATCAGGTATTCACATAGGATGCGAAGTGCGAGCAAGATTTTTGAATTTTAAAGAATGATTGCCGAGTACTCTTGTGTTGACTATTCCAAGTGGGAATGAAGAGATGGTGGTGTACACAGATGCATGTGGCATTAGATTTGGAGCAGTATTAATGCAGAAGGATAGATTTGTGGCTTATACGAGTCAAGAATTGAAACCACATGAAAGGAATTACCTGACTCACAATTTGGAATTAGCAGTGATAGTATTTGCTTTGAAAAAGTAGAGGCATCATTTATTAGGAGTTATATTTGAGTTGTTAACAGATCATAAGTCGTTGAAGTATCTTTTCTTCTAAAAGGATTTGAATATTCGACAGCAGTGATGGTTGGAGTTTTTTCATCATTTGATTTTGGAATAACCTATAATCTAGGAAATGGTAATGCAGTAGCTGATGCATTAAGTAGAAGGCATGCTAGTTTGGAAGCCATATTTTCGAAATGGAAACAACTCGAGTATTTGGCCGTATTTGATTTTAGACCTCATTGTGAGTTAGAGCTCGAGATGTTAGAAAGCTTGTCGATTAAGCTGAATCTCATCAACAGGATTGGTGAAAGCAAAAATCGAGATGGTGAGATTACGGAAATCATTCGAGGGTTAAACATGAGAGTGGAAATCGAGGGATTTAAGGATTATGAAATCGATCGAGATGGTTGGCTTCGCAAGAATGGACGATTGTTGTTCCTGATTTGAATGGGTTAAGAGATGAAATTTTGAGGGAGTGTCATTACTTTAGATTGACGATTCATTCTGGTGGTAATAAGATGTATCGATATACGAAATGACTTTACTACTGGGAAGGTATTAAAAGGGATGTCGGGAAATCATCTCAAAATGTATGAACTCTCAGTTGGTAAAAGCCGAGAAGAAGAAACCGAGCGGGATATTACAACCATTGGAACTTCCTACATGGAAATAGGAGTAAGTGCCGATGGATCTTATTGATGGATTACCTAGGACAAGGACATGGAATGATAGTATTTGGGTTATCATGGATCGTTTGACAAAAAGCGCAAGATTTATTTTTGTAAAGTCAACTAGGACTGCATCGAAGTTGGCTGAGTTATATCTTAAGTGCATAGATCGATTCAATGGAATTCCAAAAAGTATTTTTAGTGATCAAGATCCATTATTCACTAGTGGATTCTGAAAGAGCTTGCAAGAAACATTAGGAACTAAGCTATTTTTGAGTACAGCCTTATCATCCCTAAATAGATGGTCGGACCGAGAGAGTTTATCGAGTATTGGAAGATCTTCTTAGAACTTGTGTCTTGTACTTTGGAGGATCGTGGGAAGACCATCGACAATTAGTCGTGTTTGCTTACAACAACAACTACCAGTCAAGAATTTGGATGATATCGTGTAAGGAATTGTAAGGCAGTCCATGTAATTATCCATATTGGTGGTTAGAGACTGGCAAGAAATTGGTACTTGCACCTAAGATGATAAGAGAAACTATGGATAATATTGAAGTCATTCGTCAGCGAATGAAGACAGTCTAAGATCGCCAGAAATGTTATGACCATAGGCGATGAAAGGATTTGGCGTTTTGAGTTAGAGATTTGTTATTCGTTAAGATTTCGCCTCTTCTGAATATGGTTCGTTTTGGAAAGAAAGGAAGGATAGCGCCAAGGTTTATTGGGCCATTTTCGATTGTGGAGCGTATTGGAAAGCTCGCTTATAGACTATATTTACTTGAGAAGTGGCAAGTTTGCAAAATGTGTTTCATGTGTCGTTTCCATGGAAGTTCGTGCATGACTCGAATGTTATGGTATCTCCTTATCGGTTTGAAGATTTTGAAGTTGAGCCTGAAGTTTGTAGATCTTGTAAACTGCTTTGCGTCATCGACAATGACATGAAACAACTTAAGGGGAAAGTTGTTAAGCTAGTCAAGATATAATAGAGCAAGGACGACAATGATTGTATGTGGGAAACAGAAGAGAGTCTGAGATCGACCCATCCAGAACTCTTTGAGTGGCATGTCCCAGATATCGTATCCTACTTACACCATTGTGCCAAAATATGCGAAGTATATAAGTTGGCCCTGACCTATGATGTTTGGTACCGACCCATATAGGGTGATCGGATGGTGGTATATTTTGTGGTGTGGCTTCGTGATGGTAAATTGGGGTTATCTGCAAATTTTCAAGCCATTGGAAGAGATTTTAGACGGGTCGAAGGTTGATTATTCGAAATTGATAATGGGCTGGTAGAAGCTTCAACACGAATGCTGAAATGATTGGAGAATCTACCAATAGAGTGCACTCAGGTTGAGGAAGGACTGGAGCCAAACACATAATGAAAATTCACTAAGTGTATGAGTCGATACCGACCCATCATGGGTCGACACTGGTCCATCAAGGGAGGCCTAGTGCATGTGGTTTTTTGTGATCTTAAATGTGGAGGCTCAAAGGGGTTGCTAATGAAGTTTGGATGGGAATGGACTTCGGATAATTGATGTTCAACTAAAAGATGGATGGTTTTTCAACTGTGAACTTGCATTGGAGTGGTTGAAGTTGGATTGAAGTGAGGTTGGCCGTGATTCGAGATATGATACAGTATGATGATGGATTGACAGGATGGGAGTCAGTCATGGATGATAATGGAATTGTTCGAGAAATGGATTGAGTCACCGAGATGAAAGGCCTAACAGATTTGATGCACCAAAGAATCGTTGGTAATTGAAGTGTTCTAGCAGACTCAAAGAATGGGTATTGTGGGACGCCCGTTAGGATCATATTCGATAGATCATATACCCTGGGCAGTCATGATAGGCCTAGTTGTCTTTATCGTGTAAGGCAAACATAGGAGTCATGATGGCATATGGTAGTTTAGCTAGTATCGGGGTTTTTCCATTAGCCTTTTTGATCTTTGAAAGCAAGTTCGATTATCGATGGATTCAAGGCTGTAGTCGGTAATAGCTATGATATTGGATGCAACAGATGTTATAGTTGATTTTGTACTTTCTTCTTTGTTTTCTATATGTAGGATGTCTAGGACAAGCAGGATTGGGGTTTTCCTTTCCTATTCAGTAATAGCATGTGATGGATGGTTTTCACATGTTAACTTGTTGGTTGCCAAGCAGACCAGATAGTTGATCCACTTGTACTCATATTTTCCTATGTAACTGTTGTTAGTTATTTTATCACTCACTTGTTTGACTCAAGGATTTATGTTTCCCTCTTATTATCTTTGGTTGTTCATCAATGTTGTTGATGAGTAGACTGAGTAACAGGTAGTAGGTTTGGTGTCATTAATGTTGTATGGTGACGAGCAGGAGTGTAACAACCCAAATTCCACCATACCGATTTTTTTTCAAAATTCAATCTATCGAAACTTGGATTGGTTTGATCTGGTATCCTGCCGAAAAGACAGAGACATAAAACATGTCAGAGCTCAAAAAATATCTCACAGCGGAATGGATAAAGTACAATATATCAAAGTATAGCCTTACCGTATTAATAATACTGCCTAATCAGTATCCAAATCTATCATGTTTCTGCCACAAATCTAACATGCGAGTATGTTATGAGGAGGGGGTCAGAATACAAGTTCTGGTGACTGGATTTAAATTATACACTTTGGATAACACTACATATACTGTTCAATCATATTTTCTTATTCATTAGGTTACTTGGGTTAACATCACACAAGGCTTGCACACACGTTGCACCCTATTATTTCCCAGTCGATTAACATAATGTAGTATACATGTAGCTACCCGAATATTAAGGTACACCCCATGGTACCCCACTCGCACGGTCACCACTGTAACACCATAGAAATATACGCAGCCCCACATCTCACGCCGTAGTGACGTACAGATCTCTATATAACAATGTTATGTTCTGCATATATCTATCATTACTATGCTACGTAAGCGTACGGACTGCCACCTTCGATTGAATCGGATTCCATACTAAAGTAATGCCCTCAAGTCTACGATACACCACCAAGAGAAGATATGCATATATCTAGACTGCCCCGCATACATATCCTCAATTGTAGCTCGATGCCATAACCGCACGTCCTCTAATGTGCACCGAGTCCCGTGGCAGGGCGATACAAGAAACATGGAAATCGGTCGGGAGCTTTTCCATATCTGTACATGCCCGTCTTTAAAAAGCCTCTATATACAGATATACCTAGGGTCTGTTTTCATGGTGGCTATGGCCCCACCCCGGCACCTCCCTCAACTAGTAAAGACTACAAGAGCCAAATGAATGCCCCGAAAGAAAACAATCTAAACATCCATTTGACATATTCCCTCAACCATTGTACCCCGATAATGATAGCTGAATGGTCTAGTGGTTTTAACTTTAGTCTTTTCGCATCCCACTGGCTGCCAATGAAGGGTATCCGACGATCTACCATCCTTGTTGGTCATGACCCTTCGCCTCCATGTTGAGGAAAGCACTGTATCATCCTGGTGTTACCGCGTCATAGAATTTTGACTGCACAACTACTTTTGCAGTCAAGGCCTACCCACGTAGTAGTTATGCGCAGACCCAACCTCTGCGAGCACAACCTAAAACATCTGCCACTGCACAGAGGACTATTAGGAGCACCCTATGTATCCCAGGAAGCTGCGTGCTTCCCCTTACAGTCTTTTGGAGCCATCGGAACAATCAGATGAATGTGCGCTCCCCTCGTGCCTTATATCACCACGATGATCGACCCCGTTGGGTTATTCACCCTCAAACGTGCGGACTGATCCAAGCACCTTACTTTAAAATATTGTTAGACCCTACGTCTAAACATTCTTTTATGTGCTTACCTTACCTCACCAGGTTTCCATTTAACTTTGTTATTCCTGTTTATATTGAATTCTTAATCAAGTTACCAAGTTCCTCTTGCTAACTAATTTTGGTTATATAACTTAACACATTTAAGTTTATTAATAAGCCCACAACATGTTATTCTCCAGATTGAGGTCCAAGGTCTGTAATGCACAATCCCCTTTATATTCTTGTTTGATTTCAAGGTTAAAATAACATGTTCTACTTAATGTGTTATTAAGTATACCTCAATTCACATGTTTTCTAATTAACATGTCACTTACCATTTATGATTAAATATAAGTTAGTTCATTTTATAAGTTTTCCTCATCCTTTCTCATTTAATCATAATCCCATTTTACATCGTTACTACAACCTATCGTTGTTTAATTATTACTTAGTTCTCTTAACTAAGGCCCATCAATAATTTTCTCTACCCATCTGTTATAACCTATGTTATAATTTCCTCTTGTCCCTAGGACAAGTCCAAACATGTTATTCTTATCAGTGGGTTTATGACCCCCAAGTTTACATATCACTTAATTTATAATTAAGTACAATCTCTTATATTTCATAAATTTCCCCCTTTTTCTCAATTGGTTTCCGGCTTTCCCCATTTACTGATTACTTAATTTACAATTAAGTGTCCCTTATCTTATTTCACCAGTTATCCAATTTCCTTATTAGTTTATTATTACCTAAGTTATAATCTTAACTTGTCCCTAGAACAAGTCTGCCTATTATACAACATTTTTCATCAATGTTATTTATTTATAATAGGTGATTATCATTCCCCTTTATAAACCATTTTCTTTTATTGTCGTATTCCAGTATTCTTCATTCGTTGTAATATATGTTCCATATTTTAATTAAGGAAAGCACTTCATGCACCTTATCAGCTTGATAGAAGGAATCAGTGATTTATTTTCATAACGTATTCCCATCTAAATTCATGTTAGCAAGTAATTTCTTTACTTTTCTTACTTTATTTACTGTGGCTTACTTGCAACCACGTTCTCATAAATAGGTCATTTAGGGAAATACATTTCTTTCCTTCGTATCACACTAACTCAATTCATTACATCCCTTCCTTTCTTATTTTATGAGTTAGCCATTTAATTACCATCATTGCCATTTATTCATATCTTGTCATATACATGTATATATATTAGCACAAGACCTCTCACATTAAGCCTACACTTGTGGAAGCTGGATTTGCCAGGCATGTACGGGCAAACTTCTACCACAAGTTGACTTAACCTCGTGTTTTAGCGCCATTACGTGTTTTTAATTTTTGAACTTAGACCCCTCACATTAGATTTACCACTTGTGAACGCTGGATATGTCGGGTGGTTCCGGGCAGACTTCTATCACAAGTGAAATATAACCTCGTGTCTAAGAGCGGTTAAATTTCTTATTCAACGTAAACCTTCTATATAGTCTAGGCATGTTTATTTCTTCCAGGTATCCATTATAATTTATAATTCACATGTAATTGTATCATGCCTATAATAGTTCTTCACATATAATCAACTCCCTCCTAACATGTAATCAATTAATCAGATAATTGTTTAAATCACATAAACCAATATGTATCTTTCTCAATCCTTACAGTTAATGGCTTGGGTACATAATTTACACAAATTGACATGAAATTTAAGTAACAGTAATAACTATACAAGATTTGATAAGTTCATATCCCAACAAATTAATATTTAGCATATTAATTATTCCAACTTCGTACCCATCACTTTAGGCATTACTAACATATGTTACATATCTCAACATATTGCATTTCAATTATACATACAGGGGAATGGTAAACGATAAAATATTCTTATCTAAAATGTATAGCTTAAATCCACTCACCTTTTATGCTTTCCCAATTCTGGATCTAATCCAGTTTTTGCATCCATGGTTTTTCCATTTTAATTTGATTTGAAACCTAATAACCGTGGATTGATTGTTTTCAATAAAACAGAAGGGAAAGAAAGAGTAAGAATTTGAATGGACTGGATCTAGAATTTTACCTCACTTTTCATGTTTCTGAACAAACTTTTTATTAATGTCGAGACTCTTTTCCAGATCCTGAATTTTAAAATCTTCTTATTAATAATCTAAATTTCTGAATATATTTGAGGAAAGAGAGAGTAATTACAGAGTTTCAACGTAGCCTCCGAATTGTGATGTTTAGGTTAGTTCTAAGGTCTTATTTACTGGTGTATTGGAGCAAGCAGGTTCCTCAAATTTGACCAAAAACCATCAGAAACGTCAAAAACTCAAAAAACCCTAATCTATCAAAATCTGCCGTAAGGGGGGACCCCCCTACATGTGGGTTGACCCACCTTGTGGGTCGACCCCTTAAAAGGGGTCGACCCCCATGGGTCCGGAGACCGAAAATTGATCTGTGTTGTTCATATTTTCTCAAACAAACTTCTCAGCCCATAACTTCTTCATACAATGTCCGTTTTACGCAAACTCAAAATCTATCTAAACCAGAATTCCAAGACGAATGCAATGGTACAATCCATTTTACTTAATTCTGAATATTTAAATAAATTATTCTTATTTCATTATCGTAAGTTTAAAACGCATGGTGTTACATTCTACCGCCTTTAGGAAATTTCGTCCCCGAAATTTGATAAGGGTAAAATCAATTAACCCCTCACATAATATACATCCATCATGTGTGCATCCAATTTTTGCAAACATCGTGCATTTGTGCAAAATGAAATATAACTTAATAATACAAGTATGCCTAAGTGGTACCTCCTATGTGTACGCAAATTTCTCAAAAAACCCTTTTTTTAAAAATGATGCTCACATCCTAAATATATTAGCCATTCTACATGAATTTAACATTTTGAAAATCAAAAAGATTTTTCATCCAAATTTTCCAAAAATCTTACTGAGTAGGAGCGTAGTTCATCCAATTGTTGCATCCAAAATCCTACCAACCAACTTTATTTTTCGAATTTCAAAAAAATCTAATTTCCAAATTCGATTTCTTATGTTACAAAAAGGTGGAAAACGGAAAACTTCGCATCTTCCATTCTTCTTCTTCAACCTTTTTCTAACTATACTTGGACTTTATGGAACTATTTATAAAGATTCTCCTATTATCCTATCCAAGCACAGCCCGCATAAGAATTTTTTTTTTGCTACTGATTTTCTTTTCCGTCATATCTTGGAAATTTTTACTCTTATACATCATTTCTCATAATTTTCCATTTTTATTGCTTTACTGAGTTTGTTATTTCCTTTTTAGTTGTACTTTTCTCTTTCCTTAGTTTATTTAATCATCTGATCTTAATTTAAATTTAAATAAGCTTTTTAGTCTTTCAACTTTAACAGGAGAATAAACACCTTACACAGCTAGCACTAAGGGCCAAGAATCTCAGGACTATGTCCCCCTTAGTCAGAAAAGTCCAAACTATGGGATCCACGACAGGTTTAGGTGTTACCCTAACTACCCGACAAGAACAAAATAACGGAACGATACCAACAGAAATGCAATAACAGGTTTTACCCCTAACATGGAAATTAGTAACAAGATCTAAACACTTATTCTCCCTTTACTATCTAGTAGTCACTACTAACTCTAGCTGTGTACCAATAATTATTTCAAGCAACACCCTAGGCTTTTCAATGCTTACACATTCTATGGGAACTCATTATTATTCCAAGATAATTCTCGCTATCTGCTTCATTGCCTCGAAACTTTTCCCGTCTTCCCTAGGAAGTAATCCTTACCAACTCCATAATTTTAAAATACGGTTTGACCCTTTTTCATTTAAACTTCCTTCCAAAAATTAAAAGCCTCAAAACTTTATTTTCCTCATGAAAACTTTCTTTTGCCAAACCATAAAAACATGTCGTCTTTAAAAAAATGTAAATAATCATTTTTTTTTCAAATCACAAAACTGGAGTAGATACGGACAACTATTTTCTCAATTGGGTTTATGACTTGTTCTTGCCTATAAGGTCGGTTTAGTCTCTTACTACAAGGTGCCAACATCCACTCTATTCTTATTTTCTACAAATTATTTTGTCTAACCAATAAAATTATCTTATCAAAATAATTTATCAAAAAGGGTTGTCATAAGATTAGAGATTTCAATTCTTTCTTAATTAAAAATTATTGTATGAAATGTAACAAGAAAAACTAGCGATTTATACATGCTCTATAATATGCACCTTTTACTGAGAGAATTTTACTTTAAAACTCAATATGTGTACTTCTTTACACATTTTTAAAACTATAACTTTTAAGATTAAAACTTGAAAACACCAAAAACCATTTTTCCCACAACTTTTACGATTTCAAGTTCTTAAAAGTTAACAATGGGGTTAGACTCAAAGCAGGTTTACAATTTTCTAGGCTTTCCTAGACACTCCCCAAGGTCAATTCTCTCAACTATATGTCTTCCTAATCCATTTTTCTCTCTTTAACCTTCTCCAATTTATAAGGTTTTAGTACCAAACCCACTAACCCAAAATACTGATCATATGGGATTTACCTCTCTCTATTTCAAAATAAATTGTACGCTTCCCACCCGAATTTCCTAAGGGTCTCAGATTTCCATATTTATTCCTTTAGTTTAAAAAACAAACATCCCATTTCTTACCATATTTTACTCTTTCTATTTAGTCCGTTCCTCTATAGATCTTGGTATATATATAATATATTTATATTTTTAAAAATACAAATATGCTAACTCACTATTTATTTAGGAATCATAAACCTAAGCTCTGATACCAGATGTAACAAACCAAATTCCAACAGACCGAAGTTTTTTCAAAATTCCAATCTATCGAAACTCGGATTGGTTTGCTCTGGTATCTTGCAAAAAAAACAGAGACATAACATGTCAGAGCTCAAAAAATATCTTACCGCAGAATGGATAAAATATAATATACTCAAAGTATAGCCTAACTGTATTAATAATACTGCCTAACCAGTATCCAAAGTTATATTATCTCTTCCACAAATCTAACCTGCGAGTATGTTATGAGGAGGGGGTCAAAACACAAGTTCTGGTGACTGGATTTAAATTATACCCTTTGGATAACAATACATATACCGTTCAATCATATTTTCTTATTCATTTGGTTACTTGGATTAATAGCACTCAAGGCTTACACACACGTCGCACCCATTTATTTCCTAGTGGATTAGCTTAATGTAGTATATCTGTAGCTACCCCCAATATTAAGGTACACCCCATGGTACCCCACTCGCACAGTCTCCACTGTAACACCATCGAAATATACGCAGTCCCTCATCCTACGTCGTAGTGACGTATAGATCTCTATATAGCAATGTTACGTTCTGTATATATCTATCATTACTATGCTACGTAAGCGTACGGACTGCCGCCTTCGATCGAATAAAATTCCATGCTAGAGTATTGCCCTCAAGTCTATGATGCACCACCCAGAGCCGATATGAATGTATCTAGACTGTCCTACATAAGTATCGTCAATTGTGGCTCGATGCCATAACCGCACGTCCTCTAATGTGCGCCGAGTGCTGTGGTAGGGCGATACAAGAAACATGGAACTCGGTCGGGTGCACTTTTTCATATCTGTACAGGCTTGTCTTTAAAGAGACTCTATATACATATATACCTAGGATCTGTTTTCACGGTGGTTATGGCCATGCCCCTCCCTCAACCAGTAAAGACTACAAGAGCCAAACGACTGCCCCTAAAGAAAATAATCTAAACATCCACTTGGTGTCTTCCCTCAACCACCATACCGCGATAGTGAAAGGTAAATGATCTATTGGTTTTAGCTTTAGTCTTTTAGCATCCCACTGGCTGCCCATGACGGGTATCCGAAGATCTACTATCCTTATTGGTCGTGACCCTTTGCCTCCGCATTGAGGCAACTACTGAATTACCATAGTGTCACCGCATCATAGCATTATGACTGCATAGCTACTTCTGCAGTTAAGGCCCACCCACCTAGTAGTTACGCATAGACCCAACCTCTGCGAGCACAGCCTAGAACATCTGCCACCGCACAGAGGACTACTAGGAGCACCCTACGTACCTCAGGAAGCCGCATGCTTCCCCTTTCAATCCTTTGGAGCCGTCAGAACATTCAGACGAATGCGCGCTCCCATCATGCCTTAAACACTACGATGATCTACCCTGTTGGGTTATTCACCCTCAAATGTGCGGACTGGTCCAAGTGCCTTACTTTAATATGTTGTTAGACTCTATGTCTAAACATTCTTTTACGCGCTTGCCTTACCTCACCATGTTTCCATTTAACTTGGTTATTCCCATTCATATTGAATTCTTAATCAAGTTACCAAGTTCCTCTTGCTTATTAATTTTGGTTATATAACTTAACCCATTTATGTTTATTAATAATCCCACAACATGTTATTCTCTATATTGTGGTCCAAGGTCTGTAATCCACAATCCCCTTTATATTCTTGTTTGATTTCAAGGTTATAATAACATGTTCAACTTAATATGTTATTAAGTATACCTCAATTCACATGTTTTCTAATTAACATGTCACTTACCATTTATGATTAAATATAACTTATTTCATTTTATAAGTTTTCCTCATCCTTTCTCATTCAATCATAATCCCATTTTACATCGTTACTACAACTTATCATTGTTTGCTTATTACTTAGTTCCCTTAACTAAGTCCCATTAATAAGTTTCTCTACCCATTTATTATAACCTATGTTATAATTTCCTCTTATCCCTAGGACAAGTCCAAACATGTTATCAGTTGGTTTAAGACCTCCAAGTTTACAGATTACTTAATTTATAATTAAGTACAACCTGTTATATTTCATATATTTGCCCTCTTTTATCAACTGGTTTCCGGCTTTCCCCATTTACTGATTACTTAATTTACAATTAAGTGTCCCTTATCTCATTTCACCAGGTATCCAATTTCCATATTAGTTTATTATAACCTAAGTTATAATCTTCACTTGCCCCTAGGACATGTCTACCTATTATACAACATTTATCTTCAATGTTATCTATTTATAAAAGATGATTATCATTCCCCTTTTTAAACCATTTTCTTTTATTGTTGTATTCCAGTATTCTTCATTCGTTGTACTATATGTTCCTTATTTTAATTAAGGAAAGCACTTCATGCACCTTATCAGTTTGATAGATGGAATCAATGATTGATTTTCATAATCTATTCAGATCTAAATTCGTGGTAGCAAGTAATTTCTTTACTTTTCTTACTTTATTTACTGTGGCTTACTTGCAACCACGTTCTCGAAAATAGGTCATTTAGGGAAATACATTACTTTTCCTTCGTATCACACTAACTCAGTTCATTACATCCCTTCCTTTCTTATTTTATGAGTTAGACATTTAATTACCATCATTGCCATTTATTTATATCTTGTTATATACATATATATATATATATATATATATATATATATATATATATAAGCATTAGACCTCTCACATTAAGCCTACACTTGTGGACACTGGATTTATCGGGCGTGTCCGGGCAGACTTCTACCACAAGTTGACTTAACCTCGTGTCTTAGCACCATTACATGTTTGTACTTTTTGCACTTAGACCCCTCACATTAGATTTACCACTTGTGAAGATGGATATGTCGGGCGGTTCCAGGCAGACTTCCATCACAAGTGAAATCTAACCTCGTGTCTGAGAGCGGCTAAATTTCTTATTCAGCGTTAACCTTCTATACGGTCTAGGCATGTTTATTTCTTCCAATTATCCATTATAATCTATAATTCACATGTAATTGTATCATGCCTATTATAATTTTTACATATAATCAATTCCTTCCTAACATGTGATCAATTAATCAGACAATTGTTTAAATTACATAAACCAATATGTACCTTACTCAATTCTTACAGTTAATGGCTTGGGTACATAATTTACACAAATTGACATGAAATTTAAGTAACGGTAATTACTATACAAGATTTGATAAGTTCATATCCCAACAAATTAATATATAGCATATTAATTATTCTTACTTCGTACCCATCACTTTAGGCATTATTAACATATGTTACATTTCTCAACATATTGCATTTTAATTATACATACAAGGGAATGGTAAACGATAAAATATTCTTATCTAAACTTTATAGCTTAAATCCACTCACCTTTTACGCTTTCCCCAATTTTGGATCTAATCCAGTTTTAGCATCCATGGTTTTTCCCTTTTAATTTGATTTGAAACCTAATAACCATGGATTGATTGTTTTCAATAAAACGAAAGGGAAAGAAAGAGTAAGAATTTGAATGGACTGGATCTAGAATTTTACCTCGCTTTTCATGTTTCTAAACAATCTTTTTATTATTGTCGATACTCTCTTCAAGATCTTGAATTTTAAAATCTTCTTATTAATAATCTAAATTTCTAAATATATTTGAGGAGAGAGAGTAATGGCAGTGTTTCAACATTGCCTTCGAATTGTGAGTCTTACGGTTAGGTCTAAGGTATTATTTATAGGTGTATTGAAGCAATCAGGACCCTCAGATATGACTAAAAACCATCAGAAATGTCAAAAAGTCAAAAAACCATAATCTGTCAGAATCTACAGTGGGAAGGGGAGGGGTCGACCCCGAGGTCGACCACCATTCATGTGGGTCGACCAACCTTGACGTGGGTCGACCCCCCCTTGAAGTGGTCGATCCCATGGGTCCGGAGGCCGGAAATTTACTTGGGTTGTTCCTGTTTTCTTTGACAAACTTCTACAGTCCATAACTTCTCCATATGATGTCCGTTTATGCAAACTCGGACCCTATCTGAACCAGAATTCGGATATTAACGCAATGGCACAATCCATTTTACTTAATTCTGAATATTTAATTAAGTTATTCTTATGTTATTATCTCAAGTCAAAAATGCGGGGTGTTACAAGGAGGCTGGTGTACTATTATTGTCTATTTAGTATTTTCTTTTCTATTTTCATTATATGTTTGATGCTTATTGAAGCTCTAAAGGATGTAAAAAGGCATATTGTATTTAGAGATTCATGATTTATTGTACTTGATATTCCATGGTTTTATGAAGATTTGATTTTCTTTCCACTTAGGCTTCACTACTATATCATGTTGTATATTTTACTATTATATATTACCCATGTGCTGTGAGTTATACGACAGGTTTATTTCGAGTTATTCTACCCTGATGATCGTCCTATATCGACCTGGCACATCATAAAATGTACCTTTTGCTTAGTTCATTGCAGGAGATACAAGGCGATTGTCACATAAATCAATCAATGAGTTTTACTCTCAAAGAAGTATGAATGAGAATTTACTGACATGGGTAGTAACAGTATGAGAGAAGAGTTTAATAGTGTTTTCTTCTTATAAGCATTGAGACAATTTATCTCTTTTCTTCCCCTAAGCCAAACAAATATTTAATATTAATCTAAAAAATTACTAGTGTAAAATAATTAGTTAAAGAATGTCAAATTGAAAAGTATTCACTGTTATATAAAAGAAACAAAATCATTACGTAATAGTTTTCTTCCATTATTATTGTTATTGCTTACATTACATTTTTTGAATTATTATCTGCCAGATGCATTTATTTGGTCTAACAAACCTTTTGTTTATTTTTTTTGTAGGCTAATTCAGAAGTTTAGGAAGAACGGGTTGAGTAGACTGATTTTTTTAGTTGGTATTCAATCACAAAGTGAAGAAGAGGGCAGGGTAAATTGCTTATCAAGTCTGATAAATGATGAAGAATATGGATTTAGAGATTCAGACCACGGCATATGAAATATAGCTATAATGAAATGAGCATATACGTGAAAGTTAACTAAAAATAACAGATAATATCAATTGTTTTTGGTTTTAAAAGATATGTGATAATTTCCCTTTTTTACCATTTTCCAATGGAGAAATCTTCAAGTATGATTTTCATGAAGTCATTTAATTTCTTTATATTTGTTTATTTTTTTTATTGCTTGATAATGAATCTTTAGAAGCATTGCATTACATTTTCTTTGTTCTTCTTCTCTATATGTATTATGAATATAATGTAATATTCTATTGGTACTAGGCTATAAAGCTTACAACAGAATGTCTGACACTTGTTGCTATGTATATTATGAATATGTTGTATCATTCTATTTATATTGGGTAGTAAATTGATTATCCTACATTGGATTGAAATCTTGCAATGTATATGTTAAATTAGTGATACTTATATTTTATTAGATATATTGATGCAATCATGTGTACTTTTAGTTCATATAGCCACAGCGATATGTGTGTCTATTAGTCTCTCATTATTGGCGTAATTATATAACTTAAATAATATTGTTAGGACAGCTGGTGTGATGATATGCTGAAATTTGGAACTAAAAACTATAGTGAACTTCACCTTATAGTTGAAGTGAACTGTCATAAAGACCTTAGCTGTTGTTGCTTTATACTATTTACGCTAATGACCACCACTATTACAGATGTTACCCTGTGAAGAGTGAAGGAGACTAAACGAACAAACACCATTTGCGTAGAGCTAAGAAAACGGGGAAACTATGGTAAAGGGGACTAACTGCAACATAACTTCACTAGAAAAATTAAATGAAATAGGAAAAGGTAATTATAAAGATCAAGCAATGAAATTTTCTCTTCAGCATATTTTGATTTACCCACCACAAATAGAGATCCAGAAGCTCCCATAAAACTTTTTCTAATTAGTTTAATGTCTTATGATCGAGAATATGCAAAGCATTAAGTGGGTAATAGTCTTGATTCAATTCCTAAGCACATTTCTTTGCGCACTGTTATTGTAGTACCAATAAATATTATTACCTTATTCATTTTTTTATTTTTGGTTGTATTTGAACATGTATAATCCCAACATTATTGCAGAGGAGACTCAAATCTTTCCATAGCCATCTGCTTGCAGTTTGAGTGAAAAATTCTACGTAGTTAATTTTCAGGAAAAAGGAAGGAAACTGTTATGAAGACCAGAAGAAAAGGATGCATGAGCAAGAGAATTACAATGCACGTAGATGGTCTATTTGTGTGTGTGTGTGTCTATATATACACACACACATAAATAATGTAACATTCCATTCATATAAAGTCATTTTGTAACACTAAAAAAAAAAAAAAATCTTACAACCAATGTTTTATAACACCAATCTTTGTTGAGCACATACATTGCACGTGCCTTAATACTCGTGTGTGTGTATATGCGTGCAAATAACTAATTAGAATGAGTCAGCATGATTATTGATTCAAATTTTCATACTATTTTGCATGTGTTATTTTTCCTACTGAAAACCCTTTTTCATGTGTCATTTTTTTCATTTTTTATGTACTAGTATTTGTTTGTGATTTTAAACTAGCTTACCATATTTTTTAATATATTTCAGTCTATTTGTGCACTAGAGCAGCTCAAAAGGCATATGAGAAAGCCATGAAAAAGCTGAAATAAAAGATCTTAGAGCAATGGTTGAGCAACTGCAGAAGGAGAATCTTCTCCGTGCTATACAGATGAAGCAACTGAATCAAAAGCCAACGGAGTATGTGCAGCAACATGCGCTATATCGATCGAGACAAAATACTGGAATATCGTCCGAGATTTTAGTATTTTTGGTTAAAATTTAAATCTTTGCCTGAACTAGAACAATAATTAAAAAACTCAAATCTAGCCATGATAATTTTTTGTTATTTTACATTTTGCATGTTAAATGACTGTATTATATGTTCATGTATGTCCTACAATGCTTATGATTTTCATATTCGTCTTTTTTACATGCATATTACCCATGAAATTATGTATTTTGTGGTCTATTTATGTTGAATTTTTTAATGTGTTGGATGCTTTTGATGCTTTATGTCTAACAATATTTCTGTTTTAAGCATATTACGATCTGGAGTATTAACGATCTTTCGTAAAATAAAGAATAATAAAGTTATTTTGCAATTCAAGTTTAAGTTACTATGTTTTTAATAGCATTCATAAAAATCATTTTGTAAAAATATCATTTTTTTTAACATATCATGTACCCCGAGATTGTTCCAATATGAACTTTCAAACCCGAGATGGAAATCTGATATGAACTCCCAAGTTAGACTTATCTCTTCCGAGATCTCCCCCCATACGAGGTCAAGTCTATAAAATCCCCGAGATGAAACGCGACCGATATCCGATAATTAGATCTTGGCAGCATGGTTCCTTTCCTTCCTCGCTTGGTGCTTCCGGAGTTGACAAAGATGCTTAAGAGGTATATTTTTTGTGTTTGTGTTTACATGATGTATTTCTTGACTTGGAGTTGGTGAGAATTGTGTTTTGATGTCGTATTATTGGTTTGGAGTTGGTGAGTATGATATTTTGGATGTATTTTGATGGTATGCAATTGGTTCGTTGACATGTATATGTTGATTTGGAGTTGGTGAGGTTGATGATTTGGTTTGTGATATTCGGATGATTTATTTTGTATATGTTGTTGGTAATTTAATTTACGTTGGATGTTTATATTGTTTTTTTAGCAAGGCCGACCGATTTTTTAGGTGACTGCACACACTTTTTTAAATAGAAAGGAATTGTTACTCTGCACATGCACAGATTCACATTTCTTGTTTGAGGTATCCAGTCACTATCACTACATCATAATAGCAAAGATAACAACGTAAGCAAGTACGAAAAGATAAACACTAGGAAAGCTACACCTCTTCACAATCAGAGCCTTCCTCATTAAAGTAACCCATGTAGGGAGTAATATTATGCTTATAGGACCAAAATCGAAGGGCTAGATCGTCCACGATAGAAGGAGCCAATAATCGGTTCTAGTCCCATGTCAAATCCTGCAAGTGCTCAAAGTTCACATCACCAACTTCTCCCTCATCCCACATAACCATTTCTCGCCTTCCGGCCTGTAGAAGAGACGCCTGCTCTCCTCCACTTCATCACTAATAAAAATGAAGAAATGATTCTCCGTATCACAATGCATACCACAGAAGGCATGCACCCAAGCGGACTCACTCTCATTCCACGAGATATCTAGATCAAGAGGAACATCAAGCAAAATAGAAACAGGAGGCACTACCTCCTCATCTACTTCACTCCTACCAATAGAATCGACCTCCACATTATAAGCATTCATACCTATTGGGACCCAGATCCTAACAAAGGGGACGAGGGAGTGGTGTTTTATCTACGGGAGGCAGATTTGAATCATGCTAGCAAGCATCAGTGCAGTGGCCAAAAAATTTACATGTAATGCAAATATCAGGCTTCCATCTATACTTCACATCCATAAAGTGCAAATAGTTGTCGATGCATACATCAATCTGAGTAGGCAATGGCTTATCCAATGTGATTTCAATTAGAGCCCTACTATAAACTAAATTTCCCCTTGCAACAGTGTTGGCGTCAAAACATTTGAGCTTTCCAATATGAAAGGCTGGCCAATTAAAGCCAAGAAGCGGTTGAAATACTGAGGAAACGTGGGTAAATTGCATCTAGACAAGAATCGAAAGAACTTGCTCTTGAACCCTATCAATCGATGTACTCCAAGTAGTCACAATAAAGGGTCTACCATCAATAATAGATGGTGCAACTTCCACGACGCATATACTTTCTTCTACTGAGGAAAACTTGAAATAGTAAAGCCCGTTAATAAAGGTCATTTTCAATGCATGGATTTGCCATGAGTTGCGACATGAAGTGAGCATGTTAACAGTAGGAGGTTTGGTATCTAGAAAAAAATCCGACATGCTGATCATTCCAAAATCTAGCTACATCTTCATAGTTTACCATAGGAGGGATGGAGCATAGCTTATCCTTTATAATGTCAAAATCCACATGCTCGTAGACTCCAGCAACCTGAGGCAGTGCAGCAAAAAGAGATGTCCATGTATTAGAAGCATTATGAGCTAATGCATCATTATCACATTCATGCGCTACACTGTCATCAAGCAGAGGGCTGGAAAGCTTAGAGGCAAAAGTGGTAGTGGCATTTTGTCGAACAGATTGTGGGCTCTGGTTGGTTGCACTTGCCGCAGGGATAGACACTCAGTTTAAATTCAAATCAACCACGAGATCAATCCCATTTGTGCCATTACCCAGTTCTTGATCAATCATTCTCAGACGTTTATCAGAGCATAACTCTAATAACCCAATTATCTCAGCATTATTGACAACTCTTTCCTACACAGAAACGCTTGACAAAGACCAATCAGACACCTGAGCAAGCGAACGAGCTAATGGTGACATAAGAATGTTTTGATAAACGTCTGAGAACTGATGGAAATGGAGTGGAATGGATTGGAAATGAAGTGGAAATGGAATGGAAATTGGAACAGTGTGGTTAGAAGGTTATATGCTTCTTGTTATATAAAAAAATTACCTATATTTTCAACGACTAGCAATGATTTTCCACGTCTTTCGGGTCATTTATTTAAAACAACCTTCAATGATTTCCAATGGTTGTCTACTGTTGCAGGCCATTGGAAAGTGTTCATTGGAAAACGATTGAATCCATGAAAAGTATTCCAATGACAGCCAACGGCTCTGGGCCGTTGAATTAGCCGTATTATCTTGTAGTGCTAGCGATGGAGGACGACGGGTTCCAGGTACCAGGTTTCCCACGGCTAGTTCCGGCTCTTTGTTTCCCGTTTAAGCTAGGTGGACATGTCTAGTCATCGAAAGGCCATAGAAACCATCGTCGGAAACCGCCGATGGCTGGCGACGGCAAACACCCGTTGGAATATATTTTTTCCTTATAGTGATTGTAGTAAGGGAGTTTCCTCTTTTGTTGTAATTATTGCTACTACTGAATCGTATTCACTATCAAGTCCATTCATAACGAACAAGTATTTGAAACTTTATGTCCAGTAGTCTCTAAAAGACACATATGCATTTGATTTTTGTAACGACCCGGAAAAATGCGATCTTGGTTATCCGATATACGACACATATCGAACATCCAAGGATCGAAAATAACCGAATAGTTAATGCAAGAAATTAGAGGGTGAGAAAAGATAAGATAGAACTTAGTACAGAAGAAGAAGAAGAACACAACATCAGAGTAACACGAACCTCACAACGGAACGAATAACATATAATAGATAACATATCTTTGAAATATAAATCTGTATTTGAATATACATATCATTTCAAAGTACAGCACTTACAACACAGCGGAAATAAACAATAGCTATATAATCCTGAAGCCTCCTACTCCAGCTCTTCAGGTATCTGTAAATTCCTGACTACTTGACTGCCCGTACAAAATTGGGCACCCAAGAATTTAGGGAAAACAAAACAAAATAAACTCCGGGTCAGTCATGGGACTAGTATGAGTAAAACAGTTTAAACAAGTAAACGATATCTCATAAGACCACACCATGTAATGGAACGGGTTTTTCCCTTATGAGAATCCAAAATATCTATATATCAAAAACCTTTTGATATTATAATAATGTCTATCAACCACAATATAATGATCATCTAGCAGAAACGCTTCCGTCTCACGTTCTACATATATATATATATATATATATATATATATATATACACACACAATCAAAACCGCAAGCACGTATTGGGTAATGGATTTCCAACTATGACAAGGTATGGAACCACCTTTCGCTAGTGAACCTCTAGAAAGGAATACACTGGGTTCAACAAGAATATCTTGCAACTCGATCACACATGACCGACCACTCATTTCGCTTGAGTGTATCGAATGTATATCACCAACGGTTGGGATCAGCAACCGTTTCCCGAATGGGACAGCATCAACAATAGATTTTTTTGAAGTAAATGAAACTCTAGATCAGGTGATTATACACCCTAATAGGTGCGACCTACATAGCTATGCTACCTGCCCGATTACTGTCATTTACCAGATGTGAGGCTAGGAGCTACGCTTTGTCATCACATCAGATTCACTTCGAATGCCACATTGTCAGATCCATCGAAAATCACTAAACAGTACATTACGTGTTAGCTAAAGAAGTTTCCTTCTCCGCTTCCACTCTCGGTACGGTTAAAGAAATCAATGTACGTGACATTTATGGAAATACTCTGTCAGATATTCATCCATACAAGTCAGCCAGGAATACGATGAACCGAAGGCACTATTCAGTACATCCATCTTAGGCACTGTTATCTAAGACTTATACAATAGCCCTTGCACTTTACTCCGTCTTAAATTTTCTTTGGCATATATAATTCGCAACGCTTATGCCAATACAGAGTGGTTCTTTGGATAATAATCCAACTAGTCTCTCCATATTAACAACGTTAAAATGGTCAAAACTTCGATAGTATGTGATTTAACCATCAAAGAAAAACAGGTGTGCAAACAACGATATTATTTCCAGGAGGAAATTATATCGATCAATCATCATTCAACATTTATCTCTTTATTTCATTAATTTACTTATCTCCTATTTCCGTATATTCTAAATTCTTATTTTTTATTATCAGAAAACATTTCTGATTATCGTCTGGAAAACATTTCCAAAACTTCTTAATTGGGATTTAAACAGAAGTTTAAAACTATATTGCGATGACGACTTAAACCACTGTACTAAATCCACTTAACCACTTCACACTCGAACCGTAACCATTTCTTAATTAAAAACGCAGTCAATCAAGTTGGGGTATAGCTACCTCTCAGATCTTAACTGAACCGCCTTTCAAATCTCGAAATAGATAAGATTCACCTTTTTAACTCTTTAACACTTCCTTACGAGCCCTCAGATTCTATTTACGAACCCCCTTCTTTTACAAGTTTACGTGATTATAACAATGGTACTATAATCTCCTGCACCCAAATTATATTATCTTTAATATGACTTTTATTTCCTAACTCGAATAATATAACGACGACTAATTTATTTACTCCTATTCGGTTAACTCTAATCTATAACTCTTATTTTAATAAATCCAACCTAATAACTCTTACTAGATTAACCATTATTCGAGTAACTTATTCGAATAACTTATATTCGATTTGCTTACTTTCGAATACTTATATTTGAAAATCTCTTTCTTCAAATAAATCTTATTCGGTTTAACTCCTGTCGAATAACTAGATTCGAACAACTCACTTCGAATATTTCTGATTCGATTTACTTACTTTCGAAATAACTAAATTCGATTAACTCATTTCAACTCTATTCGAATAAACTAAATTCGATTAACTCATTTCAACTCTATTCGAATAAACTAAATTCGATTAACTCCATTTGAATAACTCTATTCGAATATACTAAATTCGATTAACTCCATTTGAATAACTCTAGTTCGATTTAACTCTATTCAATAACTCTAGTTCGATTTAACTCTATCGATTAACTCTAACTGATTAACTCTAACTGGTTAACTCTAACAGTTTAACTCTAATTGATTAACCCTAACTAATAACTCTAATTGATTAACCCTAACTGATTAACTCTAATTGATTAACCCTAACTGATTAACTCTAATTGATTAACCCTAACTGATTAACTCTAAATGATTAACCCTAACTGATTAACCCTAACTGATTAACTCACTTCGACTAACTCCTATTGAATTAACTCCTTTGATATATTCCTTTTCTATTTGTTTACTTAACATATAACTATTCCCTTTTCAATTCTAGTTATTTAACCAATAAATAATTCTTTTCCCTTTTCTATTTATTTAACAAATAAATATCTCTTTTGTCTTTTCTTCTTATTTTCTATAAATAAATGATCCTTTTTAATTCTATTTATTTATTCCCTATAAATAAATAATCATTTCATTATATAAATGAATATCCATTTTTATAAAATCCTTTGATTTTATAAATAAATTTCCTTTTCCATTCTATTTGTAAATGGATTACAAATATCTCTCTTCCTATTTATTTACAAATATCTTCCCTCATCCTTGTTTTACAAATAATTTCCTTTATATTTGTTTTACAAACAATTCCCTTTTTATTCCTTTTCACAAATATTTATTTAACAAATAAATATTTCTTTTTATAAAATCCTTTGATTTTATAAATATTTCTTTTCAATATAACATTTGAAAATCTCCTTTACAACATTCCAGTATTTTTCACGGTAGTTAAAATATCAAGTGACCATGATCGATATCGTTCAAACACAAGCAATCAACACAGATTATATCTCACATCATATATTACAGTATTTGAAACAAAACAGTATTTTATATATTGAGGAACCCAGTTGCGTCCCTCCAACCTGTTTCCTTGCATCACAGATGTTAAACCATATAATTAACATCAACTTTGTTTCAATATGAAATGTTCTGATAAACAACATCAATATATATATATTTAACGGTTTATATATATATGTAATTTCAACTAACTGACTAGCAGTTCAATCAACCAAATCAACACACCAATCAACAAATAATTATCAGTTCTAACAATACGTTATAAAAATATGACTGTTTAGAATTGGTGAGTTTTACTCACATTGGACGATCATCGTTAATAACGATAACCATTGCTTGATTCTGACGGACAATTTATTCTGCTATAAATTGTGACGGACTCCAATTGACTCGCGGTCAGTTCCATTGTGTAGTGTCTATCCATACGATCCCAGTGGATCCAACCGTTCTAATTTCAGATATCGTATGATCGAGATATGATAAAACAAAGTTAAATACACACTTTAAGTTTTAAATAAAACTTTAACTAAAGGTTATTGGGCCTTACCCTTTATCAAGCCAAACACCACTTCAACAAATCCCAGACCCAAAATTCCTTTCTTCCCCAAACGCTCAGACAAAAACCTGACTCCTCCATTCAACATTTCAGTTGCGTTCTTCCTCTTATCTCCTTCTTCTTTCCAAAATAAATCAAACAACCTACTTCAAAACAGTCCACGTTCAAATCCCTAACCACCTATTTCCTCAAACAAACACTCGATCCCATCAGTGCATTTTCGTCGAACTACAGTGACTCGCGCATCAGTGAAAAACACCAAACTCCAGTGAAATGGAGTTCCACCAAAAATTTAAACAAACTCAACTCTCCACCACAAACTCATATCTAATATCCGAATTGAGGTTCAATGCTTCTATTTCCAACAATCTCGAACCCTAGCCTCTACTGTACATTTTCCAGCGACCACATGATGCGTCGAACCCATTAATAAGCATATAGGATCGAAGAGCTACTCGATGTGATTCAAAGTATACTTATTTTACGATTTATGGGATTTGATTTGGATTTCTTTTGATTTTTCTTTGGAAGAAATTTACTGTGTATTTTATTCTGAGACGACGCATTGTTTGGAGAATGAGATTAGGTTTAGGAAGTTAAGAGGTGTATTTATAGTGTTAACAAATATCTAGATTTTTTTTATAGATTTTTTTTATTTTTTATTTGTTTCGCCTTCTAAAAATCTGTGTGATCACATATGATACCTAAAAATCGCGAAACTAGACATGCAGCTATAGCTCGACATTACGGGTCCCAACGAAACAGGTTTCGTCGAATTCCGACTTCGTATTCTCACACGGCGTATTTTTAACTGTCGAAATACAGACTGTTTTTCACTCTAAAAATCCGTACGGCCACATATTGACTTCAAAAATTACGAAACTGGAAATCTAACAACTATTTGACATTGCGGATCCAACAAAATTAGTTTCATCGAATTCCGACTTCGTTTGCAAAAGTGGCTATTTTTAAAGTCCTAAATGACCCATTTAAATATACAAATATATTTAAATATAATTAAATTAAATATTTAAAAATAAATATTATCGTCTATATTCACAGTGGAATACCATACAGCTCTATTGGGATTTATAACTTGCTATTACAAATCCCGATTAAATCGATATTTGATTTAAAATGAAATTCCTTTTTAAAAATATAAATAATTCCTTTATAAATTATAAAGGAATTCCACAGCGACTTTTCTAAAATTTGATTTGGACGTAAATATCTACACGACGAAATCCCTATTTTTCTCTTTCACTAGAAAGATATACTCCACCAGCTCCACAGGTTTCTTGTTTCACAGAAATCCGGCTTAAAACGAATCATGTACATTCAGTTGAAGTTCAAATCGCCAAACTACTAACTGCAGCGCCATTTCAAGCTCGATTTTAATTATAATATAATTATACGTTCGAACTATCGTTCAAATAATATATTCGTTATTCTAATTCAATTCTAAACTGAATTAAATATCACAGATGATCCATTTCAGCCAATTCTGATTATTTCAGAATTAAATATATTATTTAATTTATTATTTTAATTAAATATTCACAATTATTTAATTCAACGACCGTTAAATCCTTTTAATCACCTTTTAAAAAATTAAATAAATTAATTATTATAACGCTGAAAATGCGGGTCATTACATTCTTCCCCACTTAAAATAATTTCGTCATCGAAATTGCTAAGGTAGAGGACGACCCTATCGACTGGTTAGAACATATTTGTTCACTTCTTAACTTCACTTTCAACTGAACCAATATAATTTCAGCTAAAAATTTATTTAATTCTTATCAACGAAAATTTCCAAAAATCCTGAAAATTTTCTAACACCTTAAATTTTTGAAAATTTTTGCCAGCACTTCCTTTGTACTGGTCAATACGTCAAACCACCAATCGCCTCTCTGGGCCATCTCCAACCCAAAAGAAAATCAAGCAGCCAAGCGGCTTGCCAATTCAGCTCATAAATCTCATGCTTATACCAAATATGAACTTGTACCTTTTTGTCGGCATATCATTTTATCCTTTCCACCTGCTATCAATTCAGCGGATACAAGGGTCATCCCAATCAAATTCCAATCTGCTTTTATCCACAACACAACCATTCGCTTATATCCGAGCCAAATATCATTTCAACTCGAGTTTCTTCTCAATTCCCAACTCTTAACTTGATTATCACATTACACTTCAAATTTGAATCTCACAATCCAATTTGTCTTGATATCATTCTAATTCAATCTCATTTACCCATTAACTGGCTTTATTTTTAATTCCAGTTTGTTTATACAAATTTCTGTTAAATTTGTTTTTAATTCAAACAGTCTTTCCCTGGGAGTTTTTAAACAGTTTACTCTTTTCAAAAATCAAATTTTCCTTTTTGAAATTCTACACAACTTGTCTTTCCCAAAATAAATTCAAAACAATATATCTGGTAGTAATTCATCACTTACAACTCGAAAATGAATACTGATGATGCAGCTGTCATCATCAGAATCTATTTCGAAGTGATCGAAGTGAGTTCAATACTATAAACCATTTCTAAATATTTCCACTATGAAGTCCATTTCAAAATATAATTCACACTCTCGTAAAACAATTTAAAATCTCCCAAGATCTTAAATTTTCCTTATTTTTAATCCAAATCCATTTACAAACACTTATCCAATTTTCCAGAATTTTAATTCAATTTCTAGTTTAAATTTCAGATTTAACTCATCTGATTTCACGTATTTCACTTATATGAATTCTGATTTGTTATTTACATAACCATTTAATTTATAATCTTACTCGATCATAATAACAACCAATATATCCACTATATTATAATTTTGATATATATATCTTCTTTATATCAAGATATACCTTGGGTAAACTTATTTTAATTTACCCACTTTTCAAAACATATCGTGTCGACCCATCGTATTCGAGTGTTTATAAACTCCTACCAATACAGTGGATCAAACTGATCGACCAGAACTCATAAACTACTCAACCAATAAATCTCCACAATTTCAAACAATTTTTATATCAATAACAAATACGCTCACTTGTATATATACACTCAACTCAATCTAGGGTATTACTAACCCCATCTCTACTGAGTCACGCCACAGAGCCAAGGTAATACTTAACCTTTGCCCTGATACCAACTGTAACGACCCGGAAAAATGCGATCTTGGTTATCCGATATACGACACATATCGAACATACAAGGATAGAAAATAACTAAATAGCTAATGAAAGAAATTAGAGGGTGAGAAAAGATAAGATAAAACTTAGAACAGAAGAAGAAGAAGAACACAAAATCAGAGTAACACGAACCTCACAGCGGAACGAATAACATATAATAGATAACATATCTTTGAAATATAAATATGTATTTGAATATACATATCATTTCAAAGTACAACATTTACAACACAGCGGTAATAAAAAATAGCTATATGATCCTGAAGCCTCCTGCTCCAGCTCTTCAAGTATCTGTAAATTCCTGACTACTTGACTGCAAGTACAAAATTGGGTACCTAAGAGTTTAGGGAAAATAAAACAAAATAAACTCCGGGTCAGTCATGGGACTGGTATGAGTAAAACAGTTTAAATCAGTTTGAACAATTAAACGATATCTCATAAGACCACGCCGTATAACGGAACGGGTTTTTCCCTTATGAGAATCTAAAATATCTTTATATCAAAAACCTTTTGATATTATAATAATGTCTATCAATCATAATATAATAATCATATAGCAGAAACGCTTCTATCTCACGTTCCACACACACACACACACACACACACACACATATGTGTATATATATATATATGTATATATATTATATACAATAAAAATCGCAAGCACGTATTGGGTATTGGATTTCCAACTATGACAAGGTATGGAACCACCTTTCGCTAGTGTACCTCTAGAAAGGAATACACTGGGTTCAACAAGAACATCTTGCAACCCGGCCACACATGACCGACCACTCATTTCGCTTGAGCGTATCGAATGTATATCACCAACGTTGGGATCAACAACCGTTTCCCAAATGGGACAGCATCAACAATAGATTTTTTTGAAGTAAATGAAACTCTAGATCAGGTGATTATACACCCTAATAGGTGCGACCTACATGGCCATGCTACCTGCCCGATTTATGTCATTTACCAGATGTTAGTCTAGGAGCTACGCTTTGTCATCACATCAGATTCACTTCGAATGCCACATTGTCAGATCCATCGAAAATCACTAATTGACGTCTACAACAGTACATTACATGTTAGCTAAAGAAGTTTCCTTCTCCGCTTCCACTCTCGATATGGTTAAAGAAATCAATGTATGTGACCTTTCTGGAAATACTCTGTCAGACATTCATCCATACAAGTCATCCAGGAATACGATGAACCGAAGGCACTATTCAGTACATCCATCTTAGGCACTGTTATCTAAGACTTATACAATAGCCCTTGCACTTTAGTCCGTCTTCAATTTTCTTTAGCATATATGATACGCAATGCTTATGCCAATACAAAGGGGTTCTTTGGATAATAATCCAACCGGTCTCTCCATGTTGACAACGTTAAAATGGTCAAAACTTCGATAGTCTTTGATTTAACCATCAAAGAAAAACAGGTGTGCAAACAACGATATTATTTCCAGGAGGAAATTATATCGATCAATCATCATTCAACATTTATCTCTTTATTTCATTAATTTACTTATCTCCTATTTCCATATATTATAAATTCTTATTTTCTATTATCATAATACATTTCTGATTATCGTTTGGAAAACATTTCCAAAACTTCTTAATTGGGATTTAAACAGATGTTTAAAACTATATTGCGATGACGATTCAAACCACTATACTAAATTACTAAATCCACTTAACCACTTCACACTTGAACCATAACCATTTCTTAATTAAAAACGCAGTCAATCAAGTTGGCGTATAGCTACCTCTCAGATCTTAACTGAACCGCCTTTCAAATCTCGAAAGAGATAAGATTCACCTTTTTAACTCTTTAACACTTCCTTACGAACCCTCGGATTCTATTTACGAACCCCCTTCTTTTACAAGTTTACATGATTATAACAATGGTGTTATAATCTCCTACACCCGAATTATATTATCTTTAATATGACTTTTATCTCCTAACTCGAATAATATAACTATAACTAATTTATTCACTCCTATTCAGTTTACTCTAATCTATAACTCTTATTTGAATAACTCCAACCTAATAACTCTTACAGGATTAACTTTTATTCGAATAACTTATTCGGATAACTTATATTCGAGTTGCTTACTTTCGAATACTTATATTCGAAAATCTCTTTCTTCGAGTAAATCTTATTTGATTTAACTCCTGTCGAATAACTAGATTCGATCAACTCACTTCGAATATTTCTGATTCGATTTACTTACTTTCGAAATAACTAAATTCGATTAACTCATTTCAACTCTATTTGAATAAACTAAATTCAATTAACTCGTTTCAACTCTATTCGAATAAACTAAATTCGATTAACTCCATTTGAATAACTCTATTCGAATAAACTAAATTAGATTAACTCCATTTGAATAACTCTAGTTCGATTTAACTCTATTCAATAACTCTAGTTCGATTTAACTCAATCGATTAACTCTAATTGATTAACTCTAACGGTTTAACTCTAATTGATTAACCCTAACTGATTAACTCTAATTGATTAACCCTAACTGATTAACTCTAATTGATTAACCCTAACTGATTAACTCTAACTGATTAACCCTAACTGATTAACCCTAACTGATTAACACACTTCGACTAACTCCTATTGAATTAACTCCTTTGATTTATTCCTTTTCTATTTGTTTACTTAATATATAACTATTCCCTTTTCAATTCTACTTATTTAACCAGTAAATAATTCTTTTCTCTTTTCTATTTATTTAACAAATAAATATCTCTTGGGTCTTTTCTATTTATTTTCTATAAATAAATGATCCTTTTTAATTCTATTTATTTATTCCCTATAAATAAATAATCCTTTCATTTTATAAATGAATATCCCTTTTTATAAAATCCTTCGATTTTATAAATAAATTTCCTTTTCCATTCTATTTGTAAATGGTTTACAAATATCTCTCTTTCTATTTATTTACAAATATCGTCCCTTATCCTTGTTTTACAAATAATTTCCTTTATATTTTTTTAACAAACAATTCCCTTTTTATTCCTTTTCACAAATATTTATTTAACAAATAAATATTTTTTTTATAAAATCCTTTGATTTTATAAATATTTATTTTCAATATAACATTTGAAAATCTCCTATACAACATTCCAATATTTTTCACGGTAGTTAAAATACCAAGTGACCATGATCGATATCGTTCAAACACACACAATCAACACAGATTATATCTCACATCATATATTACAATATATGAAACAAAACAGTATTTTATATATTGAGGAACCCAGTTGGGTCCCTCCAACCTATTTCACTGCATCATAGATGTTAAACCATATAATTAGCATCAACTTCATTTCAATATGAAATGTTCTGATAAACAACATCAATATATATATATATATATATTTAACGGTTTTTATATATATATATATAATTTCAACTAACTGACTAGCAGTTCAATCAACCAAATCAACACACCAATCAACAAATAATTATCAGTTCTAACAATATGTTATAAAAATACAACTGCTCAAAGTTGGTGAGTTTTACTCACATTGGACGATCGTCGTTAATAACGATAACCATCGCTTGATTCTGACGGACAATTTATTTTGCTATAAATTGTAACGGACTCCAATTGACTCGCGGTCAGTTCCATTTTGTAGTGTCCGTCCATACGATCAAAACGGATCCAACCGTTCGAATTTCGGATATCGTATGATCAAGATACGATAAAAAAAGTTAAATACACACTTTAAATTTAAATAAAACTTTAACTAAAGGTTATTGGGCCTTAACCTTTATCAATCCCAACACCAGTTCAACAAAGCCCAGACCCGAAATTCCTTTCTTCCCCAAACGCTCAGACAAAAACCCGACTCCTCCATTCACCATTTCAGTTGCGTTCTTCCTCTTATCTCCTTCTTCTTTCCAAAATAAATCAAACAACCTACTTTCCATGTTCAAATCCCTAACCTCCTTTCTCCTCAAACAAACACTCGATCCCACCAGTGCATTTTCGTCGAACTACAGTGACTCGCGCATCAGAGAAAAACACCGAACTCCAGTGAAATGGAATTCCACCAAAAATTTACAACAAACTCAACTCTCCACCACAAACTCATATCTAATATCCAAATCGAGGCTCGATGCTTCTATTTCTAACAATCTCGAACCCTAGCCTCTACTGTACATTTTCCAACGACCACATGATGCGTCGAACCCATTAATAAGCAAATAGGATCGAAGAGCTACTCGATGTGATTCAAAGTACACTTATTTTACGATTTATGGGATTTGATTTGGATTTCTTTTGATTTTTCTTTGGAAGAAATTTACTGTGTATTTTATTCTGAGTAACGGCGCATTGTTTGGAGAATGAGATTAGGTTTAAGAAGTTAAGAGGTGTATTTATAGTGTTAACAAATATCAAGATTTTTTTTAGATATTCTTTTATTATTTTATATTCGTTTCGCCTTCTAAAAATCCGTGTGATCACATATGATACCTAAAAATCGTGAAACTGGACATGCAGCTACAGTTCGACATTACGGGTCTTCGTCGAATTCCGACTTCGTATGCTCACACGGCGTATTTTTAACTCTCGAAATACTGACTGTTTTTCACTCTAAAAGTCCGTACGGCCACATACTGACTTCAAAAATTATGAAATTGGAAATCTAACAACAATTTGACATTGCGGATCGAACAAAATTAGTTTCATCGAATTCCGACTTTGTTTGCAAAAGTGGCTATTTTTAAAGTCCTAAATGACGCATTTAAATATATAAATATATTTAAATATAATTAAATTAAATATTTAAAAATAAATATTATCTTCTATATTCACAGTGGAATACCATACAACTCTACTGGGATTTATAACTTGATATTTCAAATCCCGATTAAATCGATATTTGATTTAAAATGAAATTCCGTTTTAAAAATATAAATAATTCCTTTATAAATTGTAAAGGAGTTCCGCAGCGACTTTTCTGGAATTTATTTGGACGTAAATCAAAATCTACACGATGAAATCCCGATTTTTCTCTTTCACTAGAAAGATATACTCCACCTGCTCCACATGTTTCTTGTTTCACAGAAATCCGGCTTAAAATTTATCCTGTACATTCAATTGAAGTTCAAATCGCCAAATTACAAACTGCAACGCCATTTCTAGCTCGATTTTAATTATAATATAATTATACGTTCAAACTATCGTTCAAATAATATATTCGTTATTCTAATTCAATTCCAAACTGAATTAAATATCACAGATGATCTAGTTCACAGCATATCTCCATTTCAGCCAATTCTGATTATTACATAATTAAATATATTATTTAATTTATTATTTTAATTAAATATTCACCATTATTTGATTCAACGACCATTAAATCCTTTTAATCACCTTTTAAAAAATTAAATAAATTAATTATTATATCGCTGAAAATGCGAGTCATTACATTCTACCCCACTTAAAATAATTTCGTCCTCCAAATTGCTAAGGTAGAGGACGACCCTATCGACTGGTTAGAACATATTTGTTCACTTCTTAACTTCACTTTCAACTGAACTAATTTAATTTCAATTAAAAATTTATTTAATTCTTATCAACGAAAATTTCCAAAAATCCTGAAAATTTTCTAACACCTTAACTTTTCGAAAATTTTTGCCAGCATTTCCTTTTTACTGGTCAATACGTCAAACGACCACTCACCTTTCTGGGCCATCTCCAACCCAAAAGAAAATCAAACAACCAAGCGGCTTGCCAATTCGGCTCATAAATCTCATGCTTATACCAAATATAAACTTGTACCTTTTTGTCGGCATATCATTTTATCCTTTCCACCTACTGTCAATTCAGCGGATACAAGGGTCATCCCAATCAAATTCCAATCTGCTTTTATCCACAACACAACCATTCGCTTATATCCAAGCCAAATATCATTACAACTCGAGTTTCTTCTCGATTCCCAACTCTTAACTTGATTATCACAATACACTTTAAATTTGAATCTCACAATCCAATTTGTCTTGATATCATTCTAATTCAGTCTCAATTACCCATTAACTTGCTTTATTTTTAATTCCAGTTTTCTTTTACAAATTTCTGTTAAATTTGTTTTTAATTCAAACACTCTTTCCCTGGGGGTTTTTAAACAGTTTACTCTTTTCAAAAACCAAATTTTCCTTTTTGAAATTAAAAATAACTTGTCTTTCCCAAAATAAATTCAAAACAGTATCTCTGGTAGTAATTCATCACTTACAACTCGAAAATGAATACTGATGATGCAGCTATCATCATTAGAATCTATTTCCCAGCGATCGAAGTGAGTTCAGTACTATAAACCATTTCTAAACATTTCCACTTTGAAATCCATTTCAAAATATAATTCACACTCCTTGTAAAACAATTTAAAATCTCCTAGGATCTTAAATTTTCCTTATTTTTAATCCAAATCCATTTACAAACACTTATCCAATTTTCCAGAATTTTAATTCAATTTCTGGTTTAAATTTCAGATTTAACTCATCTGATTTCACGTATTTCACTTATATGAATTCTGATTGGTTATTTACATAACCATTTAGTTTATAATCTTACTCGATTATAATAACAACCAATATATCCACCATATTATAATTTTGATATATATATATATATATATATATATCTTCTCTATGTCAAGATATACCTTGGGTAAACTTATTTTAATTTGCCCACTTTTCAAAACATATCGTGCCGACCCATCGTATTCGAGTGTTTATAAACTCCTACCGATATAGTGGATCAAACTGATCGACCAGAACTCATAAACAACTCAACCAATAAATCTCCATAATATAAAACAATTTTTATATCAATAACAAATACGCTCACTCGTATATATGCACTCAACTCAGTCTAGGGTATTACTAACCCCATCTCTAATGAGTCACGCCACAGAGCCAAGGTAATACTTAACCTTTGCTCTGATACCAACCGTAACGACCCGGAAAATGCGATCTTGGTTATCCGATATACGTCACATATCTAACATCCAAGGATCGAAAATAACCGAATAGTTAATGAAAGAAATTAGAGGGTGAGAAAGGATAAGATAGAACTTAGAACAGAAGAAGTAGAAGAAGAAGAAGAACACAACATCAGAGTAACATGAACCTCACAGCGGAACGAATAACATATAATAGATAACATATCTTTGAAATATAAATCTATATTTGAATATACATATCATTTCAAAGTACAACACTTATAACACAGCGGAAATAAACAATAGCTATATGTCCTGAAGCCTCCTGCTCCAGCTTTTCAAGTATCTGTAAATTCCTGACTACTTGATTGCCCGTACAAAATTGAGCACCCAAGAGTTTAGGGAAAACAAAACAAAATAAACTCCGGGTCAGTCATGGGACTGGTATGAATAAAACAGTTTAAAAAAGTTTGAACAAGTAAACGATATCTCATAAGACCAGGCCGTATAACGAAATGGGTTTTTCCCTTATGAGAATCCAAAATATCTTTACATCGAAAACCTTTTGATATTATAATAATGTCTATCAACCACAATATAATAATCATCTAGCAGAAACGCTTCATCTCACGTTCTATATATATATATATATATATATATATATATATATATATATGTATAAAGAATCAAAACCGCAAGCACGTATTGGGTAATAGATTTCCAACCATGGCAAGGTATGGAACCACCTTTCGCTAGTGTACCTCTAGAAAGGAATACACTGGGTTCAACAAGAACATCTTGCAACCTGGCCACACATGACCGACCACTCATTTCGCTTGAGTGTATCGAATGTATATCACCAACGGTTGGGATCAACAACCGTTTCCCGAATGGGACAGCATTAACAATAGATTTTTTGATGTAAATGAAACTCAAGATCAGGTGATTATACACCCTAATAGGTGCGACCTACATAGCCATGCTACCTGCCCGATTTCTGTCATCTACCAGATGTGAGGCTAGGAGCTATGCTTTGTCATCACATCAGATTCACTTCGAATGCCATATTGTCAGATCCATCGAAAATCACTAAACAGTACATTACATGTTAGCTAAAGAAGTTTCCTTCTCCGCTTCCACTCTCGGTACGGTTAAAGAAATCAATGTACGTGACCTTTATGGAAATACTCTGTCAGACATTCATCCATACAAGTCATCCAGGAATACGATGAACCGAAGGCACTATTCAGTACATCCATCTTAGGCACCGTTATCTAAGACTTATACAATAGCCCTTGCACTTTACTCCGTCTTCAATTTTCTTTGGCATATATGATTCGCAACGCTTATGCCAATACAGAGTGGTTCTTTGGATAATAATCCAACCGGTCTCTCCATATTAACAACGTTAAAATGGTCAAAACTTCGATAGTCTGTGATTTAACCATCAAAGAAAAATAGGTGTGCAAACAACGATATTATTTCCAGGACGAAATTATATCGATCAATCATCATTCAACATTTATCTCTTTATTTCATTAATTTACTTATCTCTTGTTTCCATATATTCTAAATTCTTATTTTATATTATCAGAAAACATTTCTGGTTATCGTTTGGAAAACATTTCCAAAACTTCTTAATTGGGATTTTAACAGATGTTTAAAACTATATTGCGATGACGACTCAAACCACTATACTAAATTTATAAATCCACTTAACCACTTCACACTCGAACCGTAACCATTTCTTAATTAAAAACGCAGTCAATCAAGTTGGGGTATAGCTACCTCTCAGACCTTAACTGAACCGCCTTTCAAATCTCGAAATAGGTAAGATTCACCTTTTTAACTCTTTAACACTTCCTTACGAACCCTCGGATTCTATTTACGAACCCCCTTCTTTTACAAGTTTATGTGATTATAACAATGTTGTTATAATCTCCTGCACCCGAATTACATTATCTTTAATATGACTTTTATTTCCTAACTCGAATAAGATAACGACAACTAATTTATTTACTCCTATTCGGTTAACTCTAATCTATAACTCTTATTTGAATAACTCCAACCTAATAACTCTTACTGGATTAAGTCTTATTCGAATAACTTATTCGAATAGCTTATATTCGATTTGCTTACTTTCGAATACTTATATTCGGAAATCTCTTTCTTTGAATAAATATTATTCGATTTAACTCCTGTCGAATAACTAGATTCGATCAACTCACTTCGAATATTTTGATTCGATTTACTTACTTTCGAAATAACTAAATTCGATTAACTCATTTCAACTCTATTCGAATAAACTAAATTCGATTAACTCCATTTGAATAACTCTATTCGAATAAACTAAACTCGATTAACTCCATTTGAGTAATTCAAGTTTGATTTAACTCTATTCAATAACTCTAGTTCGATTTAACTCTATCGATTAACTCTAACTGATTAACTCTAACGGTTTAACTCTAATTGATTAACCGTAACTGATTAACTCTAATTGATTAACCCTAACTGATTAACTCTAATTGATTAACCCTGACTGATTAACCCTAACTTATTAACTCACTTCGACTAACTCCTATTGAGTTAACTCCTTTGATTTATTCCTTTTCTATTTGTTTACTTAACAGATAACTATTCTCTTTTCAATTCTACTTGTTTAACCAATAAATAATTCATTTCTCTTTTCTATTTATTTGAAAAATAAATATCTCTTTTGTCTTTTCTATTTATTTTCTATAAATAAATGATCCTTTTTAATTCTATTTATTCATTCCCTATAAATAAATAATCCTTTCATTTTATAAATGAATATCCCTTTTCATAAAATCCTTTGATTTTATAAATAAAATTCCTTTTCTATTCCATTTGTAAATGGTTTACAAATATCTCTCTTTCTATTTATTTGCAAATTTCTTCCCTTATCCTTGTTTTACAAATAATTTCCTTTATATTTGTTTTACAAACAATTCCCCTTTTATTCCTTTTCACAAATAATTATTTAACAAATAAATATTTCTTTTTATAAAATCCTTTGATTTTATAAATATTTCTTTTCAATATAACATTTGAAAATCTCCTTTACAACATTGCAGTATTTTTCACAGTATTTAAAATACCAAGTGACCATGATTGATATCGTTCAAACACACACAATCAACACAGATTATATATCACATCCTATATTACAATATATGAAACAAAACAGTATTTTATATATTGAGGAACCCAGTTGGGTCCCTCCAACCCGTTTCCCTGCATCACAGATGTTAAACCATATAATTAACATCAACTTCATTTCAATATGAAATGTTCTGATAAACAACATCAATATATATATTTAATGGTTTATATATATAATTTCAACTAACTGACTAGCAGTTCAATCAACCAAATCAATACACCAATCAACAGATAATTATCAGTTCTAACAATATGTTATAAAAATATAACTGTTCAGAGTTGATGAGTTTTACTCACAATGGACGATCATCGTTAATAACGATAACCGTAGCTTGATTATGACGGACAATTTATTTTTCTATAAATTGTAACGGACTCCAATTGACTCGGGGTCAATTCCATTATGTAGTGTCCGTCCATACGATCCCAACGGATCCAGCCGTTCGAATTTCTGATATCGTATGATCAAGATACGATAAAACAAAGTTAAATACACACTTTAAATTTTAAATAAAACTTTGACTAAAGGTTATCGGGCCTTAACCTTTATCAAGCCTAACACCACTTCAACAAAGCCCAGACCCGAAACTCCTTTCTTCCCCAAACGCTCAGACAAAAACCCGACTCCTTCATTCACCATTTCAGTTGCGTTCTTCCTCTTATGTGACAGCCCGCCCCGCACCAACCAACATTTACTCCAAAAGTGCCCTGTACACATGTCCAATTGGCACCGAACGGGTCATCAGAAGGAAAAAGGGAGAAGGAAATGAACATACAAGGAACCTGTAGAATGTCTCACAGCGCATAGAACAAAATATAATAATAACATACTTGACATAAAACAGGAGAGACAGTGCATAAGCTGAAAATCAGAACTAAACATCATAGCAGCGGAAATCCAAAATACAGCTTATTACAACTTTTCAACTGTCTCAAAGCAAAGTAAGATAAATGAGGTACACTACTAATGCCCAAGTAGCGACCACCAACGACACAGGGAGAATGTGTATATATATATAATACGTGGAAGCCTCCTGCCCGCCTCCGAATCAGCTACTCGCGCATCACCAGCTAACCTGTCTCTAGTCTGCTCGTGTGAGCACCCTGAGTAATAAGAGGAGACATAAAACTCTGGGTTAGACATAAAGCCTGGTATGAGCGATAAGCATCTAAAGTGAACAATAACAGGTAGACTAAAACATACCTGAACCTGGACCTGCAACCAAAGAGTTAGCACTACATACTGTACAACACTCTAAGGTATCATATCAAACAGTGTAAAGATACAGAGGTAGGGGAGGTGTGCATGTCATAATGATGTCAAACAATCAAACATAGCATCCATCCTCACATCTCTCACTCAGTGCGTAAAGCATATGATATTCACCACTTCGATCACCCAACATTCCTTGCTACGATCACTTTGCCCCATGAAGTCCTAAATGGCTTCACTGCACTGATAACGTAGCCACTAATTCCTCGCTATGTCCACTTGCCCCATGGGGTTATTCACCCCATCTGCGCTGGCTCATAGCCTTACCAATCCTTACTATGTCCACTTGCCCCATGGAGTTATTCACCCCATCTGCGCTGGCTCATAGTCTTACTACGCATCACCTTGCCCCTCAGGTCATAATGACTCTACTGCACTGATAACGTAGTCTTTCTACCATCACCTTGCCCCTCAGGTCATAATGACCCTACTGCACTGATAAGTAGCCCATCATTCCTTTTAGTGGTGAATCGAAGTTATGAACGTCGATAACTCCTTAGCACACGTCCCGCAACAAAGTCCAACCATGAAGTGAACTCGTTGGTTCCCAACTGGTTCCGGGATCCTGAGCTCTAACTTCCCCTATTGGACTACCTTTGCATCTCGGGTTATTGGTCAATACTGGGTCGGGTCGGGTTCTTCCTCAGGTCATCCGTTCGGGTCGGTGTTCTTTATCCGTTCGGGTCGGGTCCCCCTTCTGATGCGGTTCGGGTCGGCATTCCTCTGGGTTCGAGTCAGCTGCTTCTTCTTTTTCGGGTCGGGTCGGTGCTTCCTTTAGGGTCGGGTCGGTGCTTCCTTTCGGGTCGGGTCGGGTCCTTCTTGGTTAGTGCTTTCGATCTGTCTTCATGCTCCCCTTCATATGCTCATATCCGATCCGCTTTCTTGCTCCTGCTCTGATTTGCCTTTGTGTTTCCGATCCGATCCGTCCTCTTCGATCCGATCCGTCTCCCTCTATCTGATCCGATCCCAGTTCAGCTAGCGTGGCCTTCCTTTTTGCCACTTTTCCAAGTGTTGGGTTCCGATCCGATCAGATTCTTTGCTCAGTTCCACATATCCGATCCGAGCCCCCTTATCCGATCCGAACCCTGCACTGTTTTCTGAAACTGTTCCAGCAAGGGTTTACGCCATTCGACGACGTTTTCGACCATTCTAACTATTGAAATCAATCACAAAGCATTTCATACAGTCATAGCAACATGCATAATCAACCACAAACATCATTCACATCAATATCATAGGTTAAAATGGATCAAACATACCCAAAATCCCATATTTCCCCTTAAGCATGTTTAGGTGAAACTATGATAGGCTTAGCAAAATTTAACCAAATTGACCCAAATTCATATCAGAGGTCTAAAACATCATTTAGGAATTCATGAACATTTTTTCCGAATTTTATCATGCTTAAATTCGCTAATTAGCACTAATCACCCCTAATTAGCCATAATTAGTTTAAAACTATGCAAATCACTCACCTTAGCCACAAAATAAGCTAAGATCTGAAATAATTTTCTGATTTGATGTGAATCTCAATGCCAACAGCAGCTCCTATGTTGATTTGGTGAAGATCTTCCTTGATTAGGGGTTGCTAAGCTTAATCCTTGACCAAAAGATGATTTGGAGGTGATTTAGAGGTTAGAGGCCATTTTTAGGGATCCTTGGTGATAAGTGGAGGCTAGAAAACTGAAATGGAATGATTCTCCATCTTACTTCAGCCCTCCCATAACCCTAATCCCGAAATGGGTTATGGGCCTACTTGCTAATCACCCGATTTGGCCTGGTTAAGCAGTTTTTTCACCCTCCAAACCTTGTTTCAGCCATATCTCCCAAACGGTAAGTCCGTTTGGCTAATGCGACCACTCTACGGAAAGAGAAACCATCAAACGAATCAAATGGAAGTGGTTTCAGGTCAAAATTCCTTTCCAATCAAAAGTTATGGCCAAAACAGTACCAACTAGGGGCAAAATGGTCATTTAAAAATCGACAAAAATCATAAGCATGGGAAATGACTCTAATAGATGTTTCCCAAAGTTACATGACCATACGACTTCACATGGGAAAGAAATAAATATTCTACGATCCTATGATGTGTAGAATACGGGTCATTACACTCTCCCCCCTTAAGAAATTTCGCCCCCCAAATTCCCTAATCCAAACATACACAGAGGTTCCCGCATGCCTATCAATCATAAAACAACAATCAAACATGCAAACAAGCAAAGCAAGTCTATCCTAGCATGCAGAAAACTAAATCGCAAAGTAAATCTTACCAGGCAAAGAGTTCTGGATAAGCCTTCCTAATGCTCTCCTCTGTCTCCCAAGTACAATCATTCTCGTTCTCGCCCCACTGAACCTTGACTAGCTTCACCGACTTCCTTCGAAGTTGCTTCGTATCGTGCCCCACAATAAGAATCGGCTTGCGGTTCCCAACCGCCTCGGGTTCTACTTCGAAGTCCTCTAACTGATCAGGTGAAATAGTCATATCTGAGTCGTGAACGAACTTCCTTAGCTGGGAAACATGAAATACATTATGAACTCCCGCCATTTTCTCTGGTAAGCTAACTCTATATGCCATATTCCCGACTAGTTCAAGAACAGGGAATGGGCCAACAAATCTTGGTGCCAACTTGCCTCTCCTGCCAAATCGAATCACGCTCTTCAACGGAGAGATCTTTACAAACACCATGTCACCAATGGAGAATTTCAAGTCTCTTCTCCTCTTATCGGCATAGCTTTTCTACCTATCTTGAGCAGCTTTCATTCGTTGCTGAATGATCTTGATCTTATCGGAAGTTTCTCTCACCACATCAGGTCCAAGCACAAACTTCTCGCCGGTCTCTATCCAACATGATGGTGAGTTGCACGGTCTTCCGTACAAAGCTTCATATGGAGCCATACCGATACTGGATTGGTAGCTATTATTATATGCAAACTCTACTAGATGCAAATGATCATCCCATGATCCACCAAAATCCAATATACACGCTCTCAAGAGATCTTCCAATATACGATTCACCCTCTCCGTCTGACCGTCGGTCTGAGGATGATACGCGGTACTGAGATGTAATCCTGACCCTAGAGCCTCTTGCAAGCTCTTCCAAAACCCACTAGTGAACAACGGGTCTCGGTCACTCACAATGCTTTTGGGTACTCCATGAAATCTCACTACCCACTTCATATACAATTCTGCCAACTTGGCTGTCGTTCTGGTCGATTTGACTGGTATAAATCTTGCGCTTTTAGTCAACCGATCCACAATTACCCAAATGCTATCATATCCCGATCTAGTCCTTGGTAAGCCATCGATGAAATCCATCGAAACTTGCTCCCATTTCCATTCGGGAATTTCTAATGGTTGCAATAACCCACTAGGCTTCTTTTGCTTGGCTTTAACTAGCTGGCAATTCATGCATTTGGATATAAACTTCCCAACGTCTCTTTTCATCCCTTCCCAGTAGTAAGTCTGTCTCATGTCTTGATACATCTTATTATCACCGGGATGTATAGTCAGTTTTGAGTGATGACATTTTCTAAGCACTTCATCTCTCAAACCATTCACGTTGGGCACAACTAGTCTTCCATTCTTTCGAAGCCATCCATCTCGATCAAGCCCATACACATTCATCTCCTCATCGATACCCATCTCTAACTTGGAGATGATTTCTAATAAATTAGGATCGTCCCTCTGGCTAGAACCAATCCGCTCTATCAAAGTGGGTTTGATCGTCAAACTAGCTAGCATAACTGGATCCAATTCGCACTTTGGTCTGAAATCAAACCCCGCGATAAACTCCAGTTGCTTCCATTCAAGAAACATTGCCCCTAAGCTGGCATGTCTCCTACTCAAGGCATCAGCTACTGCATTACCTTTCCCAGGTGTATACGCGATATCAAAATCATACAAAGCCAAGAACTCTAACCATCTCTGCTGACGGAGATTCAGATCTTTCTGAGAGAAGAGATACTTTAACGATTTGTGATCGGTAAACAGCTCAAATCTTTCTCCCAAGAGATAGTGTCTCCACATCTTCAGCGCAAATACAATCGCTGCCAATTCCAAATCATGGGTAGGATACTTCTTCTCATGCGGCTTTAGCTGTCGACTAGCATAAGCTACAACCCTACCTCCTTGCATCAATACTGCACCCAGTCCGGTACCACAAGCATCCGTGTATACCGTCATCTCTTCATTCCCTTTAGGAATGACTAACACTGGCGCACGCGTCAACCTCTCCTTTAGACTCTTGAAGGCATGTTCACACACTCCGTCCCAGACGAAGGACTGATTCTTCTTAGTCAACTGAGTCAACGGTGCTGCTATCTTGGAGAAGTCCTGGATAAACTTACGATAATATCCAGCTAATCCCAAGAAACTTCTTACATCTGTTGCATTCTTGGGTGTAGGCCAATCCTGTACCGTAGCCACCTTCGCAGGGTCCACGGCAATACCACTCTCGGAAACAACATGACCCAAGAATCTCACTTCCCTTCTCCAAAAATGACACTTAGAGAATTTCGCTTTCAATTGGTGTTTCCTCAACACCTCCATCACTATCCTCAAGTGCCCCTTGTGTTCCTCCTCTGTCCTTGAATAAACAAGGATATCATCCACGAACACAAGAATAAACTTATTCAACTGATCTCTGAATACTCGATTCATAAGATCCACAAAATAGGCTGGTGCATTGGTCAACCCAAATGGCATAACCAACCACTCATAAAATCCAGACGGCGTCCTAAATGCCGTTTTCGGAACACTCTCATCTGCTACTCGAAGCTGATGAAATCCTGTCGTGATGTCCAACTGGGAGAACACTCTAGCTCCTTCCAGCTGATCAAACAAATCATCTATCCGCGGTAGAGGATACTTATTCTTCCTCGTCACCTTATTCAACTCGCGATAGTCCACACACAAATGAAGGGAACCATCTGCCTTAGTGGCAAACACAACTGGTGCTCCCCACTCGGAGACACTCCTTCTAATAAATCCCTTCTTCAAAAGATTGTTGACTTGCACCCCGAGCTCTCGCTGCTCCCTTGGTGCCATACGACGAAGTGGCATCACTATAGGTCTAGCATCTTTCACTAAATCAATACGGAACTCAATCTCTCGGTGTGGTGGAAGCCCGGTCACCTCCTCGAAGACGTCCGGATACTGGCCAACCACGGGCACATCTGACAACTCATCTTGCGGGATGTCGAGAGAATTTACAAAACTAGCCATAACCCCATCACTAGGTAGGCTACCAAACACTACCCTCCGCCCTCACTGTCACCAAAAAGCCCTCACAGTCTACCACCACCCCGTATCTTTGGAGCCAATCGACTCCCAATATAATGCCATACCCAGTAAAGCCCAAAACAAAGCAATCACATACAAACATACATCCATGACTCGATAAGACCAAATTTCTGCAAATCATACTAAGGCTAGTCGAACCACCAATCGGGTTCGTCACAATCAATGGTCTATCGACTATCTCGGGTTACAGTCCCAACCTATCTACCAAGTCACTAGATATGAAGGAACGGGAAGCCCCAGTATCAAACAAAACTCGAACTGGTACATCATAAATAGAAAGCATACCTTGAATAACAACATTCTTTCCTTTCTCCGCCGCAGTTGGGGCATTCGACGAAGAAGGAACAGCATCAATAGCATATGCTTTCACAATCTGCTTCTCCTTAAGAGGTTGCGGACACTTATCCTTCTGATGTCCCACTTGACCACAGTTGTAGCACTTCCTTTCCGCTGGCTTGGCCCGACATTCCTTAGCATAATGGCCTTTCTTTCCACAGCTGAAGCACTCAACATCCTTCTTGCTCTTTTTCTGGCCACCCTTAGATTGTCATGCTTCCTCTTATTCTGAGAGTTATTCTTGCCTCCACCGCCTGCTTGCGGCTTTGGCCCTTCTGCAGATGCAGCCTCAGTCTTTGACTTAGGGTCAAGACTCTCTGACCTCAAAGCTTTCCCCACAATCGATTCAAAAGTCTCATCGATGTGGTTAATAAGCCTCTCCCCCAAGTACCCATCCAGGCCAGTAATGAAGTTCTCATTCTTCTTTTCAGGAGTATCAATGAGAGACAGTCCATACTTCGACAAAGTGTCGAACTCAGCAATATAATCAGAAACTGCCCTTCCGTTCTGCTTGAGTTCCAAGAACCTCTTAAACAACACTGACTTCTGGGCAGCTGGGATAAACTTCTCATTAAAGCGAGCCTTGAACTGATCCCAAGTAACCTGATCCTCTGGAGTAGCTGTTCTGATAGCATTCCACCAATTCATCGCTCGCCCTTGCAGCTGACGAGACGCTAGCCTTCTCTTCATCGCATCCTCAAGACCCAAGTCATCAAAGATACGATCACAGCTATCCATCCAATCTTGAACATCTGTGGCCGACTCCGTTCCATGGAACGGCTTCCCGCCAAGGTTAGTGTAATCTTTGCACAACTTGGCGAAATCGACCCTAGGCGCCTGCACTACTGGGCCAGCACCAACTCCGGGATTGGGAATTGCCCCTTGCACTTCTCTAAGCATGTCTCTCATGAGGTTGGTAAACATCGCCCTCATGTCAGCGGCATTCCCATTATTGGCCCCTCTACCGGTACCTCTAACATGTCGGCTCATCGTCAATCTGAAAAAGGAAAAATGATCAACGACCCCATAATGGTACTAGTGCAGTGCAACTTCATCTTATACTACTAATAGTATATATACATAGCTTTTGAAAACCAAAGTAATCACAAATACGCACTCTCATATACGTACTATCTCTCCCTAGTGTCTTTCCCTAGGTTAACTACGCAATCTAGAGCTCTGATACCAAGTGTGACGGCCCGCCCCGCACCAACCGACATTTACTCCAAAAGTGCTCTGTACACATGTCCAATTGGCACGGAACGGGTCATCAGAAGGGAAAAGGGAGAAGGAAATGAACATACAAGGAACCTGTAGAATGTCTCACAGCGCATAGAACAAAATATAATAATAACATACTTGACATAAAACAGGAGAGACAGTGCATAAGCTGAAAATCAGAACTAAACATCATAGCAGCGGAAATCCAAAATACAACTTATTACAACTTTTCAACTGTCTCAAAGCAAAGTAAGATAAATGAGGTACACTACTAATGCCCAAGTAGCGACCACCAACGACACAGGGAGAATGTGTGTATATATATATAATACGTGGAAGCCTCCTGCCCGCCTCCGAATCAGCTACTCGCGCATCACCAGCTAACCTGTCTCTAGTCTGCTCGTGTGAGCACCCAGAGTAATAAGAGGAGACATAAAACTCTGAGTCAGACAAAAAGCCTGGTATGAGCGATAAGCATCTAAAGTGAACAATAACAGGTAGACTAAAACATACCTGAACCTGGACCTGCAACCAAAGAGTTAGCACTACATACTGTACAACACTCTAAGGTATCATATCAAACAGTGTAAAGATACGGAGGTGGGGGAGGTGTGCATGTCATAATGATGGCAAACAATCAAACATAGCATCCATCCTCACATCTCTCACTCAGTGCGTAAAGCATACGATATTCACTACTTCGATCACCCAACATTCCTTGCTACGATCACTTTGCCCCATGAAGTCCTAAATGGCTTCACTGCACTGATAACGTAGCCACTAATTCCTCGCTATGTCCACTTGCCCCATGGGGTTATTCACCCCATCTGCGCTGACTCATAGCCTTACCAATCCTTACTATGTCCACTTGCCCCATGGAGTTATTCACCCCATCTGCGCTGGCTCATAGTCTTACTACGCATCCCCTTGCCCCTCAGGTCATAATGACCCTACTGCACTGATAACGTAGACTTGCTACCATCACCTTGCCCCTCAGGTCATAATGAACCTACTGCACTGATAAGTAGCCCATCATTCCTTTTAGTGGTGAATCGAAGTTATGAACGTCGATAACTCCTTAGCACACGTCCCGCAGCAAAGTCCAACCATGAAGTGAACTCGTTGGTTCCCAACTGGTTCCGGGATCCTGAGCTCTAACTTCCCCTATTGGACTACCTTTGCATCTCGGGTTATTGGTCAATACTGGGTCGGGTCGGGTTCTTCCTCAGGTCATCGGTTCGGGTCGGTGTTCTTTATCCGTTCGGGTCGGGTCCCCCTTCTGATGCGGTTCGGGTCGGCATTCCTCTGGGTTCGAGTCAGCTGCTTCTTCTTCTTCGGGTCGGGTCGGTGCTTCCTTTAGGGTCGGGTCGGTGCTTCCTTTCGGGTCGGGTCGGGTCCTTCTTAGTTCGTGCTTTCGATCCGTCTTCATGCTCCCCTTCATATGCTCCTATCCGATCCGCTTTCTTGCTCCTGCTCTGATTTGCCTTTGTGTTTCCGATCCGATCCGTCCTCTTCGATCCGATCCGTCATCCTCTATCCGATCCGATCCCAGTTCAGCTAGCGTGGCCTTCCTTTTTGCCACTTTTCCAAGTGTTGGGTTCCGATCAGATTCTTTGCTCAGTTCCACATATCCGATCCGAGCCCCCTTATCCGATCCGAACCCTGCACTGTTTTCTGAAACTGTTCCAGCAAGGGTTTACGCCATTCGACGACGTTTTCGACCATTCTAACTATTGAAATCAATCACAAAGCATTTCATACAGTCATAGCAACATGCATAATCAACCACAAACATCATTCACATCAATATCATAGGTTAAAATGGATCAAACATACCCAAAATCCCATATTTCCCCTTAAGCATGTTTAGGTGAAACTAATGATAGGCTTAGCAAAATTTAACCAAATTAACCCAAATTCATATCAGAGGTCTAAAACATCATTTAGAAATTTATGAACATTTTTCCCGAATTTTATCATGCTTAAATTCGCTAATTAGCACTAATCACCCCTAATTAGCCATAATTAGTGTAAAACTATGCAAATCACTCACCTTAGCCACAAAATAAACTAAGATCTGAAATAATTTTCTGATTTGATGTGAATCTCAATGCCAACAGCAGCTCCTATGTTGATTTGGTGAAGATCTTCCTTGATTAGGGGTTGCTAAGCTTAATCCTTGACCAAAAGATGATTTGGAGGTGATTTAGAGGTTAGAGGCCATTTTTAGGGATCATTGGTGATAAGTGGAGGCTAGAAAACTGAAATGGAATGATTCTCCATCTTATTTCAGCCCTCCCATAACCCTAATCCCGAAATGGGTTATGGGCCTACTTGCTAATCATCCGATTTGGCCCGGTTAAGCAGTTTTTTCACCCTCCAAACCTTGTTTCAGCCATATCTCCCAAACGGTAAGTCCGTTTGGCTAATGCGACCACTCTACGGAAAGAGAAACCATCAAACGAATCAAATGGAAGTGGTTTCAGGTCAAAATTCCTTTCCAATCAAAAGTTATGGCCAAAATAGTACCAACTAGGGGCAAAATGGTCATTTAAAAATCGACAAAAATCATAAGCATGGGAAATGACTCTAATAGATGTTTCCCAAAGTTACATGACCATACGACTTCACATGGGAAAGAAATAAATATTCTACGATCCTATGATGTGTAGAATACGGGTCATTACATCTTATCTCCTTCTTCTTTCCAAAATAAATCAAACAACCTACTTTAAAACACTCCACGTTCAAATCCCTAACCACCTATCTCCTCAAACAAACACTCAATCTCACCAGTGCATTTCCGTCAAACTACAATGACTCGCACATCAGAGAAACACACCGAACTCCAGTGAAACGGGATTCCACCAAAAATTTACAACAAACTCAACTCTCCACTACAAACTCATATATAATATCCAAATCGAGGTTCGATGCTTCTATTTCCAACAATCTCGAATCCTAGCCTCTACTGTACATTTTCCAGCGACCACATGATGCGTCGAACCCATTAATAAGCATACAGGGTCGAAGAGCTACTCAATGTGATTCAAAGTATACTTATTTTATGATTTATGGGGTTTGATTTGGATTTCTTTTGATTTTTCTTTGGAAGAACTTTACTGTGTATTTTATTCTGAGTAACGGCGCATTGTTTGGAGAATGAGATTAGGTTTAGGAAGTTAAGAGGTGTATTTATAGTGCTAACAAATATCTAGATATTTTTTTAGATATTTTCTTTTATTATTTTATATTCGTTTCGCCTTCTAAAAATCTGTGTGATCACATATGATACCTAAAAATCGCGAAACTGGACATGCAGCTACAGTTCGACATTACGGGTCCCAACGAAACTGGTTTCGTCGAATTCCGACTTTGTATGCTCACACGGCGTATTTTTAACTATCGAAATACTGACTGTTTTTCACTCTAAAAATCCGTACGGCCACATACTGACTTCAAAAATTACGAAACTGGAAATGTAACAACTATTTGACATTGCGGATCTAACAAAATTAGTTTCATCGAATTCCGACTTCGTTTGCAAAAGTGGCTATTTTTAAAGTCCTAAATGACCCATTTAAATATATAAATATATTTGAATATAATTAAATTAGATATTTAAAAATAAATATTATCATCTATATTCACAGTGGAATACCATACAACTCTACTGGGATTTATAACTTGATATTTCAAATCCCAACTAAATCGATATTTGATTTAAAATGAAATTCCTTTTTAAAAATATAAATAATTCCTTTATAAATTACAAAGGAATTCCACAGCGACTTTTCTAAAATTTATTTGGACGTAAATCAAAATCTACACGACGAAATCCCGATTTTTCTCTTTCACTAGAAAGATATACTCCACCAGCTCCACACGTTTCTTGTTTCACAGAAATCCGGCTTAAAACGAATCTTGTACATTCAGTTGAAGTTCAAATTGCCAAATTACGAACTGCAGCGCCATTTCAAGCGCAATTTTAATTATAATATAATTATACGTTCAAACTATCGTTCAAATAATATTTGTTATTCTAACTCAATGCTAAACTGAATTAAATATCACAGATGATCCAGTTCACACCATATCGCCATTTCAGCCAATTCTGATTATTTCAGAATTAAATATATTATTTAATTTATTATTTTAATTAAATATTCACCATTATTTAATTCAACGACCATTAAATCCTTTTAATCACCTTTTAAAAAATTAAATAAATTAATTATTATATCGCTGAAAATGCGGGTCATTACTATTTTGCTTAAGTGCTCCCTTATTTTTATGTTGTCTTTCCTCAAGTTTTGCAATTTCCTTTTATAGTGCATTATTTTTGCTGATGACCAATAGTTAAAAATCTGCTACTGTTGTCCAAATTTCGTTTGATGTTTTGCAACCGATGAGTTGAAGCAAGAGATCATTTGCGATTGGAGATAGTAGCCAAGAAACGAGTAGGTGGTCTTATCTTTGTTAGTTAATGAACTCCTTTTTACTTACCACTCTATCTTCAACCCCTGCAATGAATTTTGGTGGTATGCTAGCAGTAACCAGTACATATCCATCAAGGCTACGTCCTTCTATGGCATTTTCAACTTGAAATAAATTTCCAAAACAAGTTGTTGCTTTCATCTAGTTTTGCAGTGATTAATTATGTTTGTGGGATGATTATTGTCTTGATCAAACTCTCTAAAGGATCTTGATGCTTTAGGGAGAAAGTCCAGGATGTAGTGTCATTGGCTATGATCTTGAAAACTTGACTTCAAGAATTATTCAACTATTGGGCGATTCTTGAAGTGCAAAACTTGTGCAGCCACAAAGTCAGCGTGATTTGATGGCGTGGCACAAGATGAAGGGATGGATTAAGAACAAACAGAAAAGACAAAGTAAAAGATACATTGATTTGGCCGGAGAAACCGAGATGATGGAAAGAAGACTTCTTTTCTGATGATTGCTTGCTAATAAGATTGCTGATAATAATAGATACACACTTTTCTTGGCCTTGGCCTCCTCATGTGATGAAATTTCGTTTGATTAGGAAAAGGGGAATGCTTGTGCAGACGAAAGATTTCTAGTGATGATCTAAATTTTGATGAATTGTTGGCGAGACACTTGTCGTGAAGCTGATAGTGGCTCTGATACCAATTAGAGAAAGTAGAATAGATGTAAAAAAAAAATTAAAACTTTACTATCTTGTATTGTAAAAGAAAATGATAGTCACAAAGTGTACAATGGACTAGCTTATTTATGTAAGGCAATTTGGCTCAGGTGCAGTTTTTGTTTCAAAATACAAAAATAAAACTCCCCGTTTAAAAATATTAGATCTCTGTTTTTAGAATATTATAAAAAAAAAGTAAAAATTTGATAAACTTCGAAATTTAATTCAACACATAATCATCCTAAAATTCATGTAGAAAAACAACCAAAGAATGATTCAAAAACAAAATAAAAACAAAAAATATTCACGTTACAGCGAATTCCAACAATTTTTCGTAAAATTGCATATATTGCAACAATTATTTAAAAAACTTGCAGGTTTTCATGAAATTTTTGCTAATTTGCTTCAAAATTTTAAATTCAAAACGTACTCTTGTTTAAACATCGAAGTAATGCTGAAAAATCATCAAGAAAATTATTAAAATTGCATACAACGAAATATTATACATCCTCGCTAAAATGCTGAAGTTTATGGAACAATGGGCAATATTTGCAGAGATATCTGCAACTTTTCCACATAATGCATTATATTATAAAAGAGTTGCAGCAATGCTTGCAATTATTTCCTGCAACTATTCTTCCTTATTTCAATACATGCAGTATCCTGAGTAAATAATTGTAGAAATGTCCAAAATGTTCATAAAAACTGTTGATATTTTAGCTTTTTTTTTTTTTTTTTTTTTTTTTGCAAAATCCTTTCATGAATATTTTCAACTTTTTTTACATATAACAGAGTAAAAATCATAAAATAAGTTACGACAAGAAAGTGGGGCCCGCTTTTCATGCAAAGTTACATAAGGATGCACACTGAATAAAGTTCGAAAATAAGGGGTGCGTCCCTAATTTCCACTATTTATATACATTCTGGTATGACCCATTCAACATTAGGTGGCAAAATACGAAATTGCCCATCTCTGTAACTCGGAATATTAAACTGAATCGGTGAGAGTATTCTGCATATGCTTATTTCTCTTAGTTTATATTAATCATACTGCCATGGTTTTCAAATTTTTAGGTGTAATGTTAAAACATATGATGATATGAAAACAACAAAGGAAAAAATTCTCTGATATGAAAACATTTGCAACCATATCCATTTCAAATGAACCTAAATCTTTTGATCGGCAATCAAAGATAAGAACTGGAATGTTGCAATGGACGATGAGTATAATTAATGCTCTAATCAGGAACAAATCTTGGAATCTTGTATGCCCACTTGCTAACAAAAATATAGTAAGTTGCAGATGGACATACAGATTGAAAACGAACCTAGATGGCTCAATAAACAAGTACAAAGCTAGGTTAGTAGCTCAAGGTTTTACACAAGAGTATGGTTTTGACTTTAGTCAAATCTTTTCTCCTTTTGTAAAACCTACTGCTATAAGATTAATACTAACCATAGCTTTGTGCAAAATCTGGCATGTTAAGCATCTAGATGTTAACGATGCCTTTCTGAATGACATTCTCGAGGAAGAAATATATATGAGCCAACCCCTACGGTATGATAATAATTCAAACTATGTTTGTAAATTAAACAAGGCCATATATGGTCTAAATCCAGCACCACGAGTATGGTTTGATAGACTGAAAAGTACTCTATATAAATTAGGATATTAGTTTACCAAACCAGATAATTCTCTATTCAAAAAAATCAACCAGTCATCAGTAATCTATATACCAATATATGTAAATGATCTGATAATAACTGTAATAGTATTGCAGACGTAGATGAATTAACACAATACTTAGATAAACAATTTTCTATTTAAAAATTAGGTGATGTGAATTACTTTTAGGCATTGAAGTGACAAGGACTAACAATAAAATAATTCTATGCCAAAGAAAGTATATTACTGAACTAATAAACAAAACAAAGATGTTGAATGCTAATCCCCAACCAACACCTATGGTAAGTAGCCAGCAATATTCAAAATTCAGGGGAGAAACAGGAATCAACATCACAAAATATAGGAAGGTTGTAGAAGCACTACAATATGCTACTATAACCAGGTCTGACATTGTTTATAGTGTTAATAAAGTATCTCAGTTTATGTAGAAAACCCTTGACACACATTGAAAAGCAGTAAATAGAATCCTGAGATATCTCAAAGAGTCTGCAGATTATGGACTTACTCTAAAGACTAGTCAACATCTAAACATTGTGGGAAATGTAGATGCTGACTGGGCATCTGACCCTGATGACAGAAGTTCTTCAAGTGGGTACTGTGTCAACATTAGACATAGTTTAGTTTCATAGAGTTCAAAGAAGCATGCAACTATCTCTAGATCCAGTACAAAATCAGAATATAGAAGCATAGCAAATGCCGCTGCAGAGATAAAATGGTAACAATCTATACTGAAAGAGCTAAAGCTAAAGTCTACAATAAAACCAGTTCTACAGTGTGGCAATAAAAGCGCTGTATACATGTCGGAGAACCCAATTCAACATGCACGAACAAAGCATATAGAAATTGACTTGCATTTTGTCAGAGAACTGGTGCAAATAGAAGAAATAGGGATAAATCATATACTTAGAGCTTACCAAAGAGCAGACATATTGACTAAAGCAATTACACCAAAGAATTTTACTAGATTCTGTGCTGAAATGGAAGTTTCTAGAAGAGAAGAACAAGCTGGCCGAAGCAGCATGCATTCAGATCAACAACAATCAAGTCTCAACAAAATCAGAAAAGGGAACGTCATCGTTAAAAGTCTCAAATCTGAGCATACAAGCTCTTCTCAGCTTAGATCTAACACTATTAAAGCCATAAATTCATTTAAGGATCAGATTCGAGAAGATTATCTTGAAGCGCCGCCATGAAAGTTGTAAACTAGGGTTTGAGAAACCCTAGTTTCCAGAAGGGTGTATTAGAATGAGTAAACAGGTCGGCCGCTTCTTCATATCAAACCCTCAACTGGATAATACATATGTTAGCAAATTGGGCTTGGCCTCTTAGATTTTATTTTACATTTCTGAACTTTTATGTTGGGATATATATAGATAGCCAACGTTATGTACATATTATCAATTCATTTTCTGCAGCTTATACAATTGGATTCTGCTCTCTTCCAATTCAATTTATATATTCAAATTTCTATTCAAATCCTATTTGAGAGTATTCAGCATATTTTTTATTTCTCTTATTTTATGTTAATCATACTGGCATGGTTTTCAAATTTTTAGGTGTAATGTTAAAACATATGAAAACAACAAAAGAAAACATTTGCTCTGCATTATTGTTTCACAAAACTATCATACGAGCTCTCGTACGTTATCGACAAAACGAGTTACTGTCTGCCTGTGTACGAGATTGCTCTGTTGTCCCACGTATTCTACCCCTGACAACACGTGAGATTGTAGCTGTGAGATATTGGACCATGTAAAATTTCTCATACTGAGATTCAAATGGTTGCTAACTCACATAATGTTGGGATGATTATCACCACTCATTTTGATGTAATATTAATGGTTAAAACAGAGAAGCTTTTGCAAATTCAAGATTAAGTTCAAGCTGGGTTTTAATAAAAAGAAACTGTTAAAAGGTAATGGTCAACCTTAGGACGTTAAATTGTTTTTAAACATAAACCCATTCTAAACTAAGCTTCAGTTGTGAGCTTACAGGTTAAGAAATAAAGAGATGAAGCATACGTAATACAACTTGTCTGTGACTCACGCTCAAGTTATATTTTCAGAAATAATCTAGTTCGCATGCAAAACGTTTTTTATGCAGACAAGTAGGTTAAATAATAAGGAATAATTCAACTGCTATTTATGTTACACAGACAAGATTGTTGGAATTTAAACTTTATGTTAGTTTTATCATATATAAAACTGGTAAAAATATATTTGTTATTTGTATTATTATCTAGAAATAATTTGATTTTTATGTGTGTGTTGTACATTATTTGATAGATCGATGTACCAGAAATCAATGCATTTTAGTTTTTTTTCTTTTTCTTTTATTTTTTTTGCTTTTTGTTTGTTTTTGTTTTTTTTACTTTGCTTCCTGGCACTGATAATTTTAGTGATATATCACACCATATGTGCATATATGTTAACTTTTATATGTGTAAATTTATGCTATTTAAATTATTCCAAATTATGCGGGCAACAAATACGATAAAAATAAAAATTTATTACATGTGTGTGTTTTTTTAGTCAAACTTACTGTCCAATATATACACAGAAAAAATAGTTTCTTTCAAAATTAAAAAAAACAAAAAAAGAAGAAGAAGAAGAAGAAGAAGAAGAAAGCGGTCAGCACTTTGCAATCTGATGTCATTATTAGTAGATTTCAAGGTTTAGAAAAAAAATAACAAAAAATAATGAAACTTCCTTAGTTCATGGACTATAGTTCGTATTGGAATCTTTATTTCTAAAATATTATTTTCAAGCATGCAATGCATGCATGCTTCACATAACGGAAAATACGTGGCCTGTAAGAGTGCAGCAACCCATGCTCTAAGGTGAACTTCAGAATGAGCGTGTATAAATAGGCTTGTTTGCCTCCTAATTTCTCAAAATCTTCATCAGTTCTCCACGCCCTTCCTAAGCTTCTAATTCAAGGTACGTCCATAATTGTCTGCAAATAAGTGCTTTTGTACAATATTTAATTTGCCCAAACTATATATGGGATCTTGAACATTAGGATAAAATAAGCAAGCATGGTCTTGTTCCAGTAAGTATTGGAAAACTAACTGTGTTGGCCCATGTCACCCAGGTTGCCTAGGCAAAAGAAAGTCATGAGTACATTCCCAACAAACGTTACAAGTGGTTATGATAGGGACAATGATGATGTCGTCAGACGGTCAGCTAACTACGAACCAAATCAATGGGATTATAATTCTGTTCAATTCATAAACAACAATTACACGGTATGATATTGTTGGTTATTTTTGTTGTTGATATTATGCTGGATGATTTACATGCTGTTAGCAAAATGTCAAATTGTAAATAGGAGGAAAATTATGGGGCTCTAGCAAGGGACTTAAAGAAACAGGTGCTTGCCATGTTCAGCGTCTCGGAACCATTGGCACAAATCAAGCTCATTGATATAATTGACCACCTGGGACTTGCATACCATTTTGAAGAAGAAATAAACTTAATGTTAAATGGTATGATCGTAAGTGGTTATACTAATGTGGTGCAAACAGATGGACTCCGCGCAACTTCTGTATTATTCAGGCTTCTCAGGAACCATGGATTTATGATTTCTGAAGGTATGGTTTTAATTTTTGATGTCAGTGATACTAACTCAAAAAGATTAGATTTTTATTATACAACGTTAATAGCTCTATATAAGTGTTAGGTGGTTTCCCTTTCGATTATCTAAACATTCCGGAATATGAAAATTCCGGAACTTGAACTAGTCTCATCATGTAATTGCTTAACAATTAAAAACTCTTTTTATAAGTAAAATTAGCCTAAGTAAAATATTTCACAGAAAACTGCGCAGGTAGCGGATTTGCAAAAGAAGTTAAAAGTGAAATAAGAGACAAACGAACATGAAATAAAACGTCATAATAATTTAGAAAAAACAATTAGTTAAAAACAGGGATATTATAAGTAGAGTACAAAAAGGATATATGGTGGAAGTGATTGTGTGATACCTATATACTGTATATATGTTTCTTAAATTGGAACTTCTCAGGTGACATCCAACCCACATAATCAATGTACAAAACTATGACAATAATAAAACTTTAAATTGGAACTTCTCAGGTGACAATGACATTACGAACACTTGTGTCCTTACGAACCTAGATATTACGATAACATTGTCCTTTTAGTTGTTCCACAACTTTTATTCTACAGTTAAAAATGAAAGAAATCGATATATACGTTAAACATTTAAAACAATGGGCCTAACTAAATATGAGGCTAATTTTAGCATGTCATATGTTTCCAAAACTTTGGAAGGCGATGGATGTCTTTTACAACATAGTACACAGTCATAATCATATACACTACTTGTAGCTAATTACTTTTTGTTGACATTATCAGAAAATAACAACCCCTCTTCTTTAATTTTATTTGAGAGCAGATATCTTCAAGCCCTTTATGAATGATGAAAACAATTTCATCGAAAACTTGTCTCATGATGTGGAAGGGTTAATAAGCTTGTGTCAGGCTTCTCATTTCTGTTTCAAAGGAGAAAGTATACTTGATGCAGCAAAATCATTTTCAGCAATGCATTTGGAAAGGTTTACCAAATCCAAATTCGCAGAAGAAATTGCATATGCGATGGACATTCCATCACAATGGAGACCGAAAAGGCTAGAAGCACGAAAATATATTGATATTTATGACAAAAAAGCTGACAAGAACTCTATTTTACTAAAGTTTGCTAAGCTCGATTTCAATATGTTACAAAGCATACATCAACGAGAACTGACCGAGATCACAACGTAGGTTAATTAATTAATTACCTTATGAATCCTTGTGTTATATCAGAATTAGCGAGTTAACAAATATTTTTCCTACTTCATAAATTAGCTGGTGGATGAATGAAGGTCTTGCCAAGAAATTGAATTTTGCCAGAGATCGGACACTTGAAGGCTTTTTTGTGACGGTCCTCATTCTCTTTCAACCTCAATTCGGACATATTCGAGAAAGGGTAGCAAAAGTGGTGAAACTATTGGTATTACTTGATGATATATATGATATTTATGGCTCTTTGGATGAGCTAGAGTTCTTTACTCATATAATCAACAGGTACCTATTAATTTATATACTATTTTTAACATGACTTGCGTTTTACATCAGTCCTATTCTAAATAACATTCTAATTTTCTGGCAGATGGGAAGTCAAAGAGCTAGAAAACCTCCCAAATTACATGAAGCCACTTTTCAAAGCGATTAGTACTATCGTTGATGAAACGGCGTGTTATAGTCAAAAACACAATGGATTAGATATCCTGCCTTTTCTGCGAAAGGCGGTAATATATAGTCGAACATTTTATATTTAAATTAATTATGTTCAGTAGAAGATAACATGGATTGTTATAGTAATGTGAATGTAGTGTGCATAGCATATTAAAGGCTTTAACCATTATCATTCACTGTGGTACAGAGTTATGAAAAAAAAAACAGTTCTAACTTAACACATTAGCTATTTATATTTAACTTTTTTTTATATTTAAAGATATAAAGCTGATAGCATATGGTATACTCAATGCAGTGGGCAGATTTGAGTAATGCATTCTTAGTGGAAGCGAACTGGCAAAATGGTGGAAGTATACCAACGGTTAAAGAGTATATTAACAACGGTTGGGTATCAGCATCAGGTCCTCTGATATTAACACATGTGTTATTTCTTTTGCCACAATTACCTACAAAGGAAGTTTTAGATCATTTAGAAAGTAGTCGAAAGATCATCCGTTTGGCATCAACAATTTTCAGACTCTGCAATGATTTGGCAACCTCAACAGTAAGAAACAAATTGTCTTCCTACTAAAATAAATAATGCATCTCAAATAATTGCGAAAATATAAAATTTAACAGGCAGAGCAAGAGAGGGGTGATGCACCAACAGCAATACAATGCCACATGAAAGATACTGGCGTTTCTGAAGCCAAGGCTCGTGAACATATATCAAGTGTTATATCAGAATCATGGAAAGATCTAAACAAAGAATACATGTTATGCTCTTCATTTCCACAACCATTTGTGGAAGCATGTGTAAATTTTGCAAGAACGGCAATATGTCTATACCAACATAGAGATGGTTTTGGCATTCCATCATTTGAGACCAAGGATTACATTCAATCCCTACTTATAAAGCCTGTTGATTTCATATGAAAGGATTTTGCATATCCAAATACCAAGTATGATATCTAATTGAATGCAATTGGTTCCGTCCTTTTTAGATGGATATGAATGTAGATATGATATCTAAAAATGAAAGGATCTATATAAAACCCACAGAATTAGATTTTTTTTTTAATTTTATTTGTAATATAATGAAAGCAAGAGTGAATTGATGATAATTTTATTGCTGAAATGTTGAACTGAGTTACATTGTTACATATACTTCGGGAGGTGATCTCTTATTCGCTAAGAAGATAGATTCAGTCAATATTACAGTTGTGCATTGTGAAATTGCATTTCCGCACTTGACTAATTTAAAATTATCTTTTTTTCCAGCCGATCTCTCATTCTATATTCCTCTCCCTCAAAATTAACTAGGATTATCTGCCCTAATTTCTAAATCAAAGTCGATCACCCTCTCTTCTTTGAAAAACCTTTTATAAGTTAAACTTGTAAAATTACATTTCTCTTTGATAACTAATTTTGCTAATGTTGTTGTTTACAATGACCTTTGAGACTAGGGAAGATCTATTGCAATATTGGGTGTCTTCTTGCTAGCTCAAATCGAGAGTGATGATTTCTGATTGAAAGCCAGTGAGCTTGAAGGGAATCATTTTCCATATTGTTTCATTGATTTATTGATGTATCTTTCGCTGTCATGCCAGTGAGGATCATAGCCTTCATATCCACACAGATTTGACATAAATTCTTATGTGATAATGTCTTTGTAAGGATGTCGCTTCTTGTTAAGTGGCAAATATGTGGTATATCTCGATTTTGTTGTTGTTGACTTGTTCTTTGATAAAATATAACCTGAGCTGCATGTGCTTTGTTCTTGTGTGAAGTTGTAGGTTAGCCGACAAAGATAGACACTTAAATTGTCATAACAAATAAATGCCCTTTTGTTGCTATGAATCTGTAGTTCACTAAGTAATGATTTTACCCACATCCCCTCTGCTGTTATGCGTTCTAAACTTCAGTATCAGATTATATGCTTGATCTACACATAGTGGGTTCTTTGAACGTCTTTAAATGAGGTTGTCACTTAGATAGATGCAATATCATGTAGTTGACCTACGACCATCAAGAACTAATGCTCGGCCTGCATCACTGAAACCAATAGTATTCAATTGTTGTTTGGTTTTAGTACGAGTCCATGGTTCAATGTTCCATTTAGGTATTATATTTTCCTTTTACTTCCCTACAGTGTTTATATAATGGAAGATGCATAAATTGGCAGAATTTGTTTATGTTAACGTTAAAAATTATCAATACTGCAAATTTTGGACCCCACAGCAGAATGTTAATAGGCTTTATATTAATGTGTGAGTAAGGCCTTTCGAATCAGTCGATAAGTGAATACTTGTTAATGAATTGACATCTTCGATGAAGTCGAAAGGAAGTAGGGGTAAAAAAAGCCTTGCTAAAGGTAGAATCTTCATCGATTATCAAAAATTTCTTCTTTAATAATGAATTTTTTTTTTTTGGAGTACAAGTACTTCATACATATTGTGGGGGCGAAATCCTCAATTTGGTTCAGAATTTATGGTTTACACCCGAGAAAGGGAATACATCAGTATCTCTTATCCCCATCTACATGCTATTATTGATCTATATGGTAGTTGTAACAACCCGTATTTTTGAATAACATGTTATAACGTAAATCAAGGCAGAATTAAATGTTAAAATCTGAATCAAGGAAAACGAGCTGTGCCATTGCGTTCGTCTCGGAAAAATACGCGAAATAGAGTCCGAGTTTTCAAAAATCGGAGTCCGTATGACCAAGTTATGGCCCATCAAAATTTTTAGAAAATTTCAAGTTCAAAAACAGTTCAAATTTGAATTCAGAATTCAAATTCAACCCAAGCAGGACAGGCGGGAAAATTCCTGCCAGCCCCAAGTCGACTGGGGAGTCGACTTGGGAGTCGACACACCCCAGGTGGTGTCGACTGCCCAGTCGACACCCCTGTCGACTTGGGTGGTCGGCCAGTTTGGCCTGGTGCACCTGTTTTGGCTCCTGGGTCTTGTTTTGTTAGCTTGTGACGTGATTTGATGGCTCAGATCTGAATTAGGGTTAATCCTATGGCCTAAACTAATCTAAACTCCTATAAAAAGACCCTAATACCTAGCCTAAATCAACACAAATCAATCCTACAACTAGATTATGCCAAAATGCTCCTTGATCATGGCCTCCATCTTCATATCATGGCCTCCATCCTCTTCATGAAAGTTTGAGTGTTCTAAGCTAGTAAAAGAGCCATCTTTCTTCATCAAAACAAGGATCTTTCTTCTTATTTCTCAAGGCTTAGAGTGGATCTTATCTTTGGTTGGGGATTTCTAGTGTGGCTTCGTCTCAATCTTGTTTTATTTTGTTCTAGTCTTCTTAGCCAAGCTTTGTAAGCCCTATTCTACTCTTAGATTTAAACTATGAAGTTAATATGATCATGTAGCAAGTTGAAATGTGACTTTTGGGCTATATTTGTATGCATAGATCCATGTATGACTCTTTTGATCAATGATTGTGACACTATCATGAACCTAGTATCATTTACCTTAATTTTTGGGTAGAAAGCAATGAGCTTTATTTGTTGGTTATGCATAATGCAACATAGAACTGGGTAGTTATGCATAAATGCAACATAGAACCATCTTATAACCTTGATGTTAACTCGCATATGATCTTGAATTATATGCTAATCACATGTTATCACCCTATGTCAACTATGATCATGTTATCACCTATTTGCTAAGTGGATGTCATGCATGTTTTGAGGCTAATAATGCCATATGCTAGTATGTTGAACCCCTTTTGCCTCATATATCACCATGTTAAACTTGTGATAGACTTTGCCACATTTTGCCCAACTTGTCATGTCATTATGTTCGCCTTTTTGATCTATGTGCGTTGATGCGAACTTACGTGCGATGGGGTTACGTTATGGGTAAACTTAAATGACATGAAACATGACTTGAAAATATGACATGTGATTATGCTTGAAACATGAACGTGGACATGACATGTAGAAAACATGAAAGTGGCCAACTCGAGATTGGGTTGAGTTTGTAGCATAAATCTACCCGGAACCGACCGGCTTAACTAGTGGCTACAAACAATAGGACCCAATGTGAGTAGTTGGTCACATCGCACTTAAAACCCGAGGTTAGACTAGGTTGTGGTGTAAAGCTACCCGGACCCGCCCGGCTTAACTAGTAACCACAACAAAGTCTAATGTGAGAGGTTGGGGTGCATTAAGTTAATTAATGGCACATGGTAGGGTTAAGTCATGGACCACTTGAATACTTAACCAATTAAACACGATGGGTTGGTAGTGTTAAGTCATGGACTATTTGAATACTTAACCAATTAAACACGATGTATTGATAGGGTTAAGTCATGAACTGCTTGGATACACTTGACCAACTCAATACATGGTTAGGATAGGGTTAACCACACTTAACTCGCTTGAAATCCTAGTTACGTGGTCCTTTTCAGCGGTAACTCACTTGGGAGTATCTGGATACCCTGGACTTGGCTAGGGTGGGGCACGATTACTGGACTGATTGTAAGAGACCAAAAGAGACGGCTGAATGGTGCACCGGTTGTTCAGGCGGACCATGGTCGTGTACATTAAGTCCGGAGTTGAACATGGGCACCAGTAGGTTTAGACTGTGCGTGCTTGATTTGTGTCTGTGGTTTACACCTTAGGGCTGGATACACCCTAGGGTGGACCTTGCACAGTTAACTACATTCCATGATTAAGCCGTATGACACCGATACACGACGAGTTAGGCTTATAGGGAGTCGATCGACTAGACCGAGTAGTTGGACCTTGATTTAGGTCACCTCATGATGTTGGGCCAAACTTGGGCCAAGGGATCATTTCTTGTTTATACTTGACATGGACTAGAATACTAGTACACCTGGTGCAACTTAACCTTGTATATGCGATGCCACACTTGATCTATCTTGTTAACTTTTCACCATTTCAGTTATCATCCTATGTTTCATCTCTGTTTTACATGTCCAATTAACTTTATTAGTTTTTATACTAATAGTAGGTAGGACTTACCAGTCTTTTTGACTGACCCGTTTTCTTTCGCCTCTTTTCTTCCGTTCCCCCCTCCCCCCCCCCCTCCCCAGGTTCTCAGGGTGGGAACACTAGCACCTAGATTGGATCTTTAGCTTGCTTACTGGATAGCTCATGTACGGTTTGGACTTGAGCTCGCTATGGCTTTACCATGTCTACTTTGGGGATAGTTTACTTTATGTTATTTCTAGTTTTCAGTTTATGTTTCTAGACTTGTAGTAGTTGGAAAATAATGACTAAGTACTTTTGATGTAAGTTGACTATGGTTTTGAAATAGTAGTTTTATCCGCTGCTTTACTTACTCTGTTTTACTTATATATTCTGTCTTGTGATATCTTTATGCATGTTTACCTTGTTCAACACCCCTCCAAAGCTAGTGTACTTGCAAGAGTGACCCAGGCGGAGGTGGGGTGTTACATTTAGTATTAGAGCATAAGGTTTACGAGATTGAACAAAAGTTTTTTAAAACTTACCTTTTGAAAAAAATACTATTTTCAAAACCAATTAAGTATTTTCCAAGAAAAGTCTAGTTTATTTTAAAAGGCTATTCCCCAAAAGCCATTAGCACTATCCTTTGTTTCCTCGTTCTAAATCTATCTTTTCCTTTTCCAGCATGGCCGATCTTAACCTTCCCGAGGGAGTACCCATACCCGGATGGTTCCGAAGGTACTTGGAAGCTAGGGCCAACGATGCGGGCCCAGCAAACACTCCCACCGTACCTGAGGTTCCTCCCCCTCCTCCTCCTCAACGTCCACAAGTGGATTTCGCAAAGATTTGCAAAGACTTTAAGGCGATGGGTGGCAAGAATTTTATTGGGACGGAGACTTTTGTTGAGGCAAGAAATTGGTTAAAAGAAACTGAAGACCTCTTTGCCATCTTTGAGGTGGAAGACCGTAGAAAAGTTCTGTTGGCAGTATGGCAATTGAAAGAGGAAGCTGCTTATTGGTGGGAGGTCACCAACGCTACTAGGCCTATAGAGACTTGGGCCGATTTTAGGATGAGGTTTGGGCTTAAGTTTCTATCATCTGCTGAGGAGAATCTACAAATGGAGAAGTTTATATCTTTGAAGCAAGGGGACATGACAGTGAGGGAGTATGTGAATAAGTTTAACCAGCTTGCTCGATTCGGTTTGGACATGGTTAACACACCCTAGAAGAAGGCTCTACGCTTTGCATGAGGTTGAATGAGCCATTATAAGGTTTAGCCGTGTCTCATATACCCATGGGGGCCACTTTTGAAAGCCTAGTAGACATGGCATTGCTTCAGGGAGATGATAAGAATGGCAAGAAAGAAGTCAAGCCTAATGAGACTCAAACCAATAAGGCGGACTCCAAGTGGGGAGGCAATCAGAACAATCAGAGCAACCAGAACAATAAGAACAACAAGAACAACAAGGGTAACAAGGCCAACAGCAACAAGGCAAATGAGACAAGGAAGTGCAACTTCTGTGGGATCACTGGACACATAGCCAAAGATTGTAGGAAGAAGAAGAGGAAGTTGGGAGAATGCTTTCATTGCGGAGAGACTGGACACTTCAGTAAGGATTGCCCAAAGAAGCAAGGGCAGGGGCAAGGACAGACTCAGCGAGCAGGGCCTTCTGGAGGGTAGATGCATGCTCTCAACACTGCTCCAGTTCCGGACCGAGGTTGTATTTCTGTAGAAAGCCTTGTTTATATTTCTGGTTTTCCTGTTCGAACTTTATTTGATTCTGGCGCATCGCATACCTTTATTTCCTCTGAAATTGTTGAAAGTTTGTACCTAAGTACTATTCTTGTTGAGGATCCCGTTAGTGTTTCAAATCCAATTGGGGGTTCCGCCCATTTATCTATGATTTGTATGGATTTGAGGATTTCTATCTTGACCGTAGAATTCACATGTAATGCTTATGTTCTCTGGTTCATGGGATACGGGTTGATTTTGGGCATGGATTGGTTGTCCAGTTATGGAGCCATTCTCGATTGTGAGCATAGGGTAGTGAGGCTTATGACTCGCCTTGGCAATACCCTAGAGATTTCTTGTAACCCTCTGGATCCCGTCATGTTATGTTATCTTGAATCCCTCGACTCGTCTATTGAAGATCTTCGATCTATGAGGGTGGTCCGAGAATATCCTGATGTTTTTGATGAGGTGAAGTGGTTACCCCCTAAACGAGAGATAGATTTCCGTATATATCTTGTTGATAATGTCAAGTCAGTTTCATTGCCTGTTAGGCACATGGCCTCGCGAGAAAGAAGAGAGCTTAGCAAGCAAATCAAGGAGTTGCTTGAGAAAAATATCATTAGGCGAAGCATTTCAGAATGGGGTGCTCCGGTGGTATTCGCTACTAAGGCGGATGGTTCGCTTCGTCTATGTGTTGATTATCGTGAGTTGAACAAGCTGACAAAGAAGAATAGACACCCGTTACCGAGGATTGATGATCTCTTTGACCATCTTGTTGGTGCTTCTGTTTTCTCTCAGCTCGATCTAGCCACCGGATTCCATCAGCTTAGAGTGGCTGAGGATAGTATTGACAAGACTGCGTTTAGGACTCCAGATGGATTCTTTGAATGGCTAGTCATGCCGTTCGGTTTGACTAATGCACCCGCATACTTCGTTGATTTGATGAGTAGGGTGTTCAGGGAGTTCCTTAACAAGTTCGTGGTTGTCTTCGTGGATGATATTCTGATCTTCTCAAAGGACGAGGAAGAACATGCCAGACATCTCAAGGAAGTGATGGATACGCTTAGAGCTCATCAGTTGAAAGCCAAGTTCTCTAAATGCCATTTCTGGAGAAGGGAAGTTCGGTTCCTTGGGCATATAGTTTCTAAGCAGGGCATAGCTGTGGATCCCGCTAAAGTGGTGGCGCTACAAGACTGGAAAGTTCCGAAGAATGCAATGGAAGTGAGAAGCTTTCTCGGTCTGGCAGGATTTTATAGGAAGTTCATTAAGGACTTCGCTAGGATTTCAGCCCCTCTTACTAAGTTGACGAAGAAGAACTTAGTCTTTGCATGGGACTTAGAGTGTGAGCTTGCTTTTCAAAGGCTCAAGAAAGCCCTCACCACAGCTCCAGTTCTAGCATTACCCGATGGAGGGAAGTTGTTTACCGTGTACACCGATGCATGTGGCACGGGATTGGGCGCTGTCCTGATGCAAGAAGGGAGAGTGATATGCTTTGGGGGTAGGCAACTCAAAATTCATGAGAATAACTATCCCACTCATGATTTGGAGTTGGCGGCGATCGTCTTTGCACTCAAATCCTGGCGCCACTATCTTCTAGGCAAAAGGTTTGAGTTATATACTGATCACAAGTCGCTCAAGTACCTCTTCTCGTAGAAAGATTTGAATCTAAGGCAGCAAATGTGGATGGAATTATTGGCATCGTATGACTTCGAGATAGCTTATACCCCTGGCAAGGGTAATGTTGTGGCGGATGCACTAAGCAGAAGAAGGTTGACTTTGAGTCCCTTGTTTGTTGAGATGAAGGGCCCAGAGTTCTTGGCAACCTTTGATTTCACACCGGCTGTTGAGTCGATGACTGGTTCGTTAGCATCCCTTGAGCTTAGACCTATACTTCTTGATCAAGTTGGGGCTTCACAGAGGGAAGACCCGCAGATAGTCGAGATCATGGACAAGTTGATTCGGGGTGAGACGTCAAGTCACCTCGCTAAATATGCTATTGATGACAAGGGATGGCTAAGGCGTGATGGAAGACTATGTGTCCCATGAGTGGAAGACTTAGTAAATAAAGTTCTTGAGGAGGCGCATCACTCAAGGATGACCATACATCCCGGAGGGGATAAGATGTACCGGGATATGAAGCGCATTTTCTTTTGGGATGGGATGAAGAAGGATGTGGCAGAGTTTGTTTCTAGATGCATTGTTTGCCAACAAGTGAAGGCCGAGTCGAAGAAGCCCGGTGGGCTATTGTATCCATTGGAGGTCCCGCTATGGAAGTGGGAAAGTATCTCTATGGATTTTGTGGATGGATTGCCGAGATCAAGGAAGGGGAATACTGGCATATGGTTCATAGTTGATAGACTTACGAAGAGTGCTCATTTTATTCCGGTGAAGAGCAAGAGGACCGCATCATGGCTAGCATCTGTTTATCTTCGAGAGATAGCGCGGTTGCATGGAGTTCCTTCTAGCATAGTTAGCGATCGTGACCCAATCTTCACTAGCCAATTTTGGAGTAGTTTGCAAGAAGCGATGGGTACGCGATTGAATCTAAGTACGGCCTATCACCCACAGACGGATGGCCAGACCGAAAGGGTGAATAGGTTACTAGAAGATCTGCTGAGGCTATGCATTCTTGACTTTGGTGGTACTTGGGAAGATCATCTTCCTCTAGTGGAGTTTGCTTATAATAACAGCTACCAAGCAAGCATAGGGATGGCACCATTCGAAGCTTTATATGGGAGGCCGTGCAAGTCACCAACATGTTGGTGGGAGACGACGGATAAGCTTAAACTTGGGCCCGACATGATAAGGGACACATCCGAGAAGGTTGAATTGATTCGAAGGCGGATGAAAGCGGCCCAAGACAGACAGAAATCCTATGCAGACAAGCGAAGGACAGACTTAGAGTTTGAAGTTGGAGATATGGTCTTTGTGAAGGTTTCTCCTTTGCGAAATGTGGTTCGTTTTGGAGCAGTTGGGAAGCTGGCACCAAGGTTCGTAGGACCCTTCCCTATCATAGAAAGAGTTGGGAAGATGACTTATAAGGTGGAATTGCCCGAGAAGCTGGCCGGAGTGCACAATGTTTTTCATGTCTCGCATCTCCGAAAATGCCTACATGAGTCAGCCGAGGTAGTTGAGCCTAGAATCCTTGAAGACGTGGAGGTAGAGAAAGAGGCAACCCTGAGGATAGCTCCGATTCGTATCTTGGGAACGGAGATCAAGAAGCTGAGGAATCGAGAAGTCAAGTTAGTAAAGGTTCAGTGGAGTGAAGCCGATGAAGATGCAACTTGGGAAACCGAGGAGAAGATGCGTAGGCTTTATCCATTCCTTTTTGAGGGTACATTCTCAATCTCTTTTCCTAGTCAGCATATCTTTTACTATCCATGTTTATCTTGTTATCTCGTTAATCTTGTCATGAGAACCTTAGGTAGAAACCCTTTGGATGAAACATGTATTTGAAACATGTTATGCTTGATGTTTGCAAGTGTTTGCAAGTGGATACTCGTGGATGCATGATACACATTAGGCGCTAAGATCGGCTCACACACTTTCATATTGCATATGCATGAGTGCTTATACTTATTCATGGCTGAAACTTATTATGCTATCACGTGGATGTTGCATATGGATGAATGTTATGTGCACTCATGTAGTGATTATGAATTATGTTAGGAATTTTCATACATATGGACTCATTTCACTAACATACTTTGCATTAAGGAGGTTTACTGAATCAGTAACCGCCTGATTTTCGCATTGGATAAGTACATATACACACACCTTTGCATATGTTCATACAACATTTAGAATCTTTTAAGGACAATGACTGCTCGTGGATGATGTTTTGAGTAGATGGATGATGGATGGTAGGATACGTTCTTCCTAACTTGAAGATTTCGGGGACGAAATCCTTTAAGGTGGGGAGAATGTAACAACCCGTATTTTTGAATAACATGTTATAACGTAAATCAAGGCAGAATTAAATGTTAAAATCTGAATCAAGGGAAACGGGTTGTGCCATTGCGTCCGTCTCGGAAAAATACGCGAAATAGAGTCCGAGTTTTCGAAAATCGGAGTACGTATGACCAAGTTATGGCCCATCAAAGTTTTCAGAAAATTTCAAGTTCAAAAACAGTTCAAATTTGAATTCAGAATTCAAATTCAGCCAAAGCAGGACAGGCGGGAAAATTCCCGCCAGCCCCAAGTCGACTGGGGAGTCGACTTGGGAGTCGACACACCCTAGGTGGTGTCGACTGCCCAGTCGACACCCCTGTCGACTTGGGTGGTCGGCCAGTTTGGCCTGGTGCACCTGTTTTGGCTCCTGGGTCTTGTTTTGTTGGCTTGTGACATGATTTGATGGCTCATATCTGAATTAGGGTTAATCCTATGGCCTAAACTAACCTAAACTCCTATAAAAAGACCCTAATACCTAGCCTAAATCAACACAAATCAATCCTACAACTAGGTTATGCCAAAATGCTCCTTGATCATGGCCTCCATCTTCATATCATGGCCTCCATCCTCTTCATGAAAGTTTGAGTGTTCTAAGCTAGTAAAAGAGCCATATTTCTTCATCAAAACAAGGATCTTTCTTCTTATTTCTCAAGGCTTGGAGTGGATCTTATCTTTGGTTGGGGATTTCTAGTGTGGCTTCGTCTCAATCTTGTTTTATTTTGTTCTAGTCTTCTTAGCCAAGCTTTGTAAGCCCTATTCTACTCTTAGATTTAAACTATGAAGTTAATATGATCATGTAGCATGTTGAAATGTGACTTTTGGGCTATATTTGTATGCATAGATCCATGTATGACTCTTTTGATCTATGATTGTGGCACTATCATGAACCTAGTGTCATTTACCTTGATTTTTGGGTAGAAAGCTATGAGCTTTATTTGTTGGTTATGCATAATGCAACATAGAACTTGGTAGTTATGCATAAATGCAACATAGAACCATCTTATAACCTTGATGTTAACTCGCATATGATCTTGAATTATATGCTAATCACATGTTATCACCCTATGTCAACTATGATCATGTTATCACCTATTTGCTAAGTGGATGTCATGCATGTTTTGAGGCTAATAATGCCATATGCTAGTATGTTGAACCCCTTTTGCCTCATATATCACCATGTTAAACTTGTGATAGACTTTGCCACATTATGCCCAACTTGTCATGTCATTATGTTCCCCTTTTTGATCTATGTGCGTTGATGCGAACTTACGTGCGATGGGGTTACGTTATGGGTAAATTTAAATGACATGAAACATGACTTGAAAATATGACATGTGATTATGCTTGAAACATGAACGTGGACATGACATGTAGAAAACATGAAAGTGGCCAACTCGAGGTTGGGTTGAGTTTGTAGCATAAATCTACCCGGAACCGACCGGCTTAACTAGTGGCTACAAACAATAGGACCCAATGTGAGTAGTTGGTCACATCGCACTTAAAACCCGAGGTTGGACTAGGTTGTGGTGTAAAGCTACCCGGACCCGGCCGGCTTAACTAGTAACCACAACAAAGTCTAATGTGAGAGGTTGGGGTGCATTAAGTTAATTAATGCCACATGGTAGGGTTAAGTCATGGACCACTTGAATACTTAACCAATTAAACACGATGGGTTGGTAGGGTTAAGTCATGGACTACTTGAATACTTAACCAATTAAACACGATGTATTGATAGGGTTAAGTCATGAACTGCTTGGATACACTTGACCAACTCAATACATGGTTAGGATAGGGTTAACCACACTTAACCCGCTTGAAATCCTAGTTACGTGGTCCTTTTCAGCGGTAACCCACTTGGGAGTATCTGGATACCCTGGACTAGGCTAAGGTGGGGCACGATTACTGGACTGATTGTAAGAGACCAAAAGAGACAGCTGAATGGTGCACCGGTTGTTCAGGCGGACCATGGTCGTGCACATTAAGTCCGGAGTTGAACATGGGCACCAGTAGGTTTAGACTGTGCGTGCTTGATTTGTGTCTGTGGTTTACACCTTAGGGTTGGATACACCCTAGGGTGGACCTTGCACATTTAACTACATTCCATGATTAAGCCGTATGACACCGATACATGACGAGTTAGGCTTATAGGGAGCCGATCGACTAGACCGAGTAGTTGGACCTTGATTTAGGTCACCTCATGATGTTGGGCCGAACTTGGGCCAAGGGATCATTTCTTGTTTATACTTGACATGGACTAGAATACTAGTACACCTGGTGCAACTTAACCTTGTATATGCGATGCCACACTTGATCTATCTTGTTAACTTTTCACCATTTCAGTTATCATCCTATGTTTCATCTCTGTTTTACATGTCCAATTAACTTTATTAGTTTTTATACTAATAGTAGGTAGGACTTACCAGTCTTTTTGACTGACCCGTTTTCTTTCGCCTCTTTTCTTCCGTTCCCCCCCCCCCCCCCCAGGTTCTCAGGGTGGGAACACTAGCACCTAGCTTGGATCTTTAGCTTGCTTACTGGATAGCTCATGTACGGTTTGGACTTGAGCTCGCTATGGCTTTACCACGTCTACTTTGGGGATAGTTTACTTTATGTTATTTCCAGTTTTCAGTTTATGTTTCTAGACTTGTAGTAGTTGGAAAATAATGACTAAGTACTTTTGATGTAAGTTGACTATGGTTTTGAAATAGTAGTTTTATCCGCTGCTTTACTTACTCTGTTTTACTTATATATTCTGTCTTGTGATATTTTTATGCATGTTTACCTTGTCCAACACCCCTCCAAAGCTAGTGTACTTGCAAGAGTGACCCTGGCGGAGGTGGGGTGTTACAGTAGTATTTATATATGTGGTTTAGCTCCCTTCCTTCATGTTACCTTCGTTTCCACGCTCTCAATGGAGCTAAGGCAAAGCATTAGAAGAAACGACGTTCGATTCTTTGTCATAAAGTTTCGACATCGTTGAAAGGTGAAAGGGGTAATGTGACAGCAGGTCTGAATGATGGTTGTGGATAATTATTTTGAAGATATGCTTTCAACTCCGTCGAAGGGAAGCCCTGGCCTTCTTGATACATTAGAAGTGTGGAGATTAGATGCTTGCAGAAAACGAACGTCGTCAAAAGTCTTAACTTCGCTGATCTTGATGGTGTTGATCCAGAATAAAATGTTCATGCTAAATGATTCGATCCTTTCAAAGGGGTTGATTGCTGTAAAATCAACTTCTTTGAAGTGGCGATCTATCTTTGGATGGATCCCTTCTGGTATGGAAATTATTTACTTCTGGCAGTCATGTTATTTGTAGTGATCTAGAATTTTTAACCAATTTAAAACAAGGACTTCAAATGTTGAAATTAGAATTTTTGAATATAAATTGGATTTAAATATGAAATTGAGGTTAATTATAAATAAAATTTTAATATAAATATGTTTAAATAATAAAATAGATGTTTAATTTTGTCAAAATATAATGATATAATTTGGTAAGAATTTATCAAGTTTTGTTACAACAAGTTCTCCAAATAAGTATTTATAAACCTATTTTAAACATAATCTTTTCTAGTTAAATGAATATATTTAAATATAGGTAGTTAAATTAAATAATTATTTTGAAATGTTAAATAAGTTGTTAACATAATTCGGCTTTGATAACATAAATCGTTGGATATTAAAATGGCAAAAGGATAGCCTAGAATTGAATAATTAGTAACATATATAGGTGTAGCTAAATTTGAAACATCACTAAAGTGGTACTACATAAAACCATGTTCAAGTACATGGTTTTGGAAGAGTGGTTTATGATGTGTACGTGTGTATGCAGCCTTACGCTTAGGGAAGGACAAGTGTCCATGTTGTAAAGGACCAAAATACCCTTAAGAGCACCTATAAAAAGAGCCCTAACTCACCGTTTTCGTACCAACTCATTTCCACTTCTTTTCTCATTTCCTAAGCTTCATAGGCATGGATTCTCCCTCTATTTTCCCCCCTCATTTATCCTCTAATATTCGGCCTAAGAGCCACCAACCTTGGACTCCTCCCCTCGGCCCATGCTCCGGCCTACCCACCAACATCACCGCTGAGCTCCTCCACCTTCCTTTTTTCTTGCCAAAACCCCTCCTTCCTCTTCCCCTTGGATCGACCAATCTCCTCCAACACTCGGCCCTCCCTCCTTCCGACCACGCCACCACCCAACATCGGCCTCCCACCACTACCATACGCCGCCACCACCCAACCACCCAACGTCCGCCCTACCATGTCCCCAAGCACGACCGTGGACCCCACCCCATCTCCACCAAGCTCGGGCCCTCCTCCTCTTATAAAAATGAAAATAATAACATATTTGTAATATAATTGTATTTTTTCAAGAAGGCGGTGCAGAAAGAGTGTTCGTCGGAGCGAAAGTTGGTTCACAACGATAGTGGTTAGCTAGACTCACCTATAGTGAAGATTTAAGGAGCAATTATGCCAGTGAGAACTCTTTTGATTTAATTTGGAATATTTATTTTATATATGATTAATTATGTATGGTAATTATATATATTTAATGTTGGATGAATGGATGTGTAGTTAGAAACACATATACACTGATAAGCGTTGATTAGCATAACGCTTGCACGTAGTTTATAACACTGATTGATGATATCGTTATTGGTCAATATGAATTTGCGTATGTGGTTAGTTGCTATTTGAATGTAATTACACATCTATGAACTAAAGTTACAGCATTATAAAAGTGATTAGTTAAGTCGTCGTTCCATATAAATATGATTTATATTATTTTAATATAGAAATAATGACCAAAAATGGAAGTTGAAATTTGGTATCTGAAACAGTTTAGAAATGAAATTAAAGTATATACGAACAACTTTTGTAAAAGGAGGAAACATATTGAAAATAATTTTTACTATTTATGGGACATACAAGTTTGAAATTGATTTTGAATAACGAATTTTAAAATTGAAGTTTAGTTAGGCATGTAAATGATGGTTTTAACTCAAACCAATTATTTCGATATTCTTATATAATATTTAATTTGATTTCTGCCAAGTTTGAGGTTCATCGGACTAATTTTTGAAAAATAATATTATTTTATTAATATAATAATATTGTAATATTCAATTTTGAATTTAAATTGAATTTGAAGTTTAAAATTGAAAATATTGTTTTAAATACGTTTATGAAGATTTATAATCATGTTAGAAGTAAATTGGACAAGTTTTTATTATAAGTCATAATATGGCCTGAATAGGACTAGTCGCGCTGTGTTAGTTCGTGAATTTCGGCTATAAACTTGAAACAGCTATAACTACTACAATTTAAATCGAATTTACGTGAAACAAAAAGCATTTACTTTCTAGTAACATTATTTTTCAAATAGAAAAAGTGTTTGAATTTTGGTGTATATATTTCATGTTATGTTTATATCTAATTTTCAATAGAATCACGGTTTTTGTAGTTTGATGATCATAATTGGAAATTAAATAAAATTACTTTATAAAAATTATAAAAAATATGGATTTTTTTTGATAAATCATAGTTAATTATTTAAAAGTGATTTGAATTTAAAATATTGAGCTTTGGATAATTTAAAGGCTACTTTGATTAAACTAGCTATTTAGTAACGCTTTTGCAACGTTTTCTGAAAATAATATATTTTGTAGTCTTAAACTTATTAATTACTGTTCGAATCTTAAATAATTGTTTTTAAATGATTTATAAAATATTTTTGGAAGTTTATAACCCTTGAATATGTTAGTTTAAGTAAAAAAAATCTAATTATAGAAAGGTTTTTTCAAATTATTAATGAGATTGAAAATGGTTGAAAGTGATCATCGAATGTCGATTCATAAATAAATTTATATCATTCAGGGAATGTAAACGGTATATCAATCGTTATTTTGCTTATAGTATCGGTTGAATATGGAAATTGATGCCAAACATAAGCTGATATAATTTCCATCCGGTTCCTATATTAAATGGTATTAGTTTAATCCTTTGATTTAAAGTAATGGTTTTCAAATTGAGATTGGATAGAAATGATCTTCGGATATAGATATGAAATTTCATTATTAGACTTATACCATCTAAGGAATTTGAAATATATTTATATCATTCTTCCACTTATAGTACTCATTGATTATAAGAATTAATATCAATACAAGTTGATATAATTTTTGTTTAAATCTTATATTCAATATCAATCATTTTGGTTTGACTTAATTTGTGGATTAATTTATATGTTTAACTTTGTGAAACTTATGAATAAATCTTTAACTAAGATTTAAACGGGATTATGCGATTTAAAGGAACTTTGGGTTAAAAGATTTAAGGGAATAAATACTTGTTTTTTGAATTTGATTTTTTTTTTTCAAAAGGGTAAGAAGGTTACAAGAAGATTTTGATTAACCAAGCGTAAGCGAAAGGGAGACTTGATTAGGATCCGATGTAACCCATAGTGGTTTTTGAATTGCACTAATTATTCGGAAGGACCGAGATCAGATCTGTATCTAAAATTCATTCAAAATAATTGTACGATGTAATGGAGCAATTGGGGACGATGGTTGAAGATCGGGAATCTTCACATCGAATGGATTACTCCCTGATGTCTCGGCTGGGCCGTACTCCCAATATGATATTACCTATCACAGTGGTCCAAATGTACTTGTAGCTTTTCCGAATTGGCAAGAGCCTCTCTCCTTCAATGGACGAGGAATAAGGTGCTTTCGGTTTCGTTCATACTCAGTCCGAACTTGTATAGATGTGTGTCCAGTAGTGTATTTTATACTGTATCGATTGGTTTTTAAACATATTTCTAATTGGTGACATGGAATTTATTCTCTTAGCTTAATCACCTTCTTTAGGACGTACGAGCTATAAGGCTATATGGTTAGTTATTATATATTATAAAATAACAGTGTGGCATACTAAGTGATGAACTTTTGATGATCAATGCATAGCTTAGTTAAGGTTAGCTTTGTGTAACGAGACTTCGACAAGCCTCACACCCTGGAAAATGGCCAAAACAGGAAAAATGCAGTAAGGATATGAGTTGTCATCTTCTTCTAGATAAAAAAGTGTACTAGGGTATGGAGCCCAAGTATTACTTATGTGGCAACACTACTTATGTGGTTATTGATGACGCGGTATCCTGGTTAAACGTTGGTAACGACCGGGAGATGGCATAGAGTGCTCTAAGTTATCCAGTCAAAGGATAACCCAACCTCGCGTTAGCAGAGAGCCAGTTAGTTCTTAGGGCATCCTTCTAGAGGTGTATCCATCGGTAAGGAAGTTCCTTAGCCTGGCCATTTGGTGGAAATCCATTCTCCATTACGAGCCCTATAAAATTTCTGTCGTATACTATATATCAACATAATAGGATGGGGTATTATGCTTGCTAGGATTGATACATTTACTTGTGAAATGATTTTGCACACTATGCACTAATAATATTAGAGGATTTTCTGCATATCAAACATTTTTGGTTATCATAAGGAGAAACCTCGTCCAAGTCTACATTTGCATTATGTGTGTGCTACGAGATCTTATAGTAGCTTCATTTTCCAAAATGCAATGCGAATTTTTATGCACTGGTATTCATAAGGGATAACCTCGTTACGTGTTACACGACATGGTCTTATGATTTACCTCACTTTAAAATAAACCAAAATATAACTATTTTAGTTACCACACCAGTCCCATGATGTATGACCTGGAGTTTATTGTTCCTTTACCTAAACTATGGATGCCCATAATTTTCCGTATGGCCAGCCAGTAGTTTGGTTTGCAGATTTAGTCTTGGAGTTAGTTAGAGCAGGATTCAGGATTGGAGCTGGAGCTATATCTTGGATCTTATTCTCCTACTGAGGGTTTACATATTTTTTTATGTTGTGTTTCTGATGTACTCCGATGCTCGTTGTAACTCTGATGTAAAAAATGTTATTATGATAATGAAAAGTTCTTTTATTTCCGTTCCAATATGTAAATACCCATAACAATCAATCTTTATGAACGGTTTGAGTCTGTTTAATTACCAGTTAGAATCAGACAAAAAGGAGTGTCATTGCAGAAGTGGTATCAGAGCTTTGGTTTATACAAAGCTTTAGGGTATGACTCATTAGAATGGAAGGAAAAGACTCATCAGAGATAAGATTTGTAATATTATATAATGAGTAACTAATTAGAGATTGGGTTAGTAATAATCTAGAATGAGTTCATGGGGGTACTATATAGGAGAGAGCGTCTTTTCCATAAAACATGGTTTGGTTTTGAAAAATATTATATTTTGAATATAAAAGAATTTGCATTGAAATATAAAATAGGACCAAAACTTACTAAGATCTACCCCCAAAAAATTAGTTATGATTGTTAAAAATTTGAATATGAACAAGTGGTGATTAGAATTTCACAAAAATATTCGTATGAAATTGTAATTAGGATAGATAATCCAAGCATGAAAAACTCAACAATCAAAGGGCTTGGTTAAAAATATGTTTTAAAAACAATTAAGGTAAATTTAAAGTTGGATTAAAGCTTAAATGTTTGAATTTAGATAAGAATTATTGACGATTTTTGATAGTTGATAAGTATTAAGGAGTTTGAATATGAAATATAAACTATAAGTATCAGACTATTGGCTTATTCGAGAATAATCTCGACTTGCCCAAATTTTCATTAGTAAGTAAATCAAGGATAACCTAATTTAGGTTAGTGATAATTCTAAATTTGAATCGGGATTCCCAACGATTTTTGGTAGTTAACAAATCCTGGAATATATCCGAATAAGAAATGAGTTTCTTGATGTACAAATACCTCATGAATTGAGTTTCATAGCTCGACTAAAAGGTATTTTGAAATAAAAGGTTATCTAAACCAGGGTACTTAGATAAGTTAAAAAGTAGTATAGCTTAAATAATAATTTCGGAAACATTGAAAAAGAACTAGGTTTCTCAAATTTTAGACTCACTAGTAAGTTAAGAATCAAAACCTAGAAAACAATTTCTAATTCTAAAATTCTTTGCTAATTTTAGGGCAGTAGACCCCTTAGTGTTAGGCAGTACTTAGCTTATTTTTCCATGGGAGATGATAGTAGCAGCTCTGTAACACCCCGAGTATTTTACAATAGTGAAATTCACAAATTAAACTATAATTAATTCCAAATCAACGTATTAAGGGAAATAGGATACGCCATTGCGTTCGTCTCGGAAAAATACGCGAAATAGAGTCCAAGTTTTCGAAAAACGGAGCCCGTATGACCAAATTATGGCCCGATGAAGTTTCAGAAAATTCAAATTTCGAAAACAGATTTGAATTTCAGCCCAATCAGGGTAGGCGGGAAAAGTTCCCGCCCAACCCACCAGGTCGACCCTAGGGTCGACCTGCTAGGTCAGGTCGACCTGGGAGTCGACCTGGGGTCGACTGGGGAGTCGACCTGGCCCCTGAGCCAGGTTGAACCCAGCCACCCCTGGCTGGCCTGGTCTGTGTTTGGTCGATTCTCTGAGCCTTGCCTTGTCACTAGGGCTAGGTGTCAGCTCCTGGTTGGTCTCTCCTTCAAACGAACGGCTATTATTAAACCAAGCTCCATCGACGGTCTAAATCAACTCACAAACGCTATAAAAAGGACCTAAGACTAACCCTAATTCACACAAACTAAAATGGAGATGAGACCGTCATGCTACTGAGGAGAGACTAGGAATAGCCATCAGAAATTGAGAGACGATTAGGAGATAATTTGAAAGCTTAAAGCAACGTTAATCAAATCAAAGCAACGCCTACAACAAAGGATAGCATCTCCAAATTCAGAATTCAGATTCCTGAATTGAAGATTCGTCATACGTTGTAAGTAGAGTGCTATTCCGATGTGAATAATTAATTGCGTTTGATTTGTGTAAAATACGAAATGAAATTATGGCGATAATAATCTATGTTTGTATGTTATTTTGATTCTAAACGATTTGGGAATGTTATGGTATACGATTGGATATTTGCAAGTATGTGATTTGCGTTGGAAGTTAACAACGAAATGGAATTGTGGCGATAATAATCTATACTTGTATGTTATTTTGATTATAAACGATTTGGAAATGTTATGGTATACGATTGGATTCATACAAGTATATGATTCATGTTGACAACCATATGTTGTGGAATTTTATTTGGGATCCACTATTATGCCAATATGGTGTACATACTTTTATGATCACTTTTAGTGTGTAGTTGGATATGACTAAGTACTATAGTTTATATGAATCTATGTTGGAATTAGCAAATCATACTTTTGTGTTAGAAACAAAAGTAAGCACCTTTATGAACATGACTAAACTATGTTTGGTATTATGCCTAGTTGAAACATGTTTTAGGCCTAAGTTGTTATCAAAACCATATGGTGATATATGTGACACAATTAAATTAGATTTACATTCCAATTGCAAGTTTACATAAATAGAATGATTCATGTTTAAGTATTATTTATGCCATGATTATATGAATAGAATGATTCATGTTTCAGTATTGTTTATGCCATGATTATATGAATAGAATGATTCATGTTTCAGTATTGTTTATGCCATGATTGTATGAATAGAATGATTCATGTTTAAGTATTGTTTATGCCATGATTATATGAATATAATGATTCATGTTTAAGTATTGTTTATGCCATTACAATGCAAGTTCACATGTGCCTAATTCATGTTAATTGAATCGTTATGTTGCAAGTTCAAGCGTTCACACTCCCCTTTTATGTTACCTTATAAACACCATGTTATAAGCCTCCCCTTTTCATATGGCTAAATTGGGTTTAAAAGTTAAACCCAACATATCTTATATTGTAGCGAACGTATAAAACGGGGGTAATGACGTTTGGGTTAAAATATAGAATATATGTGTTGGCATGTTTGACGCATGCCAACAACCCTGAAAAATAATTAAGTGGCATAAATAAATTTTAACCAATAAAGATAAATTTTGAATAATGGGCCGCAAATATTTACATATAAAAAGAAAAGAGACAAAATATGTAAATGTAGAAAATACGATGTGTTTAACCCGAGGTTGGATTGAGTTGTGATGTAAACCTGCCTGGAACCGCCCGGCTATCCAGTAGTCACAACAATACCTATCCAATGTGGGTGGTTAAACACGGAGCCCAGTAAGGACCCGAGGTTAGACTGAGTTGTGGCATAAGACTACCCGGACCCAACCGGCAACAGGCAGCCACAACAATACCTGTCTAATGTGAGAGGTCAAGGCTTTAATAAGACAATTAAGGCTGAGTCAGGATTGATAGGATTAAGTCAATTGAATTAATACTTAATCAAAATGGAACATGCTAAACTATACAGACAGATTGGGGGTTAGGTTTACAAAACACTTAACCAACTTAGCATGTTGGCTAGAAATAGAAAACCTAGTAGCAGGGGACCCTTTTCAGCAGTAACCCTACAAGGTGTATCAGGATAACCTGAACTAGGCAGGGTGGGGCACGATTACTGGGCTGACTGTAAGAGGTCAAATCGACGGCGTTGGTGCAGCAGTGTAGGTTCTAACGGGGTGCGGGCGTGCACACACTCCGGCGTAGAAAAATAAGGCACCGGGCACCAGTATCATACCTGTACATTCTAGGATTGTGTCGGGCCGCCACCATGGGACTTGATACACCCCATGGTGGGACCAGCATAGGTAACTACAACAACGGGGGCCGTAAGACACATGTAACTATGCGAGTAGGAGCCGATCATCAGAAAAAGGATCACTTCACCCTGATTATGGGGTGCCTGTTGGGAACTAGTTTATATGGGTACAGAGATTAATATGAGGTACGATAGTATTCGACCCTAGACCACTTAACTTAGTTTATAATGCTTTTCCATTTCCAGTTTATGCTTATCATACCCAGTTCTTTATTCATAGACTGAACAGTCCTAGACTTACTCAGGCTTTATGTCTGACTCTACTTTTCTTTCGCCTTCTTTTCTTTCGTTCCGCCCCCCAGGTCTACAGGGAGGGAATACCGCAGCTTGACCAGTTTCCGCATCCAGCTTGAAGAGAAAGAATGTATTGCTTGGATCTTTTCCGTTTTGGGCTATGGCTTTGGACAACAATTATGGGACTTTTGCAGTTTATTTATGTTTTCTTTATGCTTCTTTAAATAATGTAATCAAGACAGTTATGGAGGTGTTATGTTTTGGGAAGTATTGTAAAACAAATTATGACATGGTTTGTGTAACACGTATTTTGTTGAAATAAAAGTTGTTGATGTTTTCTGCTGTTCAAAAATATGTGTTCTTATATCTGTCTTGTATATCTGTGACTTATACTTATAAACCTCCACCAAAATTAGGGCATTCCCTTTGAGAGTGACCCTAACGGAGGTGGGGTGTTTCACTTGGTATCAGAGCCAGGTTTACCAGAAAAGATAAAAAGTTTTGAAAAATTCATTTTCAAAAGAAGATTTAAAGAAGCATTTTTAAAAGATAAAATATTATTTTATTTTAAAAAGGCAAAGTCCCCCAAAGCCATAGGTACTATCTCTTATCCTTCGTTTTGAATATATCCTTTTTGTTTCGGCATGTCCGAAGAACTTAACTTGCCAGAGGGTGTACCAATACCTGGTTGGTTTAGACGGTTCTTAGAAGCAAGGGCCACTCAGCCAGGTCCTACCGTTCCTCCTCCCCCAGCTGCAGGAAATCATCCAGCTGCAGCAGCACCTCTTCCTCCACCTCCTCCGTAGGGAAACACTTTTGCTAAGATATGTAAATATTTTAAAGCTATGGGAGGAAAGGATTTTCATGGAACTGAGTCCTTCGTGGCAGCTAGAAATTGGCTGAAAGAAACCGAGGACTTATTCGTCATCTTTGAGGTAGAAGATAGACAGAAAGTACAACTGGCAGTATGGCTACTTAAAGGCGAGGCTTCCTACTGGTGGGAAGTCACTAATGCAGAAAGACCAGTGGACACATGGGAGGACTTTAGGGCAAGGTTTGAGGCTAAATTTCTCTCAGACGCTGAAAGGAGTTTGCAGTTGGAAAAATTCTTATTTCTTAAGCAAGGGAATAAGACAGTCAAAGAATATGTTAATCAGTTCGATGAGCTGGCTAGGTTCGGACTGGACCTAGTCAACACCCCTCACAAGAAGGCTCTCCGTTTTGTCAAAGGGTTGAATGAGCCATTACACAGTTTGGCCATGACCCATATACCCATGGGAGCTACGTATGAAAGATTGGTACAGATGGCATTGCTGAACGAGGAGGATAAGGGCAAGAAGGAGACAAAGGCAGAAAACTCTCAAAGGAAGAAAGAGGGTTTGCAGCCTAAGAAGACAGACTTTAAGAAGGGCGGGAAGGACAACAAAGAGAAGAGGAAGTGTAATTTATGTGGCAAAGTGGGGCACTTGGTGAAAGAATGCCGGAAAAAGATGGCCAAGATGAATGGCGGGTGTTTTTCTTGCGATGAGACAGGCCACATGGCTAAGGACTGCCCAAAGAAACGAGGACAGGGGCAGAGGGCTGGATCCACCTTAGGGGCACAAGTTCATGTGCTAGAGGCGCCACCTCTGCAACAGCGAGGTATAAATACTTCTGTAGAAAGTGTAGTTTATCTTTATGATCACCCAGTTCGCACTTTATTTGATTCTGGAGCATCACACTCCTTTATCTCGTCTGCTTTAGTAGAATCTCTGCACCTAAAAAATAGTATGGTAGAGGACCCCTTAGTTGTTTCAAACCCAATTGGGGGCCCAGCTCATTTGTCTATGTTCTGTTTGGGATTGAAAATTTCTATTCTAAGCGTAGAATTTAAATGTAGTGCCTTTGTTTTGGGCTTTTCGGAATATGGTTTGATTTTGGGCATGGATTGGCTATCCAGTAATGGGGCCATCCTTGATTGTGAGAAAAGGGTTGTTAGGCTCCTGACCCAGCTCGGTAACACTTTGGAAATTACTTGTAATCCCTCGTATGCGGTTATGCTTAGTTATCTTGAATCACTAGATTCCTCTGTTGAAAGTTTGAAATCGGTTAGAGTGGTCCGGGAATATCCGGATGTCTTCGAAGAGGTGAAGGGCTTGCCTCCAAAGCGGGAGATAGACTTCCGCATATATCTTGTAGATAATGCAAAGCCCGTTGCGTTGCCCGTTAGACACATGGCTCCACGAGAAAGGAAGGAGCTCAGTAAACAGATTAAAGAGCTTCTAGAGAAGGGGTTCATTAGAAGGAGTATTTCAGAATGGGGCGCTCCAGTGGTGTTCGCTACAAAGGCGGATGGTTCACTCTGTCTGTGTGTCGACTATAGGGAGCTCAACAAGCTAACGAAAAAGAATAGGCACCCTCTCCCCAGAATTGATGATCTGTTTGATCAGCTTGTAGGAGCGTCTGTTTTCTCCCAACTCGATTTGGCGACCGGTTTTCATCAGCTAAGGGTGGCTGAAGATAGCATCGATAAAACGACAATCAGAACCCCAGACGGCTTCTTTGAATGGCTTGTCATGCCTTTTGGCTTGACAAACGCACCCGCTTACTTCGTGGACCTAATGAGTAGGGTGTTTAGAGATTTCCTCAATAAGTTCGTAGTGGTCTTCGTAGACGATATCTTGATCTTCTCAAAGAATGAGGAAGAGCATGCTCAGCACTTAAGGGCAATCATGGAAACTCTGCGAGTCCATCGGCTAAAAGCCAAATTCTCCAAATGCCACTTTTGGAGAGAAGAAGTGAGGTTCCTTGGGCACATAGTATCCAAATAAGGGTTAGCTGTGGACCCTGCTAAGGTAGTAGCGGTACAGGATTGGAAGACACCAAGAAACGCAACTGAGGTCCGAAGTTTTCTAGGGCTAGCAGGTTTCGACCGAAAATTCATAAGGGATTTTGCGAAAATCTCAGCTCCTCTCACAAGGCTGACCAAGAAGAATCTAGTGTTCAATTGGGACTTGGATTGCGAGTTTGCTTTCCAATGACTAAAAAGGGCTCTTACAACAGCCCCAGTTTTGACGTTGCCAGATGGAAGCAAGATGTTCACAGTTTATACAGATGCATGTGGGACAGGGCTAGGCGCTGTCTTAATGCAAGAAGGAAGGGTAGTAGCTTATGGCGGAAGACAGTTGAAAGTGCACGAAAAGAACTACCCGACCCACGATCTTGAGTTAGCTGCCATCGTCTTTGCACTCAAGTCTTGGCGACACTATCTCCTAGGTGAGAAGTTCGAACTTTACACTGACCATAAATCGTTGAAATATCTTTTCTCGCAGAAAGATCTTAACTTGAGGCAACAGAGATGGATGGAGTTTCTTGCCTCGTACGATTTCGAGATCTCCTACACTACGGGCAAAGGCAACGTAGTGGCAGACGCGTTGAGCCGAAAGAAACTAACCCTAAGCCCGTTGTTTGTTGAAAGACAAAGCCTAGAGTTTATAGCTAGCTTTGACTTTAGGCCCTCCTCCAATTTTGTACCAGGCTTACTAGCATCTCTCGAAGTACGCCCGACTGTAGTGGACTCAATAGGGACAACACAACGCGAAGACCCTCAGCTTGTGGAAACGATTGATAGGCTAATTAGGGGTGAGACTTCAAGTCACCTCAACAGATACTCCATCGACGATAAGGGTTGGCTAAGGCGAGACGAAAGACTATGCGTCCCACAAATAAGGGATTTAGTAAAGAAGGTTCTCGAGGAAGCACATCACTCCAAGATGACGATACACCCAGGCGGAGATAAAATGTACAAGGACATAAAGAGAACTTTCTTTTGGAACGGCATGAAGAAGGACGTGGCAGATTTCGTTTCTAAATGTATGGTGTGCCAACAAATTAAGGCGGAACAGAAAAAGCCTGGCGGTCTGCTCCATCCTCTGGAGGTCCCGCAACGGAAGTGGGATAGCATCTCAATGGACTTCATTGATGGGCTGCCTAGGTCTAGGAGAGGCAACACTAGTATTTGGGTAATTGTGGATAGGCTTACTAAAAGCGCCCACTTGTTACCTGTCAAAAGTAAAAGAACTGCCTTATCCCTAGCATCTCTTTACCTCAAGGAAATCGTTCGACTCCATGGAATACCATCCAGCATTGTTAGTAACCGAGACCCTATCTTCACAAGTGAGTTTTGGCGGAGTCTGCAAGAAGCGGTAGGCACACAGTTATGCTTGAGCACAGCCTATCATCCCCAAACCGACGGCCAAACAGAAAGAGTGAACAGAGTTTTGGAGGACCTTCTAAGACTGTGCGTCCTTGACTTTGGAGGGACATGGGAAGACCATCTTCCTTTGGTGGAATTTGCCTACAACAACAGCTATCAAGCAACCATCGGAATGACACCCTTCGAAGCTTTATATGGAAGACCGTGCCGATCACCCACTTGTTGGTGGGAGTCTACTGATAAGCTCATACTTGGACCAGAAATGATCCGAGAGACTTCAGAGAAAGTAGACTTAATAAGAAGAAGGACGAAGACGGTCCAAGACAGACAAAAGTCCTACGCCGACAAGAGGAGGACCGACCTTGAATTTGAGGTTGGGGACAGAGTTTTTCTTAAGGTATCTCCGCTAAGGAACGTTGTTCGTTTTGGAACCACAGGAAAGCTAGCACCAAGGTTCGTAGGGCCATTCCCTATCATCGAGAAAATTGGGAAAATGGCCTATAGATTAGAGCTACCCGAAAAATTGGCCGGAGTTCACAACGTCTTTCACATTTCACATCTCCGAAAATGTCTACATGAGTCTGCTGAAGTGGTAGAGCCAAATATCCTAGAAGAAGCTGAAGTGGAACGCGAAGAAACCGTAAGGAAAGTTCCAACCCGCATATTAGGAACGGAAGTGAAGAAGCTACGCAACCGCGAAGTCAAGCTCGTCAAAGTTCAGTGGAGCGACGCCGAAGAAGATGCAACTTGGGAAACTGAAGCTAAAATACGCGCAGCCTACCCTTTTCTTTTCGAGGGTACATCTTTGATCTTTCCTTTTTCCTTAAGTTGCGCTTTTATCTATCTTTTTAGGTATATCTCCTCGACCTTATCTTTTAGGAAGAAACCCTTTGGATGAAAACATGTAATTAAAACATGTTATGGATGATGGTTGCAAGTGGTTGCAAGTGATTGCTAGTGGTTGCTCGTGGTTGCATATACACACAAAATCTAGGTTTTAGATCGGCTCAGTCACTTCATATTGCATATGCATATATGTTTGCATTCGTATATGGTTGAACTTTAATGTGTTGTCATATGGATGTTGCATTTGTATGAATGATTGTGCACTCATGTAGAATCATGAATAGGAAAATTTGCATACATAATGGATTCATGACACTTACATAATTTGCATTAAGGAGGTCAACTGAATCAGTAGACCGACTGATTTTGCATTAGCTAAGTACATGTACACACACTTCGCATATGATCATGAAGCATTAGAAGTCTTTTAAGGACAATGGATGCTCGTGTTTGATGGATGAGTAGATGGATGTTTGGATGTTAGGATTTACATTCTTCCTAAACTTGAAGATTTCGGGGACGAAATCCTTTTAAGTGGGTGAGAATGTAACACCCCGAGTATTTTACAATAGTGAAATTCACAAATTAAAGTATAATTAATTCCAAATCAAAGTATTAAGGGAAACGGGATACGCCATTGCGTTCGTCTCGGAAAAATATGCGAAATAGAGTACAAGTTTTCGAAAAACGGAGCCCGTATGACCAAATTATGGTCCGATGAAGTTTCAGAAAATTCAAATTTCGAAAACAGATTTGAATTTCAGCCCAATCAGAGTAGGCGGGAAAAGTTCCCGCCCAACCCACCAGGTCGACCTGGGGGTCGACCCTAGGGTCGACCTGCCAGGTCAGGTCGACCTCGGAGTCGACCTGGGGGTCGACTGGGGAGTCGACCTGGGGGTCGACTAGGGAGTCGACCTGGCCCTTGAGCCAGGTCGAACCCAGCCCTCCCTGGCTGGCCTGGTCTGTGTTTGGTCGATTCTCTGAGCCTTGCCTTGTCACTAGGGCTAGGTGTCAGCTCCTGGTTGGTCTCTCCTTCAAACGAACGACTATTATTAAACCAAGCTCCATCGACGGTCTAAATCAACTCACAAACTCTATAAAAAGGACCTAAGACTAACCCTAATTCACACAAACTAAAATGGAGATGAGACCGTCATGCTGCTGAGGAGAGACTAGGAATAGCCGTCAGAAATTGAGAGACGATTAGGAGATAATTTGAAAGCTTAAAGCAACGTTAATCAAATCAAAGCAACGCCTACAACAAAGGATAGCATCTCCAAATTCAGAATTCAGATTCCTGAATTGAAGATTCGTCATACGTTGTAAGTAGAGTGCTATTCCGATGTGAATAATTAATTGCGTTTGATTTGTGTAAAATGCGAAATGGAATTATGGCGATAATAATCTATGTTTGTATGTTATTTTGATTCTAAACGATTTGGGAATGTTATGGTATACGATTGGATATTTGCAAATATGTGATTTGCGTTGGAAGTTAACAACGAAATGGAATTGTGGCGATAATAATCTATACTTGTATGTTATTTTGATTCTAAACGATTTGGAAATGTTATGGTATACGATTGGATTCATACAAGTATGTGATTCATGTTGACAACCATATGTTGTGGAATTTTATTTGGGATCCACTATTATGCCAATATGGTGTACATACTTTTATGATCACTTTTAGTGTGTAGTTGGATATGACTAAGTACTATAGTTTATATGAATCTATGTTGGAATTATCAAATCATACTTTTGTATTAGAAACAAAAGTAAGCACCTTTATGAACATGACTAAACTATGTTTGGTATTATGCCTAGTTGAAACATGTTTTAGGCCTAAGTTGTTATCAAAACCATATGGCGATATATGTGACACAATTAAGTTAGATTTACATTCCAATTGCAAGTTTACATAAATAGAATGATTCATGTTTAAGTATTATTTATGCCATGATTATATGAATAGAATGATTCATGTTTCAGTATTGTTTATGCCATGATTATATGAATAGAATGATTCATGTTTCAGTATTGTTTGTGCCATGATTATATGAATAGAATGATTCATGTTTAAGTATTGTTTATGCCATGATTATATGAATAGAATGATTCATGTTTAAGTATTGTTTATGCCATTACAATGCAAGTTCACATGTGCCTAATTCATGTTAATTGAATCGTTATGTTGCAAGTTCAAGCGTTCACACTCCCCTTTTATGTTACCTTATAAACACCATGTTATAAGCCTCCCCTTTTCATTTGGCTAAGTTGGGTTTAAAAGTTAAACCCAACATATCTTATATTGTAGCGAACGTATAAAACGGGGGTAATGACGTTTGGGTTAAAATATAGAATATATGTGTTGGCATGTTTGACGCATGCCAACAACCCTGAAAAATAATTAAGTGGCATAAATAAATTTTAACCAATAAAGACAAATTTTGAATAATGGGCCGCAAATATTTACATATAAAAAGAAAAGAGACAAAATATGTAAATGTAGAAAATACGATGTGTTTAACCCGAGGTTGGATTGAGTTGTGATGTAAACCTGCCCGGAACCGCCCGGCTGTCCAGTAGTCACAACAATACCTATCCAATGTGGGTGGTTAAACGCGGAGCCCAATAAGGACCCGAGGTTAGACTGAGTTGTGGCGTAAGACTGCCCGGACCCAACCGGCAACAGACAGCCACAACAATACCTGTCTAATGTGAGAGGTCAAGGCTTTAATAAGACAATTAAGGCTGAGTCAGGATTGATAGGATTAAGTCAATTGAATTAATACTTAATCAAAATGGAACATGCTAAACTATACAGACAGATTGGGGGTTAGGTTTACAAAACACTTAACCAACTTAGCATGTTGGCTAGAAATAGAAAACCTAGTAGCGGGGGACCCTTTTCAGCAGTAACCCTACAAGGTGTATCAGGATACCCTGAACTAGGCAGGGTGGGGCACGATTACTGGGCTGACTGTAAGAGGTCAAATCGACGGCGGTGGTGCAGCAGTGTAGGTTCTAACGGGGTGCAGGCGTGCACACACTCCAGCGCAGAAAAATAAGGCACTGGGCACCAGTAGCATACCTGTGCATTCTAGGATTGTGTCGGGCCGCCACCATGGGACTTGATACACCCCATGGTGGGACCAGCATAGGTAACTACAACAACGGGGGCCGTAAGACACATGTAACTATGCGAGTAGGAGCCGATCATCAGAAAAAGGATCACTTCACCCTGATTATGGGGTGCCTGTTGGGAACTAGTTTATATGGGTACAGAGATTAATATGGGGTACGATAGTATTCGACCCTAGACCACTTAACTTAGTTTATAATGCTTTCCCATTTCCAGTTTATGCTTATCATACCCAGTTCTTTATTCATAGACTGAACAGTCCTAGACTTACTCAGGCTTTATGTCTGACTCTACTTTTCTTTCGCCTTCTTTTCTTTCGTTCCCCCCCCCCATGTCTACAGCGAGGGAATACCGCAGCTTGACCAGTTTCCGCATCCAGCTTGAAGAGAAAGAATGTATTGCTTGGATCTTTTCCGTTTTGGGCTATGGCTTTGGACAACAATTATGGGACTTTTGCAGTTTATTTATGTTTTCTTTATGCTTCTTTAAATAATGTAATCAAGACAGTTATGGAGGTGTTATGTTTTGGGAAGTATTGTAAAACAAATAATGACATGGTTTGTGTAACACGTATTTTGTTGAAATAAAAGTTGTTGATGTTTTCTGCTGTTCAAAAATATGTGTTCTTATACCTGTCTTGTATATCTGTGACTTATACTTATAAACCTCCACCAAAATTAGGGCATTCCCTTTGAGAGTGACCCTAACGGAGGTGGGGTGTTTCAAGCTCCGGATCTGATTCGGAGGATCGAGTGTTTGACACACAGAGCGATGTCGAGTCAAGCAACATGCAACCAGAGGCTTCTCCTGTAATGCCCCAAAATTTCCGGCTAATCAAAATTTATCGAAAAATCCTTCCTTTCAAAACAAACGATGAAAACTACCACCATATTTTGTAAATATGAACAACATCACTAAATGTATTGGAAAGAATCTTTAAATAAATGCCACTTATCAAAGTATTCATCTAAACCACGTGGTGTTCTTTAAATACCAATTTGAACATATTTACCATAAATCAACTATTATGCAACTCTAGTGAGATGGACATCAATATCCATTCCTGCACACTTGATAATTATGTCAGTATGACATAAATGATAACACATGAATGATGCACCATTACAAGATGTAATAATAAGTACCAAAAATAATTTTATTAAAATAGTAGATGCATTACTACCACTTGTGACTGCCTACGTACCTTTATCTAATTGGGTAAGCAGTTAGACACAGGATCAAGCCAATGTAGTTCTTCTTTACGCCAAACATTTAAAATTGATATTTACTTCTAGAAATACTCTTTATATTAAGTAAGGGTAAAACACTCTGCAAATACTCGTTTTGGAAGATATCTATATATATATATATATATATCTCTTGTAGAACTTCTTTTCAAAAGATAAACCTCTTTTATTTCAAATACAAAAAACTTCCTTGCGATAAAATAGTTTATAACTACAAACTAATCATCAAGAAAAGGTATGCTCGAAAATATTATTTTATAAAAACATTTGTCAGAGTAATGCATTTCAATAATGCAATCAAACCGTAGGTATTCTATGTCTGTCTTAGTCCCCTACCAATCTTTATTTTCTTGATTTCAGGACTTTATGCTAGTCATACAAGTCGTCAATGTCCTCAATCATCAGTCGTATATGTTCTTTACTTACCAAAGCAAAGATTGCAGTCAATGTAGTATGTTAAAGTCATATGAATATTTAAATTAAAACACAAGCTTGTGAAATAGTAATGGATTAGATGATAAGTATACTCACCGTATTCCTTGCTATCTTTATGCAAAAGTCTCGCCGAACATCCTACAATACTATTCATCACTCCAAAGCAATCAATTATTTTCCTCGAATCATCGAAATTTGTCAACCCTTTATTCTCAATATTGACATGTTTTGACTCTCTTTTACTTTAATCTAACGTCCTCAATTTGTGTTAGTTTGTTTATGATACTATAAGGAAATTCATGTCTATATTTGAAAGGATTTGGAATAGTTTACCTTGATTTTATACTCAAAACATCTATAACAACATTTCTTTCATGCTATGAAAAGTTCTGTTCATTTTAAAATGCTTCATAGTCAATTCAAAAAAAAGACAACACTTCCAGAAATGCTACAAGTACTGGATGGTTCTTAAGCTTAAAATAGCTATTACAACGTTTCAGGCGTGTTATGAAAAGTTCTGGGTAAATTATAATGATTTTAGACTAGAATCAGCTACTATAGCGTTTCTGGGCGCTATAAAAAGGGTCTGACTTGGCTCAGTGTTTCATAAGTAGAAAAGATAGCGTTTTAGAGTGCTATAAAAAGATCTGAAAATTAGATTTTAGCCTGTTTTTGGGCAAAATGTTTGACGCTATTTCTCTATGACAAAAATAGATTTTGATACCAATTTTTTTACAGTATAAAGCTATCTTTGTATACTTAATTATCATATAAGGAAATCCTTAAAATTATTTATCTATTCAATTAATAAAATTCAACAATACAAAGTATTTTTAACGTGTTTATTTCGGGCTGATTTTTACCTTACTTTGCATCCAGTTTTCGGGTATGCAAATGGCTGAATTAGAAAAACGTGCAATAGGTGATAGTTGTATCCCTTTGAATTAACTTTCCAAATTGATATACAAGTCATAATTTCATTAAGAATTGCAAAAGTTATGCCCAAAATACCGAATGTCATTTTCAGGGGTTCAAGTCCAATCATTCATTCATAAATTTCTCAACTTTTCTTCAAAATATAAATTAATACATGAACTTAAATAGCTTCTCCTCACCTTTTACTTGTGCCTTGATCTTGTATTTATCATACAGCTTTCTCCCAAACTTCTACTCTTTATCTTTCTTTTGTTTTTCATTTTCAAATGCATGATTTGAAATGAACATTTTCACCCTTTATATAGTAGTTTTCAAGGCTAGTTTGGTAATATAGTATTGGACACTAGTCCTCTTTATCTTCATGCATGCTTTAGGACGAACATACATGTCTTCTTAGGTGTCTTTAGATGTTTGTACACATGGACACCTAATATGTTTATGTGTCTTTATCTTATTTAATTCTAAGACATCTGTTCCACTCATTTAATGACACGTGTCCCTATCATTTTAAGCCATTTTTCACATTCTAGAATATTTACACATATACCATTTGTATTTTATTTATATGCTATGTTCATACACATATATGTGTTCTTCTATTATTACTACATGCACATGGTGTTCCAACAAATTCTAATAAGTAAAACATCATTTATCGACCAAATGGCTTTCGGCCACATTATTGATTTTTCTTCGAACTACTTATCTGTGTAAACAAAATTCAATAACATGTTTTCTCCTCATTAATTATTATTTATAAAGGGATTTAATAAAGGTTATAAAATCATTTTTTATAATATTAAATCCAAGATTTAAATATTTAAATAACCTCGATATTTAAATATTTACTACTCGAATTTTCAGGTTGTCACATTCTTTTCCTCTTTAAAGAAATCTCGTCTCCGAAATTCTATGCAATACTTAGCCAAATATTCTACAAAAGAAACTCTATTTATCCAGGAAATTTTCTTGAAAGTATACTTTCAAAATTATTTCATAATTCAAAATTTAGAGTTTAAGACATACCTGGATATTATATGATTGGAACTTCGCATTTTGTGATCAACATTCTATCAATCCTGCAAGTTGTTAATAGATCCGCATGCCATAGCTTCTTTTAATGCCCAAATTCAGGATTATGTTCTTTGCAATCTACATCGATACCCAGTCTCCTTCTCGTGAATATACACTCATTTTGGAATAGATTCTGGAGCCTACTTCGCTTCTTTTTATTATTATTATAATTGCATACAATGCCAAATCATCCAGTAAAGACATACTCTTCTTGTGTGGTGCCCATCAAAATTGCTCATCGAACTCATCATCATCATCATCATCAAATAAGAGTGTATTCTCCATGTTACGGTACCCATTGAAATATACCAGTGAGTAATCTAGACATCTCATGTAATATCTTCAAAACATTATTATATTCATCAAAGTCAATTGTAACACCCCGTATTTTCTATGAACGTATAAGTAACAAATCAGAGAATTATTAAATTATAAAATAAGATTCAAGGGAAACGGGTTGCACCATTGCGTTCGTCTCGAAATTCTGCTTGGAAACGAGTCCGAGTTTTCGAGAAACGGAGTCCATATGAGGGAGATATGGCCCTCCGAAGTTTCATAGAATTTCAGAATCGAAGACAGCTCGGAAATTCAAATTCAAATTCGAATTCAAAATCCCAGAACAGGATGGGCGGGAAAATTCTCGCCCATGGACCAGCTCGACCTGGGGGTCGCCATAGTGTCGACCTCCCAGGGGCCAGGTCGACCATAGTGTCAACCTGGGGGTCGACCTGGCCAGACCAGGTCGACCATAGTGTCGACCTAGGGGTCGACCTGCTCCCGAAAACCAGTTTTTTTAACCTGGTTCATTCTGATGTATCCGGTCTCGTTTCTGTCTAGATTTGTCCGCCTAATCCTATATAAACTCACCCCTAGCCTCATTCTCCCTACACCATTTCATTCTGTCTATATTCTGGCTCTGTTCTAATTAAAAATAAAAATGGCATCGCTACCCTACTGGAATCAAAACTTGGACTGATGAATCTTCTTCCAACCTGAATAGAATTAAAAGCTAAATCAAATCTCAAATCCAAGTTTAGAGCTACGACAACAATTAAAGAGGAATAATTCAGCATTTCTGCATCAACAACAGTTTATTATCCTTTCTTAAAACCACGAAAGGCAAGTACAGTTATTTTCCGCTATAAACTGTAATTATAATTGTGACATGATTATAAATCTGAATCTGAGGTTATGTATATTCTTATCTGTCAGAACTGTATTCCAATGACTATTCTGTACCTCTTTCTTCTTTCTGTTCTGTAGCCAGGCTACTACGAGCCTACGCCGAATCTCATAAGAGATTGACTCACGAATGCTAAATTTTGGGACAAATAATAATGCATAATTGGACATGAAACTGTTGCCTATGAGACTATTGCCTATGACTATGATTCATTGACTATGAGACTATTGCCCATAACTATGATTCATTGACTATGAGACTATTGTCTATGACTATAATTCATGACTATGAGACTATTGCCTATGACATTGAATAAGAAACTATTGTGATTAGTCGCCCAAGACTATTGTGGTTAGTTGCCTATAACTATGGTAGTTAGTTTCTTATGCCTATTCTCTTAATGATGTTAGATCTCATATTCAGTATGTAACTTTGCTAATTTATTCCCATTCACTGTTATGTATATTGAGCCTATAGGGCCATTTCATGAGTATTTAGAGAACTTGTGGAAACATGTTATACGGGGATTGGGCGTAGCTTAATTAAGTAAATCTAGCATAGCAAATATGTTGGCATAATCTGAGTTGGCTATAATAGAGAATGATTTACATGTGTATTAGTCCTGGACATAAATGGTGAACTAGAATATTAAATCTAGTTTTGACATGAACTGTAAATGGGAATATTAAGGCTAAAATTTGGGGCATATATGGTATTATGAATTATGACCTTGATTTAGGCATGTAAGTTTAGGCTAAATTTATGATTGGGCAAGATATGTAAATAGAGTTTTAGATATATATAATCTGCTAAATCTGTTATCTGCTAAATCTGTTATATTTCCTAATCTACTAGTTCTATTATATTGCCTAAACTGCTAATTAGATTGAATTGCCTAATCTGCTAATTATGTTAAATTGCCTTATGTGCTAAATCTGCTAAATAGCCTAATCTGCAAGATCTGTTATCTGTTTAATCTGTTGAATGACGTAATCTGTTGGAACGGAAATGCTGAAATTTGAAGTATGTGAATCTGTAGGCTCGACTTAAAATTGAGCAGAACTTGTTAATAAAACCTCGAATAATCTGCTGTAACTTGTACAGAAGTTTAATCTATTAAATAAATAGAATTTGTCTAATATCTGAAAAAATCTGTATTTGAATGAATTGGCTATGACACGAGGTTAGACTTTTTTTGCGGTAGAAGCCTGCCCGGAACCAACCGGCTTAACCAGCGACCGCAAACTATCAGTCTAATGTGAGAGGTCGTAGGCGTAACCAAAATATGCTTAGACACGAGATTAGGTCTGGCTTGTGGCAGAAGTCTGCCCGGAACCGCCCGGCATATCCAGCGGCCACAAGCTACCAACCTAATGTGAGAGGTCTGTGCATTAATATTTAATTAATGCAAATTTGGGATAAATACGATGTCTAAAACGTGTTGGTAGATAGGATTAAACCAATTGGACTAATGAATTAAACAAACCCATTTGGTGAATTTGTAGGCCGAATTACAAAGTTAGACAAATCTGTAAATCTGTTAAATCCGTATATCTGATCCGTTAGTCTGAAAACTTGTCTGAACTGTGAACTAGTTGATCTAAACTCTGTATGTCTGAACTTGTAAACAAGTAAATATGAAATTTGTTAGTCTACGGACACAAGGTAAGGAGGGAAATTACTTGTGTCATCTGTTGTTTGGGACCCATATTAGTCAGTAACCCTTTCTGGTATCAAAACTTTGACCCAACAGTAGGTAGGGTCCGGGCACGCTTACTGAACTAATTATAAGTGGTTCATTCTGATAATGGCGAGGGGTGTTGATGGTGCGTTCCAACCGGGTCATGTGCGTGCATGGATCCCGGTCTGCCTCTGAGGATGTATGACGCCGTGGCATCTGTAAATAGGTCTGTGCCAATTGTTTATCACTTTAGGGAGTGATACACCCTACCGTGGAGCCGACACAGGGTATTTATGTATTAGGGAGCTGATCGCTTAGGGTAGGGTTTTAGGGTAAACTTAGTTCTGTCTGTTTCTGTTGGTACCGTCTGTTTCTGTTGGGTGGCAACACCTGTCTGTTTCCGCGTGGTACCGTCTGTTCGGGTGGTAAAGGCCTATTTACTAGTGTACACCTAATTCTATATTCTGTTTCCGTAGGGATAAATCTGTTTCAGTTTCTGTACCTTCTGTTCGGGAGGTAAAGGCCCATTATTAGCATTCTATTTCTGTCTATTTCTGTTCGGGTGGTAAAGGCCCATTATTAGCGTTCTGTTTCTGTGGTAATTATTCTGTTCCCGTTTCTGCTTCAGTTTAGACATTAGGGTGACACCTAATCCTGTTATACTAGTATTAGTGCAGAGAATTGAAAAGTACTATTATTCTGTTTCTTCTGTTTAACCTAAGTACATCTGCTGCTCCTATTACTGTTATCTCTCATCCAGTTTTATTTGCATGCCATGATTATTATTATCTGTTCATATGCTGAAAATCACTGGACTTGCCAGACTTTATGTCTAACCTTGCTTGTTTTCGCCTCTTTTCTTCTGTTCCCCCCAAGGTTTTTTCCAAGGAGGGAATACTTTAGCTTGATCCGGATTTCTTCTGCTTACTTAGAGTGCTTGAATTATGGCTTGACTCCTTATGGCAGCTTCTGTGGGGATTATGATTTTAAAGTTTTGTACTCTGATGACTTTCTAAACAAGACTGATATTTATGTACTTGACTTTTTGGAAAAGATGTAACCAAACTGATTTCTGTTTTTCCACGGTAACAAAGTTATAATTTCTCAAGTATTGTTTATCTGTCTTGTAAATTTCTGTTCTGTCTACTAAAACGCTCCACCAAAGTTAAGGCATTCCCTTTATGAGTGTCGTTAACGGAGGTGGGGCGTTACACTTGGTATCAGAGCTGAAGGTTACCAGATTTGATAAAAAGTTTTGAAAACTATTTTCAAAAAGGTTTTGAAAATGAAGTATTTTCAAAAGTAAAGTTTATTTTGAAAAACATAATCCCCAAAAAGCCATATATCTATCTTTTACGTTCTCCATTTTAAATCTTTTTCTTTCATTCCAGCATGTCTGGGAATCTTAACTTTCCAGAGGGCGTGCCAATACCTGGCTAGTTCAGGAGTGTGACGAAAAGGAATCTCACTCAATCCGAATTAGTCGCTAAACCAATCTAGACCTTTCGAAACGCCTGATTGTTTTGAGAACACGACAAAATAGAACGCAGACGGAAGAACATTTCATTGTATATTACAACAATTCATCAGAATACAAGAATATACAGAGTATAAACAAATAATATACATTCGATAAATATCAGAGATTACAATACATTACATAGCAGCGGAAAATAATACAATACACAACTGAAGGAGATATACGGATACAAAGCTTTCCAGATATCCTTCCAACTATAAACCAGGATCCTGTGAATATAAATCTGCAAAACCAAAACTACTAGCAGCCCGTGTCAAAATAGGGGCACCCAGAGTTGAGGTTAAAACAATAAACTCCAGGTCAGTCATGGGACTGGTGTGAGAACTAAAACAGTTATTTAAAACTTTACTTTAAATCAGATATATCAAGGGACCACGCCGTATAACACGGAACGGGTTTCCTCCCAAGATGTAACAACCCGTATTTTCAATAAACTGTTATAACATAAATCGAGGCAGAATTTAATTCAAAAATCAGAATCAGGGGAAACGGGCTATGCCATTGCGTTCGTCTCGGAAAAATACGCGAAATAGAGTCCGAGTTTTCGAAAATCGGAGTCCGTATGACCCGGTTAAGGCCCATTGAAGTTTTCAGAAATTTCTATGCTAAAAACAGATTTAAATTTCAAATTAAAAACAGGGATTAGGGCTAATCTGGGTTAGGTGGGAAAATTCCCGCCAGGGGGCCCATGTCGACAGGCATGTCGACAAAGCACCCAGGGAGTCGACAGCCCTGTCGACAGCCCTGTCGACAGGGGGTGCCCAGGCAGCTCAGCCTGGTGCACCATTTCTGATTTGGGTTGGGTCATGTGGCTTGGTTCTAGAGAAATCCGAGATCTGACGGGCCAAACCTAATCTAGGGTTAATCCTAGGGCTAAAAACACTCTAATCTTCTATAAATATACCCCTAATCCTACCCTAAAGCCTCATTAATCAATCTAGCAACTAAACTATGTCAATTTGAATCCTCAAATGGCCTCCACCTAAAACCTAGCCTCCACCTTCCTCAAAGTTAAATCCTATGAAGATATGATGATCATACAACCTTTTCTATGTTGTATGAATGCTTAATAACTTGCATACTTCATTAAGTAGCAAGTTTGATTTGCTAAAGTTTGCGTTTTGGGATTTTGCAAAAGGGTTTTCTTATTTGAGGCTTTGCTTTGAGTTTTTAAAAGGGGCTTCTTCATCTTATTTGGTGGATTTGTGACTTGTTTATATTTGTAAGCCCTCTTACCTTCACTTTACAAACTCTAAAGTTAATGTTTGGTGAAAGTTGAGATTTATGTGGGTTTAGTTGATTATGCATGCTTATGCGGACTCACTATGTCATGTTTTATATGGTTCACAAGTTATGCATGCTTATGCGAACTCACCATACCATGTTTTACATGTTTTATAAGTTATGCATGCATATGCGAGATTACTATGCCATGTTTTACATGATTCACAAGTTATGCATGCATATGCGAGATTACTATGCCATGTTCTACATGTTTCATGGATTATGCATGTTTATGCAAGATCACCTCACCATGTTATGCAAATTTATGGATTATGCATGTTTATGCAAGTTCACCTCACCATGTTATGCAAGTTTAATGGGTTATGCATGACTATGCAAGTTCATCTTACCATGTTATGCATATTTAATAAGCTATGCATGTTTATGCGAGTTCACTATGACATGATTTGCAAGTTTAACATGTATGCATGTGTATTATGATATGTGAAGTTCATCATGTATGTTTTGCCAAGTTACCTTTTTACCCTTATGCGTTATGACGTATATATAAGCAAGATAATGACGTTGGGGGGGGGGGGGGGGTTTGGGTAAACGTAAAAAAAATACATGAAACTAAAAGATTGGGAATTTACCTATTAAGTTAGGTCTACCCCTTGGGAATTTACCTATTAAGTTAGGTCTACCCAAGTATATGTTAACTTGTAAATGTGGACATGACAGTAGATAACATGATATGGCCAACTCGAGGTTAGACCTAGTTGTGGTGTAAATCTTCCCAGGTAACCACAACGTGGGGTCTAATGTGGGTAGTTGGTCATGTTGCACCGTAAGACCCGAGGTTAGACCTAGACGTGGTGTAAATCTTCCCAGGTAACCACGGATGTCTAATGTGAGAGGTTGGGTGCGTTAAGTAACTAATGCCTCATGGTTAGGGTTAAGTCATGGCCCACTAATACTTAACCAATAATGGGGATGCGAGGATTAGATGGGGTTAAGTGGTTACACTTAACTAATTTAATCCAGGATTAGTGAGGGGTTAAAACCACACTTAACCCTCTTAGAAACCCTAGCAACGTGGTCTGTTCCAGCAGTAATCCCAGTTTGGTATCATTCACAACCCTAGGGGCTAGGCTAGGGCGGGGCACGATTACTGGACTGATGTAAGCGACCAAAGCGACGACTGAGTGGTACAGCGGTGCAGGTCCGGCGGGCTACGGACGTGCACGTAGTTCGATGTTGGACAAACTCGAGGCACGGGTACCAGTAGGCTTAGACTGTGCATTATTGCTTAGGTGTCTGGGGTTGACACCGTAGGGCTTGATACACCCGAAGGTGGACCCAGCACAGTCTGACTACATCCATGTGGGCCGTATGGACACCAACACTTGACATGTTAGGTTTATAGGGAGCCGATCGACTAGACCGTTGGGCTGGACCTTATACTAAGGTCACTTCATGTTATTGGGCCAAAGTGTGGGCTAAGGGATCAAGATCGTATTTTGTGGGGTTGCTAGTACACTGTGGTGCAAAGTTTAATCTCATCTATGTGATGCCACCTTTAACTGTTTCCAGTATGTTCATCTCAGTTTCCATCATACTGTTAGCTTTATTAGTTTATAGACTGATCGTAGTAGGGCTTACCAGTCTTTTTGACTGACCTGTTTTCCTTCGCTTCTTTTCTTCCGTTCCCCCCCCCCCCCCCACAGGTTCTCAGGGAGGGCTACATCTGCTTAGTGGATCTTTGGCTTGCTTGTTAGATAGCTCATGTATGGATCTGAGATAGCTGTGGCTTATCTTTTATTTCTGGGGATTAGTACTGATGTTTTACCATGTATTTTGTCATCACGTATCTAGACTTATGTTGTATTTTGGATCATGACATTTTGATATTATGTACTTGACTATGTTGGTTTTTCTGAGATGATGATGATGGGTTTTTATCTGCCACCGCTGCTTTACTTATATTTATTTTTATATATTCTGTCTTGCGATATCTCTGTGCATGTTTACCTTCACAATAACGCCCCTCCAAAGCTAGTACATTCTAAGGAGTGATCCTAGCGGAGGTGGGGTGTTACATTTGGTATCAGAGCACGAGGTTTACAAGATTGAACAAAACTTTCGAAAAAAAAACCCTTTTGAAAAACTATTTTCAAAAACCTACTAAGTATTTTCCAAAATAAAGTCTAGATTATTTTAAGGCTAATCCCCAAAAGCCATCAGCATTATCATTCGTTCCCCTGACCTGATCTTATCTTATCTTTTGTTTCAGTATGGCTGAGAATCTTGACATCCCAGATGGAGTGAACGTACCACTCTGGTATAGGAGACTTCTAGAAGCTAGGGCGGCAGCTGGTCCCGCCAACCCTACTCCCACTCCTCCTCCTGTAATTGAGAATCCTATCCCTAATATCCCTCCTCCGGTGGTCCCTGCTCCCCCTCCTCCAGCAGTTAATATTCCCCCTCCCGTTGCTAATGTTCCTCCCCCTCTCGTTGCTGAGGCTCCTCTTCCCCCTCCTCCCCCTCAGCATCCTCAGATTGAGTTTACAAAGGTTTGTAAAGACTTCAAGGCAATGGGAGGCAAGAATTTCCTAGGCACGGAATCTTTCGTTGAAGCTAGGAATTGGCTGAAGGACACGGAGGACTTGTTTGCCATCTTTGGGATAGATGACGAGAGAAAGATCTTATTGACCGTATGGCTTTTGAAGGATGAGGCGGCGTATTGGTGGGAGGTTACCAATGGGACGAGGCTCGTTGAGACTTGGGCCGATTTGAGGGCTAGGTTTGTGACCAAGTTTCTATCTTCAGCCGAGGCGAATTTACAAATGGAGAAGTTCATTTCATTAAAGCAAGGTGACATGCCTATCAAGGAGTATGTGAACAAGTTTAATCAGCTGGCCCGCTTTAGTTTGGATATAGTGAACACCCCGGAGAAGAAGGCTCTTCGATTTGCCAGAGGATTGAATGAGCCGCTACAAGGCTTGGCGATGTCACATATTCCGCATGGAGCCACTTTCGAGAGTTTGGTCAATATGGCTCTACTTCAGGGAGATGGAAAGAAGGAAGTCAAGTCGGGCGATACTCAAGCAAAGAAGGCTGATTCTCAAGGCAAAGGCAACCAAGGTCAAAGCAGTCAAGGAAATCAGAATAAGAACAAGAAGGGCAACAATAAAGGCAAGGGGAAGTGCAATTACTGTGGCATAGCTGGGCATTTTGCTAAGGATTGCAGGAAGAAGAAAAGGAAGCTTAGTGGTGGATGCTTTTCTTGTGGAGAGACTGGGCACTTCAGCAAAGAATGCCCAAAGAAGAAAGGACAGGCTGGATCTTCAGGAGGGCAAGTTCATGCTCTCAATGCCGCTTCAGTTCCCGAGCGAGGTAGTGTTTCTGTTGAGAACCTTGTTTATATCTCTGATCTTCCAGTACGTACCTTGTTTGACTCCGGTGCATCACATAGCTTTATTTCATCTAATCTTGTTGATAGCTTGCACCTCAGTACTAGCTTAGTGGATGATCCCGTTTGTGTCTCGAATCCCATTGGGGGTTCTGCTCATCTATTTATGATATGTGAGGATCTAAGGATCTCTATACTCAGCGTTGAGTTCTTGTGTAGTGCGTATGTTCTAGGTTTCAGGGGATACGGATTGATCTTGGGCATGGATTGGCTGTCTAGATATGGAGCCATTCTGGATTGTGAGCATAGGGTTGTAAGGCTTGTGACTCGCCTGGGCAACACCTTAGAGATTTCATGCAATCCGAAGAATCCCGTCATGTTATGCTACCTAGAATCTCTCGACTCATCAGAGGAGGCCCTTCAGTCTGTAAGGGTGGTCCGAGATCATCCAGATGTGTTTGAAGAAGTTAAGGGGTTGCCCCCTAAACGAGAGATTGACTTTCGCATCTATCTGGTAGACAATGCTAAGCCTGTTTCTTTGCCCGTTCGGCATATGGCTCCGCGTGAGAGACGGGAGCTGAGCAAGCAAGTGAGGGAATTGCTTGAGAAGGGCTTCATCAGAAGGAGTATATCCGAATGGGGAGCGCCTGTGGTGTTTGCAACTAAGGCAGATGGCTCTCTTCGACTCTGTGTGGATTATAGAGAATTGAATAAGCTGACCAAGAAGAACAGACACCCATTACCGAGGATCGACGATCTCTTTGATCAACTTGTTGGTGCTTCTGTTTTCTCTCAGCTTGATCTTGCTACGGGTTTTCATCAGCTCAGAGTGGCTGAAGACAGTATAGACAAGACTGCATTCAGAACTCCAGACGGATTCTTTGAATGGCTTGTTATGCCGTTCGGTTTGACGAATGCACCCGCGTATTTTGTGGATTTGATGAGTAGGGTGTTTCGGGAGTTCTTGAATAAGTTTGTCGTGGTCTTTGTTGATGATATTCTTGTCTTCTCCAAGGATGAGGAAGAGCATGCGAGGCACCTAGCAGAGGTGATGGACACACTCAGAGCACACCAGTTAAAAGCTAAGTTCTCCAAGTGCCACTTTTGGAGAAGGGAAGTCAGATTTCTTGGGCATATCGTATCCAAGCAAGGCTTGGCGGTGGATCCCGCTAAGGTGGTTGCGGTTCAGGATTGGAAGACGCCAAGGAATGCAACCGAGGTGAGAAGCTTTCTGGGTCTTGCGGGTTTCTATCGGAAGTTCATCAAGGACTTCGCGAAGATATGCGCTCCTCTTACTAAGTTGACGAAGAAGAACTTAGTCTTTGCTTGGGATATGGATTGTGAGCTTGCTTTTCAGAAGCTCAAGAGAGCCCTTACCTCCGCACCAGTTCTAGCCTTACCCGATGGTGGTAAGATATTTACCGTGTACACTGATGCTTGTGGCACGGGATTGGGTGCCGTTCTGATGCAAGAGGGCAGGGTTATATGTTTTGGTGGGAGGCAACTTAAGGTGCATGAGAGGAATTATCCCACTCATGATCTAGAGCTGGCAGCGATTGTATATGCTCTCAAGGCATGGCGTCATTATCTTCTGGGAGAGAGATTTGAGCTGTATACTGATCATAAGTCTTTGAAGTATCTCTTTTCGCAGAAAGATTTGAACCTAAGACAGTAGAGATGGATGGAATTTTTGGCTTCCTATGATTTTGAGATATCCTATACCCCTGGCAAGGGGAATGTTGTAGCGGATGCGTTGAGTAGGAAAAGGTTGACACTAAGTCCTCTATTTGTTGAAATGAAGAATTTAGAGTTCTTGGCGACCTTTGATTTCTCTTTGGCAATGGAGTCGGTGACCGGTTCCTTAGCATCTCTAGAGCTCAGGCCTACCCTTCTAGATCAAGTCGGGGCTTCACAGAAGGAAGACCCTCAGATAGTGGAGATCATGGATAAGCTGGTTCAAGGGGAGACATCTAGTCACCTTGCTCGATATTCTATTGACGATAAGGGTTGGCTGAGGAGGGATGGAAGGCTTTGTGTTCCGATGGTAGAAGATTTGGTGAGGAAAGTTCTTGAGGAAGCACATCGCTCCAAGATGACTATACATCCAGGTGGTGATAAGATGTATAAGGACATGAAGCGCGTTTTCTTCTGGCCTGGAATGAAGAAGGAGGTGGCGGAGTTTGTCTCGAGATGTATTATTTGTCAGAGAGTAAAAGCTGAGTCGAAGAAGCCCGGTGGGCTATTACATCCGCTAGAGGTCCCGCTATGGAAGTGGGAGAGCATTTCTATGGACTTTATTGATGGGCTTCCAAGGTCCAGGAAGAGGAATACGAGCATATGGGTCATTGTAGATAGACTTACGAAGAGTGCTCATTTTATCCCAGTAAAGAGCAAAAGAACCGCATCTGGACTAGCATCAGTATATCTTCGAGAGATAGTGCGGCTACATGGAGTCCCTTCCAGCATAGTCAGCGACCGAGACCCCATCTTTACTAGTCAGTTCTGGAACAGTTTGCAGGAGGCTATGGGCACAAGGTTGAACCTGAGTACGGCCTATCACCCACAAACAGACGGCCAAACAGAAAGGGTGAATAGGGTACTTGAGGACTTGTTGAGGCTTTGCATCCTGGATTTTGGTGGTGCTTGGGAAGACCATCTTCCTCTTGCCGAGTTTGCATATAACAACAGTTATCAGGCGAGCATAGGGATGGCGCCGTTTGAGGCTTTGTATGGGAGGCCGTGCAAGTCACCTACATGTTGGTGGGAGTCCACGGATAAGCTTATACTTGGACCCGACATGATTAGGGATACATCCGAGAAGGTCGAGTTGATTAGAAGACAGATGAAAGCGGCCCAAGACCGGCAGAAATCCTATGCTGACAGGCGAAGGTCCGAATTAGAGTTTAAGGTTGGGGACAAGGTTTTCGTGAAGGTCTCTCCTTTACGGAATGTGGTCCGGTTTGGAGCTGTCGGGAAGTTAGCACCGAGATTCGTTGGACCCTTCCCCATCATTGAGAGAATTGGGAAGATGGCTTATAAAGTGCAATTGCCCGAGAAGCTGTCCGGAGTGCATAATGTCTTTCATGTCTCGCATCTCCGAAAGTGCCTGCATGAGTCCGCTGAGGTGGTTGAACCTAGCACTCTTGAAGACGTGGAAGTAGAGAAAGAAGCAACTTTAAGGAAAGCTCCGATTCGTATCTTGGGGAAAGAGACCAAGAAGCTAAGGAATCGTGAGGTCAGATTGGTGAAAGTTCAATGGGGTGAAGCCGAAGAGGACGCAACTTGGGAAACCGAGGAGAAGATGCGTGGGCTTTATCCATTCCTGTTTGAGGGTACACTCTCAATCTCTTTTGTTAGTATATCTTTCTCTTTGCTATCCATATTTATCTAGTTATCGTGCTAAACTTGTCATGAGAACCTTAGGTAGAAACCCTTTTGGATGAAACATGTGCTTGAGACATGTTATGTTTGATGGTTGCAAGTGGTTGCAAGTGTTTGCAAGTGGTTACTCGTGGATGCATGATACACATTAGGCACTAGATCGGCTCACACACTCCTCATATTGCATGTGCATGAGTGTTTATGTTTATTCTTGGATGAACTTTGTATGCAATCACATGGATGTTGCATATGGATGTATGGTTGAGCACGCATATAGACATTATACATTATAGGGATTTGCATACATATGGATACATTTCACTAACATATTTTGCATTGATCATTGCATTAGATAGGTACATATACACACACTTTTGCATATGTTCATACAGCATTTAGAATCCTTTAAGGACAATGGTTGCTCGTGGACGATATTTTGAGTAGATGGATGTTGGATGGTAGGATATGTTCTTTCTAACTTGAAGATTTCGGGGACGAAATCCTTTAAGGAGGGGAGAATGTAACAACCCGTATTTTCAATAAACTGTTATAACATAAATCGAGGCAGAATTTAATTCAAAAATCAGAATCAGGGGAAACGGGCTATGCCATTGCGTTCGTCTCGGAAAAATACGCGAAATAGAGTCCGAGTTTTCGAAAATCGGAGTCCGTATGACCCGGTTAAGGCCCATTGAAGTTTTCAGAAATTTCTATGCTAAAAACAGATTTAAATTTCAAATTAAAAACAGGGATTAGGGCTAATCTGGGTTAGGTGGGAAAATTCCCGCCAGGGGGCCCATGTCGACAGGCATGTCGACAGGGCACCCAGGGAGTCGACAGCCCTGTCGACAGGGGGTGCCCAGGCAGCTCAGCCTGGTGCACCATTTCTGATTTGGGTTGGGTAATGTGGCTTGGTTCTAGAGAAATCCGAGATCTGACGGGCCAAACCTAATCTAGGGTTAATCCTAGGGCTAAAAACACTCTAATCTTCTATAAATATACCCCTAATCCTACCCTAAAGCCTCATTAATCAATCTAGCAACTAAACTATGTCAATTTGAATCCTCAAATGGCCTCCACCTAAAACCTAGCCTCCACCTTCCTCAAAGTTAAATCCTATGAAGATATGATGATCATACAACCTTTTCTATGTTGTATGAATGCTTAATATTCATTAAGTAGCAAGTTTGATTTGCTAAAGTTTGCGTTTTGGGATTTTGCAAAAGGGTTTTCTTATTTGAGGCTTTGCTTTGAGTTTTTAAAAGGGGCTTCTTCATCTTATTTGGTGGATTTGTGACTTGTTTATATTTGTAAGCCCTCTTACCTTCACTTTACAAACTCTAAAGTTAATGTTTGGTGAAAGTTGAGATTTATGTGGGTTTAGTTGATTATGCATGCTTATGCGGACTCACTATGTCATGTTTTATATGGTTCACAAGTTATGCATGCTTATGCGAACTCACCATACCATGTTTTACATGTTTTATAAGTTATGCATGCATATGCGAGATTACTATGCCATGTTTTACATGATTCACAAGTTATGCATGCATATGCGAGATTACTATGCCATGTTTTACATGATTCACAAGTTATGCATGCTTATGCGAGTTTATTATGTCATGTTCTACATGTTTCATGGATTATGCATGTTTATGCAAGATCACCTCACCATGTTATGCAAATTTATGGATTATGCATGTTTATGCAAGTTCACCTCACCATGTTATGCAAGTTTAATGGGTTATGCATGACTATGCAAGTTCATCTTACCATGTTATGCATATTTAATAAGCTATGCATGTTTATGCGAGTTCACTATGACATGATTTGCAAGTTTAACATGTATGCATGTGTATTATGATATGTGAAGTTCATCATGTATGTTTTGCCAAGTTACCTTTTTACCCTTATGCGTTATGACGTATATATAAGCAAGATAATGACGTTGGGGGGGGGGGGGGGGGGGTTTGGTAAACGTAAAAAAAAATACATGAAACTAAAAGATTGGGAATTTACCTATTAAGTTAGGTCTACCCCTTGGGAATTTACCTATTAAGTTAGGTCTACCCAAGTATATGTTAACTTGTAAATGTGGACATGACAGTAGATAACATGATATGGCCAACTCGAGGTTAGACCTAGTTGTGGTGTAAATCTTCCCAGGTAACCACAACGTGGGGTCTAATGTGGGTAGTTGGTCATGTTGCACCGTAAGACCCGAGGTTAGACCTAGACATGGTGTAAATCTTCCCAGGTAACCACGGATGTCTAATGTGAGAGGTTGGGTGCGTTAAGTAACTAATGCCTCATGGTTAGGGTTAAGTCATGGCCCACTAATACTTAACCAATAATGGGGATGCGAGGATTAGATGGGGTTAAGTGGTTACACTTAACTAATTTAATCCAGGATTAGTGAGGGGTTAAAACCACACTTAACCCTCTTAGAAACCCTAGCAACGTGGTCTGTTCCAGCAGTAATCCCAGTTTGGTATCATTCACAACCCTAGGGGCTAGGCTAGGGCGGGGCACGATTACTGGACTGATGTAAGCGACCAAAGCGACGGCTGAGTGGTACAGCGGTGCGGGTCCGGCGAGCTACGGACGTGCACGTAGTCCGATGTTGGACAAACTCGAGGCACGGGTACCAGTAGGCTTAGACTGTGCATTATTGCTTAGGTGTCTGGGGTTGACACCGTAGGGCTTGATACACCCGAAGGTGGACCCAGCACAGTCTGACTACATCCATGTGGGCCGTATGGACACCAACACTTGACGTGTTAGGTTTATAGGGAGCCGATCGACTAGACCGTTGGGCTGGACCTTATACTAAGGTCACTTCATGTTATTGGGCCAAAGTGTGGGCTAAGGGATCAAGATCGTATTTTGTGGGGTTGCTAGTACACTGTGGTGCAAAGTTTAATCTCATCTATGTGATGTCACCTTTAACTGTTTCCAGTATGTTCATCTCAATTTCCATCATACTGTTAGCTTTATTAGTTTATAGACTGATCGTAGTAGGGCTTACCAGTCTTTTTGACTGACCTGTTTTCCTTCGCTTCTTTTCTTCCGTTCCCCCCCCATAGGTTCTCAGGGAGGGGCTACATCTGCTTAGTGGATCTTTGGCTTGCTTGTTAGATAGCTCATGTATGGATCTGAGCTAGCTGTGGCTTATCTTTTATTTCTGGGGATTAGTACTGATGTTTTACCATGTATTTTGTCATCACGTATCTAGACTTATGTTGTATTTTGGATCATGACATTTTGATATTATGTACTTGACTATGTTGGTTTTTCTGAGATGGTGATGATGGGTTTTTATCTGCTACCGCTGCTTTACTTATATTTATTTTTATATATTCTGTCTTGCGATATCTCTGTGCATGTTTACCTTCACAATAACGCCCCTCCAAAGCTAGTACATTCTAAGGAGTGATCCTAGCGGAGGTGGGGTGTTACACAAGAATACCAGTGCAAATAACAAAACAGCGCAATGCTTTTTGAAAAAATGAGGCTATTATAAGACCCAGGTCCTATCACACAATGCAACGCAAGCCGGGGGATAGGGTTTTCCCTTATAATAGCGAAACATGCTTAGTACGTTTAAAACAAATCATTTGATACTATTATAAGTGTATAGTGTCAAAACAATTTCAAATCATAAGTATCAATCATAGACGGCATGGGTACCATATATCATGTCGCCATATATATAAATATATATACAATCAAAACCGCACAGTCACGTATTTGGAAACTGGATTTCCGTCATGAACCAAGGCAAAAGATATTCCTTACCGAATTCGAGACGCTCTAGCCCGCCCCTCAGGAACAGCCGCAACTGCCCCTTGGATCGTCAGGGCCGGTCCACCGATGTGGATTATTATGCCTGAACACTACGTTTTCCCGCCCTTTGGGGCGTAAATGAGCCAATGAATGACTCCATCGGACCCGGATCGTCCGATCAAACCGAGGCGCCTCGCAACAGCAACAACCACACAGGTGAAAAGTATATAAATGTCAGGGCTGGTAGGTCACTGACACCAACCTAGCTAGAAAGAAACGCATGCCCTCCCTGATGTCCTCTCCCGTTTTTGGTTCACAAGCAGGGTGTGAGGCTCGCGAATTCACGTTACACAAAGTTGTGCCACACAAGCTGTGCTTTGATCACCACCACAAGACTTTGCTTTTCAACAGAAGCCTTGATCATTTGCATCTTAGCATGCCACACAGGCAAACCACTTTATGCAACTGATATCAGTCACATAGAATGAAATGCAATGTCAGACACACAGTCCATTTACAAGTCCGTTCTGGGTCTGAACGAAACCGGAGGCACTAAATACCTCGCAAACCCATCGATCACCACGTACGTCTGGACGATCACCACTCATTATCCATATTTTGGGATGCCTCCCAATCAGGACCTCAGTTACCATCCAAACGAGGTGAAGATCTCCGGTCTTCGACCACCGTCTTCATCTTCGATTTCTTATCGTCGATTCAATTATTCAGAATGGGATAAACCCGGTCTTTCTGAACAACTCGCGTATATAATAAACAAGTGTTACACAAACACAACATAAGCCTCATTCCAATTCATCAGTCACTAACCGTAAATTAACAAGAGAATAATTCCCCAAATATTAACCCCGAAGGCCGAAACCAACATCAGATCAATATCCAGAAAACCATTCTGCTTAGCTAACCGATAGTTAGTTTCTAAATTTCACATTCATAGGGAAAGATTCCCATTAATTTTATCAAAGATAAATTCCTTTAAATTTATTCTTTAATCTTCTTTTGAATTTCGATTCGACTAGTCGGGATTAACGAACCTTACTGAAGTAATCATTTGTTTTAATTCCCCCATCCCAATCTATTCATCCCATGAAGTAAAACTGGTAATACTTCATATCGATCAACACAGTGTTATCGGTAAGTTCAATTACCATTTCACGTTCAAATCTAATTAAAGATTTAACTACCGCCTGGAGTAAAACTGGTGATACTCCATTTTCGATCTTTTCAATCTAATTAAAGATTCATTAAAACTCCACTTAGTTTTAATCTCTGACAGGGTTAAAGAATCAGTGTCATTTAAAACACGGTTCACGATAAACCCAAAATCACGTTCCATTAATTGTCGGGTTAAAGAACGAGTGTTATTTAAAACACTGTCCACGATAAACCCAAAAATCAATATCAATTCCATTCCAATTAAATATTATTTCATTGGTACACTTCATTAAATCTAAATAAAAAGATTTAATCTTTTCTCAACTGGGTTCAAGAACAGTGTTAATGAAGACACCATTCACGACAAACCCAAATCACATTGGATATTAAATACAAGGCACTGAATAGAAAATATATCGGCTTATATTCAATATCTAATTCTACGACTAACAAATATCGTATTGGAAATAACGATATATATATATATATATATATATCTATATCTTTCGAATTTCCATAACAACATCTGTATAATCACGAAATCCAACATCGAAATATTCCGAAGACAATTTCGATTCAAATCCATTCCAATGCAATCATTGGAAATTCTAGTTATTTTCAAAACCATTTCAAATTCAATTTATTTATTTATTTAAAAATAAATAGGATTATAATTCTAGTTCAAAACTAGTTCATTTCGATAAAAATCTATTTATATCTTTTCAAATATGGAGTTTTTCATCCCAATTCTTTCTAAATCATTTCTTATGATTTTACACAAATTATTACTATTTTTAATAATTTTATCAAGGCCCGTACAGTTGATTTCCATCAATGGCCATTGAACTACACTTATAACTACCCTTTTTTAAATTTGATTTGGACATAATTCCAAATCCAACCGTTAGATTTCTAATTTCTAATATTCGTTAGAAAGCTCTTTTCGATACGAACCCAACGGTTTCGGTTTCAGGAGAATCCGACGGTCGGATATCCCGCAATATCCGTTCAAAGTCAATGGTCGAAATTCGCGAACTGCCGCGGCGCGGCGCGTTCTATTCAGGCCATTATATTATATATATAATATACACTTCGTCGATTTCAATTCAAAACGTGCTTTATAAATCGTTTTAAATTCGTTTTCAAAATGGTTTCAACTTCATATTCAATTTCAAATCAAAATTGAATATTCCAATATAAATTCGTTTTAAATTCTTTTCAAATCGATTTCAATTCGAATTCATTTATATTCAAATTCAGTTCGAATTCATTTATATTCAATTTCAATTCGAATTCATTTATATTCAAATTTAGTTCGAATTCATTTATATTCAATTTCAATTCGAATTCATTTATATTCAAATTCAGTTCGAATTCATTTATATTCAATTTCAATTCAAATTCATTTCTATTCAATTTAATTCGAATTCACTTCTATTCAATTTCAATTTGAATTCATTTCTATTCAATTTAATTCGAATTTCAATTCTTTTCAAAATTTCAGATTTTGAAATCACTTTCGATATTCGTTATAAAATGAATAAAATCGATATAAATATCGTTCACGTCAAAATGGCGTCAATCTAATCAATACGGCTTCATATCTTCCTATTTTCAAATATCCTATTTCAAATATTTTTATTTCAAATATTTCTATTTCAAATATTGCTATTTCAAAAATTGCTATTTCGAATATTGCTTTTTCAAATATTTCCATTTCAAAACTGGAATGAGGCCCACTCAATTACCATATAATGGTAATTATATGGATTTTCTACCACACGTATATAACAGCAATGAAAAATCATCAACCATCATCCAAAGTGCGTTCTACACTGTATAGGCATCAAATATAAATATTCAACGCTTATAACAGTCTGTCAATCAATCGACTGACATACAACTAACTATTGGGATTAGTGTATGTCTTATATCACCCCAATACCCGTGTGGGGTTTTCAAACAATCAAACACAGATTTTGTTCGTGCAGTTGGGCGATGTGTAAAATTTATCGTCCCAATCAATATCAGTCAAATGTGTGTATATAAACAAATCGTCCGATTTGTTTATTTTTATTTCATTTCATATACATGTTAAAAATTCTATTTTTAACTATAAAATATTTCCCACTATAAAATATTTTATTTCATTTCACATCACATCACACAATCAACTACACATCAAAATCAAACAAATAAGCACACAAGCCGTCCATGGTCTGTGGACGACGGGTGTCGGGTGCTACTAAACACCGTCTGCATCCTAGTATATATTTATAACTAGAAAAATCAAATTGAAAGGTGAGAAGTTCTCACCGATAGCTAATCCAACGCCACGGCTCTTCTTAGGTAGAAATCTTCGTCGTTCTTGCCTAATGTCACTTTTCACTGCCCGTATTCTCTACATATATAAAAATCACATTTTTACTTCGCTATTCAATATATAAAAATCAAATTTTTACTTTGCTATTCAATATATAAAAATCGAATTTTTACTTCGCTATTCAATATATAAAAATCGAATTTTTTACTTCGCTATTCAATATATAAAAATCGAATTTTTACTTCGCTATTCAATATATAAAAATCGAATTTTTATTTCGCTATTCAATATATAAAAATCGAATTTTTACTTCGCTATTCAATATATAAAAATCGAATTTTTATTTCGCTATTCAATATATAAAAATCATATTTTTATTATCTCTACTATATAAAATTCATATTTTTATTATCTACACTATATAAAAATTATATTTTTATAGCGCTACCACTAATATAAAAATCATAACTTCATAGCGTTAATGATCATAGCTTTTTGTTGTTAAAAATCATAACTTCATAGCGTTAAAGATCCTAGCTTTTTGTTGTTAAAAATCATAACTTCATAGCGTTAAAGATCCTAGCTTTTTGTTGTTAAAAATCATAACTATTCTTTTCTAAAAATCTATAAATTTCAGATTCATAAAACAAGTAAATTCCGATTTATATAATCAATAAAATCAGATTTAAAACTAAAAAAAAAAATCTAAATTATAAAACTTACAGTAAGAAATTCAGATGGAAGGGGAAAGCGGGCGTTGTTTCTCGTTGGTGCTCACGCGGTTCAAGGAGGAGAGGGGGAGGACTAATCGTCGGTGGTGGGCCAGACGGTGGGTGCTTCATCACCGGAGTTGCGGCTGTGGGTGGTGGGCTTTGGAGCGCTGGAGGCGGCGGAGGATTAGGGTTGGGTGCGGTTTCAATTGGGGTTTGCGCGGTCTTTGTTCGACGAAGAGGGAGGTGAGGAGGGGTTGGTGGGATCGACTGCGAGCGGCGGCGCTCCAGCTCCGGTGGGCGAAGGCAGCAGCTTGGCGGCGACGAGGTGTAGCTGTAATGTTTTTTTTCCTTTTGACTGTAATGAACGTGGGGGGGGGGGGGGCTGAGAGGGAGTAAGGAGTGGAGAGAGATATTTTATTTTTTAATTTATTTAATTAATTTAATTTCAAAAAGTTACTTTTCCATTCGACCTCAAAACAAGGCCCACCGCCTGTCGTTCATAGCTAATTACCCCCATTCCGAACACAATGGGATATGTATCGTAAGCTGATTCGACTGTTTCGATCAGTTTTTATCAAAATCAACATATAACTCTATATATTGAATTTGAACGCGCATTTCAATTCACTGGGGTCACATACTAACTCGAAAAATTCCAGAAAAATATTTTCTACCTTCGTATTGACGATACGGTCCTAACAAAACTAGTTTCGGCGAAATCTGAGACAGCGGGAAAAATGGCCATTTTCCAGTCGATTAAAATCAACTGAAACTGGTCAAACGCTTTTTCCTTTGCCACGCTCACATATTGATTCGAAAAATTATGAAATTTGGAATCTAGCAATAACTTTACATCACGGACCCAACAAAAGTGGTTTCGTCGAAATCCGAGGTCGTTTGCAAAATTCCCATTTTTAAGGGCCTGAATTCCATAGCGACTATTCAGAAAATTCATTTGGACATATCTTTTGATTCTCGCTATGAAATTTTGATTTGTCGGATTCATTGGAAAGATATTCACAATTAGATTCCATTATTTTTGGTTTCACTAAAATCCGGTTTATTTTGCACCCGGTTTGTTCAATTGAAGTTTGAAATCGAATTATCGAACTACCGCGCCATTTTCAAATCCTTTTATAATTATATATAATTATTTATACTCTATCATCGATCTATATAACTATATACGATTGAATTTTATTCAAAAGAAATTTTCTCGTCGATATTATTTAAAATAATTCATTTTAAATAATCAAAATTCGCTAAAATTTCCAAAATAAAATTTTAAACTGGCCCAGATTTTCGGGTTGTTACAATCTCCCCCACTTAAAACTTTTCGTCCCCGAAAAGGAACAAAGTCGAAAGTGGTTTGATTAATCAACTCTACGTTCGATCTGGCTTCCATTCTCCAACTTTTTAGTTTCTGAGAATTTTCAAATTCTTCAAAAATTTGGCTAACACCCTAAATTTTTGAAAAAATTCGCCATAACCTCCCCTGCACCGGGAGCCACGGGAAAATCCCGAAATTGCCATGCAGGCCTTCTGATCTCAAAAAGAAAAATAAAAGGCCAAGCGGCTAGCCAATCGGCTCATAAAATCGTCATCACCCAAACAAAACAGTAAATTATGATAAGCATGTACCTATTTGTCGGGCAAACAATTTTATTCTTCTGCTCTAGCCTCTTTGCTATGACCTGTTCAATGTAAGTACATGTATATGCAAGAAAATGCGACCAAATTTTCAATACAATTTAATATTTGATACAATTAGGCGTAATGGTTCAAAATTTCAAACAAATAACCAAACAACACAAACATCAATCAATTAGTGGATTATCATTTCAAATGCATAACTTTGATATATAGTCAAAAATCACATTTTGGATGCCAAATCACAACAATAAGCCCTACCTAGTTTCGGTTCTCACACCAGTCAATTGGAAATATATAGAAACCTCACTTTCGAAACTTGAAAATAAATACTGGCGATGGTGCCCCGTCACCAGAATTATCCCCGGGCACTAGAGTGCGATTCTATAACTATCCAATACATTAAAACTTCGAATACACGTCTGCAAGACATATATGCAAAATCTTTATATATTAGATTGTCCAAATCAATATATAATAAATAATCAAATACGAATGATTGATTTAAATATTCAAAACAAAAATCGTTTTCATTTTAAAAATATACTCTTCGCACTCGTTCTAGGATACTACTGATCCCATCTCTAACGAGTCATTCCATTGGATATTACTAATCCAATATCTGATGAATTCTTTCGTATGGTTCTAATATGCCTTGTTCTCTGAGCTTTGTAAACCAAAGTTCTGATACCAACTGTGACGAAAAGGAATTTCGCTCGATCCGAATCAGTCGCTAAACCAATCTAGACCGTTCGAAACGCCTGATTGTTTTGAGAACACGACAAAATAGAACGCAAACGGAAGAACATTTCATTGTATATTACAACAATTCATCAGAATACAAGAATATACAGAGTATAAACAAATAATATACGTTCGATAAATATCAGAGATTACAATACATTACATAGCAGCGGAAAATAATACAATACACAACTGAAGGAGATATACGGATACAAAGCTTTCCGGATATCCTTCCAGCTGTAAACCAGGATCCTGTGAATATAAATCTGCAAAACCAAAACTACTGGCTGCCCGTGTCAAAATAGGGGCACCCAGAGTTTAAGTTAAAACAATAAACTCCAGGTCAGTCATGGGACTGGTGTGAGAACTAAAACAATTATTTAAAACTTTACTTTAAATCAGATATATCAAGGGACCACGCCGTATAACACGGAACGGGTTTCCTCCCAAGAATACCAGTGCAAATAACAAAACAGCGCAATGCTTTTTGAAAAAATGAGGCTATTATAAAACCCAGGTCCTATCACACAATGCAACGCAAGCCGGGGGATAGGGTTTTCCCTTATAATAGCGAAACATGCTTAGTACGTTTAAAACAAATCATTTGATAATATTATAAGTGTATAGTGTCAAAACAATTTCAAATCATAAGTATCAATCATAGACGGCATGGGTACCATATATCATGTCGCCATATATATATATATATATATATATATATATATATATATATATATATATATATACAATCAAAACCGCACAGTCACGTATTTGGAAATTGGATTTCCGTCATGAACCAAGGCAAAAGATAGTCCTTACCGAATTCGAGACGCTCTAGCCCACCCCTCAGGAACAGCCGCAACTGCCCCTTGGATCGTCAGGGCCGGTCCACCGATGTGGATTATTATGCCTGAATACTACGTTTCCCCGCCCTTTGGGGCGTAAATGAGCCAACGAATGACTCCATTGGACCCGGACCGTCCGATCAAACCGAGGCGCCTCGCAACAGCAACAACCACACAGGTGAAAAGTATATAAATGTCAGGGCTGGTAGGTCACTGACACCTCCCTAGCTAGAAAGAAACGCTTGCCCTCCCTGATGTCCTCTTCCGTTTTTGGTTCACAACCGGGGTGTGAGGCTCACGAATTCACGTTACACAAAGCTGTGCCACACAGGCTGTGCTTTGATCATCACCACAAGACTTTGCTTTTCAACAGAAGCCTTGATCATTTGCATCTTAGCATGCCACACAGGCAAACCACTTTATGCAACCGATATCAGTCACACAGAATGAAATCCAATGTCAGAAACACATTCTATTTACAAGTCCGTTCTGGGTCTGAACGAAACCGGAGGCACTAAATACCTCGCAAACCCATCGATCACCACGTACGTCTGGACGATCACCATTCATTTTCCATATTTCGGGATGCCTCCCAATCAGGACCTCGGTTACCATCCAAACGAGGTGAAGATCTCCGGTCTTCGACCACCGTCTTCATCTTCGATTTCTTATCGTCGATTCAGTTATTCAGAATGGGATAAACCCGGTCTTTCTGAACAACTTGCGTATATAATAAACAAGTGTTACACAAACACAACATACGCCTCATTCCAATTCATCAGTCACTAACCGTAAATTAACAAGAGAATAATTCCCCAAATATTAACCCCGAAGGCCGAAACCAACATCAGATCAATATCCAGAAAACCATTCTGCTTAGCTAACCGACAGTTAGTTTCTATATTTCACATTCATAGGGAAAGGTTCCCATTAATTTTATCAAAGATAAATTCCTTTAAATTTATTCTTTAATCTTCTTTTGAATTTCGATTCGACTAGTCGGGATTAACGAACCTTACCGAAGTAATCATTTGTTTTAATCCCCCCATCCCAACCTATTCATCCCATGAAGTAAAATTGGTAATACTTCATATCTAACACTACAGTGTTATCAGTAAATTCAATTACCATTTCACGTTCAAATCTAATTAAAGATTTAACTACCGCCTGGAGTAAAACTGGTGATACTCCATTTTCGATCTTTTCAATCTAATTAAAGATTCATTAAAACTCCACTTAGTTTTAATCTCTGACAGGGTTAAAGAATCAGTGTCATTTAAAACACGGTTCACGATAAACCCAAAATCACGTTCCATTAATTGTCGGGTTAAAGAATGAGTGTTATTTAAAACACTGTCCACGATAAACCCAAAAAATCAATATCAATTCCATTCCAATTAAATATTATTTCATTGGTACACTTAATTAAATCTAAATAAAAAGATTTAATCTTTTCTCAACTGGGTTCAAGAACAGTGTTAATGAAGACACCATTCACGACAAACCTAAATCACATCGGATATTAAATACAAGGCTCTGAATAGAAAATATATCGGCTTATATTCAATATCTAATTCTACGACTAACAAATATCGTATTGGAAATAACGATATATATATATATATATCTATATCTTTCGAATTTCCATAACAACATCTGTATAATCACGAAATCCAACATCGAAATATTCCGAAGACAATTTCGATTCAAATCCATTCCAATGCAATCATTGGAAATTCTAGTTATTTTCAAAACCATTTCAAATTCAATTTATTTATTTATTTAAAAATAAATAGGATTATAATTCTAGTTCAAAACTAGTTCATTTCGATAAAAATCTATTTATATCTTTTCAAATATGGAGTTTTTCATCCCAATTCTTTCTAAATCATTTCTTATGATTTTACACAAATTATTACTATTTTTAATAATTTTATCAAGGCCCGTACAGTTGATTTCCATCAATGGCCATTGAACTACACTTATAACTACCCTTTTTTAAATTTGATTTGGACATAATTCCAAATCCAACCGTTAGATTTCTAATTTCTAATATTCGTTAGAAAGCTCTTTTCGATACGAACCCAACGGTTTCGGTTTCAGGAGAATCCGACGGTCGGATATCCCGCAATATCCGTTCAAAGTCAATGGTCGAAATTCGCGAACTGCCGCGGCGCGGCGCGTTCTATTCAGGCCATTATATTATATATATAATATATACTTCGTCGATTTCAATTCAAAACGTGCTTTATAAATCGTTTTAAATTCGTTTTCAAAACGGTTTCAACTTCCTATTCAATTTCAAATCAAAATTGAATATTCCAGTATAAATTTGTTTTAAATTCTTTTCAAATCGATTTCAATTCGAATTCATTTATATTCAAATTCAGTTCGAATTCATTTATATTCAATTTCAATTCGAATTCATTTATATTCAAATTCAGTTCGAATTCATTTATATTAAATTTCAATTCAAATTCATTTCTATTCAATTTAATTCGAATTCACTTCTATTCAATTTCAATTTGAATTCATTTCTATTCAATTTAATTCGAATTTCAATTCTTTTCAAAATTTCAGATTTTGAAATTACTTTCGATATTCGTTACAAAATGAATAAAATCGATATAAATATTGTTCACGTCAAAATGGCGTCAATCTAATACATACGGCTTCATATCTTCCTATTTTCAAATATCCTATTTCAAATATTGTTATTTCAAATATTTCTATTTCAAATATTGCTATTTCAAAATTTGCTATTTCGAATATTGCTTTTTCAAATATTTCCATTTCAAAACTGGAATGAGGCCCACTCAATTACCATATAATGTTAATTATATGGATTTTCTACCACACGTATATAACAACAACGATAAATCATCAACCATCATCCAAAGTGCGTTCTACACTGTATAGGCATCAAATATAAATATTCAACGCTTATAACAGTCTGTCAATCAATCGATCGACATACAACTAACTATTGGGATTAGTGTATGTCTTATATCACCCCAATACCCGTGTGGGGTTTTCAAACAATCAAACACAGATTTTATTTGAGCAGTTGGGCGATGTGTAAAATTTTTCGTCCCAATCAATATCAGTCAAATGTGTGTATATAAACAAATCGTCCGATTTGTTTATTTTTATTTCATTTCATATACATGTTAAAAATTCTATTTTTAACTATCAATTATTTTCCACTATAAAATATTTTATTTTATTTCACATCACATCACACAATCAACTACACATCAAAATCAAACAAACAAGCATACAAGCCGTCCATGGTCTGTGGACGACGGGTGTCGGGTGCTACTAAACACCGTCTGCATCCTAGTATATATTTATAACTAGAAAAATTAAATTGAAATTTGAGAAGTTCTCACCGATAGCTAATCCAACGCCACGGCTCTTCTTAGGTAGAAATCTTCGTCGTTCTTGCCTACTGTCACTTTTCACTGCCCGTATTCTCTACATATAAAAATCACATTTTTACTTCGCTATTCAATATTTAAAAATCGAATTTTTACTTTGCTATTCAATATATAAAAATCGAATTTTTACTTCGCTATTCAATACATAAAAATCGAATTTTTACTTCGCTATTCAATATATAAAAATCGAATTTTTACTTCGCTATTCAATATATAAAAATCGAATTTTTACTTCGCTATTCAATATATAAAAATCGAATTTTTATTTCGCTATTCATTATATAAAAATCATATTTTTATTATCTCTACTATATAAAATTCATATTTTTATTATCTACACTATATAAAAATCATATTATTATAGCGCTACCACTAATATAAAAATCATAACTTCATAGCGTTAAAGATCATAGCTTTTTGTTGTTAAAAATCATAACTTCATAGCGTTAAAGATCCTAGCTTTTGTTGTTAAAAATCATAACTTCATAGCGTGAAAGATCAAAGCTTTTTGTTGTTAAAAATCATAACTTCATAGCGTTAAAGATCCTAGCTTTTTGTTGTTAAAAATCATAACTATTCTTTTCTAAAAATCTATAAATTTCAGATTCATAAAACAAGTAAATTCCGATTTATATAATCAATAAAATCAGATTTAAAACTAAAAAAAAAATTCTAAATTATAAAACTTACAGTAAGAAATTCAGATGGAAGGGGAAAGCGGGCGTTGTTTCTCGCTGGTGCTCGCGCAGTTCAAGGAGGAGAGGGGGAGGACTGATCGTCGGTGGTGGGCCAGACGGTGGGTGCTTCATCACCGGAGTTGCGGCTGTGGGTGGTGGGCTTTGGAGCGCTGGAGGCGGCGGAGGATTAGGGTTAGGCGCGGTTTCAATTGGGGTTTGCGCGGTCTTTGTTCGACGAAGAGGGAGGTGAGGAGGGGGGGGGGTGGGATCGGCTGCGACCGGCGGCGCTCCAGCTCCGGTGGGTGAAGGCAGCAGCTTGGCGGCGACGAGGTGTAGCTGTAGTTTTTTTTCTTTTGACTGTAATGAACGTGGGGGGGGGGGGGGGGGGGCGCCTGAGAGGGAGTAAGGAGAGGAGAGAGATATTTTATTTTTTAATTTATTTAATTAATTTAATTTCAAAAAGTAACTTTTCCATTCGACCTCGAAACAAGGCCCATCGCCTGTCGTCCATAGCTAATTACCCCCATTCCGAACACAATGGGATATGTATCGTAAGCTGATTCGACTGTTTCAATCAGTTTTCGTCAAAATCAACATATAACTCCATATATTGAATTTGAACGTGCATTTCAATTCACTGGGGTCACATACTAAATCGAAAAATTCCAGAAAAATATTTTCTAGCTTCGTATTGACGATATGGTCCTAACAAAACTAGTTTCGTCGAATTTTGAGACCGTTGGAAAAATGGCCATTTTCCAGTCGATTAAAATCAACTAAAACTGGTCAAACGCGTTTTCCTTTGCCACACTCACATATTGATTCAAAAAATTATGAAATTTGGAATCTAGCAATAACTTTACATCACGGACCCAACAAAAGTGGTTTCGTCGAAATCCGAGGTCGTTTGCAAAATTCCCATTTTAAGGGCCTGAATTCCATAGCGACTATTCAGAAAATTCATTTGGACATATCTTTTGATTCCCGCTATGAAATTTTGATTTGTCGGATTCGTTGGAAAGATATTCACAATTAGATTCCATTATTTTTTGTTTCACTAAAATCCGGTTTATTTTGCACCCGGTATGTTCAATTGAAGTTTGAAATCGAATTATCGAACTACCGCGCCATTTTCAATTCCTTTTATAATTATATATAATTATTTATACTCTATCGTCGATCTATATAACTATATATGATTGAATTTTATTCAAAAGAAATTTTCTCGTCGATATTATTTAAAATAATTCATTATAAATAATCAAAATTCGCTAAAATTGCCAAAATAAAATTTTTAAACTGGCCCAGGTTTTCGGGTTGTTACAAGGAGGTACTTAGAGGCTAGGGCTAACGATGCAGGCCCGGCAGATATTCCTCCTCTAGCTGTAGAAATTCCTCCTCCTCCACCCCCTCCTCGTGCAATTGCTTTTTCAAAGATTTGTAATGATTTTAGGGCCATGGGTGGAAAGGATTTCAAGGGAACTGAATCATTCGTAAAGCGAGGAACTGGTTCAAAGAAACTAAGGATCTGTTCGTTATTTTCGAGGTGGACGATAAGCAGAAGGTACAATTGGCGGTATGGTTGCTCAAGGACGAAGCTTCCTATTGGTAGGAAGTCACTAACGCCGAGAGACCGGTTGAAACATGGATGGATTTCAGAACAAGGTTTGAGAAGAAATTCCTCTCGCAAGCTAAACGAAGTCTACAACTGGAAAAGTTCTTATCTCTTAAGCAAGGAAGTATGACAGTCAAGGAATACGTCAACCAGTTCAACCAACTGGCTAGGTTCGGACTAGATTTAGTTAACACCCAGCATAAAAAGGCTCTCCGCTTTGTTAAAGGATTGAACGGGCCACTGCACAGCTTAGCCATGACCCATGTACCCATGGGGGCGACTTACGAGAGATTGGTGGATATGGCACTACTGCACGAGGAAGACAACGGCAAGAAAGAAGAGGCAAAGAAGGAAGAACCACAGAACAAGAAAGCCTGGCCCAAAAAGGAAACACAAAAGAAGATTGAGAAGTCTAAAGATAAGAAGGAGAAAAAGTGCTTTACCCGTGGAAGCTCGACTCATCTGAACAAGGATTGCAGAAAAAGAAAGGGCACTTGCTTCAACTGTGGTGAGATGGGAAACTTCACTAGGGACTGTCCGAAGAAACGAGGGCAAGGGCAGAGGGCAGGACCAACTTTTGGAAGGCAGGCGAACACTCTCGAGGCTAGTGGATAGGATAGAAATAGGAAAACTTTCTGTAGGAGGTTTAATTTCTTTATCTGATTTTTGAGTTAAAACTCTTTTCTGATTCTGGCATTTCAATTCTGTAATCGATACTCTGCACTTGAATACTAGTATTGTTTCTGATTCTGGTTGTGACTCATCTAAGCGTGGTAAGTTGGGTATCTGTGTTGAGCGTTAAGTTTACTATGACGCATACATTCTGTTTTTTTTATCATGCTTAGTTTCCTAAGAATCATTTAGTAATCTGCTCTGTACCGGTAATCTGTAAATATCTGAATATTTCTGATAAGGTTGAGATTTCTAGTTTTGACATTGTCTAAAAAGGGTAATCCTCTATGTGTCAATCTGATGTTGATTTCGGTCTTCGGGGTTGATACTTAGGGGAATTTGTCTCTCAACCAAGGTCTAATGGAAACCAAGTTTTTGTTTATCTGCACTCGCTCCATATCAATCAAGTCTTCAACCTATAGATAGGAATCCTATGGATGTAAACATGTGTTTGAGACATGTTATGTTTGATGGTTGCAAGTGAATGCAAGTGGTTTCTAGTGGTTGCTCGTGGATGCATATACACACACTAGGCACTAGATCGGCTTGAAAACACACTCATACTGCATATGGATGTGTGAGCATTTTCAATTTCTATGGATGCAAAATGATTGACTCATCACATGGATGTTGCATATGAATGAATGGTTGTCACTCATATAAGAATTATATGTATCAAATAGGAAAATTGCATACATGTTGGACTTATGACACTAACATAGTTCGCATTAAGGAGGTCAACTGAATCAGTGGACCGCCTGATCTTTGCATTAGATAAGGAACATATACACACCCACTTTTGCATATGTTCATACAACATTAGAAGTTTTCTAAGGACAATGGTTGCTTGTGGATGATGGTTGAGTAGATGGATGACTGGATGGTAGGACACATTCTTCTTAACTTGAAGATTTCGGGGACGAAATCCTTTAAGGAGGGGAGAATGTAACACCATGTATTTTCTGTGAACGTATAAGTAACAAATCAGAGAATAATTAAATTATAAAATAAGAATCAAGGGAAACGGTTTGAACCATTATGTTCGTCTCAAAATTCTGCTTGAAAACGAGTCCGAGTTTTCGAGAAACGGAGTCTGTATGAGGGAGATATGGCCCTCCGAAGTTTCAGAGAATTTCAGAATCGAAAACAGCTCGAAAATTCGAATTCAAATTCGAATTCAAAATCCCAGAACAGGCTGGGCGGGAAAATTCCCGCCCATGGACCAGGTCGACCTGGGGGTCGACCATAGTGTCGACCTCCCAGGGGCCAGGTCGACCATAGTGTCGACCTGCTCCCGAAACCCAGTTTTTTAACCTGGTTCATTCTAATGTATCCGGTCTCGTTTCTGTCTAGATTCGTCCGCCTAATCCTATATAAACTCACCCCTAGCCTCATTCTCCCCACACCATTTCATTCTGTCTATATTCTGCCTCTGTTCTAATTAAAAATAAAAATGGCGTCGCTACCCTGCTTGAATCAAAACTTGGACTGATGAATCTTCTTCCAACCTGAATAGAATTAAAAGCTAAATCAAATCTCAAATCCAAGTTTAGAGCTACGACAACAATTAAAGAGGAATAATTCAGCATTTCTGCATCAACAACAGTTTATTATCCTTTCTTAAAACCACGAAAGGCAAGTACAGTTATTTTCCGCTATAAACTGTAATTATAATTGTGACATGATTATAAATCTGAATCTGAGGTTATGTATATTCTTATCTGTCAGATCTGTTTTTCAATGACTATTCTGTACCTCTTTCTTCTATCTGTTCTATATCCAGGCTACTACGAGCCTGCGCCGAATCTTATAAGAGATTGACTCACGAATGCTAAATTTTGGGACAAATAATAATGCATAATTGGACATGAAACTGGTGCCTATGAGACTATTACCTATGACTATGATTCATTGACTTTGAGACTATTGCCCATAACTATGATTCATTGACTATGAGACTATTGCCTATGACTATAATTCATGACTATGAGACTATTGCATACGACATTGAATAAGAAACTATTGTGATTAGTCGCCCATGACTATTGTGGTTAGTTGCCTATAACTATGGTAGTTAGTTTCTTATGCCTATTCTCTTAATGATGTTAGATCTCATATTTAGTATGTAACTTTGCTAGTTTATTCCCATTCACTATTATGTACATCGAGCCTATAGGGCCATTTCATGAGTATTTAGAGAACTTGTGGAAACATGTTATATGGGGATTGGGCGTAGCTTAATTAAATAAATATGGCATAGCAAATATGTTTGCATAATCTGAGTTGGCTATAATAGAGAATTATTTACATGTGTATTAGTCTTGGACATAAATGGTGAACTAGAGTATTAAATCTAGTTTTGACATGAACTATAAATGGGAATATTAAGGCTAAAATTTGGGGCATATATTGTATTATGAATTATGACCTTGATTTAGGCATGTAAGTTTAGGCTAAATTTATGATTGGGCAAGATATGTAAATAGAGTTTTAGATATATATAATCTGCTAATTCTGTTATATGCTAAATCTGTTATATTGCCTAATCTGCTAGTTCTGTTATATTGCCTAAACTGCTAATTAGATTGAATTGCCTAATCTGCTAATTATGTTAAATTGCCTTATGTGCTAAATCTGCTAAATAGCCTAATCTGCAAGATCTGTTATCTGTTTAATTTGTTGAATGACATAATCTGTTGGAACGGAAATGCTGAAATTTGAAGTATGTGAATCTGTAGGCTCGACTTAAAATTGAGCAAAACTTGTTAATAGAACCTCGTAATCTGCTGTAACTTGTACAGAAGTTTAATCTGTTAAATAAATAGAATTAGTTTGATATCTGAAAAATCTGTATTGGAATGAATTGGCTATGACACGAGGTTAGACTCTGTTTGCGGTAGAAGCCTGCTCGGAACCAACCAGCTTAACCAGCGACCGCAAACTGTCAGTCTAATGTGAGAGGTCGTAGGCATAACCAAAATATGCTTAGACATGAGGTTAGGTCTGGCTTGTGGCAGAAGTCTTCCCGGAACCTCCCGACATATCTAGCGACCACAAGCTACCGACCTAATGTGAGAGGTCTGTGCATTAGTATTCAATTAATGCAAATCTAGGATAAATACGATGTCTAAAGCGTGTTGGGTGGATAGGGTTAAACCAATTGGACCAATGAATTAAACAAACCCGTTTCGTGAATCTGTAGGCCCAATTACAAAGTTAGACAAATCTGTTAATCTGTTAAATCCGTATATCTGATCCGTAAGTCTGAAAACTTGTCTAATCTGTGAACTAGTTGATCTGAACTCTGTATGTCTGAACTTGTAAACAAGTTAATCTGAAATCTGTTAGTCTGAGGACACCAGGTTAGGAGGGAAATTACTTGTGTCATCTGTTGTTTGGGACCCATATTAGTCAGTAACCCTTTTTGGTATCAAAACTTTGACCCAACAGTAGGTAGGGTCCAGGCACGCTTACTGAACTAATTATAAGTGGTTTATTCTGATAATGGCGAGGGGTGTTGATGGTGCGTTCCAACCGAGTCATGTGCGTGCATGGATCCCGGTCTCCCTCTGAGGATGTATGACACTGTGACATCTGCAAGTAGGTCTGTGCCAATTGGTTGTCACTTTAGAGAGTGACACACCCTACTGTGGAGCCGACACAGGGTATTTATGTATTAGGGAGCCGATCGCTTGGGGTAGGGTTTTAGGGTACACTTAGTTCTGTCTATTTCTGTTGGTACCGTCTATTTCTGTTGGGTGGCAACACCTGTCTGTTTCCGCATGGTACCGTCTATTAGGGTGGTAAAGGCCCATTTACTAGTGTACACCTAATTCTACATTCTGTTTCCGTAGGGATAAATCTGTTTCATTTTCTGTACCTTCTGTTCGGGTGGTAAAGGCCCATTATTAGCATTCTGTTTCTGTCTGTTTCTGTTCGGGCGGTAAAGGCCCATTATTAGCATTCTGTTTCTGTGGAAATTATCCTGTTCCCGTTTCTGCTTCAGTTTAGACATTAGGGTGACACCTAATCCTGTTATACTAGTATTAGTGCAGAGAATTGAAAAGTACTATTATTTTGTTTCTTCTGTTTAACCTAAGTACATCTGCTTCTCCGGTTACTATTATCTCTCATCCAGTTTTATTTGCATGCCATGATTATTATTATCTGTTCATATGCTGAAAGTCATTGGACTTGCCAGACTTTATGTCTGACCTTACTTGTTTTCGTCCCTTTTCTTCCGTCCCCCCCTAGGTTTTTTTTCTTCCAAGGAGGGAATACTTTAGCTTGATCCAGATTTCTTCTGCTTACTTAGAGTGCTTAAAGTATGGCTTGACTCCTTATGGCAGCTTCTGTGGGGATTATGATTTTAAAATTTTGTACTCTGATGATTTTCTGAACAAGACTGATATTTATGTACTTGAGTTTTTGGAAAAGATGTAACCAAACTGATTTCTGTTTTTCCGCTGTAATAAAGTTATAATTTCTCAAGTATTGTTTATCTGTCTTGTAAATTTCTGTTCTGTCTAGTAAAACGCTCCACCAAAGTTAAGGCATTCCCTTTATGAGTGTCCTTAACGGAGGTGGGGTGTTACATCAATACATCAAATAATGGTGTACTCTCCTTATTGCGGTACCCATCGAAATGTACTAGAGAGTAATATAGACATCTCATGTAATGTATTAATTTTTTTTAATACGATTATATTCATCAAAGTGGATCCATGCTACCCCCTCAATTTAGGCTATTCTATTGCAGTCGGCATCCCCTCACTAAGTAGGGACGTACTCTACTCGGCTATATACCAACATAGAGTAATAGTTGCACTAACCAAGATCTATTGTCTTATACCGCACATCATCATCACTATTCGAAGGTAACCACCAAATTGCAGCCGGTATCCCTTCACTAAGTCAGGATGTACTCTACTGACTCGATACCACATAGAGTAATAGTGCACAAACCAAGATCTATTGTCTTATACCGCACATCGAATGTTTCTATCATTGGTGAAATAATCAATAAAAATCTTTCATAAGTTAAAAAAAAGCATTAAAACACTTTTTGATTTTGTAATCATTATTTCCATATGGATAACCATTTTCTTTTGGGAAATCCACACTCTCAACTTCGAAAATCATCTCAAGTATAAACCCCCTTCTTTTTCACATAGTTCAGTTTGTAAAAATGTTTTTATATAGCAGGCTTTTTTAAAATTTATAATATATGATGTAAATATTCTAGATAATTAATCAAACTTCGACCAAACCCAATCAAGTAATCAAAAGTTATGTATGGATTTGTTAAAGATGTTTTAGCAGCTTTAAGCTAACATCATCAGCGCTAAAAAACTCTAACATCTTAAGAAATTCTCACCTCGGTCATGAATGCAGTATTCAATTTACTCCTCTTGGTCTTCATCAATTCTGTTTGCCCAAGATCATTTAATTCCTTAATGTTGTTATTTCATATCCCTTCGAATCTCCTCCACTGCATCCATTTCAAGCTTCTACATTCCTCCTTGTAAAAGCCACTTCATACCTTCGCTACTTTATAAATAATCATATTCATATGTACATACAACTTCGTTAAACCTCTCTATGTGGTGCTTGAAAATGAATCAACACATTAATTATTAGTGGTAGTATGAACACAAAACAAAAGTTAAACACACAAAATAAATACTACTCATAACCTTGGTCAGAGGAATGGTGCCTTACCCTATCCGGTTTTATTTATCAAATTAAGGTAACTTCATTTTAAAATTTCTAAAAATGATTTTCTAATCTTATAGAAAATTTTATTTAGGCACCTAACCTAAGCTCTAACACCACTTGTAACGCCCTGGAATTTCCAGCCAATCAAAATTTATCGAAAAATCCTTCCTGTCAATACAAACGATGACAACTACCACCATATTTTATAGATATGAACAACACTAAATGTGTTGGAAAGAATCTTTAAATAAATGCCACTTATCAAAGTATTCATCTAAACCACAGGGTGTTCTTTAAATACCAATTTGAACATATTTGCCATAAATCGACTATTATGCGACTCTGGTGGGATGGACATAGATATTCATTCCTGCACACTTGATATTTACGTCAGTATGACATAAACGATAACACATGAAAGATGCACCATTACAAGATGTAATAATGAGTACCAAAAATATTTTTATTAAAACAGTAGCTGCATCACTACCATTTGTGATTGCCTACGTACCTTTATCTAATTGGGTAATCAGTTAGATACAAGATTAAGCCAACGTAGTTCTTCTTTACTCAAAACATTTAAAATCAATATTTACTTCTAAAAATACTCTTTATATCAAGTAAGGGAAAAAAAATCTACAAATACTCGTTTTGAAAGATATCAATATATCTCTTGTAGAACTTCTTTTCAAAAGATAAACCTCTTTTATTTTAAATACCAAAAACTTCCTTATGATAAAATAGTTTATAACTACAAACTAATCATCAAGAAAAGGTATGCTCGAAAATATTATTTTATAAAAACATTTGTCAGAGTAATGCATTTCGATAATGCAATCAAACCGTTGGTATTCTATGCCTGTCTCAGTCCCCTACTAATCCTTATGTTCTTTATTTCAGGACTTTATGCTAGTCATACTAATTTGTCAATCTCCCCAATCATCAGTCGTATATGTTATTTACTTACCGAAGCAAAGATTGCAGTCTATGTAGTATGTTAAAGTCATATGCACCTTTAAATTAAAACACAAGCCTATGAAATAATAATGGACTAGATGGTAAGTGTACTCACCGTACTCCTTGCTATCTTTATGCAAAAGTCTCGCCGAACATCCTCCAGTACTATTCATCACTCCAAAGCAATCAATTATTTTCCTCGAATCATCGAAATTCGTCAACCTTCTTTTTTCTCAATATTGACATGTATTGACGCTCTTTTACTTTAATTTAACATCCTCGATTTGTGTTAGTTCATTTATGATACTATAAGGAAACCCAAGTCGATATTTTAAAGGATTTGGAATAGTTTACCATGATTTTATACTCTAGACATCTATAATAGCGTTTCTGTCATGCTATGAAAAGTTCTATTCGTTTTAAAATGCTTCATAGTCAATTCAGAGAAAAGACAGTACTTCCAGCAATGCTATGACAAGTTCTGGATGGTTTTTAAGCATAAAATGGCTATTACAGCGTTTTAGATGCGTTATGAAAAGTTCAGGGTAGTTTATAATGATTTTAGACTAGCATCAACTACTATAGCGTTTTTGGGTGCTATAAAAAGGGTCTGGCTTGGTTCTGTGCCTCATAAATAAAAAAGATAGCATTTCAGAGTACTACAAAAAGTTCCGAAAATCAGATTTTAACCTGTTTTTGGGCCAAATGTTTGATGTTGTTTCTCTATGATAAAAATAGATTTTGACTCCATATTTTTTACAGTTTAAAGCTATCTTTGTATATTTAATTATCATAAAAGGAAATCCTCAAAATTATTTATCTATTTAATAAATAAAACTCAACAATATAATGCATTTTTAACATGTTTATTTCGGTCTAATTTTTACCTTACTTTGCATCCAGTTTTCGGGTATGCAAATGGCCGAATTAGAAAAAAGTGCAATAGGTGAATGTTATAGCCCTTTGAATTAGATTTTCAAATAGTTAAAGAAGTCATAATTTCATTAAGAATTGCAAAAGATATGCCCAAAAAACCGAACACCATTTTCAGTGGTTCAGGTTCAATCATTCATGCATAAATTTCTCAACATTTCTTCAAAATATGAAATGAATACACGAACTTAAATAGTTTTTCTCACCTTATACTGGTGCCTTGATATTGTATTTATTCTCTAGGCTTCTCCCAAACTTCTACTCTTTATCTTTCTTTTGTTTTTCATTTTTGAATGCATGATATGAAATGAACCTTTCCACCCTTTATATAGTAGTTTTCAAGACTAGTTTGGTAATTTAGTTTGGGACACTAGTCCTCCTTATCTTCATGCATGCTTTAGGATGAACACACATGTCTCCTTAGGTGTCTTTAGGTGTTAGTACACATAGACACCTAATATGTTTATGTTTCTTTGTCATATTTAATTCCAAGACATGTGTTCAATTCATTTGATGACATGTGTCCCTATCATTTTAAGCCATTTTTCATATTCTAGAATATGTACATATATACCATTTGTATTTTATTTATATGCTATGTGCATACACATATATGTGTTCTGATATTGTTACTACATGCACATGATGTTCCAAGAACTTTTAATAAGTAAAACATCATTTATCGACAAAACTGCTTACGGCCACATTATCGATTTTTCTTCGAACTACTTATCTTTGTTAACAAAATTCAATAAAATGTTTTCTCCTCATTAATTATTATTTATAAAGGGATTTAATAAAGGTTATAAAACCATGTTTTTATAATATTTAATCCAAGTTTTAAATATTTGAATAACCTCGATATTTAAATATCTACTGCCCGAATTTTCAGGTTGTTACATTTGCACCCCGAGAGCCCAAGCTCATAGAGCCTGAGGATCCAGTATCGACTGATGATGTTTTAGAGTGCGTAATTGGTAATGAAAGTTATGACTCAAAGGCTGACGATCACATTGTCTAGGAGATGGGCACCTTTCGATGACGATGACATGAGAGATTCCGGAGAGGATGTACAACTTCAGCAAGATGACGATGTCAATATATTCCAGTGTGAGGATATTCCCTAGGAAGCGATGATGGTTGATCAGTAGGATGACTTTGTGGAGTAGATAGGTGAATTCAATAGTGTAGCCCAGCTTGGTGGATAGATGGATGAACAGATAGAGCCTGTCATTGATGATGATGCTCAAAAGTGGGATCTAGCACCGGAGTTTGGCGAGGAAGATGACAGTGAGGTCATGGACGAGGATGGATATTTGTTAGATGATAAGCCGATGGATGACGTAGATGACAATGATTTCGCAGATAACGAGCCTTATGAGTTGAGTATGTCAGGACAATCTGACGATGGTTTAGATATGTTAGACTGTTAGATAGTTGGTGATTATTGTTTTGGAGTGTAGATATTGTATATATAGTTATCTAAAGTGCTTAGTTTGTATTAAGATATTTCTGGGCTAGGACATCTTTTTGAGGACTAGTACCCTGCAGGAAGGTATATTTTTTGTTGTATATAAACCACCTCAAGTACATACTCAAGATGGTAGGATGACCCTATTTTTGTACTCATACATGGATATTTATAATATGACATTCTTTTTGGCTGACTATAGCAAGATGTTCTATATTGATTTGTACATATGTGTTAGAGTTTTTGACCTGGCATTTCCGCTATAAGGATGAGATTTTTCATTTTTCAGAGACAAAAATTTTATTTAAATTTTGATATAAAGAATCTAAAATCTTGAGTTTGAAAATCTTACTTAAACCATTCTCCTTTTCGACGACGAAAAGTTTTTAAGGGGGTAGAGTGTAACAATATAGAACTTTTGACCAATCTAAAACAAGGATTTCAAATGTTATAATTAGAACTTTTGAATATAAAATGGATTTAGTTTTTTCTAAAATACGAATTTACGGTTAATTATAAAATAGAATTTTAATTAATTTTTAATATAAATATGTTTAAATAATAAAATAGATGTTTAATTTTGTTAAAATAGAATGATATAAATTTGGTAAGAATTTATCAAGTTTTGTTACAACAAGTTTTCCAAATACGTATTTATAGAACTATTTTAAATGTAATCCTTTTTAGTTAAATTAATATATTTAAATTAAATAATTATTTTGAAATGTTAAATAAGTTGTTTACATTATTTAGTTTTGATAACATAAATCGTTGGAACATTAAAATGGCAAAATGATAGCCTAGAATCGAATAAGCGAAAATAAGGCTCAAGTCCTTTAAACTTATGAAATACGTGCCACATCCCTGTTAACTTTTATTTTCAATCCCACCCCTTATTTTTAGTTGCGCCTCCTTCTTTCCAGGTATTTCCGCCTTCCAGCTTGAGTATGTTCCATCTTCTTCAATTTCTGCAAAAAAAAAAAAGCGCCATAGATTTTTTTTTTTATAAAACCTAGAAATAATCCCAGGAGTCCACACGAAGAAAAAAAATAGTTGCATATATGTATGCAACTATTGCCTATAGTTGCATACATATGTGCAACTTTTTGAATACACATGCATATATGTAAGCACACCTATTGAATAACTGCATATGTATATGCATTTTTTCTGTATAACTGCATACATGTGTGCATATATGTGAAAATATATGCAAAATTGAAAAAGTTGCACATATGTATGTTGTTTTCAAATAAATGCATGTGAAGATTCATGCAGTTACAATATGTGCATAAGTGTATGCATTTGTACTGCAGTTTTGACGCAGAATTGAAATAAATGCATACATGTATGCAACTAATTGAATTATATGCATCTTTTGATGCATTTTACTGCATTTCGTTGTTTTTATGTAATTTTTGATTTTGACGTTGTTTTTATGTTTTTTTGATTTGATTTTTTTCACGATTATTTATTTTAATTAATTACGAATTTAGGTGATTTTTTTATATTTTATTTTTATTTTTTGTGTACTTTTGAAAAATATGGACTAAATTTACAATAAGTTGATGACCAGACTTGAGCCTAATTTAAAACGTTAATAGGGACCTATAAAAAACGCACCCATCGAATAATTTGTACCATACATAGTTGTAGCTAAATTTGAAACATCCATGATGTTTTACTAAAGTGTTACTACATGGAACCATGTTCAAGTACATGGTTTTGGAAGACTGGATTATGATGTGTATGCATGCATGTAGCTTTAGGCTTAGGGAAGGATAAGTGTCCATGTTGTAAAGTACTAAATTTGAGATGACCCACAGATCCTTGTTGTGACACCTCACGTCCGTTAATGTCACTCTTTATCAGAATGCATTAAGTTTCGTGAATGCACATGACCCTTTTTTTACAAGATGTGCAAAAACCATATCTACAGGTGTCACGGCGTCTTAATCTCCCAGGACCGGACCCATGCACGCACATGACCTGTCGGAATGAGATGCCCACACCGTCCATCACACAAGTGACCTCTTATAATCAGCTTAGTAAGCGTGCCCCGACCCCAACCTAGTTCGAAATACTCGTTTGATACCTATATGGGTTACTGACTGAAACGGATCATACACACCAGATGATACAAATAGGTTAAGCATTGCCAGTTAACAGGTTATCCCCATTCACATTGACTTCTTTTCAAGTTACCAATTTCCTCTTGCTTATTAATTTCATATATATATATATATATAAAACTTAATCCATTAAGTTTATTAATAAACCCATCACATGTTATTCTCCAAATTGTATTCCAAGATCTGTAATCTACAATCTATTATCCCTGGATTGTAATTAACGAAAGTATTCTACAATCCCTTTATATTATTCATTGTCTGATTCCATAGTTACAATAACATGTTTTACTTAATATGTAATTAAGTTTACCTCATTTCAATTCAACGGTTTTTGTTTAACATGTCACTACAACTTGTCGTTGTTTACTTATTAAATTAGTTCTCTTAACAAAGGTTTACTAATAAGTTTCCTTCCCTTTTTATTATAACTTATGTTATAATTTCCACTTGTCCCTGGGACAAGCCTACCTATATATAACATTCTCATTAACGTAATTAATTATAATAGGTTGTTATCATTCCCCGTTTATTCCAATTCATTTCCATTAATCACAATTGGTGCCATTTATTTCTATTCTTTTTATATACATATGTTCATATATATGTTTATGCACTAGACCTCTCACATTAAGCCGACCACTTGTGGATGCTGGATTTGCCGGGCGGTTCTGGGCAGAATTCTACCACAAGTTGGACTTAACCTCGTGTCTTAGCACCGTTATGTGTACATGTATGCACTTAGATCCCAGACATTAGATTTACCACTTGTGGATGCTGGATATGCGTGGTGGTTCCGGGAAGACTTCTACCACAAGTGTAATCTAACCTCGTGTCGAAGTGCGGTTACAGTTTCTAATTACTATAAATCTATGCATGTTCATTCTTAAACAATTATTCATGTTCATCATAGGTTTTTCAATTACAATATTCAGATTTAACAGACTTCAGTAGATTTGTACACCCCAAATTACAGTCATAATTCACAATATAAAATTTTCCCTAAGTTTTAGTCAAATTGTACAACATAGGTTACGCCCCAATAAACTCCAATCATGATTCATAATACTAGTTATGCCCAAGTTATAGCTTTAGATCAATGCAGAGATTATGCCCCCAAAATCCCAATCCAAGTTATGCACCAATTTTAACGTTTCCCCATCGTTTCCAATTTCGTGTATTTGCATATTTCAGCAGTATGCCTAGGCTCGAAGGTAGCCTGGCTATAAAAACAAAACGAGAAGAAGGGAGAGAAGAGAACAAGAGTAGGCATAATAGGTAAAACTGGCATAAGATGACATAATTAGTCAAACTGACATAATATGCATAAGGTGACATGATTAGGCAAACTAACACAATAGGGATAAGGTGATATGATTAGGCAAACTAACATAATAGGGATGTCATAAATAGGTATATAGGCACAAATCAATAGATAAGGTGTACAAGTGTAACGACCCAGCGGGTTCGACGCCCAGACTTTGACAATAATACATAAAACCTGTATTACTTGCCAAAACCCAAGTATCGAAAACGCCAGATAGTTATTAGAAGGAAGTTAGAGGGTGAGATAAGAAAGAAAGAAATATTAGAATAGAAGAAGAAGAGGAACTAACCAACACAACACAGAGTCTCACATCGCAGTGGAAAAAAATATAATATAAAAATAATCTTTATTGAGAGCTTGAAAGTTACTTACAAACATCAGAGTACAGCTTACAGCCAACACATCTGGACAGTTATGATAATCTGTCCCCATATAAAACACACAACGGAATAATATAACATCATACGTCTAAAATTTTCCAGCTCGTCTCTTCATAGTATCTGGTAACCTGAACCTGTACATCCCGGGCTAACCCGAGCATTACAAATACCGGGTTAGTCTGGTGAACCAGAGTGAGAACAACTCGCGCAGCTTAAGGGGATCATCCAACTTGATTTTAAAGTTCAAAAATCTTTCTGAAATAAAAGGATAATCGTAAGACCAAATCCACATATAAACACAGACGGTTTTTACCTTACGATAACCCAAATCATTTTTGAAATCATATACTTGTCTGATATTATAATAGTGTCTACATACAAATAAATAGAATCTAGCAGAACGGTTGCATCTCATGCTCCACATACAGAGTGTACAAACAAAACCGCGGCGCTTATTGGAGATTGGATTCCGACTATGACAAGGTATGGAACCACCTGCCGATAGTGTATCTCTAGATACGAATACACTGGGTTCAACAAGAACGTCCTGCAACCCGGCCCACACATGACCGACCCCTCAATTCGCTTGAGTGTATCGAATGTATATCACCAACGGTTGGGCTCAAACCACCGTTTCCCGAAAAGGGACAGCATCGATAGATTATAGAAACAAAAAGAATTTCTCTAGATAGGTGATTATACACACTAATGGGAGCGACCCACATAGCCATGTTGCCTGCCCGATTTTTGTGATTTTCCGGTTGTGAGGCTTGAGGTCATAACGTATCTTTTAGAACTCCTGGCCACCATTTACTTTGAATGCCACAGCGTCAATTCCTCCAGAAATCACTAATTGATTTCCACAAAAATAATCGGGTTGATAAGTTAAGAGAAGGCGTCTTCTCAGCCGCCACAGAAATACGTTTGAGGAAATCAATGTACGTAATCCCTTTGGAAATACTCTGTCAGACATTCGTCCATACAAGTTGCCCTGGGACTGGACAAACCGAAGGCACTCCCCTACCGCATCCAAAGGATCTGTAGCGAGTAGTCCTTGCAACCCGTAAAATCTCAACCACGACCGAATAACATCAGAATACCTCTGGTTGTACGGCCAGAGAATATCCGACAGCAATCCTTCCGCTTATGAAGATCCACGGTCTTCAATTGCTCCATTTCGCTCATCATCTGGCATCTTCAATGTTTACGTATTCATTGGTCGGAATGGTTTTCGAATATAAATTCGATCCCGGTCTTTCCGTAACAACAATCTTATTGGCCAGATTTGATAGTCGGTTATTTAACTATCAAATAAACAACCATTCAACCATGAAAATAAATGAATTCATTGATTCAGTACTCAACAACATTTGGCCCTTTTAAATTTAAATAAACTTCTAAGTCTTTCATATATTTAAAATACGGTATTACCTCTTAGTAATATTCTCAAAACCATTTCAAATCTCCATTAGTTGGGAAAAACATCTTAACTCGTTATCATCCCCATATTATCCCATTTCTAATTCATTTATCCATTCCCAATTTGGGAATTTCTCTTCAAATCTCACAACGTCAATTTAAAACTTAACGTTTTGGCCTTACGCTCCACTTTTATAAACATTGTTTATAAAACTTAGGTTTATAAACCCTTCTTATCCTCTTCTCTTTTCTTGATTCAAAACACTTATTACAAACTATCATCTCGGTTCAACATCCCCTTTTTTATAACTTAGTTATAAAAACTCCATTTAATATAAACCCGTTCATTAATGCTTTCAAAAATCCAATTATTCTTCAACATCTACTTTGATTACTTACCTTAACGAATCTCATTACGAATTGATCACTTTCATCATCAATGATAATTTCATCATCATTAACTATCGTAGGAATAATTAACTTCTTATTTAATTAAACAACCCGTAAACTTCTTTTCAAATTTGTATTAAAATTTAAAGCAATGTTCATTAATCTACTTCATTAGATTATACCAAACTAAATAAATCAATTCTAAAACATGATCATCTTGTTGACCAATTCAAATTGTTCATTCTTTTAAAATAACATTATAACTTGGAATAAATCCCATTTGATTGTTTCTTGAAATGATTAATTCAACTCTTAACTATTTCAATGGTTTCTGTTCGTCTCTTTATAAACCCTTCTTAACATAAGACTTGACTTTTAAACGATTTAAAAATGCTTAAAGCTTATAAAATAAATAATAAACCATAATTTCATTGATTGAACTTTTATTTTAATATATACATTTAAAAATCTATCTCTGGTTAAAAATAAATTTCATAACCTTATTACCGTCGATTCAACCGACGGTAAATCAATATTTGTAACACCATTTATTTTTAGGCCAACTATTGCCAACTACTCAACCAATACTGTTTATTGGTTAAAACAAAATAAACGTTGAATTTAGATTCAACGATCAGTAATCAAGTCAATCAACCAATCATATCAGTTTAAATAGTTCATATAATCATATATGTGAAAATAAATAATAAATGTGAGGAATCCAGTTGGATCCCTCGAACCTGTTTTCCCTGCATCCAAATACGTTATTTCAACAATATCATTTCAATGAACAGATATGATATTCAACCATCAAACAATAATAGCCATCCAAACATCAATCAACCAATTTACGGTCATAGCACATAAATAATTATACCCAACTAATATAAAATATAAGTGGGATAAAAACTGAGTGAGTTGAACTCACCGTGTGTCTCCATTAGTTGTCAAAACGGTTCGTTTTACCGGCTCCTAGCTGCGTTCATATCCGTCCATCCAAATCCCATAATGTTACGCTTGTCGGTATGGTTCTGACGTCATTCGTTTTATCTGATTCTGGTATTGTATGACAACGCCATAACATTTACGTTATGGTATTATAAACAGATGATCAGACCCATTAAAACATACCCCCAGCCTACGTTATTAAACCGCCATGTAATCGATGTGATCAGGCACTAGGAAAGGGCATTAATACTTAACAATGTTAACCAAAAAATACATATTCTTATAACGTTTGGGACTTTGTCAATGTATATGATATATTAATGAATACTAAACCGTTGCTTACGTTAACTAAATCCTACAGGTTAGGTATATATATACAACACAGGCTATACTACTGTTCACGTTGTATACCGTTTCATACTAGACAATAATAATATTGTTCGGACACACACGCTCATTACATAATACTAAAATGTTTTGTCCTATGGTACCAACTCTAAACAAAATTTTAGAGCTTCACCAGTTCTGGTTTATTACTAATATAAACCAACTCAGCCTATACGAAACTAAACATAATAATGTATATTCATTAATGCTAAACCTTTACCCATGTTATAATAAGATTAGGACCAGTTAATCTTCCTTAGGGATAGCTTAAAATTTGAGTTAAGTAATGCTAAACACGGTGAGGCTCAACATAGGCGCATATAAATATCTTTCTAGGTCCATTATTTAAACCATTTAAAGTAATAATATTGACTTAATCTTAATTCACCTTATACCTTGGTTAGTTCCGTCCAAACGTGATTAGGCTTCAAAACTAGGATTAGGCGTTATAAATTGTTATTAGGCAGTTTGAAGTCTCTTAGGCACCTTCAGTAAATAACGCACTATATAGTGTATATACATACATACATACATACATACATATATATATATATATATATAATTATAACTGTTCATTCTTCTCTTACCTTCTCTCTTTCTTTCCCGAACCTACGGCTGCTACCATCGAATAATACACAGTAGCATCACTCCATTATTTCACCACCCATCATGGACTGTCCACTGCAAACGTTCACCGTCCACTAGTCCGACGTTAGAGAAACACAGCGGACCCCTAGCCCCTGTTCTAAACATTTGACTGCACCCCATCACTGCTTTGCTTCAAACAACCCAAGCCCTTCATTCCAACTAACCCCATGCAAATGTTCAACGTCCACTGACCCACACGAGCACGATTTCAACGTCCACTGCTCCATCTATTCTCCTCCCAACGTCGGTTCCAGTCATGCCTTTGAACCCAGTACTTCCCCTTCTGTCAGCTTCTCGCAGCTTCTTTTTTTTTCGTTTTTTTCTGTTTGAATCTGGTTTGACAAATTCAAGAGGACAATATATATATATATATATATATATATATATATATATTTGCGAACAGAAGCTGGGATGAGGAAAACAAATGAAGGGTGGTGTGTATTTATAGGCTTTCAAACCCTTGGAGGCCAAGTTTTAGGATGGTAGGACTTAGGCTAGGTTCCAGTGAAATTTCAGTTCACATGTCCCAATTGAGTTTACGTTTGAAAATGAAAATACATGCGCAGTTGTCTTGTGATGGATTGAAATACTTGAGCAGAAAAGACGTAGCGGTGGAGAAGTAGGGTGATGCAGCTATATGAATTGTAGCTGGAAAACCCCGCAGTGTAATTACTTTTGCTTAAGGCTTAAGAAAATAATATATGCTATTTCAATGTAGACGTTCAGACAAGATATAGGATAGGCCTTACTTCCCCTTAATTTCTTTTCATGTATAGAGAGTAGATTAGTGAATAGTCTGCATCGAGTTTTCTTTTTGGTGACTGTTAGCATGTTATTTCTTTTCAGCCCTTGCGTTAGCTATGTGGACAGGTCTATGCAAGCTGAATGAGAGGATAGGAGTAGCTTGCATTTTCTTTGCTAGTCCATACATAGGAATTTGCATATATCATTTATTTACAGACTATTACAGACAGAAATAAAAATACAGTCGTGTTGAGAGAGGTGCCACGATCCCTAAATATAATAATATCGGTAGTTTAACTCATATTGTGAAACCCCAAGATATTGATGCAGGGTGCCAAATACCCCAAATAAAAAGTTGCGTATTTAGTTAATTAAAAATTACAGTAAAATTCTAAAAATTAAATTGTCACTGCGCCTCAAAATAATCTTGTCTAAATTCGAAACCGATATTTAGTTATATCAAATAAACTGTTACGGTCGATAAACGATTCTATAGCGACTTCCTGAATATTTGATTTGGGTATATCTTGCAATCTATAAGACGAAATCTTGATTTTTCACTTCTGTTAGAAAGACATAGTTTAACGAATTCCATCGTTTCTTGTTTCATAGAAATTCGACTTATAACGCATCCTGTATAGTCGTTTGAAGTTCAAACTTTAAATTACGAACTACCGCGACATTATAAGCTCGATTTATAATTATATTATAATTAATACGTTCAAACCGTCGTTTTATTAGGCGAATCATATATCATAAATCCATCTATAATACCAAATCAATATTTAAAATAATAAAATATTAAATATCTGACTACCGAAAATACGGGACGTTACATTCCTTCCACCTTAAAAGAATTTCGTCCCCGAAATTACTAAGTAGAAGATATGTTAGCGACCAGTTAAATTCCTAAATTTTATATTATTATATATCGAAAACCAATTCATTTAACTCCCATTAAATCATTGGGGAATTTTAGTCAACCAACAATCAACATACTATACACATCAACATAACCTGATCAATTTAAATTTTACTTAGTTTCCAAATTCCAAATTGATTCACTTAGCTCATAAATCCATTTAACTCCGATATCCATTTTAACTTAATCAAGTTAAGTTTCAAATTCAAATTCAACTAGCTAATTGAATTTCTAATTGTTATAGGTCCATTTCATAATCCAAGTTCTGATTTACTTTAATTTCAAATTACATCCTCCTTTACAAATTTCATATAGGAACCATCTTTTCCTATATCGAGCCATTTGAAATTCTCAATTCAATTTGAATTCCATTCAAATCAAGTAGTCAATCAAACACGCCAATATTTCAATAATTTGAAAAAATTATTTCTTTCTATATAAAAATAAAAATATATCTTGGGCAAAATTATTTCATTTACCCTCTTTACGAAACAATATTGTATAAGTTGACAGTTCAAATGCTTCTCAACACTAGAACCGATCAAACAACACAATATAAACCATTTGTATAAAATTTTCAAATACGCTCTCATATATATATATATATATATATATATATATATACTCAAACTCAATCTAGGGTATTACTAACCCCATCTCTATCGAGTTATGCCACAAAGCCAAGGTTATTAATAAACCAATAGCTCTGATACCACTGTAACGACCCAGCGGGTTCGACGCCCGGACTTTGACAATAATACATAAAACCTGTATTACTTGCCAAAACCCAAGTATCGAAAACGCCAGATAGTTATTAGAAGGAAGTTAGAGGGTGAGATAAGAAAGAAAGAAATATTAGAATAGAAGAAGAAGAGTAACTAACCAACACAACACAGAGTCTCACATCGCAGCGGAACAAAATATAATATAAAAATAATCTTTATTGAGAGCTTGAAAAATACTTACAAACATCAGAGTACAGCTTACAGCCAACACATCTGGACAGTTATGATAATCTGTCCCCATATAAAACACACAGCAGAATAATATAACATCATACGTCTAAACTTTTCCAACTCGTCTCTTCATAGTATCTGATAAGCTGAACCTGTACATCCCGGGCTAACCCGAGCATTACAAATACCGAGTCAGTCTGGAGAACCAGAGTGAGAACAACTCGCATAGTTTAAGGGGATCATCCAACTTGATTTTAAAGTTCAAAAATCTTTCCAAAATAAAAGGATAATCGTAAGACCAAATCCACACATAAACACAGACGGTTTTTACCTTACGATAATCCAAATCATTTTTAAAATCATATACTTGTCTGATATTATAATGGTGTCTACATACAAATAAATAGAATCTAGAGGAACGCTTGCATCTCACGCTCCACATACAGAGTGTACAAACAAAACCGCGATGCTTATTGGAGATTGGATTCCGACTATGACAAGGTTTGGAACCACCTGCCGATAGTGTATCTCTAGAGACGAATACGCTGGGTTCAACAAGAATGTCTTGCAACCCGGCCCACACATGACCGACCCCTCATTTCGCTTGAGTGTATCGAATGTATATCACCAACGGTTGGGCTCAAACCACCGTTTCCCGAAAAGGGACAACATCGATAGAATATAGAAACAAAAGAATTTCTCTAGATAGGTGATTATACACCCTAATGGGAGCGACCCACATAGCTATGCTGCCTGCCCGATTTTTGTCGTTTTCCGGTTGTGAGGCTTGAGGTCATAACGTATCTTTTGGAACTCCTGACCACCATTTACTTTGAATGCCACAGCGTCAATTCCTCCAGAAATCATTAATTGATTTCCACAAAAATAATCGGGTTGATAAGTTAAGAGAAGGTGTCTTCTCCGCCACCACAGAAATACGTTTGAGGAAATCAACATATGTAATCCCTTTAGAAATACTCTGTCAGACATTCGTCCATACAAGTTGTCCTGGGACTGGACAAACCGAAGGCACTCCCCTACCGCATCCAAAGGATCAGTAGCGAGTAGTCCTTGCAAACCGTAAAATCTCAACCACGACCGAATCACATCAGAATACCTCTGGTTGTACGGCCAGAGAATATCCGGCAGCAATCCTTCCGCTTATGAAGATCCACGGTCTTCAATTGCTCCATTTCGCTCATCATCTGGCATCTTCAACGTTTATGTATTCATTGGTCGGAATGGTTTTTGAATATAAATTCGATCCCGGTCTTTCCGTACCAACAATCGTATTGTCCAGATTTGATATTCGGTTATTTAACTATCAAATAAACAACCATTCAACCATGAAAATAAATGAATTCATTGATTCAGTACTCAACAACATTTGGCCCTTTTAAATTTAAATAAACTTCTAAGTCTTTCATATATTTAAAATATGGTATTACCTCTTAGTAATATTCTCAAAACCATTTCAAATCTCCATTAGTTGGGAAAAACATCTTAACTCGTTATCATCCCCATATTATCCCATTTCTTATTCATTTATCCATTCCCAATTTGGGAATTTCACTTCAAATCTCACAACGTCAATTTAAGACTTAACGTTTTGGCCTTACGCTCCACTTTTATAAACATTGTTTATAAAACTTAGGTTTATAAACCCTTCTTATCCTCTTCTCTTTTCTTGATTCAAAACACTTATTACAAACTATCATCTCGGTTCAACATCCCCTTTTTTATAACTTAGTTATAAAAACTCCATTTAATATAAACCCGTTCATTAACGCTTTCAAAAATCCAATTATTCTTCAACATCTACTTTGATTACTTACCTTAATGAATCTCATTAAGAATTGATCACTTTCATCATCAATGATAATTTCATCATCATTAACTATCGTAGGAATAGTTAACTTCTTATTTAACTAAAACAACCCGTAAACTTCTTTTCAAAATTTTATTAAAATTTAAAGCAATGTTCATTAATCTACTTCATTAGATTATACCAAACTAAATAAATCAATTCTAAAACATGATCATCTTGTTGACCAATTCAAATTGTTCATTCTTTTAAAATAACATTATTACTTAGAATAAATCCCATTTGATTGTTTCTTGAAACGATTAATTCAACTCTTAACTATTTCAATGGTTTCTGTTCGTCTCCTTATAAACCTTTCTTAACATAAGACTTGACTTTTAAACGATCTAAAAATGCTTAAAGCTTATAAAATAAATAATAAACCTTAATTTCGTTGATTGAACTTTTATTTAAATATATAGATTTAAAAATCTATCTCTGGTTAAAAATAAATTTCATAACCTTATTACCGTCGATTCAACCGACGGTAAATCAATATTTGTAACACCATTTATTTTTAGGCCAACTGTTGCCAACTACTCAACCAATACTGTTTATTGGTTAAAACAAAATAAACGTTGAATTTAGATTCAACGATCAGTAATCAAGTCAATCAACCAATCATATCAGTTTAAATAGTTCATATAATCGTAAATGTGAAAATAAATAATAAATGTGCGGAATCCAGTTGGATACCTCCAACCTGTTTTCCCCGCATCCAAATACGTTATTTCAACAATATCATTTCAATGAACAGATATGATATTCAACCATCAAACAATAACAGCCATCCAAACATCCATCAACTAATTTACGGTCATAGCACACAAATAATTATACCCAACTTATATAAAATATAAGTGGGATAAAAACTGAGTGAGTTGAACTCACCTTGGGTCTCTATTTGTTGTCAAAACGGTTCGTTTTACTGGCTCCTAGCTGCGTTCATATCCGTCCATCCAAATCCCATAATGTTACGCTTGTCGGTATGGTTCTGACGTCATTCGTTTTATCTGATTCCGATGCTGTATGACAACGCCATAACATTTACGTTATGGTATTATAAACAGATGATCAGACCCATTAAAACATACCCCCAGCCTACGTTATTAAACCGCCATGTAATCGATGTGATCAGGCACTAGGAAAGGGCATTAATACTTAACAATGTTAACAAAAAAATACATATTCTTATAACGTTTGGGACTTTGTCAATGTATATGATATATTAATGAATACTAAACCGTTGCTTACGTTAATTAAATCCTACAGGTTAGGTACATATATACAACACAGGCCATACTACCGTTCACATTGTATAACGTTTCATACTAGACAATAATAATATTGTTTGGACACACATGCTCATTACATAGTACTAAAATGTTTTGTCCTATGGTACCAACTCTAAACAAAATTTTAGAGCTTCACCAGTTCAGGTTTATTACTAATATAAACCAACTCAGCCTATACGAAACTAAACATAATAATGTATATTCATTAATGCTAAACCTTTACCCATGTTATAATAAGATTAGGACCAGTTAATCTTCCTTAGGGACAACTTAAAATTTGAGTTAAGTAATGCTAAACACGGTGAGGCTCAACATAGGCGCATATAAATATCTTTCCAGGTCCATTATTTAGACCATTTAATGTAATAATATTGACTTAATCTTAATTCACCTTATACCTTGGTTAGTTCCGTCCAAACGTGATTAGGCTTCAAAACTAGGATTAGGCGTTATAAATTGTTATTAGGCAGTTTGAAGTCTCTTAGGCACCTTCAGTAAATAACGCACTATATAGTGTATATATATATATATAATTATAACTGTTCATTCTTCTCTTACCTCCTCTCTTTCTTTCCCGAACCTACGGCTGCTACCATCGAATAATACACAGCAGCATCACTCCATTATTTCACCACCCATCATGGACTGTCCGCTGCCAACGTTCACCGCCCACCAGTCCGACGTTAGAGAAACACAGCAGAGCCCTAGCCCCTGTTCTAAACGTTTGACTGCACCCCATCATTGCTTTGCTTCAAACAACCCAAGCCCTTCATTCCAACTAACCCCATGCAAATGTTCAACGTCCACTGACCCACACGAGCACGAGTTCAACATCTACGGCTCCATCTATTCTCCTCCCAACGTCGGTTCCAGTCATGCCTTTGAACCCAGTACTTCCCCTTCTGTCAGCTTCTCGCAACTTCTTTTTTTTTTCCTTTTTTTTCTGTTTGAATCTGGTTTGACAAATTCAAGAGGACAATATGTATATATATATTTATATATATTTGGAACAGAAGCTAGGGTGAGGAAAACAAATGAAGGGTGGTGCGTATTTATAGGCATTCGAACCCTTGGAGGCCAAGTTTTAGGATGGTAGGACTTAGGTTAGGTTCCAGTGAAATTTCAGTTCACATGTCCCAATTGAGTTTACGTTTGAAAATGAAAATACATGCGCAGTTGTCTTGTGATGGATTGAAATACTTGAGAAGAAAAGACGTAGTGGTAGAGAAGTAGGGTGATGCAGCTATATGAATTGTAGCTGGAAAACCCCGCAGCATACTTACTTTTGCTTAAGGCTTAAGAAAATAATATATGCTATTTCAATGTAGACGTTCAGACAAGATATAGGATAGGCCTTACTTCCCTGTAATTTCTTTTCATGTATAGAGAGTAGATTAGTGAATAGTCTGCATCGATTTTTCTTTCTGGTGACTATTAGCATGTTATTTCTTTTCAGCCCTTGCGTTAGCTATGTGGACAGGTCTATGCAAGCTGAATGAGAGGATAGGAGTAGCTTGCATTTTCTTTGCTAGTCCATACATAGGAATTTGCATATATAATTTATTTACAGACTGTAATAGACAGAAATAAAAATACAGTCGTGTTGAGCGAGGTGCCACAATCCCGAAAATATAATAATATCGGTAGTTTAACTCATATTGTGAAACCCCAAGATATTGAAATAGGGTGCCAAATACCCCAAATAAAAAGTTACGTATTTAATTAATTAAAAATTACAGTAAAATTCTAAAAATTAAATTATCACTGCGACTCAAAAGAATCTTGTCTAAATTCGAAACCGATATTTAGTTATATCAAATAAACTGTTACGGTCGATAAACGATTCTATAGCGACTTCCTGAATATTTGATTTGGGTATATCTTGCAATCTATAAGACGAAATCTTGATTTTTCACTTTTTTTAGAAAGATATAGTTTAACGAATTCCATCGTTTCTTGTTTCACAGAAATCCGACTTATAACGCATCCTGTATAGTCGTTTGAAGTTCAAACTTTAAATTACGAACTACCGCGACATTATAAGCTCGATTTATAATTATATTATAATTAATACGTTCAAACCGTCGTTTTATTAGGTGAATCATATATCATAAATCCATCTATAATACCAAATCAATATTTAAAATAATAAAGTATTAAATATCTGACTACCGAAAATACGGGATGTTACAACAAGTAATGACAGATTTATTATGATTCAGGTTACTAACAGGCATAAACTTAGATCCAAACTTATAAACTTGTCAAGATTACATTTTAGATGTTTGTATCTAAAAATATTATGAACTCATTGTGATTAGATCCAAAGAACAGAAGATTGATCGTAGATGGTGTAGCACGGATCTCTTAATTCGTATAACTTGTTGTTGAAGAAGAATAGGTTATTTTACTTTGAGTTAGGGAAACACCTGTTGTCTCCATTGATTTAGATGAATAGAACAATGGGATTAAGGTCCTGTTTATAGCCTAAGGTCAACGAATTTGGTCAGAAAACAAGTCCACATATGCACAACTGAATCTGCCTCGGATCTGGGGGGGGGGGTGTCGACATGAGGGTCGACATGGGTCACCCCTGCTGTCGTGTCGACCCATGAGTTGACATCGCTAGGTTAGGGTCGATCCCTAACGGTATGAATTCCCGCCCAGTCCTGCATCTCTAATTTTGAATTATTTTGAACTGTTTTGAATTGTTTTGTATATATATAATTCTGTTATGCATATACATACTTCAAACCTTAATATCTTCTTCATACGATGTCCGTTTTATGGAAAATTGGTGTCTATCTTAAGAAGAATTCTGAGACGAATGTAATGGAGTATTCCATTTTTGCCAAATTCAAATATTTAATTAAGTATTCCTTAGTTTATCATTTTAATGTGTTATAAAATTACGGGGTGTTACATTCCCCCTTACTTAATGGATTTCATCCCCGAAATCTCCATATTAAGAAAAATGCATATCCTAATATCCATCTACTCATCCACCAATCACATGAATCCATTATCCTTAAATACTTCTAATGCTTATAATGACACATGGAAAGGTATGTGCACATATCCCTATAGTAATGCGAAAGATTAGGTGGTCTGCTGATTCAGTTGACCTCCTTAATGCAATTTATGTTCGTGCTATGTAACCAAAATGTATGCAAATAATCCTATAACAGGTAAGTTCTACATGTGTGCATAATCATTCATCTAAATGCAACATCCGTATGATGATACACCCATTTCCATTCATCCATAAAAAGAAGAATAATGCACATGCATCCATATGCAGTATGAGAGTGATTAAGCCGATCCAGTGCCTAATGTGTGTGTATATAAATCCATAAGCAACCACTTGCATCCTCAAACGTAACATGTCTCAAACACATGTTTACATCCATGGGTCTCCTAAATGAAGGGTGAAGAGTCGATCGATGGAATATGCTTAGATGATAGAAGCAAGTTCGAATAAAACCTTTGGAAAAGAAGTTAATAACATTCCCTTGAAAAGAAAAGGTTACGAAACATGATTTTTGTCTTCGGTCTCCCAAGTTGCGTTCTCTTGGTTATCTCCCTACTGTACTTTCATCAACTTGACCTCTCGGTTGCGTAGCTTCTTAACTTCTGATCCAAGAATACAGGTAGGAGCTCGTCTAGTTGTTGCCTCCCATTCAACGCTTACTTCCTCAAGCATACTCAACTCAACTATTTCTACTATATTGTGCAAACATTTCCGCAGATGAACATCCGCTAATCTCTTAGGTAGCTTTACCTTATAAGCAATTTGACATATTCTTTCCATTATGGGAAATGGTCCTACAAGCCTTGGCGCCAGTTTCCCTACAAATCCAAAACGAACCACATCCCTCCGAGGTGATACCTTGATGAAACCATGTACCCTACCTCAAACTCAATATCGGTCCTTCTTTTATCTGCGTATGACTTTTTCTTGTCCTGAGCTGTCTTCATGCGCCTGTAGACAAGATCAATCTTTTCTGAAGATTCCCTTGTCATCTCAGGTTCAAGTAGAAGCCTATCTGTGTTGCCTCAACTTGAGATCCTTCTGTTAGAATAGATACTTTTGTGACTTGTGGTCCATGTATAACTCGAACCTCTCTCCAAGCAGATACTACCGCCAAGTTTTAAGCACGAATACTTTAACAGATAATTCCGAAACATGGGTAGGGTAGTTATTCTCATGAACTCTTAACTGTCTACCTATATAACATACTACCCTTCCCTTCTGTATCAAGACGACACTCAGCTCTGTTCCCCATGCATTGGTACATACTTTGTTCCCATCAGGCAAAGTCAAAACTGGGGCTATTGTCAGAGCCCTCTTTGGTCGTTGAAAAGCATCCTCAAATCAAAGTTCCAAAGGTCAAATTCTTCTTGTCAGTTTGGTGAGTGAGGATGATATCTTTGCGAAGTCCTTAATGAACTTCCTATAATAGCCCGCTAAACCAAGAAAACTCCTCACCTTCGTTGCATTCTTTGGGATTTTCCAATTTTGAACTGCAACTACCTTCGCGAGATCTGCTGCTATCCCATCTTTTGAGAACACATGCCCTAGAAATCTCACTTCTATTCTCCAAAAATGACATTTGGAGAATTTCTCCTTAAGCTGGTGCGCACAGAGAGTTTTCATAACCTCCCTCAAATGTAGGGCATGCTCTTCCTCGCTGTTCGAGAAAATCAAGATGTCATTAACAAATACCACAACGAACTTATTTATAAACTCCCGGAACACCCTACTCATCAGATCAACAAAATAGAGGGGTGCATTCGTCAACCCAAAAGGTATGACGAGCCATTCGAATAAACCATCTGGAGTTCTAAAAGTGGTTTTGTCTATACTGTCCTCGGGCACCCTCAACTGGTGAAACCCCGTGGCCAAGTCTAACTGAGAGAAAACAGATGCACCAACAAGCTGGTCAAATAGATCATCTATCCTCGGAAGTGGGTGCGCCTATTCTTATTAGTGAGTTTATTCAACTCTTTATAATCCACACATAAGCGAAGCGAATCATCCGCCTTAGTGGAGCACCCCATTTAGATTTTCTTCGCCTAATAAATCCTTTCTCAAGTAGCTCCCCTACTTTCTTGCTAACCTCCCTCCTTTCTCTTGGAGCCATATAGCGCACCGGCAATGCAACTAGCTTTGCATTGTCTACCAAGTGTATACGGAAATCAATCTCGCGCCTCGAGGGTAAGCCCCGAACCTCCTCAAAAACATCAGGATACTCACGAAATACTAGTACAGATCGTAAATCATTGATAGATGCATCTAGAGACTCTAGGAAACAAAGCATGACATACCCTTTAGGGTCACAAGAAATCTTAAGGATCCTCCCATGGCAAGTCAAAAGTCTAACGACCCTTCTCTCACAATCTAGAATGGCACCATACATGGCTAGCCAATCCATCCCTAGAATCAAACCATAGCCCATGAAACCAAGCACATATGCATCGCACTCAAACTCGATGCCTAACATAGATATTCTCAAACGACGACAAATCATTAGAATAACGATCCGTACCGCTAATGGGGTTTGAGACGACAATAGGATCCAAAAGCATGCTAGTACTAAGGTGTAGAGACTCAACTACAGAACCAGATATAACATAATGTGAAGCGCCCGAATAAAAAAGAGTTATAACTGGATAGTTTGGAAAGAGAAATCAAACCTTCACCGAAAACTTTCCTACCTCTATTTGGCGCTTTGGCCATGAGAGCATGCACTTGCCCTCCAGAAGTTCCTGCCCTTTGGCCTTGTCCTTACTTCTTTAGGCACTTCCTCTTATAGTGTCCAACTTCACCACAGTTGAAGCAAGCGATCTTCCTTTTTCGGCAATCTTTGACCAAATGACCCAAGTGCTTACAACCGTGACATTTCTTAGAGGAATTACCTACTCGCAATGGTGGAGGAACAACGACTGCGGCTGGGGAAGGGACGCCTCCTCGGTTCTCGGTAGGTGCCATAGCATTAAGATACCCATGGAAACAACCCGGTACCTGAATGCCCTCGGAAATATTTGGTTCCCATACATGCTAAAATGAAAAGGAAGATGGGATTCAAACAGAGAATCGAGAGATAATTTATATGGCTTTGGGGGAATATGTTTTTCAAAACAGACTTTTTCTTTTGAAAACGCATTCTTTTAAAACCTTTTTGAAAACAATTTTCAAAATATTTTATCCAATCAGGTAACCTTCAGCTCTGATACCAAATGTGACACCCCACGTCCTTTAATGTCACTTTTTATCAGAATGAATCAAGTTTCGTTAAGCGTTATAGGTAAACAGAAACAGAAACATTACAAGACAGATATAAAATAATAGCAGAATTAAAACTTTATTAGATAGAAAATCTCCGTGGTCCAAAACTTGGTTACATCTAAGTCTGAAATACTGAAAACATAAAACTTCTACCTTGTACAAAAAACATCATCAGAGTACAATAATACATAAAAGAGAATAATCCCCAAAATAGCTATAGTAGAGAAGATACGAAATCAAGCACTACATCTAAGCACCTCCAAGTAGAAGGAAAGAAGAATCATGATCAAGCTTGAGTATTCCTACCCTGAGAACCGGGGGGAACAGAAGAGAAAGAAAAGGAAACAAAATGGGTTAGACATGAAGTCTGGCGACTCCAGTTATTTTTAGCATATAATAAATAAAAGCATCATGACATGCATATAAGTTGGAGAGAGATAACAGTAGGTATAACAAGGTAAATGGGATAATCTGAACAGGACAGGCATTGCGCTTCTCCAATACTTTTCTCTGCACCATTACTTGTATAACAAGAACAAAATGATCTCCAACAAGTACAAGATGGTAGACTTATGTGTACTTCTAGTGAGAGGTTTTATCCCATACAATAACAAGCAGCCCAACTGAACTTACCGGTGTTACCCCTAAGGATAATGACGGGCTACTAAACAAGCGAGACTAAATGTATCCTAATTACTACCCCTAATCAATCGGCTCCCTAACTCTGTAAATACACTGTGCTGGCCCCACAGTAGGATGTATCACTTCCTAAAGTGGCAAACCTTTGTTTACAAGATGTGCAAAAACTATATCTATAGGTGTCAGAACATCTTAACCTCCCAGGACCGGATCCATGCACGCACATGACCCCATTGGAATGCGCTGCACGCACCGTCTCTCACACAAGTGACCTCTTATAATTAGCTCAGTAAGCGTGCCCCGACCCCGACCTACTTCGAAAACTCATTTGATACCTAAATGAGTTACTGGTTGAAATAGATTCCACACAGCAGATGACACAAGCTTCCCCCTAGGCTTGCATCCCCACTACTAGGATTTCAACAGGTAATGCCTACCAATTTAACAAGATTGCATAACCCCAACAGGTTATGTTTGTGGGCCTATATATATATATATATATATATATATATATATATATATATATATATATCCCACCACCACAAGGTTTTCTTAACCCTCCCATTATTTCAAACATGTTTACTTAACCCCTACTTAACTTGATAGGTTCATGTAACCCCCACAGATTCAAACAGGTTAAGTATTACCAGTTAACAAGTTATCCCCATTCAAATTGACTTCTTTTCAAGTTATTATGTTCCTCTTGCTAATTAATTTTATATATATGTGTTTGTATATATATATATACATATAACTTAAACCATTAAGTTTATTAATAAACGCATCACATATTTTCTCTAGATTGTAATCCAAGATCCGTAATCTACAATCTATTATCATCGGATTGTAATTAAGGGAAGTAATCTACAATCCCTTTATATTATTCATTGTCTGATTCCATAGTTACAATAACATGTTTTACTTAATATGAAATTAAGTATACTTTATCTTAATTCACCAGTTTTCTGTTTAACATGTCACTACAACTTGTCGTTGTTTACTTATTAACTTAGTTCTCTTAACTGAGGTTTACTAATAAGTTTCCTTCCCTTTTTATTATAACTTATGTTATAATTTCCACTTATCCCTGGGACAAGCCTACCTATTATATAACATTCTCATTAATGTAATTAATTATAATAGGTTTTTATCATTCCCTGTTTATTCCTATTCATTTCCATTAATCACAATTAGTTCCATTTATTTCTATCCTTTTTACATACATATGTTCATATGTATGTTTATGCACTAGACCTCTCATATTAAGCCGACCACTTATGGATGCTGGATTGACCGGGCGGTTCCGGGCAGACTTCTACCACAAGTTGTACTTAACTTCGTGTCTTAGCACCATTATGCGTACACTTATGCACTTAGACCCCTCACATTAGACTTAACACTTATGTATTCTGGATATGTCGGGCGATTCGAGGTAGACTTCTACCACAAGTGTAATCTAACCTCGTGTCTAAGTGCGGTTACAGTTTCTAATTACTGTAAATCTATGCATATTCATTCTTAAACAATTATTCATGCTCATCGTATTTTTCAATTACAGTATTCAGTTTTAACAGACTTCAACAGATTTTTCATTTTAACAGATTATTATCTCCGCAAGTTACAGCAGATTACTCAAGTTTTATTATCATGTTCTGCTAAATCTTAAATTAAGCCTACAGATTTATATACCCCAAATTACAGTCATAATTCACAATATAACATTTTCTCTAAGTTTTAGTCAAATTGTACAGCATAGGTTACACTCCCAAAAACTCCAATCATGATTCATAATACTAGTTATGCCCAAATTATAGCTTTAGATCAATGCATAGATTATGCCCCCAAAATCCCAATACAAGTTATGCCCAAATTTTAACGTTTCCCTATCGTTCCCAATTTCATGCATTTACATATTTCAGCGATATGCCTAGGCTCGACGGTAGCCTGGCTATAAAAACAAAAAGGGAAGAATGGAGAGAAGAGTACAAGAATGGGCATATTAAATAAAACTGGCATAAGATAACATAATTAGGCAAACTAACATAATAGGGGCACAAGGTGACATGATTAGGAAAACTAACACAATAGGTATAAGGTGACATGATTAGGCAAACTAACATAATAAGAATGTCATGAATAGGCATATAGGCACAAATCAATAGATAAGGTGTACAAGTAATGGCAAATCTATTATGATTCAGGTTACTAACGGGCATAGGCTTAGATCCAAACTTATAAACATGTCAAGATTACATTTTAGGTGTTCACATCTAAAAATAACATAACTCACTGCGATTGGATCCAAAGAACAGAAGATTGACCGTAGATGGTGTAACACGAATCTCTGAATTCGTATAACTTGTTGAAGAAGAACAGGCTATTTTACTGTGAGTTGGGGCAACACCTCGTTTTCTCCATTAATTTAGATGAATAAAACAATGGGATTAAGGTCTTATTTATTGCCTAAGGTCCACAAGTTTGGTCAGAAAACAAGTCCACATATGCAGAACTGAATCTTCCTCGGATTTAGGGGGTGTCAACATGGGGACCGACATGGGTGTTGACAGCCCTACGGCGGGGTCGACCCCTAATGGTCTGAATTCCTGCCCTATCCCGCGTCTCTGATTTTGAATTATTTTGAACTGTTTTGAATTGTTTTGTATATATATAATTCTCTTATGTGTATACAAACTTCAAAGCATAATATCTTCTTTATACGATGTCCGTTTTATGCAAACTTGTTGTCTATCTTAAGTAGAATTCCGAGACGAATGCAATGGCGTAGTCTATTTTACTTAATTCCAAATATTTAATTAAGTATTCTTTAATTTATAATTTTAATGTGTTATAAAATTACAGGGTATTACACTTGCCTTATGAACCAACCATATACCACACAAGTCTGGTTTGAAAGGCAATTGTAACGACCCACATTCTACGCATCATAGAATCATAGAATATTTATTTGTTTCACATATGAAGTCGTATGGTCATGCAACTTTGGGAGGCGACTATTGGGTCATTTCCCATGTTCATGATTTTTCTCGATTTTTGAATGACCATTTTACCCCTAGCTGATACTGTTTTGGCCATAACTTTTGATTGGAAAGGAATTTTGACCTGAAATCACTTTTATTGGCTCCGGATGATGGTTTACAATTCCGTAGAGTGGTCACATTAGCCAAACAGACTCACCGTTTGGGAGATATGGCTAAAACAAGGTTTAGAAGAGGAAAAACAGCTTAACCGGGCCTAATTAGGGGTGATTAGCAAGAGGGCCCATGACCCATTTCGGGATTAGAGATGTATAAGGGATGATTAGGGTTAGAAAACATTTCTTTCAGCCGCCACATTCATTCTTGGAACCCTAGCAATGGCCTCCAACACCCAAATCAACCTCTAATCACTTTCTAATCAAGTTTTGGCTTAATCTACATCAAATCAAAGAAGATCTTCACCAAATCATTAGTAGAGCTGTTGTTAGACATCAGTATTCGCTCAAATCGGCGAGGTTTCAGTTCTGAGAATTTTATTTGTGGCCAAGGTGAGTGATTTGCATAGTTCCTCACTAATTATGGTTAATTAAGGGTAATTAGTGTTGATTAGCGAATTTATACACTAATAAATTCTGGAAAAATATTTATAAATTCTTAAATGATGTTTTAGACCTCTGTTAGGAATTTGGTTTAATTTGATTAAGTTTTGCTAATCATATCATAGTTTTGCCTAAGCATGCTTAAGGGAAAATATGGGGTTTTTGGTATATTTGATCCGTTTTGACATGTTAATTCATTGTTTTGGTGTTTGTGGTTAGTTTGCCACGTTGCTATGAATGTTTGGAATGATTTGTGGTTATTTAGAAAAGTTAGATTGGTCGAAAACGTCGTCGAATGGCGTGTGAACAAGTCGCTGGAAAAAGTTAATGAAAGTGGTGCAGGGTTTCGGATCGGATCAGATCATTGGGCTCGGATCGGATAGGAGAGGTGGGCAAGGAAATCCGAACCAGACTGGAGTCTGGCACAAAGGAAGCTTGGCAAGAAGGAAGGCCATTCACATAGAGTTGGAGTTGGGTGTGGATCAGGAGAAAAGACGGGAGGATCGGATCAGAGCTGGGCATGAGGACCGGATCGGATCAGACTAGGGAATAGGGATCGGATCGAATAAGGAGGCCACGACCCGGATGGAGTACCACGACCGAACCGAACCGACGTCTGAAGGAGGAGAACCACCAAACCGAACCGTATCCTGGAGTATACTATAAAGCATTGCACCGAACCGAACCGGGTTATATGTGTATATCCGAACCGAAACGAATTCAGGACCACTTCTATGCGACGACTCTTTTGAAGACCAACTCCAATTCGACCAAAACCCGAGATGCAAAGGAAGTCCAAATGAGGAGCTTCGACTCAGGATCTAGTTGGGACCCAATGAGTGAGCTTCATGATAGGGCTTCGCTGCGGGACGTGTGCTAAGGGGTTGTCGATGTCTGTAACTTTGAATCACTATGTGTAGGGAGTACGTGAACGGATTCAGGGTCACAGTTGCATAGGTACGACTAAAGAGCTATAGACCAATGAAGTGGGGCCATTTGTAAAGATTTGGTCATGACTCCATGTGGTAAGCTTGGTAGTAGCAGTAGTTGTACAAGTCGAACTCCGTCACTACTTCGATGGTTCTAGTGATTGACAGTGGTGGACATCGTATGCTTTACGCACTGAGTGAGAGATGTGAGGATGGTTGTTATGGTTGATTTGTTTGCCATCATTATGACATATGCACCCCCACCCCCGTATTCTTTACACCATTTGTTATGGCACCTTAGAGTATTGTACGGTATGTAGTGCTAACTCTTTGGTTGCAGGTCTAGGTTCAGGTATGGTTTACTATACCTGTTATTGTTCTGTTTAGCTGCTTATCGCTCATGCTATAATTTTTGTCTGACCCAAAGTTTTATGTCTCTTCTTATTACTCTGGGTGCTCTCACGAGCAGACTAGAGACAGGTTAGCTGGGTATGCACGAGTAGCTGATCCGGAGACGAGCAGGAGGCTTTCATGTATGATACATATAGTATTCTCCCTGTGTTATTGAAGATCACTGCTTGGAAATTAGTAGTGCATCATCTACTTTAGCTTTCTTTTGTTTAGAGACAGTAATTTGAAAAGTTGTAATAAGTTGTATTTGGATTTCCGCTGCTCTGATGTTGATGTTGGTTTTAGCCATCAGCTTATGCACTGTCTTGCCTGTTTTATGTCAAGTATATTATTATTATATTTTGTTCCATGCGCTGTGAGACATTCTACAGGTTCCTTGTTAGTTCATTCTCTTATTTCCTTTCTTTGTTGACCGTTCCGTGCTAGTCGGGCATGTGTACAGCGCACTTTCGGAGAAAATGCCGGTTGGTGCGGGGCGGGCCGTCACACTTGGTATAAGAGATTTAGGTTGCGTAGTTAACCTAGGGAAGTCATCAGTGAGAGATAGTATACATATATGAGAGCGCGTATTTGTGATTATTTTAGTTTTCAAAAGCTATTTATATAATATTAGTATAGCTAAGGATGAAGTCGCACTGCACTAGCACCACTATGTGGATGGTTAATCGTTTTCTTTTTACAGATTGAACGATGAGCCGATACGCAAGGGGTACCAGTAGAGGAGCCAATAATGGGAATGCTGCTGACATGAGGACGATGTTTACTGACCTCATGAGGGAGATGCTTAGGGATGTGCAGAGGAAAGCTCCCAATGGTGGTAATGGTGGTGGTCCAATAGTGCAAGCGTTTAGGGCCGATTTCGCCAAGCTGAATAAGGATTATACTAGTCTTGGCAGGATGCCGTTCCACGGAACGGAATCGGCTACGGATGTTCAGGATTGGTTGGATAGCTGCGAGCGTATCTTCGAAGACTTGGGCATCGAGGATGCGATGAAGAGAAGGCCAGCATCCCGTCAGCTACAAGGGCGGGCTATGAATTGGTGGAATGCTATAAAGGCAGCTACTCCCGAGGATCGGATTACTTGGGAGAATTTTAAGGTTCTCTTTAGCGATAAGTTCATTCCAACTGGTCAGAAGTCAATGTTGTTTAAGAAATTCTTGGAGCTCAAGCAGAATGGTAGAGCTGTCTCAGAGTATATTGCCGAATTCGACACCTTGTCGAAGTATGGACTATCTCTTATTGATACTTCCGAGAAGAAGAATGAGAAGTTCATAACTGGCTTGGATTAGTATTTAGGGGAAAAGCTTATTAACCACATTGATGAGACGTTTGAATCGATTGTGGGGAAAGCATTGAGGTCCGAGAGTCTTTACCCTAAGTCGAAGACTGAGGTTGCATCTGCAGAAAAGCCAAAGCTGCAAGCAAGTGGTGGAGGCAAGAATGGTTCTCAGAATAAGAGGAAGCAGAACTAGAATAAGGATGGCTAGAAAAAGAATAAGAAAGATGTTGAGTGCTTCAGATGTGGTAAGAAGGGCCATTATGCTAGTAATTGTCGGGCCAAGCCAGCGGATAGGAAGTGCTTCAACTGTGCCAAGGGGGACATCACAAGGACAAATGTCCGCAACCCCCTAAAGAAAAGAAGATGGTGAAAGCATATGCCCTTAATGCTATTCCTTCTTCGTCGAATGCCCCAACCGCGGCGGAGAACGGAAAGAATGTCGTTATTCAAGGTATGCTTTCTGTTTATGATGTTCCTGTTAGAGTTTTGTTTGATATCGGGGCTTCCAGTTCTTTCATATCTAGTGACCTGGTAGATAGGTTGGGATTGGAGCCCGAGATTGTCGATAAGCCTTTAGTAGTGACAAACCCGATTGGTGGTTCAACTAACCTTAGCATGATTTGTCGTAATGTGGTCCTATCGAGTCATGGATTCACGTTTGTTTGTGATTGCTTTGTTTTGGGCTTTACTGGGTTTGGCATTATTTTGGGAGTCGATTGGCTCCAAAGATACAGGGTGGTGGTAGACTATGAGGGCTTTTTGGTGACAGCTAGAGTGGATGATGGACGGAGGGTAGTGTTTGGTGGTCTACCTGGTGATGGGGTAATGGCTAGTTTCCAAAATTCCTTCGACATCCCGCATAGTGAGTGTCAGGTTTGCCCGTGGTTGGCCAGTATCCGGACGTCTTCGAGGAAGTGACCGGGCTTCCACCACACCGAGAGACTAAGTTCCCTATTGATTTAGTGAAAGATGCCAGACCTATAGTGATGCCAATTCGTCGTATGGCACCAAGGGAGCAGCGAGAGCTTGAGGTGCAAGTCAGCGATCTTTTGAAGAAGGGATTTATCAGAAGGAGTGTTTCTGAATGGGGAGCACCAGTTGTGTTTGCTACCAAGGCGGATGGTTCCCTTCGTTTGTGTGTAGACTACCGCGACTTGAATAAAGTGACGAGGAAGAACAAGTATCCTCTACCGCGGATAGATGATTTGTTTGATCAGTTGAGTGGCGCGAGAGTATTCTCTCAGTTGGATCTCGCGATAGGTTTTCATCAGCTTAGAGTGGAAGCTGAGAGTATAGCTAAAATGGCATTTCGGATGCCGTCTGGATTTTATGAGTGGTTGGTCATGCCATTTGGGCTGACCAATGCCCCAACATATTTTGTGGATCTTATGGATAGGGTATTCAGAGATCAGTTGAATAAGTTTGTCCTTGTGTTCGTGGATGATATTTTGGTCTATTCAAGGACAGAGGAAGAACACAAGGAACATTTAAGAATAGTGATGGAGGTGTTGAGAAAACACCAATTGAAAGCAAAGTTTTCTAAGTGTCACTTCTGGAGGAGAGAAGTGAGATTCTTGGGCCATGTTGTTTCAGGGAATGGTATTGCTGTGGACCCTGCGAAGTTAGCTACGGTACAAGATTGGTCTACGCCCAAGAATGCAATGGATGTAAGAAGTTTCTTGGGGTTAGCTGGATATTATCGTAAGTTTATCCAAGACTTCTCCAAGATAGCAGCACCATTGACTCAGTTGACCAAGAAGAATCAAGCCTTCGTCTGGGATGAAAGGTGCGAGAATGCATATAAGAGTCTAAAAGAAAAGTTGACACATGCACCAGTGTTAGTCATTCCAAAGGGGAATGAAGAGATGACAGTATATACAGATGCATGTGGCACAGGTCTAGGTGCTGTATTGATGCAAGGAGGTAGGGTTGTAGCTTATGCAAGTCGGCAACTGAAACCGCATGAGAAAAAATACCCTACACATGATTTGGAATTGGCACCGATCGTGTTCACATTGAAGATGTGGAGACATTACCTCTTGGGAGAAAGATTCGAGCTGTTTACCGATCATAAATCGTTAAAGTATCTTTTCTCTCAAAAGGATCTAAATCTCCGACAACAAAGAAGGTTAGAATTCCTAGCTTCCTATGATTTCGACATCGCATATACACCAGGAAAGGGCAATGCGGTGGCTGATGCATTGAGTAGGAGACATGCCAGTTTAGGGGCTATGTTTCTAGAGTGGAAGCAACTGGAGTACATCGCTGGGTAAGATTTCAGACCAAAGTGCGAATTGGATCCAGAAATGTTAGCAAGTTTGACGATCATACCCACTTTGATTGAGCGGATTGGTTCCAGTCAGAGGAACGATCCTAACCTATTGGAAATCATCTAGAAGTTAGATATGGAATTCGACGGAGAGATGAACAAGTATGGGTTTGATCGAGACGGATGGCTTAGAAGAACGGAAGGCTAGTTGTACCCAATGTCAATGGATTGAGAGATGAAGTGCTTAGAGAATGTCATCACTCAAAACTGACTATACATCCCGATGGTAACAAGATGTACCGAGAAATGAAGCAGACCTACTACTGGGAAGGAATGAAAAGAGACATTGGGAAGTTTATATCCAAATGTATGAATTGCCAGCTAGTTAAAGCTGAGAAAAAGAAGCCTACTGGTTTGTTACAACCGCTAGAAATTCCAGAATGGAAATGGGAACGAGTGTAAATGGATTTCATTGATGGGTTACCAAGGACTAGATCGGGCCATGATAGCATTTGTGTGATTGTGGACCGATTGACTAAAAGTGCAAGATTTATACCCGTCAAGTCAAACAGGACATCAGCTAAACTAGTGGAACTGTATATGAAGTGGGTAGTGAGATTTCATGGGATACCCAAAGGCATTTTGAGTGACCGAGATCCATTGTTCACTAGTGGATTTTGGAAAAGCTTACAAGAGGCGTTAGGATCAGAATTACATCACAGTACCGCGTATCATCCTCAAACTAACGGACAGAAAGAGAGGGTGAATCTTATACTGGAAGACCTCTTGAGAGCTTGTGTATTGGATTTTGGTGGATCATGGGATAACCATTTGCATCTAGTAGAGTTTGCATATAATAATAGTTATCAATCCAGTATTGGTATGGCTCCATTTGAAACTTTGTACGGAAGACCGTGCAACTCACCGTCATGTTGGTTAGAAACTTGTGAGAAGTTTGTGCTTGAACCCGACGTGATAAGAGAAACTTCAGACAAGATTAAGATTATCCAACAGCGAATGAAGACTGCCCAAGATAGGCAGAAGAGTTATGCTGATAGGAAGAGAAGAGAATTAAATTCTCCATTGGTGACTTGGTGTTTGTCAAGATTTCTCCGTTGAAGAGCGTGGTACGATTTGGCAGGAGAGGCAAGTTAGCACCAAAATTTGTTGGTCCATTCCCAGTTCTTGAGCAAATTGGGAATTGGGCATACAAAGTTGAATTACCAGAGAAGATGGCAGGAGTTCACAATGAATTTCATGTTTTCCAGTTAAGGAAGTTCGTGCACGACCCAGATGTTACTATTTCACCTGATCAGTTGGATGATATCGAAGTTGAACACGAGGCGGTTGGGAACCGCAAGCCTATGCGTATTGTAGGGAACGATACGAAGCAACTTCGAAGGAAAGCGGTGAATCTGGTCAAAGTCCAGTAGGGCGAGAATGAGAATGACTGTACTTGGGAGACAGAGGAGAGCATTAGGAAGACGTATCCAGAACTCTTCGCCTAGTAAGATTTCACTTTCGGTTTAGTTTTCCGCATGCTAGGATAGGCTTGTTTGTTTGTTTTGCATGTATGACTGTTGTTTGTGGCAGGTAGGCATGCGGGATTCTTTGTATGTTTTGGGTTAAGGAATTTCGGGGACGAAATTTCTTTGGGGGGGGGGGGGGGGGAGAGTGTAAAGACCCGCATTCTACGCATCATAGGATCGTAGAATATTTATTTTCTTTCACATATGAAGTCGTATGGTCATGCAATTTTGGGAGACGGCTATTGGGGTCATTTCCCATGTTCATGATTTTTCCCGATTTTTGAATGACCATTTTGCCCCTAGCTGGTACTGTTTTAGCCATAACTTTTTACTGGAAAGGAATTTTGACCTGAAACCACTTCCATTAGCTCCGGATGATGGTGTACAATTCCGTAGAGTGGTCACATTAGCTAAACGGACTCACCGTTTGGGAGATATGGCTGAAACAAAGTGTAGAAGAGGAAAAACAGCTTACCCGGGCCTAATTGGGGTGATTAGCAAGAGGGCCCATAACCCATTTCGGGATTAGAGATGTATAGGGGCTGATTAGGGTTAGAAAACATTTCTTTCAGCCGCCACTTTCATTCTTGGAACCCTAGCAATTGCCTCCAACACCCAAATCAACCTCTAATCACTTTCTAATCAAGTTTTGGCTTAATCTACATGAAATCAAAGAAGATCTTCACTAAATCAGTATTAGAGCTGTTGTTAGACATCAATATTCGGCCAAATCAGTGAGGTTTCAGTTCTGAGAATTTTATTTGTGGCCAAGGTGAGTGATTTGCATAGTTCCTCACTAATTACGGTTAATTAAGGGTAATTAGTGTTGATTAGGGAATTTATACACTAATAAATTCTGAATTTTTTTTATAAATTCTAAAATGATGTTTTAGACCTCTGTTAGAAATTTGGTTTAATTTGATTAAGTTTTGCTAATCATATCATTAGTTTTGCCTAAACATGCTTAAGGGAAAATATTGGTTTTTGGGTATATTTGATCCGTTTTGACATGTTTATTCATTGTTTTGGTGTTTGTGGTTAGTTTGCTATGTTGCTATGACTGTTTGGAATGATTTGTGGTTATTTAGAAAAGTTAGATTGGTCCAAAATGTCGTCGAATGGCGTGAACAAGTCGCTGGAAAAAGTTGCAGAAAGTTGTGCAGGGTTTCAGATCGGATCATTGGGCTCGGATCGGATAGGAGAGTCGGGCAAGGAAATCCGAACCGAATTGAATTCTGGCACAAAGGAAGCTTGGCAAGAAGGAAGGCCATTCGTATAGAGTTGGAGTTGGGTGTGGATCAGAAGCAAAGACGAGAGGATCGGATCAGAGCTGGGCATGAGGACCAGATCAGATCGGATTAGGGAATAGGGATCGGATTGAATAAGGAGGCCACGACCCGGATGGAGTACCACGAACGAACCAAACCACGTCTGAAGGAGGGGAACCGCCGAACCGAATTGCATCCAGGAGTATACTATGAAGCATTGCACCGAACCGAACCAGGTTAAATGTATATATCCGAACCGAACCAAATTCAGGACCACTTCTACGCGACGACTCTTTTGAAGACCAACTCCAATTCGACCAAAACCCGAGATGCAAAGGAAGTCCAAATGAGGAGCTTGGACTCAGGATCCAGTTGGGAACCAATGAGTGAGCTTCATGATTGGGCTTCGCTGCGGGACGTGTGCTAAGGGGTTGTCGATGTCTGTAACTTTGAATCACTATGTGTAAGGAGTACGTGAACGGATTCAGGGTCACAGTGGCATAGGTACGACTAAAGAGCTATTGACCAATGAAGTGGGGTCATTTGTAAAGATTTGGTCATGACTCCATGTGGTAAGCTTGGTAGTAGCAGTAGTTGTACAAGTCGAACTTCGTCACTACTTCGATCAGTCTAGGGATTGACAGTGGTGGACATCGTATGCTTTACGCACTGAGTGAGAGATGTGAGGATGGTTGTTATGGTTGATTTGTTTGCCATCATTATGACATATGCACCCCCATCCCCGTATTCTTTACACCATTTGTTATGGCACCTTAGAGTATTGAACGGTATGCAGTGCTAACTCTTTCGTTGCAGGTCCAGGTTCAGGTATGGTTTAGTATACCTGTTATTGTTCTGTTTAACTGCTTATCGCTCATACCAGACTTTTTGTCTGACCCAGAGTTTTATGTCTCTTCTTATTACTCTGGGTGCTCTCACGAGCACACTAGAGACAGGTTAGCTGGGTATGCACGAGTAGCTGATCCGGAGATGAGCAGGAGGCTTTCACGTATGATACATATAGTATTCTCCCTGTGTTGTTGAAGATCAATGCTTGGGCATTAGTAGTGCATCTTCTACTTTAGCTTTCTTTTGTTTAGAGACAGTAATTTAAAAAGTTGTAATAAGTTGTATTTGGATTTCCGCTGCTCTGATGTTGATGTTGGTTTTAGCCATCAGCTTATGCACTGTCTCGCCTGTTTTATGTCAAGTATATTATTATTATATTTTGTTCCATGCGCTGTGAGACATTCTACAGGTTCCTTGTTAGTTCATTCTCTTCTTTCCTTTCTTTGGCGACCGTTTCGTGCTAGTCGAGCATGTGTACAGCGCACTTTCGGAGAAAATGTCGGTTGGTGTGGGGCGGGCCGTCACAGCAATCATCCTCACAAGGTCCTTCGATAAACCAAGTCTTTGACCTTCGATAGTCGACTTAACACATTCTTGGTGTTCATGTACCGATAAATCAAATGTCACAAACTCGATTCATCGAGATTTTTTTAGAGCAAAACACAGCGGAACAGAAACAAAATATAATATTCAATATATAATTTTATAGCGGAAAATTTTACACCATTTAAAAACACATTCTTACATCACCAATCCATATACATCAGAGTATAGATACTATAATATGTCTTTTCATCTGACGAAGAACTCCAGCTTTTCGAAATCAACTGAAAATCCTCACCAACCTGTTTAGCCTAATACACACACTCCGATCTGACCCAAGCGTCAAACATTTGGGTCAGGCTTTGATTAACCAGTTAAAACTAAAAACTAGATAACAAACCATAAAATATATCATACAAACCATCAACCAAGATTTGAAAGCTTCTAAAATTCATGCCATTGAAAAATGAAGCTATTATAAGACTCAAGGCTCATCACACAATGCAATGCATATAGGAGGGTAGAGTTTTACCTTATAATGGCCAAACTTGCTTAATATTCCTTAAAACAAAACATTTGATATTAATATTAAGGTCTAGGTGTGGAAATTAATTTCGAAAACAAATGTATCAATCTTAGCTCGGATAATGCCCCATCCTATTATATTGGCTATTAGGTTACAAATTAAAACTTAAGCTCATATTGGAAGTTGGATTACAACAATGATTACGGCAAAAGATCTTCCTTAACCACATCTGGAACACCTATAGCAAGACGTCCCAGGAGTCAACCATTGAGTCTGTCAGAGCGACATAGTAGGTCAACTTTAAATGGCTGATTGGCCTCGGTCGTATTTAACCATTATTCGAGGCGCCTCATCCATCATCCACGTAAGTAAACTTGCCTGGGCTCCATACAATGGCATCACTTTTCAGCTAGAAAGAAAGGAAATGTTAGTCTATATATCTTCCGTCCATCATCTTATTTTCGGTCGTTCACAGGTAGTAAGGTTCTAAGGCCACATTTCCACAAAAAGCTATGCTATATCAGCTATGCTTTTATCATCATCCACAAAGCTCTGCCTTTCAACAACAACTTTGATTGGCTCAGCACTTGGCATGTAACATTGTCAATTAATGAAATATGATTGGTGTCTATTAACATATAACCCTTTGAATACCGAAGTCTCAAAGAAGGGTGTTAAGCAAAAGAATAAATTTTCCGCCACCAACTAGTATACCATCAATAGAAACCAATCGTTTATGCTGTAAAGTACAACATCAGATACACATCCACTTACAAGCTCATTCTTGGTTTTAAATGAAACAGAAGACGCTTTATTCCACGATCCCACCTAGGTGTGAAAGCCCTTGCAACCCAAACCACTTCAAGTAAGGTTGGATAACCCTCACTATAATCTCGTAATAGGGGATCAGGCCGAAGCATCAATGAGCAATCCTTCTGATGCGAAGGTCCCCGATCTTCTATCACAGTCAACTCGGTTTCATTACGTCGTTTAGTTATCCATAATAGGTCGAAACTCGGTCATTTTGAATAACTGTCGCATCTTTCAAATCAATTAAGATATACAAGATGTCCAAGGTCTTATTCTATTTTGGGAATATTCTTTTACTCAAATCGTATTTACGATTTGTTAATCTTACCGCTTACGTGAAAAACTAACTTATCCTCTACAAATCAATTATTAAGCTCGTTCCCATTTTTGTTAGTTTGGGAAAACCCTCTACATTTAAAATTTTAATATTAAATTAATTAATGATATCTTTTAAACTAATCCTGAGAAATCATCTTTTCTTTTAACTGGGTTAAAGAACAACGTTGTTGAAGACACCTTTCAAGACAAACCCCAAACCAATTGATATTAAGTATAAAAATTCAAATAGAGTTATATCAACTTATATTCAACACCAATTTCCGAAATAAAGGAATACTATAAATGGAATAATGATATAAATCTTTCCAATTCCACACAGAATAACTGTTTACACAACGGTAACCAATACCAAATATTCGAAGATTATTTCTATCCAAATCCAACTTTTTTTAAAATTGGAAATCTTTTCTAGATAAAAAGATTTATCTACATACTTCTTTATAATCATGGTTATACTTGATATACCAACCAAGTTTATTTCACTTAAATTTACTAAATGTCGTTATACCGTTTTCAGCCAACTGGGCCAAAAACACAAATGTCCCTAAAAGTAGTTCAAAATTTCCTATTTTTTCAAATCACTTTGAAATCTTTTATTAATTATTTATCATAATTTTCCCTATTTTTAATAATTTAAAAATAATTTCATTTCTTTAAAATCCATTTTCAAGCAACTAATAGTACTAACGTTGTTTTTATTCAAAATTGATTCGAACTTATCTCTAGATCTAACTGTTGGATTTGAAACCACTTATACTCTTTTGAAAGCTCTTTTAATTTATAATCTAATGGTTTTTATTTCGAGAGAATACGATGGTCGGATCTTTCAGTATGTTAGTTTGAAATCAGTGGTCGAAATTCTTGAACTTTCGCTGTGCGACGAGTTCTATTCAAACCAAACTTCGAGTTTATATTAAAATAAAAATGAATTGCTTCTAAATAGTTTATCAATTATCTAATAATAGCTGTAAACCAAAATTTCAATATTTCAAATCAAATTCAAATATTTCCAGTAAATTGCTATTATAATATTATTTTATTATTAAAATAATATTATCTTTCCCAAATTTACCCGTTTGGGACCAAATTTCCTGAAGCCCGTTATAAAATTAAATAAAGATGCTTTTGAAAAGAAACTTTTGTTAGATCGTTACCAAGACACCCTAACCGAACATCACTTTTTCTAGTTATTATTCATTTAAAAATAGAAACGTGAACTGGTCTTAACAACATGGAAATTATTTCAAATTGATTTCTTTCTTCCACGAATATTCATCGTCATGACTTAAATTTTTCATCCATAAAAATTCGGACATCAATTTCATACTTTTATATTTCACATCAAATTTTATTATTAAAATAATCTATTAATTCCCAATTTGAAATAAAACTCAATCAGTGGCCATATAATTCAAGTTATATGGATCTAATATGTCAATGATATTCCATTAAAATATATCAATCATTCCAACATCCATTCTTAAAAAGCGCATAGTAAATGTGGAAAGGAGCATGTACCCCACTATTTCAGATCTTCACATGGAGAAGTGTGATCAACATGACAACAAGAAAAACAAGTCCAAACGACCTTTCTTCTCCATTTATCCAGAAGGCAATAAAAAGGATGTCGAGGGCGAAAAGGGCCATATGAAGACAAAGGGAACAAGAGATTTCACTTTTTCAAGTCTGATGAGTTAACCCCACTAAAGGTAACCAGTAGAACATCCTTTTTGCTACTAAAGGTGCAGGGCTCTTTCCGGAGCCACTACCAGCGCTAAAGATCTTGAAGAAAGCAGCGATGTCTGGAAGTTTCTTCCACTATCACAATCAGCCTGGCCATGATACCAATGATTGCAGACATTTAAAAATCTCAATTGAGATGTTGGTTAGGAAGAACAAGCTACAACAATATGTTAGGAAATCGCATCCAATAAATTCTCTTCCAATTCCTTAGGGAGAAAGTGCACCTGCCAATCAACCAGGCCCAGATGGAAAGGATCCAACAAGGAATATTGTGAATTCGATGTTCAATATCATAGCATATAGTTCTCGTTCAGCCAATAAAAGTTGGGAGAAGATGAAAAGCTATTCAAATGCTCGGGAGTACAGTCCGACAGAAGCAATGGCTCCTATGAATTAAAAGCTCTTGTTTATCCAATGATCGTCAGGCACTTCCATACCAAAGCTCAGTAAAGGCTGGCGTTGGAGTATTTGAGCCTAACTTACATGGGTCATATATCATCAGTCAAAAGCTTCTAGATGGCATCTACAAATTGTCAAGTTTTGATGAAGTTCCAATACCAAGAATTTGGGATAACGACCGCTTGTGTCGACATTCTGCATAAAAGCACTGCTCAGCTCTTATGAAAAACTGTTATGCTTTCTTTTACAAATATTAACCTCCTATGGTAAAAGGGGGATTGTAATTGAGAAATTACTATGACAATTTCCATAAAATAAGAAGTCTGCATTTGCTTTATTTCGATTATTCCAATGAATGAAACGTCACTAAAATCGATTTAACATTAAAGACTATCAAAAGAGCGCTTGCTGACTCACAATCTGATAAGATCTGGTGGCCCATACCGGCATAACACGGTTGGACAGCTCAGGTTTCGAATGCCGGAAGCATCGCACTACATAAGTGTGAAGATGTTGAGCACCACCTTGTAAATCAAAAGAGGGAGCCGCTAAAAGCTAAACGGTGAAAAGCTCAGCAAGTACGCATAAAGGCAAAGAGGTGCACGCTTCATCAGAATGGCGCTATCCAAAGTGAGAGGTTAAAGACATTGAATCTCCAGCTGCGACTGCTCGCCAAGACAAGCGTCCACTAGAAAGATTGGTGTTTGTCCCACGAAGCAGTGCAGAGAAGAAAGCGACCCAACCAAACAAAAGTCCAAGAGGCCACAAGTTCCACCGTAGGTGCACTTTCCCATGTGCAAGGTCCAGAACTTCAATTCCCTAACATTGATAGCTTGCCAAGTCAAAGCATCTAGTAGAATGATTGGTATCCGCCCTGTGGAGCGATGCAACACCATAAGAGAACCTAACATGAAGGAGGTGTCTTGTTTAGCTTTACCAATGCTTGATTGGCTCGACGGGAAGTGAGGCGAACAACGAAATCCTAGCCGGCAGCAGACATCCAGGTTAGTTCCTTCGAGGCCTGGCTTAATGGGTTGGAGGAAAGATAAACTTGGGCTCGCTGAACGGTGGTGTCCATGGTATTTCCTTCGTGGCCTGGTTTAACAGGTTGGAGGAAAGCCGACCCTGGGCTCAATCTGGAAAGATCAGCACATACTGAAATCCTAGCTAGTTGGTGACATTCAGGTTAGTTCCTTCAAGGCCTGGCTTAACAGGTCGGAGGAAAGCTAAACTTAGGCTCGCTGAATGAGGGTGTCCATCATAGTTCCTTCGAGCCCTGATTTCACAGGTAAGAGGAAAGCTGGCTCTGGGCTTAAGCTGGAAAGACTAGCACATAAAGAAATCCTAGTTGGTAGGTGATTTCTAGGCTAGTTCCTTTGAAGCCTGGCTTAGTAGGTCAGAGGAAAGTGAAGTCTGGGCTCATTGAACGTGGGTGTCCGGTTTAGTTTCGACGATGTTGGATTTATCTGGCGGGAGGAGAAACAGACAGCAGACTAAATACTATAAAGACCAGTAAACCCAAGCCGGAAAGACCAACAACAAACAGAAATCCTAGCCAGTAGGTGATGTCTAGGTTAGTTCCTTCGAGGCCTGGCTTAACAGGTTGGAGGAAAGCTAAGTTTGGACTCGTTGAACGGGGGTGTCCGGTTTCGTTTCTACGATGTTGGATTTATCCAGCGGGAGGAGAACCAAGCAACAGACTAAATACTGGAAAGGCCAGCAAATCCAAGTTGGAAATACTAGCACAAACAGAAATCCTGACTGGTAGGTGATGTCCAGGCTAGTTCCTTCAGGTCCAGGCTTAACAGGACGAAGGAAAGCTGAGTTTGGACTTGTTGAATGTTGGTGTCCGGTTTAGTTTCGACGATATTGGATTTATCCAGTGGAAGGAGAAACAAACAGCGGACTAAATACTAGAAAGACAGTTAAATACAAGCTGGAAAGATGAGCACAAACAGAAATCCCATCCCAAAAGGGGGTGTCCAATGTAGTCTCTTTGAGTCTTAATCGATCAGGTCGGACAAGGCGAGTGTTGGATTGAACTCAAAACTCAAGATCTGTCCGGGGGCATGTGTTCAATCTAATCTCAAAAGGGCCCGGACTGCCATGTTATTGCGTTAAATGATTGAACGCATTCTAAACATAAGACCTTCCAAGAGTGGTCAAAAAATCCAAAGACCTCCCTAAGTGGGGGAACAGGAACAAAAAAGTTTTTTAGTTAAAGGTACAACACCGATCAACAAAGTCGAACTTCTTGAAAGGCACTAAGGCAAGCTCAAAGGCTTCGACATAGTGGTAAGCACACAAAGTGTTACCAACAGAGTAGAAGTCTTGAGTGCCTTAGCTAAAATCCAATTAGGTTCAACAAAGTTGATCGTGTAGACTCCAAGCAGAACGTGATGGTCTATGGTATAGGGGAAACACAGCTGCGTTGTAAGGACCAGTACCCATAAAACATACCATAAACTCATCACAACACTTGGCACTACAACAAGTAAAGACTTGTAATATGAAAAGAAGCAAATTCACAAGAAAGTACAACAAAGCTAAGAGTGAACGCTAAAGTACGACAAGAAAAAACAACTTCATTACAAAAAAGCAAGTTTTAACAAAGTTCATAAGCATAAGAAGGGTCGACACTCGCAAAACATCCGATCAAAGTAAAAAAAGGCCAAAAGCCATATTCAATCTTCTTCCAAATTCTAGGAGAACCGTTAGACCTCAAAGGCTAGCATGGGAATCAATACGGGGCACAACAGAATCCTTGAGATTAGAAACAGTAATATTAGCAGAAGAAGCGTCGACAGTGGTGGTAGTTGTGTCTGAGGTAGGTTTTCCAGAATGCCCATCTCCAACTGACAATCCATGCTCTCTCATAAGCTAGTCTTTTCCTTTAGCAAGTGCAGTACGGGGTTCCTCATCTAGATAATATTCAATAAGCTCCTCTTCTGGATAGTTGTCGTCCTCAAAATCAGCGAGGACTGACTCTCAAACCTCAGCTGAGGTAAATGTGAAATCGTCTCCAAGATAACATAGACTGCCTCGACTTATGACACCGAGTTTTTAAAATTTGAATAAAGTTGTGATGGCATTAGCTTGAGCATAGCTTGATCAGTAACTGTTTTGTCTAAAAGAATCTTATCTCTTTCTTGCTCTAATTCCACTATTCTAGCTTTTAGAGAGGAAATTTCTGACTTATGAGAGGCAGTCTTTTACTATAAACTAACATTGCCTTGCTACAAAGTGGCTAATATATTCTCAGTAGTCTTATGAGCCAAACAAGCATATTAAATTTGAGAAATTAGTAAGGTTTTCTTTTGTTTACAAGAAGAAATCAATACGACATTTCCATCAAAGGCCGGGGCCATCTGATGCTTTAGGCATAGAATGAGTAGAAGAAAAAAAATCCTCGAGAAGGAAAGAATCGGGTAGCTGCAAAAAATCCAAACTCAAAAAGAAATTCTTCTATGATAAGAAACTTCTTAGTCCTACCTTGATTCACCGACAGCCTTCAAAGATTCATGCATATTATTATCTACTAAAGTCGGGTTTCCTAGATATGTTGGCAAGCTCAAAAGCTCTAAATAAGCCGGTAAAGGCAAAAAGATTTTGCCAAAGAATTAGAAGCTTCTAGTGCGACAATCTGAATCAAGGAAACTCAGCAAAGTTGATCACATTCATCTCATGAAATTCGTGATGACCCATGGTAAAAGTGTAGCACAACCACATTAAGATTGGACAATGTTCGAAAAGCACACTATGGGCTCATCATGACATCACAATAAGGAAAAGTCGATTCGCACACATCAAAGGAAAATTTGACAAAGTATGCAGCAAAAAAGAGAACTCACCCTAAAAAGCTTGGAAAAAGGTCCTTGCCTTTGAAAGTGGGGGATTTGAAAATTTGACAAAATCGATATGACTTGATACGTCAACAAAGCCCATTGCACTGATGAAACTCAACCTTGGAAATCCAACTAGTTAACGACGACCAGTTGCAAGCTTCATAAAGAATAAGGTTGATATATCAGTCAAATCAAACCAAAAGCAATCTCCTACAAGAGTCAACTTTTTAACTGAGCGAATTTGGAATCTCTTAACACAAAGGCTTCCTAGTATGCAAAGCTCCAATTGAAAGTAACTCAAAGAACCCGATGGTATTTAACTTCAAATCTGATGATAAGCAATGCTTAAAAGGCGACTGTGCGAATATGGCATAGTCCGAATCCAATAAAGAAGCAACGCTTCCCAAGGAGTTGAAGCTAATCTCCATCAATAGTGTTAACATGAGTTTGAGTAACAGTCATGCGCTAGGGTAAGCCGTTGTGAAGTAGAGATTCAAATTTTTTTATAGCCAGGAATAATCCATGGTATTAAACACTGTTGGGAGAAATAACAATTCTATGAGGCAGAAATATACAAAAAGAGCATCTCAGAATATGGAAAAAACCAATATGAGCAAGTGGAGGAATAATAAATGAAGAAATTCATTACTGTACAACATTCAAGTTCCAAGGCTCAAGGCACTCAGGATGGATACTGCAGAAAGAAAGCAGCATATAAAATAATGGCCCGGCAACAATTTATTAAGTGATGCACATAAGCTGCTCAATTTACCGAAAATCCTACGGTCATGACCACCCAAAAGGATTGGCGGAAAACATGAGTCAAGCCGACTGAGGCATCACTAATAATTGTATGGGGCAAGATAAACTCAGAATTCCATTAGATAAATTGGTAGATGCACGCCTCTCATAAATACTGAATCTAGTGTAATAAAAAGTTCAAAAAGCGGATGTTTAAAAGTCGTAATCCAAAACATAGGCCGACCAATCCTAAACGTCGTCAACATACAAACGAAGTGTTTTAGCAGCGTAAACTACATTTAGTGAGTCACAAATTCTCGAATAAAACAATTTTACATTAATAACACACTTGAATTTGTAAATGATTCTTATAACTTGTTTTCTGGGACTAACCCGTTGTTGTCTTAAGCAATCGACAACGAATTCTCCACCAAATGAATGCAAAAGTCCTTCATTATAGGTTCTCTAGAAAAGCACATATGACAATAGAAACTCTCCAGTACAACTGGGTTGATATTGCACCATTGTTCTCAAAATATGGCAAAGGGTTCCAAATGAGTCCAGTGTGCATCGTCAATTGGTTTAAAAGCTATGTGCAGGTTCAACCCCGAATTTCCGAGTCCAGCCGATACTAGAAGAACCGAGCTACTACGACAAGAATAAAAGTAGACAATCAGCAAATTCCTCTTTCCCTGGACGAAAACTTTTTGGTGGATTATCAAGAGGACAAGGAATAACCAAAGATTGATTTGCTTACAATTCAGAAACACTAATAGAAGCTTCAATTCTAGCAAAAGTAAATTCCTTCACAGAAAAATAACTCTTCGTCTGTCTAATATCAGCTTTGCGCATGGAATCTTGTTTTAAAAAGCAGCATATAGGTACATGTTTCATAAAATATGAACTATTGTGCGGAATTATATAAATCAATAAAATAACTAAGCTCAAAATTTATAGTTGGCTTGTGTCAATTAGTTGATCTCAAGCGTCGGTGTGAATTCAAGTTAGAGTGTCGTGTTTGTGCAGATAATATTTAACAAATTACTAACAATTGAATAAAAAATAAGTTTCTGCACAAATACTACATTCAATTCAATTCAAAAATTTGCCATAGCTAAGTTTATTGAACTGACTAATCTACTGTCGATATAGACAATCAATTACAAAATATTAGCCCAGAAACATGCAATGTTTTTGTTGTTGCAAAAGAGATTGTATCAGTGAAAAAAGGCACAAGTAACATGTTAATTACGAGTTCTATTTGTCGTTGTTCGCTTCATAAAACGCGCATTGCTTCAGTAAAATTCAACGACTATACGAGTCTCTAAAAAAAGTGGTTAATGTTAAGGATTGTGGAATGGATCGTTAAGGCAAAACTAACACTAGAGGGGGGAGGTGAAAAGTGTTTTAGAGAAATTTAACAAAATCTAAAACTTACATGATCTACTATATGGATCACACACCACAGAGATAATCACAGACATGGAATCAAACACAAACACAAAGATAAACAAAAATAAAATGCAGAAAAGGAAAGAACACACAGGATTTTATATTGGTTCAGATTACTGTTATGTCCAGTCTCACGCAACGCTGGATTGCGCATAGTTTCTTACAATATCAATATCCAAGTACAACACCCCTGATTTCGTGGCCAAAAGGTTACCACCGATTCCAAACACCCATGGTCAACTGCATTCCCCTTTATTTCCCTAGCTACAAGGTTAACACCACTCCCTTTCCTTGATTTCAAGGCTACAAGGAACACACCTTTTCCCAAACACTTCTTAAACAATTACATCAACACTATAACTCTTCAATAGCACTTCGATTCAGAGAGTAATTAGTAGAGAGTGAGAAGAGAAGAAGTTTTATATAAATAGAATTGAATTCGGCAGAGTATAAGTATAAAAATCATAAAAATATGAAATATTAATGGTGTAAAGGAAGGGGATAAAGATAGAGAAGAAGAATGATGATTTCTTTTCAAAATCAGCCCCCATTTATAATATTTGAAAGGTTGCAACGCTTCTAGAACATTACAAATAACTAAAATACACTTCCTTTCAAAATAAAAAATATGACAGTTGTATGTCGACATGTCCATAAATGTATGTTGACACATCCCTTTATAAAATTAAGTTTTAGGCATTTTTGATATGTTTTGTTATATATATATATATATATATATATATATATATATATATATATATATATATATATATAATTCTGGAAATTATTGAATTAAAACATAGTGTTATAAATAAGTATTATAAAGTAGAAAATTTTATGAAATCATAAATATAACATATATAAATATATTTATAAAATTATATAGTTTAAAACTATAAATATAAAGTACATAACTATATAAATATATATAAACTAATAAACTTTAAAACTTGAGTTTTAAAATCAAAAATAAAAGAAAGAAACTTAATTAGGATAAAAATTAAAAGTAGAATTTGAAAATAGAATTTGAAATTTGAAAATCAGAAATTGAAAAATAGAATTTGAATTTGAACCTGGAGTGTTATTCAGAGTCTTACATGAACTAGACTCTATTTCTATATTTATCTGGAACTCTCGAAATCCAGATTACTCATGGGTCTTTAATCTTCCGATTTCTAAATCTCTAAAAGCTCTTTATACATTACATTCTTCAGTATTAATTCATGTATACAAATCCTACGTATGTACATATATGTATATGTATATATACTATGGATAAAGGTGTTGTAACAACCCGTATTTTAAATAACATGTTATAACATAAACCAAGGTAGAATTAAATGATAAAGTCTGAATCTAGGGAAACGGGTTGTGCCATTGCATTCGTCTCGGAAAAATACGTGAAATAAAGTCCGAGTTTTCGAAAATCGGAGTCCGTATGACCCAGTTATGGCCCATAGAAGTTTTCAGAAAATTCAAATTTAAAAATAGATTTCAAATTCAAGTGGGTAGGGCAGGCGGGAAAAATTCCCGCCACCCCAAGTCGACTGGGGAGTCGACTTGGGAGTCGACACACCCCAGGCTGTGTCGACTGCCCAGTCGACACCCCTATCGACTTGGGTGGTCGGCCAGTCTGGCCTGGGTGCACCTGACTTGTTTCTCAAGACATGTTTAGAGGCTAGTGACGTGAATTGATGACCCAGATCTGAATTAGGGTTAATCTTATGGTCTAAACTAACCTAATCATCTATAAAAAGACCCTAATATCTAGCCTAAGTCATCATAAATCAATCCTACAACTAAACTATGCCAAAATGTTTAATCATGGCCTCCACCCTCTTGTCATAGCTTCCATCTTTATTCATATGAGAGTTCATAAGCTTGTTTGAGAGTTTCTAAGGCCAAAGTTCAATCTTTCTTCATCAAAGCAAGGATCTTCTTCTAATTTCTCAAGGGTTTTCATTGAAGCTTGCTATTTGGGGGTCTTTAGAGTTGCTAGTGGCTTCGTCTCAATCTTATTTATATTTTATAAGTCTTCATAGCATTGTAAGCCCTATACTACTCTTAGATTCTAACTATGAAGTTAAATATGACATGTTGCAAGTTTGAGTTTGGGCCTAAGTATGATATGTGCTTTGATCCTATCATGTTATGCATAAATTTATTCTATGCATGTTTGTAAAGCTATCGCCTTTGCCTTATGCATAGAAATCTATGAGCTTTGATTGGAAATGTTGCATAAAGCAACATAGAAACTCTCATAAACCTTGTGTTATCTTGCATATGATGTTACATGCGAATCACTAGCCACCATCCTATGTCATTTATGATCATGTTTCACCTATTTGCTTAAGTTTGATATCATGCATATTTTGAGGCTTATGATGTAATATGCAAGTTGCTATCTTGCATATGGTGTTATATGCGAATCACTTGCTATCAACCTATGTCATTTATGACCATGTTTCACCTATTTTGCTAAAGTTGATATTATGCATGTTTTGAGGCCTATGATGTAATATGCAAGTTTATGAACACCTTTGCCTCATATGCCACCATGTTTAACTTGTGGCCCAAAACCTTATTAATTATGTCATGCTTCTAAGTTTCTCCTTTGAGATCTATTTGCGTTTATGCGAACCTACATGCGATGGGGTTACGTTATGGGTAAACTAAAATGACATAAAAACATGACTTGAAAAGATGACATGAAATATGACATGTGATTATGCTTGAAACATGAATTTGGACATGACTTCTAGAAAACATGAGAATGGCCAACTCGAGGTTGGGTTGAGTTTGTAGCATAAATCTACTCGGAACCGACCGACTTAACTAGTGGCTACAAGCAATAGGACCCAATGTGAGTAGTTGGTCATGTCGCACTTGAAACCCGAGGTTAGACCAAGTTGTGGTGTAAAGCTACCCGGACCCGCCCGGCTTAACTAGTAACCACAACAAGGTCTAATGTGAGAGGTTGGGTGCATTAAATTAATTAATGCCACATGATAGGGTTAAGTCATGGACCACTTGAATACTTAACCAATTAAACACGATGGGTTGATAGGGTAAAGTCATGAACCTTGGGTACACTTAACCAACCTGATGGGGTAGGGTTAACCACATTTAACCCGTTAGAAACCCTAGTTACGTGGTCCTTTTCACCATTAACCCTCTTGATTGCATCATGATACCCTAGGGACTAGGCTAGGGTGGGGCACGATTACTGGGCTGACATGTAAGCGACCAAAACGACGGCCGAGTAGGTGCGCCGGTGTAAGTTCAGGCGGACTATGGTCGTGCACATATTCCGGAGTTGAAAAAGCAGACACGGGCACCAGTAGGTTTAGACTGTGCGTGCCTGATTTGTGTCCGTGGTTGGCACCCTAGGGCCTGATACACCCTAGAATGGACCTAGCACAGTTTGACTACACTTCGTGATTGGGCCGTATGACACCGACACTTGACGAGTTAGGCTTTTAGGGAGCCGATCGACTAGACCGTGTTGTTGGACCTTGAACTAGGTCATCTCGGGATATTGGGCTAAGATTGGGCCAAGGGATCTTTTCTTGTTTATACTTGACATGGATCGGAATACTAGTACGCACTTGGTGCAACTTAACCTTGTATATGCGATGCCACACTTGATCTATCTTGTTAACTTTTCACCATGCCAGTTATCACCCTATGTTTCATCTCTGTTTTACATGTCCAGTTAACTTTATTAGTTTTTATACTAATAGTAGATAGGACTTACCAGTCTTTTAGACTGACCCGTTTTCTTTCGCCTCTTTTCTTACGTTTTCCCCCTAGGTTTGCAGGGTGGGAACACTGGTACCTAGCTGGATCTTTAGCTGCTTTTCTGGATAGCTCATGTACGGTTTGGACTTGAGCATGCTATGGCTTTATTCTACTTTGGGGATAGTTACTTTATGTTTTCTTTCAGTTTCCAGTTTATGTTCTAGACTTTGTTTTGTGGGAAAATAATGACCAAGTACTTTGATGTAACTTGACTATGGTTTTGAAATGTTAGTTTTATCCGCTGCTTTACTACTCTGTTTTACTTATATGTTCTGTCTTGTGATATCTGCATGCATGTTTACCTCGTTTAACGCCCCTCCAAAGCCAGTGCCCTTGCAAGAGTGGCATTGGCGGAGGTGGGGTGTTACATTTGGTATCGGAGCGAGGTTTACAAGATTTGAGCAAAAGTGTTTTTAAAACTTACCTTTTTGGAAAACTATTTTCAAAACCAATTAAGTATTTTCCAAGAAAAGTCTAGTTATTTTAAAAGGCTATTCCCCAAAAGCCATTAGCACTATCCTTCGTTTCCTCGTTCTAAATCTAACTTTTCCTTTTTCAGTATGGCCGATCTTAACCTTCCCGAGGGAGTGACCATTCCCGGATGGTTCCGGAGGTTCTTGGAAGCTAGGGCCAACGATGCGGGCCTAGCAAATACCCCCACCGTAACTGAGGTTCCTCCTCCTCCTCCTCCTTAGCATCCACAAGCAGATTTCGCAAAGGTTTGCAAGGACTTTAAGGCGATGGGTGGCAAGAATTTCATTGGGACGGAGACTTTTGTGGAGGCACGAAATTGGTTGAAAGAAACTGAAGATATTTTCGCTATTTTTGATGTGGAAGACCATAGAAAGGTTTTATTGGTAGCATGGTTATTAAAAGAAGAAGCTGCTTATTGGTGGGAGGTCACCAATGCTACTAGGCCTATAGAGACTTGGGCCGACTTTAGGACAAGATTTGGGCTTAAGTTTCTATCATCAGCTGAGGCGAATCTGCAATTGGAGAAATTTATATCTTTGAAGCAAGGGGACATGACAGTGAGGGAGTATGTGAATAAGTTTAACCAGCTCGCTCGATTCGGTTTGGACATGGTTAATACTCCACAGAAGAAGGCTTTACGCTTTGCACGAGGGTTGAATGAGCCATTACAAGGATTAGCCCTATCTCATATACCCATGGGGGCCACTTTTGAAGGCCTAGTGGACATGGCATTGCTTCAAGGAGATGATAAGAATGGCAAGAAAGAAGTCAAGACTAATGAGACTCAAACCAAGAAGACGGACTCCAAGTGGGGAGGAAATCAGAGCAATCAGAACAACAAGAACAACAAGGGCAACAAGGCCAAGGCAAAGGACCCAAGAAAATGCAACTTCTGTGGGATTGTTGGGCACATAGGCAAGGATTGCAGAAAGAAGAAGAGGAAGTTGGGCGAATTCTTTCACTGTAGAGAGCCTGGACACCTTAGCAAGGATTGCCCCAAGAAGCAAGGACAAGGGCAAGGGCAGACTCAGCGTGCAGGACCTTCTGGAGGGCAAGTGCATGCTCTCAACGCTGCTCCAGTTCAGGACCGAGGTAGTATTTCTGTAGAAAGTCTTGTTTATATTTCTGACTTTCCCGTTCGCACTTTATTTGATTCTGGCGCATCGCATACCTTTATTTCTTCTGACATTGTTGAAAGTTTGCACCTAAGTACTAGTCTAGTTGAGGATCCCGTCAGTGTTTCAAATCCAATTGGGGGTTCCGCCCATTTATCTATGATTTGTGTGGATTTGAAGATTTCTATCTTGACCGTAGAATTCACGTGTAATGCTTATGTTCTCCGGTTCACGGGATACGGGTTGATCTTGGGCATGGATTGGTTGTCCAGTTATGGAGCCATTCTCGATTGTGAGCATAGGGTGGTGAGGCTCATGACTCGCCTCGGTAATACCCTAGAGATTTCTTGCAACCCACTGGATCCCGTCATGTTATGTTATCTTGAATCTCTTGACTCGTCCATCAATGATCTGCAATCTGTAAGGGTGGTTCGAGAATATCCTGATGTCTTTGAAGAGGTTAAGGGGTTACCCCCTAAACGAGAGATAGATTTTCGCATTTATCTTGTCGATAATGCCAAGCCAGTATTATTGCCCGTTAGGCACATGGCCCCGCGAGAAAGAAGAGAGCTCAGTAAGCAAATCAAGGAGCTGCTTGAGAAATTTTTTATTAGGCGAAGCATTTCTAAATGGGGTGCTCCGGTGGTATTCGCTACTAAGGCGGATGGTTCGCTTCGTCTATGTGTTGATTATCGAGAGTTGAACAAGCTGACAAAGAAGAATAGGCACCCATTACCGAGGATTGATGACCTCTTTGACCAGCTTGTTGGTGCTTCTGTTTTCTCTCAGCTCGATCTAGCCACCGGATTCCATCAGCTTAGAGTGGCTGAGGATAGTATTGATAAGACTGCGTTTAGGACTCCAGATGGATTCTTTGAATGGCTTGTCATGCCATTCGGTTTGACTAATGCACCTGCCTACTTCGTAGATTTGATGAGTAGGGTGTTCAGGGAGTTCCTTAACAAGTTCGTGGTTGTCTTCGTGGATGATATTCTGATCTTCTCAAAGGACGAGGAAGAACATGCCAGACATCTCAAGGAAGTGATGGATACGCTTAGAGCTCATCAGTTGAAAGCCATGTTCTCCAAATGCCATTTCTGGAGAAGGGAAGTTCGGTTTCTTGGACATATAGTTTCTAAGCAAGGCATAGCGGTGGATCCCGCGAAAGTGGTTGCAGTTCAAGACTGGAAGACTCCTAGGAATGAAACCGAAGTAAGAAGCTTTCTCGGTCTGGCGGGCTACTATAGGAAGTTCATCAGGGACTTCGCTAAGATTTCGGCCCCTCTTACTAAGTTGACGAAGAAGAACTTAGTCTTTGCATGGGACTTAGAGTGTGAGCTTGCTTTTCAAAGGCTCAAGAGGGCCCTTACCACAGCTCTAGTCTTGGCATTACCCGATAGTGGTAAGATGTTTGCCGTGTACACAGATGCATGTGGCACGGGGTTAGGTGCTGTCCTGATGCAAGAGGGAAGAGTGATATGTTATGGGCGTAGGCAACTTAAAGTTCATGAGAAGAACTATCCCACTCATGATTTGGAGTTGGGGGCGATCGTCTTTGCACTCAAATCCTGGCGCCACTATCTTCTAGGCGAAAGGTTTGAGTTGTATACTGATCACAAGTCACTCAAGTACCTCTTCTCGCAGAAAGATCTGAATCTAAGGCAGCAAAGGTGGATGGAATTCTTGGCATCATATGACTTTGAGATAGCTTATACCCCTGGCAAGGGTAATGTTATGGCAGATGCATTAAACAGAAGGAGGTTGACTTTGAGTCCCTTGTTTATTGAGATGAAGAACTTAGAGTTTTTGGCAACCTTTGATTTCACGACGGCTGTTTCATTAGCATCCCTTGAGCTTAAACCCACCCTTCTTGATCGAGTAGGGACTTCACAGAAAGAAGACCCGCGGATAGTGGAGATCATGGGCAAGTTGATCCGAGGTGAGACGTCTAGTCACCTTGCTAGATATACTATTGATGACAAGGGTTGGCTAAGGCGTGATGGAAGGCTATGCGTTCCACAAGTAGGAGACTTGGTGCATAAAATTCTCGAAGAAGCACATCACTCGAAGATGACTATACATCCTGGAGGGGATAAGATGTATAGAGATATGAAACGCATTTTCTTTTGGGCTAGAATGAAGAAAGTTGTGGCAGAGTATGTTTCAAAGTGCATGGTGTGCCAACAAGTGAAAGCCGAGTCAAAGAAACCCGGTGGGCTATTACATCCATTGGAGGTCCCGCAATGGAAGTGGGAGAGTATTTCTATGGATTTTGTGGATGGACTGCCTAGGTCAAGGAAAGGGAACACGAGCATATGGGTCATAGTTGACAGACTTACGAAGAGTGCTCACTTCATTCCAGTAAAGAGCAAGAGGACCGCATCATGGCTAGCATCTATTTATCTTCGAGAGATAGTGCGGTTGCATGGAGTTCCTTCTAGCATAGTTAGCGATCGTGACCCAATTTTCACTAGCTAGTTCTGGAATAGTTTGCAAGAAGCGATGGGTACGCGATTGAATCCGAGTACAGCCTATCACCCTTAGACGGATGGCCAAACCGAAAGGGTGAATAGAGTGCTAGAAGATCTCTTGAGGCTTTGTGTTCTTGACTTTGGAGGTACTTGGGAAGACCACCTTCCCTTGTAGTGTTTGCTTATAATAATAGCTATCAAGCCAGCATAGGGATGGCACCATTTGAAGCCCTGTATGGGAGGCCGTGTAGGTCACCATCTTGTTGGTGGGAGACAACGGATAGGCTCATACTCGGGCCCGATATGATACGGGACACATCCGAGAAAGTTGAATTGGTGAGAAAACGGATGAAAGCGGCCCAAGAAAGACAGAAATCCTACGCTGACAAGCGAAGGACAGATTGGGAATTCGAAGTGGGAGACATGGTTTTCGTGAAGGTTTCTCCTTTGCGTAATGTGGTTCGTTTTGGAGCTATTGGGAAGCTGGAACCAAGGTTCGTAGGACCCTTCCCTATCATAGAGAGAATTGGAAAGATGGCCTATAAGGTGGAATTGCCCGAGAAGCTAGCCGAAGTGCATAATGTCTTTCATGTCTCGCATCTCCGAAAGTGCTTACATGAGTCCGCTGAGGTGGTTGAACCAAGCATTCTTGAAGACGTGGAAGTAGAGAAAGAGGCAACCCTGAGGAGAGCTCCGATTCGTATCTTGGAAACGGAGATCAAGAAGCTAAGAAACCGAGAAGTCAAATTGGTGAAAGTTCAGTGGAGTGAAGCCGAAGAGGATGCAACTTGGGAAACCGAGGAGAAGATGCGTGGGCTTTATCCATTTCTTTTTGAGGGTACATTCTCGACCTCTTTTTCCTTTTACATATCTTTCTTTTTGCTATCCATATTTATCCTGTTTATCTTGTTATCTCGTTAACCTTGTCATGAGAAACTTAGGTAGAAACCCTTTGGATGAAACATGTATTTGAAACATGTTATGCTTGATGTTTGCAAGTGGTTACAATTGTTTGCAAGTGGATACTCGTGGATGCATGATACACGTAAGGCACTAAGATCGGCTCACACACTTTCATATTGCATATGCATGAGTGCTGATACTTATTCATGGATGAAACTTGTTATGCTATCACGTGGATGTTGCATATGGATGAATGTTATGTGCACTCATGTAGAGATTATAAATTATGTTAGGATTTTGCATACATATGGACTCATTTCACTAACATACTTTGCATTAAGGGGGTCTACTGGATCAGTAACCGCCTGATTTTCGCATTAGATAAGTACATATACACACACCTTTGCATATAATCATACAGCATTTAAAGTTGTTAAGGACATTGACTACACGTGGATGATGTTTTGAGTAGATGGATGATGGATGGTAGGATACGTTCTTCCTAACTTAGAGATTTCGGGGACGAAATCCTTTAAGGTGGGGAGGATGTAACAACCCGTATTTTAAATAACATGTTATAACATAAACCAAGGCAGAATTAAATGATAAATTCTGAATCTAGGGAAACGGGCTGTGCCATTGCATTCGCCTCGGAAAAATACGCGAAACAGAGTCCGAGTTTTCGAAAATCGGAGTCCGTATGACCCAGTTATGGCCCATAGAAATATTCAGAAAATTCAAATTTAAAAACAGATTTCAAATTCAGTTGGGTAGGGCAGGCGGGAAAAATTCCAGCCATCCCAAGTCGACTGGGGAGTCGACTTGGGAGTCGACACACCCCAGGCTGTGTCGACTGCCCAGTCGTCACCCCTGTCGACTTGGGTGGTCGGCCAGTCTGGCCTGGGTGCACCTGACTTGTTTCTTAAGACATGTTTGGAGGCTAGTGACGTGAGTTGACGGCCCAGATCTGAATTAGGGTTAATCCTATGGTCTAAACTAACCTAATCATCTATAAAAAGACCCTAATACCTAGCCTAAGTCATCATAAATCAATCCTACAACTAAACTATGCCAAAATGTTTAATCATGGCCTCCACCCTCTTGTCATAGCTTCCATCTTCATTCATATGAGAGTTCCTAAGCTTGTTTTAGAGTTTCTAAGGCCAAAGTTCAATCTTTCTTCATCAAAGCAAGGATCTTCTTCTAATTTCTCAAGGGTTTTCATTGAAGCTTGCTATTTGGGGGTCTTTAGAGTTGCTAGTGGCTTCGTCTCAATCTTATTTATATTTTATAAGTCTTCATAGCATTGTAAGCCCTATACTACTCTTAGATTCTAACTATGAAGTTAAATATGACATGTTGCAAGTTTGAGTTTGGGCCTAAGTATGATATGTGCTTTGATCCTATCATGTTATACATAAATTTATTCTATGCATGTTTGTAAAGCTATCACCTTTGCCTTATGCATAGAAAGCTATGAGCTTTGATTGGAAATGTCGCATAAAGCAACATAGAAACTCTCATAAACCTTGTGTTATCTTGCATATGATGTTACATGCGAATCACTAGCCACCATCCTATGTCATTTATGATCATGTTTCACCTATTTGCTTAAGTTTGATATCATGCATATTTTGAGGCTTACGATGTAATATGCAAGTTGCTATCTTTCATATGGTGTTATATGCGAATCACTTGCTATCATCCTATGTCATTTATGACCATGTTTCACCTATTTTGCTAAAGTTGATATTATGCATGTTTTGAGGCCTATGATGTAATATGCAAGTTTATGAACACCTTTGCCTCATATGCCACCATGTTTAACTTGTGGCCCAAAACCTTATTAATTATGTCATGCTTCTAAGTTTCTCCTTTGAGATCTATTTGCGTTTATGCGAACCTACATGCGATGGGGTTACGTTATGGGTAAACTAAAATGACATAAAAACATGACTTGAAAAGATGACATGTGATTATGCTTGAAACATGAATTCGGACATGACTTCTAGAAAACATGAGAATGGCCAACTCGAGGTTGGGTTGAGTTTGTAGCATACATCTACCCGGAACCGACCGGCTTAACTAGTGGCTACAAGCAATAGGACCCAAAGTGAGTAGTTGGTCATGTCGCAATTGAAACCCGAGGTTAGACCAAGTTGTGGTGTAAAGCTACCCGGACCCGCCCGGCTTAACTAGTAACCACAACAAGGTCTAATGTGAGAGGTTGGGTGCATTAAATTAATTAATGCCACATGATAGGGTTAAGTCATGGACCACTTGAATACTTAACCAATTAAACACGATGGGTTGATAGGGTTAAGTCATGAACCTTGGGTACACTTAACCAACCTGATGGGGTAGGGTTAACCACATTTAACCCGTTAGAAACCCTAGTTACGTGGTCCTTTTCACCAGTAACCCTCTTGATTGCATCATAATACCCTAGGGACTAGGCTAGGGTGGGGCACGATTACTAGGCTGACATGTAAGCGACCAAAACGACGGCTGAGTAGGTGCGCCGGTGTAGGTTCAGGCGGACTATGGTCGTGCACATAGTCCGGAGTTGAAAAAGCAGACACGGGCACCAATAGGTTTAGACTGTGCGTGCCTGATTTGTGTCCGTGGTTGGCACCCTAGGGCCTGATACACCCTAGGGTGGACCTAGCTCAGTTTGACTACACTTCGTGATTGGGCCGTATGGCACCGACACTTGACGAGTTAGGCTTTTAGAGAGACGATCGACTAGACTGTGTTGTTGGACCTTGAACTCGGTCATCTCGGGATATTGTGCCAAGATTGGGCCAAGGGATCTTTTCTTGTTTATACTTGACATGGATCGGAATACTAGTACACACTTGGTGCAACTTAACCTTGTATATGCGATGCCACACTTGATCTATCTTGTTAACTTTTCACCATGCCAGTTATCACCCTATGTTTCATCCCTGTTTTACATGTCCAGTTATCTTTATTAGTTTTTATACTAATAGTAGATAGGACTTACCAGTCTTTTAGACTGACCCGTTTTCTTTCGCCTCTTTTCTTCCGTCCCCCCCCCCCCCACCAGGTTTGCAGGGTGGGAACACTGGTACCTAGCTATATCTTTAGCTGCTTTTCAGTATAGCTCATGTACGGTTTGGACTTGAGCATGCTATGGCTTTATTCTACTTTGGGGATAGTTACTTTATGTTTTCTTTCAGTTTCTAGTTTATGTTCTAGACTTTGTTTTGTGGGAAAATAATGACCAAGTACTTTGATGTAACTTGACTATGGTTTTTAAATGTTAGTTTTATCCGCTGCTTTACTACTCTGTTTTACTTATATGTTCTGTCTTGTGATATCTGCATGCATGTTTACCTCGTTTAACGCCCCTCCAAAGCCAGTGCCCTTGCAAGAGTGGCATTGGCGGAGGTGGGGTGTTACAGGTGTTAGTATATATTTTATAGTCAATTTATATTAAAATAAGGTTGTTGTCATCAAAACTCCATTCTACAACAATTTCCCCTTTTTGATGATGACAACATTAGTTTATAAAATATTCGTACCTGTTATACTCCCCTGTCTATATGAATTCTATATATTCTACTTAAAATACTATGTCAATATTTTTTAATTTCTCCCTTTTGGCAATACCAAAAAGAAATTCTAAAAATACTCCCCCTAAATTTATACCGTAAATAACTGTCCTATATCTATCTAGCTCCCCCTAAATCCATGCCTATATATATCTAACTTAAGATTACACTATTATAATATGTTATAAATGAACCTAATAATTAAATATAACTATCCTTAATTTTATAATATCCTTATATCTTCCTCTAAATATATGATTCTAAGCCTAAAATATTATAACTCCCCCTAAAACTATGACTATACTAGTCTAATAAACTAAATAAAAGGATAGTAAACTAAGAAAAACCAATCAAATTTTATAATCAATTCAAATGATCAATCTAAGCGATCTAAACCAAATCAACCAAAATAACACTTCTTGAACTTTCAACTAATCCAGGAAACTAAACCCCCTCCTTAATCTAATACAAGAATAATCCTAGCCTAAACTCTAATTCCCTTAAAACTATAATAAGGCTTTAATCTAGACTAAGAAATAATTCTAATTAGATATCCTTAAAACTATGATATAAGTTAAGTAGTTTAATCCAAACAATCAATCACTTTAAGTTTTGTTTTCACAAACATCAACTCAAATAAATTCAAACATAAAACCAAACATTTCTTATAACTTCTATTTATCCTAAAACCTATAGAGCTCCTATCAACTACAAATGCATAAGTATTTTTCTAACAAACCTATCAACAACTAATGAAATCTAACCATGTCAAGTAAGTTAATCAAGTTTACATGTCAAACAAATCAAACGAAACAAACAAGTCAATCAATTCAATCAAGCCAAACAATTCAATCAAGCCAGATAAGACAATCAGTTTAATAAAAAAAGTAAATATGTTATGTATTTGATTGATAATCCTATATTTCTAGTTAAATAAAAATAGTTCTCATACAATATACTTGTTAAAGTTAACATGTAATGCAGTGTGTTGGTGATAATGCAGTATGTCATATACTAAACTATATGAAGTGATATATTGAATGAAATGTTTCTTGTGATGTGAAACGACCCAAACTTCCCCGTAAAGGAAAGCCCGGATTGAGTTGAGAACACGACAAATCAGAACACAAATAGGAGAACATTTCATTGATTATTTCAACAATTTACATCAGAGTACAAGAATACAACACAGTATGAATAAATAATATACATTGGAAATACAATACCAAAGATTTAAATTACATTTGAATAGCAGCGGAAAAATAATACAAAAAACGATTGAAAGAAATACATGGATACAGAGCTTTCCGAATACCGCTTCAGTTGTAAACCATGATCCTGTGAATATAATATCTGCAAAACCAAAACTACTAGCTGCCCATGTGGAATATGGGCACCCAGATTTTAGGTTAAAACAATAAACTCCAGGTCAGTCATGGGACTGGTATGAGAACTAAAACAATTATTAATTTGATTTTAAAGTTGGGTGAATCACAGGACCACTCCGTATAACAGGGAATGAGTTTACTCTACATGAATCTTAGTTTAAAATAAAACAACACAATGCTTTTTGAAAAAATGAAGCTATTATAAGACTCATGTCCCATCACACAATGCAACGCAAGCCGGAGGATAGAGTTTTCCCTTGTAATAGCCAAACATGTTTGATACGTGTAAAACAAATAATTTTTATATTACTATAAGTGTGTAGTGTTAAAGTCAACTTCAAATATAAATGTATCAATCATATACGACATGGGTACCATATATCATGTCACCATACTAGTTCTACAATCAAAACCGCATGATGTCGTATTGGAAGTTAGATTTCCATCTATGAACCAAGGCAAGAGATAGTCCTTACCGAATTCGAGACACTCTAGCCCGTGCCTTAGGAAACAGCTGCAACTGCACCTAGGAAGTGCAAGGGCCGGTCATCCGTCGATGATTAGTTATACCATAAACTATATGTTAGCCTGCCCTATGAGGCATAAAATAATCTGGTCGGTAATATCGACCAGACCACTATCGATATATATATATATATATATATATATATATATATATATATCAGAAACACCTCTCTATCCATCAAGTAATATGCAACACCGCATGAGTAAACAGTCTGGGCTCCATACCATGACGTTACTCCTAGCTAGAAACTAACGTATGTCCATTTCGCTGGGGTCCTTCCCCTGTTTCTGGTTCATACCAGGGTGTGAGGCTCGCGAAGTAACGCTATACACAAAGCTATGCCTAAATAAGTTGTGCTTTGATCATCAACCACAAGGCTCTGCTTTCCAACAAAAGCCTTGATCATTTGCATCTTAGCATGCCACATTGTCAGTCCATACCATACCAATGATTTCTGTCAATGTATAATCTCTAAGCTCGTACGTCTTAGAGAAGGGTGTTAAGCAAGAGAATAAATTTTCCGCCACAAAACAGATATATATATATATATATTTAGCAGAGATCGACGAATACAGCATAAAGGAACACAACGTCAGACATACCATCCATTTACAAGTCCGTTTTGGGTCTGAACGAAAACCGGAGGCACCTTATTCCTTGTCCCATATGTCCAATATAGGAGAGAGGTCCTCGCATATCCGTCGATCTCCAAGTACGTTTGGACGATCACCACTTATTACCTTGTCTTGGGTGTACGACCCAATCAGGACATCAGTAATCACCCAAACGGTGTGAAGAACTCCGGTCTTCAACCACCGTCTTTATCTTCGACTCTTGATTGTCATATTAATTTTTCAGAATGGATTAAGCCCGGTCTTTCTGAATAACTCACGTATTTTATAATCAAGTGCTATAGAAACAATCATACGCCTCATTCCAATTCAGAATATTCTTTTAACAAAATATTAGCATTTTTAATCTAATTAAAGATTTATTACAGCTCTAGTTAAGTTTTTAATCTCAATTAGTGATTATCCAAATTTTTAGGAAATAAATCTTGTTTTTACTTGGGTTAAAGAACCGATGTCCTTTAAAACATAGTTCACGATAAACCCAAATCATTTCCCATAAAAATGGAATCTACACAGAAAACAGATCAATATATAATCGATAAAAATTTCCGTATCAAACCAATAATATAAATGAAATAGCAGCAAACCCTTTTAAATTCCATATATAATAACGGTCTTCATTCACTAAAGCTTATCTGGATTATTATTAAATCGGATTCCATTCAATTCCAATTTATTCTATTAAATTGGAAAATTTTACTTTGGAAAAATTCTCATTTAAATCTTAATAAAAGATTTATAAATACCATGTTGATCTTTAATAAAAGATTTATAAATTCCAAATTATAATTTCATTATTAATTGGCATTAAAGAACATATGTCGTTTAAAACATAGTCCACGATAAACCCACAATCAACTTTCATTTCAATTCTAATTAAACATTAATTAATTAGGAAAAAAAGCTTTCCTAAATCTTAATTAAAAGATTTATTCTTTTCACATGGGATTTAAGAACAGTGTTATTTAAGACACCATTCACGACAAACCCAAAATCCAAATTATTTTTATTTAATTCCAAATAAATATTAAATGGAAAACTTCATTAAATCTTAATTAAATATTTATTCTACTTAATAACTAGTTCATTTTGATAAAAATATATTTTATCTTTACAAAATTGGATTTTTTTCATCCAAATCATTCATTATGATTTTACATAATTTTTTTCATATTTTTAATAATTTTATGGTCGCCCGTACAGTCGATTTCCAATAACGGCCACCGAACTGCATCCATAATGACCTTTTTCAAATTTGAATTAGACATAATTCCAATTACAACCGTTAGATTTCAAACTTCTTATATTCATTGGAAAGCTCTTTTCGATACGAACTAAACGATTACGGTTTTAGGAGAATCCGACGATCGAATCTCCCGTTACGCGGATTTGAATTTAATGGTCGAAATTCGCGAATGGTCACTGCGCGGCGCGTTCTATTCAGGCCATTTAAATATTATATATATATATATATATATATATATATATATATATCGTCGATTTCCATTTAAATCGTATTTATAAAATATTTATAATTTCATTTCAAAACGATTCCAAATTCATTTTTAAATTTTAAATAAAAGTTGAATATTCTATATCTTTATTATATTAAAATGATAATATTTTCAAAATATTATATTTCTAAATCATTTCTTTTCTATATTCATAATAAAATGAAATAAATCGATTGATAAACCCATTCGGGTTAAAATGGCGTTTGCTATTTAATTCGGATTCATATTTTTATATCATGATTTTATTTCTTCACTGAATATTATTTTAAAATATTCGTTATTTTAAAATACTCTTTATTTAAAATATTCTTTATATCAAAATGATCTTTTACGTTAAAATGTTCTTTTATATAAAAATGATTCTTTTAATAAAAATGTTTCTTTTACATTGAAATGATTATTTTATATAAAAATGTTTCTTTTACATTGAAATGATTCTTTTATATAAAAATGATTCTTTTCATAAAAATGTTTCTTTTACATTGGAGTTATTCTTTTATATAAAAATGTTTCTTTTCATAAAAATGTTTAGTTTACATTGGAATGATTCTTTTATATAAAAATGATTCTTTTCATAAAAATGTTTCTTTTACATTGAAATGTAATTTTTAATGATCATTTTAATGTAAACATTGAATTGTCAACATTGAATCTTTTTATATGATTCATCTAACATTAAAAATGAACATTTTAGTGTAAACACACATTTATTAAACTAGAATCTTCTTATATATGTACAATAAAAATGTAAACATTTAATTATTAAATCTTTCTATTTCAAACCGTGACCATTTTACATCATTTCTTATAAACAATAAAATGTAAATTTTATTATTAACTTTTCTTTTTAAAACAATGATCATTTACTTATTACCTATATACAATAAAAATGTGAATTTTTGTTGTTAAACCTCTTTCTACAAACAATGAGTATTTGGTACATACAATAGAAATATAACTTTTATCGCTTCAAATAATTTTCATTTCTTATATGAATATTTTACATATTTTGTACATTCAATAAGAATGTAATTTTTATTGTTTCAACAATTTATTTTAAAAGATTCTTTATTTCAAATATTCTTTATATTCTGAATCGGAATGCGACTCAATCAATTACCATATAATTTTCAGTTATATGGATTTCATACATCGCATGTATACAACAATAACGATAAATAATCAACAAATAATCCATTCACATATAGAGTGAAATTTACAACTGTGTGAGCATTAAAATAAATAAATAATGCTCATCACAGGCTGTCAATCCATCGATTTACATACAACTAAATATTGGCACTAGTGTATGCCAAATATCATCCCAACACCCGTGTGGGGTTTTCAAACAACAGTTTATTTAAACAAATTATTGGTTAACAAATTTAACCAATTCTAATTCAGATTGAATTATTTTTAAACCTAATAAATTTTCACTATTTTAAATTATAAATAAATATTTACAATTTAATTCTAACGGCCACATTAAGGTTAACATTATTTTTAATACATTCAACATTTCAACATCACAAACATAAATAGTGATTAAACTGAGAAAAATCTAAACTGGCAGTTCTATATAATTTTCTGTTATGAAAATAAATAAATAACTATGTAGAATTTGTAGTGAGGAGTTCTCACCTTCGTTTCCAGTCCGTCAGTCTTTAACTAGCGATTTTGGTTCCATTTGCTTCCAGTCAGTTCCATCGCAATCTGTTTCACGCGGTATATATATGTTAAAAATCATATTTTTAATGTTGTTATATATATATGGTAAAGATCATATTTTTATTTACGTTATGTTTATATAAAAATCATATTTTTATATTGCTATTTCTATTTTAAAAACAATGCGATGTATATGTTAAAAACAACGCGATCTTTGTATTAAAAACAATATGATCTTTGTTTACAAAATAATGTGATCTTTGTTTACAAAATAATGCAATCTTTGTTTACAAAATAATGCAATCTTTGTTTACAAAACAATGTTAATTTTATTTGTAAAACAATGTTAATTTTGATTTGAAAACATTGTTAGTTTTGATTTGAAAACAATGTTAATTTTATTTGTAAAACAATGTTAATTTTGATTTGAAAACACTGTTGGTTTTGATTTGAAAACAATGTTAATTTCGATTTGAAAACATTTGTTATTTTTGTTTTGAAAACATTTGCTATTTTTGTTTTGAAAACATTTGCTAATTTTATTTTAAAACATTTGCTAATTTTATATTCAAAACAATGCTAAGTTTCTATTCAAAACAATGCTAATTTTCTTAATTACAATACTTAACAACGTTTAAAACTGTTACCCTAAATAAATAAATAAACATGGCTAATCTTCTCCTTGGAATGCGCCTTCAACACCGAACCCGTTCTTCCAACGCCACATCGACCAGCTACGAATGCTCCGCCGCCGCCGCCCCGAGTTTTTGGCCACTCGCACCCCCGACGCCGTCGAAAACAATGATAAAACAGAAGCACTTTGGACTCGATAATCAAAGAAAATATCGCTGGAAAGATGATCAAATCCGTATGATACTAAAGCCCTCGAGATTCTCTTCACAATTCCCTTTTGGATCGTCTACTAATTTGCTATGGATTTGAAGTGATTAAGGGCTGAATTTGGAACCACCGTGGCGATGAATCTAAGAGAGGGCGGCGTCTGTTTACTTGAGAAGTGAAATAGGGTTTCATGATTTTCAAGGCTATTTATATATATTATTTTTAATATAGATTAATATTTAATTCCAATGTAACATGTTTATCTATCCGACCTCCAAATCAAACCCAACGACCATCGCCCCTAGCTAAATACCCACATTCCGGACACAATGGAATATGTTTCATAACCCAGTTCGGTTGTTATGATCAATTTTTATCAAAATTAAAATATAAATCCATATCTATTTAATTTAAACATACATTTTAATTTACTGGGGCCACATACTGACTCTAAAAATTCGAGAAAAATTATACCTGTCTTTTTTTGATGATACGGTACTAACAAAACTAATTTCATCAAATTTGGAGACTGTCTGAAAAATGGCCATTTTCTGGTCGATCTCATTTGATTAAAATTGCCAAAACACGTTTTCTTTTGCCACGCTCACGTATTAATTCCAAAAATTTTGAAAATTGGAATCTAGTAATAATTTGACATTCCGGATCCAACAAAAGTAGTCTCGTCGAAAATGGAGATCATTGGTAAAATGTCTATTTTTAATATTAAAATAAATATATAAATTCCACAGCGACTATTCTGAATTTTAAATTGGGCATAACTTTTGATTCCCGTTATGAAATTTGAATTTTTCAGATTCGTTGGAAAGATATTTTCAAAAAGATTCAAATATTTTTGGTTTTACCAAAATACGATTTATTTTGAATCCTGTACATTCGATTGAAATTTGAAATCGAATTTTCAAACTACCGCGCATTTCGGGCTCGTTTTATAATTAAAATAAAATTATTCGTTCTAACTTTGATTTAAATAAATTTTTTGTCGTGATTATTTAAAATAATTTTTTTAAATATTTAAAATCCGTTAAAATTGTAAAATAAAAAATTTTAATTGGTTTAGAATTTCCGAGTTGTTACATGATGTAAATGATTTTTGACATGCAATAAATGAGGTATGATATGAAATAATGTGCAGAATGATTTAATGATGATATGTATGGTTGTAAAGGATATTTAAAATAATATCCAAGTATTATGTATATACATATATATTATAAATTATTTGAATTAAACTAAGGTAATATACATTAATTTCTAGACTTAGGTTAATAATACCAAATGAAAGAGATAAGAGGATAGTAAATATTAAAGTTTATATATATATATATATATATATATATTCATGATAATTCGTAAAAAATAGTTATTCAAACTAATTTTCTAAGAAATATGAATACAATTTTAATAGGGGGCTTATTTAATATTGTAAAAATTGAAGATCTTTTTAAAGAGAATATAGAATTGCATCATATAAATTAAACTTTTTTTTATATAAAAGTATATTTGTAATTGTGTGTGTATATATATAAACAAATTTTAAAAATGACTTAAAATTTAATTTATTATATAAATCAATCTTTTGGCATAAGCTAAATTTAAATTTAAACTTTTTAGAAATCAAAATATATTAATTTGCTAAAGAACTATTTTATGTTAAAACTTTTAAAAGGAAATCTGTAGTCATATCAACATTATAAAGTAATCTATAAAGCTATAACTTCTTATATTTAAACTACTTATTAAGACATAAAGAATACCCATATATATATACACTGATTTAAATATACAAGTTTTGTAAATTTCAATAAGAATTAGTATTTAGTTATAAATAGTATTTGTGGCACTGTAATCTAAAGTTGTTATGAAATCATATGAATAATATATAAGTTAAACTGTGCATCCTTAAACTAAAAGATAAAGATAAATAAATTTATATTTTATAACAATATCAAAAGAAATTATATTAACTTTCTATATCATATTAACATGTATATATAATTTTATTAATTTATATACTTTTAATATATACATTTTGAAACAAGTTATAAGAAAACAAGTAGACAAACAAAGTTAATAACTAGACTTTGAATTAACATTTTTCTTATTTAAAAGATGGAGGGAAGTTTGAAAATTTAAGCTTTTGAAACTAAAAATATAAATTTCATTTTATAAGCCTTTATGTCGACATAAGGACATATGTATGTTGATATACATGCATAAATTTCAAAGAACATATGAATTTGTGACTTTGGTTTTAAATTATCGATTTATATTTCAGGTTTAACTATTTCTTGAAATAATATTATTCCTAACAACCATCCAAAATTTGTTTTGTTATTATATTTATTATTTATTATTCTATCGATATTTTGAATTTCAGATTTCAAATTTCAATTTTAAATTTCAAGTTTGAATTTTAAAGTTTTAAATTTCAAATTCAAAGCAAAGCAAACAAGCAAGATAATCAAAGCATCCATTCAACCAAGAAATTTAAAATTAATTAAAGCTTACCTGATTTTTTGATCCATTTCTTCGATATTTTCTGAATTCTGAATTTCTATGGAACACATATTTTATTTTTCAGTTTCTAGCTCTTCATCGCTTGATGATGAATCTGAATCATCTGGATAAAGAGACATCCTTTTTATATGTCGTGGTAAACTTGGCATCAAATTTTTGAATTTGAATTTGAATTTTGAATGAATGGACACTTCAACTACTATAAGCCCAAAAGTCATATCCCTTCATAAACTCTTCTTTTCTTAATTAATGAATGTTCATCTTGGTGTCTTTTGGCCAATACTCATCAAATATAACTTCTATTCCTGCAAAACAACATCCCTTTTCAAAGAGTCGGTGATTTTCAAAATAACTAATTATAATTTGAAATAATAACATCATGTTGATTCTGTGATATATCCATTTAAATTTTTCAAGAAATCATATCATGATAACTTGAATTTTCAATAAAATTGAATGTAGACACATCTAATACTAATGCAGTGCATGAATTTAAACTAGTGTTCAAAATTTGCCATTTAGTATTTTCGAAAATCAGATTATGAACTTTTTGAAAAACCTTACAATGATACCAATTGTTAAGGATTGCAGAATGGATCGTTAAGGCAAAACTATCACTAGAGGGGGGTAAACAGTGATTTTGAGAATTTTAACAAAATCTAAAACTGACATGATCTACTATATGAATCGCACACCACAGATATAATCATAGACACAAAATCAAACACAAACAAGAAGATAAACAAAAATAAAATGCAGAAAAGGAAAGAACACACTAGATTTTATACTAGTTCGGATTATCCTACGTCTAGTCCCACGCAACGCTGGATTGCGTAGAGTTTTATTACAGTATCAATATCCAAGTACAACACCCTTGATTTCATGGCCACAAGGTTACCACCGATTCCAAACACCCTTGATCAAGTATATTCCCCTTGATTTCCCCGGCTACAAGGTTAACACCGCTCCCTTTCCTTGATTTCAAGGCTATAAGGAACACACCTTTTCCCAAACACTTACCAAATAATTACACCAACCCTATAAATCTTCAATAACACTTCGATTCAGAGAGTAATGAGTAGAGAGTGAGAAGAGAGGAAGTTTTATGTAAATAGAATTGAATTCAGCAGAGTATAATTGTAGAAATCATAAAAATATGAAATATTAATGGTGTAAAGAAAGGGGATGAAGATGGAGAAGAAGAATGATGAAAAATAATTCAAAATCTGCCCTAATTTATAAGATTTATAAGATTCGAATGCTTTTAGAACGTTACAAATAATGAAAAGACACTTCCTTTCAAAATCAAAATTATGACAGTTATATGTCGACATTTCCATAAATGTGTGTAGACATATCCCTTTATAAAATTGAGTTTTGGGCAATTTAGAAGTGTTCTGATATATATATATATATATATATATATATATATATATAATTCTGGAAATTCTTGAATTAAAACATAGTGTTATAAATAAGTATTATTAATTAGAAAACCATACGAAATCTTAAATATAACTTATATACATATATTTAAAAAATCATAAAGTTTAAAACTATAAATATAAAGTATATAACCATATAAATATATATACACTTCAAAACTTGAGTTTTAGAATCAAAAGTGAAATAGAGAAACTTAATTAGAATAAAAATTGAAAGTAGAATTTGAAAATAGAATTTGAAATTTGAAAATTAGAAATTGAAAAACAGAATTTGAATTTGAATTTGGACCTGGAGTACTACTCAGAGTCCTACGTAAACTAGACTCTATTACTAAATTTATCTTGAACTCTTGATTATTCATGATTCTTGAATCTTCTGAATTCTGAATCTCTAAAAGCTGTTTAAACATTATTGTCTTTAGTATTAATTCTTGTATAAAAATCCTGCATATGTACATATATATATATATTCTAGATAAAGGTGTTAGTATGTATTTTTTAACAAATTAATATTGAAATAAGGTTATTATCATCAAAACTCCATTCTCCAACGGTTCAGTGTGGATTGGCACGACCAATCCATTGCGGATTTTACTTGCTTTACGCACTCGAGCCCATGTTAAAACTGGAGCAATCACACATTAACACGGCGTTATCAATGACAAATTCTATAATTCAAAACTGGAGCGTCCATTAGCGCAACAGAATCCATGCAATTAAGCATTTCAAAAGAGGATTTGAGTACGAATTATCAACAACAAGCTTTCAAGTGATCGACATTAAAAACTTGACCAAATTTGGATAAAAAATGCAAGTCCTACAAGCAATGCGAACAAGCTTGAGTGCTCGAATCCAATAGCTTATGCGCCAGAAAATAAAGCCAAATGAAGCAATTCAAGTCCAATTTTATTATTAAAATGTCTTCAGCCGAGAGGTGAAGTAGTGAGCTAAGGCCTACTCGAGGAGACCATGCTTTGGTCCAAATATAAAAGTGCATCCAGATAAAAATGCTTTGATCCATCTTAAACATTTATCTACGACCTATTCATGTGCATTTAACACAAAATATATTAACAACAATGTTCATTTCGAAGCTTGTATTTCTCACAAGCTAAAATACCAGCTTCAAAGGGAAAATGTTAACCCTATTAAAAACACGGGTCAAAAATAATTAGTTAAATGCATGTGTAATAGATCATTAACATTTAAGTGCCATAGATTGGTGTTAATTGATCGGTCAGTCTTAGTCATATGGGTTGGTCGGCCTCAGTCCTATGGATCGTTCGGCCTTAGTGTTCATGGATCGGTCGGCCTCGGTCCTATAGATCGGTGCCCTACGTTTTTATATGGATCAGTCCTAAAACTAACAAGTCAGCATGATACTAATACAATGGTAATCACATAACAATGGATCACAAATTTGGTAACATGAAAAGACCCATGAAATGCTTCAACATTTTTCAATATGCTGGTCCATATTACATGCGGCATCAGGATGGATCAAATATATCAAAGTACGTAGGCACGTGGAGTACATGCATATGTTGGAGTGCAAATGCTAGAAGTGTTTAACAAAGGTCAACTGCTCTTTATATTCGGATAATAAGTGCGATATGTTGGCATGCATGAATTGGTCACAAGTCAAACATGGTTTATGTGGCACGATGTGAGTATACAAATGGGTCAGCGACGTTAGAAGAGTATGGACATTGAACTGCCAGCTGTTACGGGTCGATCACAGTTGAGCATGATGGGTGGGCAACAACTGTTTTATGGATCAGCATTATAAAAAATAAGTATGGGTCGATCATAATTTGTGCATGATGGTAATGACATAAATACATGAACTGGGAAAAAGATTAACTCAAGGATTGGTTATTAGCAGTCTATAATTCTATATTTAAAAGGAATTGGTATGTTCAGCTTCATGGGAAAAGGGATGATATGGTATACGTACAAGAGGTGTATGAAGACAACACGTGGCAAGTACTATGAAATGGTCATAGATGTGTCTTACGTGGATCAATAATTGCATAAAACTGGCGGTGGCGAACAAGTAAAAATAGTAGGTTGTTCATAATATAATGTGGCATCACATAAAGTTATGGGTCGACTTCAAAAACGATGGTGGCAATTCTGTAATAAAAAGGCTCGGCACATACTGTAAAGCTGCATGGATTGGCATCTAATATCATGGGTCGGCATCAAATATAAATATGGGTCGGTAGTAAAATATAAACCATGGCAGTTTTATAAACAGTATGGATCGGACCCAAATATAGTCAGTGGCATTTTCATATATAAGTTTATGACCAATCCATAACCTGCATATATGATTTCAGCCACTTCACTTCATTCTCCCCGCACCTATAAATACCCCATGGTCTCCACCATTAATGGAATGGATTCCTAGCTCCACGAAGTGCTGCTCATTTGTTTTCTCCACTGTTTTAGGCCATTCTAACCTCCATTATAGTTCATTCAAGCTCTAATCTACAATTTCTACAATCTCATTCGACATGGAACCAACGATTATCATTTAAATACAAGGTTATATAAGATTTATCCCATTAATCTTCACAACTCCAGAGATTTAAAGATTTCCACATCAAATTCAAGATATCAAAGAGATTAGAGAGAAATGTATAAAATTGAGAGAAATCTGTATTTTGTAATGCCCGTGATGATAATGAAAATTGTTTCCATAGTGGATGTACGTCGAAATTGAGACCGAACCACTTTAAATCGCTTGCACTTTACTTTTCCCCACATTTATTTGTTATTAGCTTTGTGTTTGATCAAATTTGAAGTGTTGATAAGCATTATGTGGTGTTAGTGCCACTTTTTGTGTTAACACCATTCATAGAAAAATAAAATGCACACACATCAGTACGCAATATGTAAGTGCTTAAGACTGTCTAGTATCTAGTATGTGTATATGCATCCATGAGCAACCACTAGCAAACAATTGCATCGACTTGCAACCATCAATCATAACATGTCTCAAACACATGTTTCCAACTATTGGATTCTACATAACGATCGAAGGTTCGAACGATAGGATAACCATACTTGAATGATAGAAGCAAATGCAAGGTAAAAGCTTGAAAAATAAGTCAAGAATGTACTTTCAGAAAGGAAAGGATAAGAAGCGCGAACTACCTTCGGGTTCTCACATAGCATCATCACGATCTTCTACCCATTGTACTTTTACCAACCTAATTCTTTGTTACGTAGCTTCTTGATTTCTGATCCAATGATATGAGTAGGAACTCTACTCGCCAGTACTTCCTTCTCAACTTCCATGCCTTCAGGTGCGCTCGGCTCCACTATCTCTGCCATATCATGTAGACATTTCCTCAGATGGGAAACGTGAAACATATTGTGTATACCAGCCAGTCTATCCAGTAGCTTGATCCCATAGACCATCTGACCTATTCTTTCTACTACAGGGAATGGCCCTACAAATTTCGGCACCAGCTTCCCTACCGAGCCAAAGTGAACTACATTCCTTAGCGGTGATACTTTAACAAAGATCATATCTCCTACTTCAAATTCCAAATTTGTCCTCCTTTTATGGGCATATGATTTATGTCTTTCCTGAGCTGTTTTCATTCTTCGGTGGATTAGATCAATCATCTCAGGAGTACCTAGAATCATCTCAGGTCCAAGTAAAAGTTTGTCCGCAGACTCCCACCAACAGGTCAATGATTTGCAAGGCCGTCTGTATAATGCTTCGAAGGGTGTCATGCCTATGCTTGATTGGTAACTGTTGTTATAGGGAAACTCAACTAATGCAAGATGCTCCTCCTAAGTCCCTCCAAAGTCTTGGATACACATCCCTAGAAGATCCTCAAGAACTCTATTTACCCTCTCAGTCTGTCCATCCGTCTGAGGGTGGTATGCCATGCTCAAACGTAGCTGTTAACCTAACGCCTCTTGTAAGCTCTTCCGAAAATCACTAGTGAATATAAGGTCACAGGCACTTACTATATTGGAAGGTACCCTATGAAGTCAGACTATCTCTAGAAGATATACCGATGCTAGCCAAGCTGTCGTCCTCTTGCTCTTGACAGGAATAAAGTGAGCGCTCTTTGTTAGTCTATCTATTATCACCCAAATACTGGTGTTACCCTTCATCAATGCAATCAATAGAGACGCTCTCCAAATTCCACTATGGGATACCCAAGGGCTGAAGCAATCCGCTAGGTTTCCTTTGTTCAACTTTTACTCGTTGGCGAGTCAAACATAGAGCTACAGTTCCGCCACTACATTACTCTTGCATGGGGTATAAGCTATTCACGCCTCGGTGGTAATCCCTTAACCTCAACGAATATGTCTGGATAATCTCTGACTATAGGTACTGATTGAACATCCTCAACAGAAATATCAAGCGAATCTAGGAAACTGAGCATCACTGACCCCTGTGTGTTACAGGAAAATTTTGAGAGTTCTATAATGACAAGTAAGAAGTCTAACTACTCTTTTTTCGCAATCAAGAATGGCACCATTCATGGCTGGCCAATCCGTTCCTAGAATCAAACAATAGCCCATAAAGTCCAACATATATGTGTCGCATTCAAATTCGACGCCCAAGATAGATATTCTCAAACACCTACACATCATGGATAAATGAGCTGATCCTCCTATGGGGGTTTGAGACTACCGCAGGATCAGAGACTATACTAGTTTTAGGGTGCAGACTATCTACTATAGAACTGGATATAAATGAATGAGAAGCGCTAGAATCAAACAGGGTTCTAATAGGATAGTCAAAAAGAGAAATCAAACCTTTAACTGTGACTTTACTACCTCGATCGGTTCCACTAGCCTCTAAAGCATGTACTTTTCCAGAAGTTCATCCGCCTTGTCCTTGCTTGCTCGAGCATTGCTTAGTGAAGTGTCTCACTTTCCCACAATTAAAGCAGGCTTTCTTTGCTTTCTGCAGTTCTTCACAAAATGACCCATAACTCGCAACCATGAAACTTGATATCCTTCTTGATCTTAGCCTTGTTAGGCTTTCCTCCGTTCTTTTGCTTCCATTCTTGGGCCACCATTTCTGTTTCTTTCCCATAGGTTGTGCTCCTCAGCCTTGACCCCTATATTCTCCTCTTTATCATCCTCATACAACACATTAACAAGTCTCTCGAATGTCTCCATCTCATAGAAATCCTTACAAAGCTTAGAGAAGATTAGCCTCTAGTGGCACTACCGCGGTAACGGATGGAGGTTGGGCACTTCCTTGCCCTTCGGCATGTGTCATAGTTTTAACATGCTTGCGAAACCATGCCGCGAGGGTGACACCTTTACAAAAGTTGATGGCCCAGATATTCAGAATAGGAGAGAAACAAGGGTCCAAAAGTGTGACAGCCCGCCTCGCATTAACCGACATTTCCTCCGAAAATGCGTTGTACGTGTGTCCACTAGCACGGGACGGTCGTCAAAGAAATGAAAGAAGATGAAAGAACTAACAAAGAAACCTGTAGAATGTCTCACAGCTCATGGAATAAAATATAATAGTAACATACTTGACATAAAACAGGCGAGACAGTGCATTAGCTAAAAACTAAAACCTTCATCATCATAGCAGCAGAAATCCAAAATATAGCTTATGATCCAACATCATTATTACAACTTTAGAACTATCTCTAAAGCAAAAGAAAGTAAAAGAAGGAGGTACAACTACTCATGCATATCAACTAACCTGTCTCTAGTCTGCTCGTTTAGAAGTATCCAGAGTAATAAAAAGAGACATAAAACTCTGGGTCAGACAAAAGTCTGGTATGAGAGATAAGCAACAAAGCAGAATAATAACAGGTATAATCCAATCATACCTGAACCTGGACTTGCAACCAAAGAGTTAGCACTACATACTATACAACACTTTGAGGTGCCACTAACAATTGGTGTAAAGAATACGGGGGTGGGGGTGTGCGTGTCATAGTGATGGCAAACAAATCAAGCATAGCAACCATCCTCACATCTCTCACTCAGTGCGTAAAGCATATGATATCAACTATTTGGTCACCTAATCCTTTGGGCCCTGACGGAGTCCAACCCCATACAACTATCACTACAAGCCCACTATTCGTCTTTCAGTGGTGGACCAAAGTTATGAATACCGACAACCCCTTTGCACACGTCCCGCAGCAAAGTCCAACCCTGAAGTTAACTCGTTGGTTCCAAACTGGATCCTGAGTTCTACTTCCCATTTGGACTACCTTTGCATCTTGGGTTCTAGTCGTCTCCGGATCGGTTTGGTCTTCTCTCTTCACTTTGCTTCAGATCAGTTCGTCCATGACAACTCCTCTGGTTCAGATCGTGGGCACCCATTGGGTTCGGCTCGGATCGTGGTGCTCGCCCTCCATCGGATCGGTCCGTGCTTCCTCCGTCGGATCAGATCGTGGCACATGACCAGCTCGTGGTCCTCCTCTCAAGCGTATCGATTCAGATGAGTACACAGGTTTGGAGGCAGGTCGGATTGTGACTTCGTGGCGCACTCCAGGAGAACGGGTCGGGTCGGTGCTGCATGGTGCTCCAAGGTTCGGATTGTGCTCCCCTTCTCCGATCCGATCCGGTTCGGCTAGTTTCCTGCACTTCTTCCTAGCGAGTGTTTTACGCCACACGACGGCGTTTTTGACCATTATAACTGTTCTAAACATTCACAAAGCATACCATACTACCATAGCAACATGTATAAACATTCGCAAACAGCAAAACAACAATATGATATGTCAAAACGGATCAAACATACCCAAAATCCCTTATTTTCCCCTTAAGCATGTTTAACAACAACTAATAATAAGATTAGTAAAACTTAACCAAATCAACCCAAATTTCTATTAGAGCCCTAAAATAATATTTTAGAATTTTACAATTTTTTCCAGATTTTTATGATGCAAAATTTCGCTAATTATCACTAATCAGTCCTTAATCCCCTAAATTCCGGGATTAGCAAAATTAGTCCAAATTAACCCAAATTCATATCAGAAGCATAAAATAATATTCTGGAATTTTACAAATTTTTCTAGATTTTTCTGAGTTATAATTTCGCTAATCTTCACTAATTACCCTAATTAGCCATAGTTAGTGAAAAACAATGCAAATCACTCACCTTTGCCACAAATTAAACTATAGATCTGAAATATCCTCTGTTTTTTGTCGAATCCCAATGCTTGGCAGCAACCCCAACTCTGATTTGATGTTATCTTGGCTTGGATTGATGTTAATTAGCTTAATCCTTGATAAGAAAGTAATTTAGAGGTGTTTTGAAGAGATTTAGAAAGTGGAGGCCATGACTAGGTTTTGAAGGAGGTTAGTGGCGGCTGAAAAATACTGAAAAAGAATGTTTTCTAAACCCTAGCAGCCCTCATATACTCCTAATCCCGAAATCCGCCAATGGGCCTAGCTACTAATCACCCGGTTAAGCCCAATTAAGCTGTTTTTCACCCTCTGAACCTTAATTCAGCCATATCTCCCAAACGGTAAATTAGTTTGACTAATGTGACCACTCTACGGAAAGGTAAAACATCAAACGGATCTAAAGGAAGTGGTTTCAGGTCAAAACTCCTTACCAATCAAAAGTTATGAACGAAACAAGATCAGCTAGGGGCAAAACGGTCATTTAAAAATCGACAAAAATCATCAAATGGGAGATGACCCCACTAGTCGTTCCCCAAAAGTACATGACCATATGACTTACCAGGAAAATAAATAAATATTCTATGATCTTCTGATGTGTAGAATGCGGGTCGTTACAAAAAGGAGGTCTAAAGAATATTGAATATTGTTTAAGGGGATATGTTTTTACAAAAATAGGTTTTTATTTGAAAATACTTTGCTTTTAAAAACAAAATTTCAAAACTTTTCTCTTATCTTGTAAACTTCAGCTCTAATACCAACTATGACACCCCACTTTTGTCAATGTCACTCACAAGAGAATGCATTAAGTTTCATGTAGCGCAATAGGTAAACCGCACAAAAATTCATAAGACAGATATAAAATAAGCAGCGGAAATTTCATATTTTATTATAAAAACTAAAGATATCTCTCAAATCAAGTTACATCAAAAACCAAGAATCTCAAATCTGTCTCATAATATGGAATAACAGAGTGCAATAATATAAAACCGTAACCCCCATCACAAGCCACAACATAGTAGAAAGTAAGTCGAAGCGGTACATCTCAAAAAGTCCTGATCCAAGCTGAAAGAGAAAGTCCTAATCACTGAGGAGTACTACCACTATGAGGAGAAAATGAAGAGAAAAAACCGAAAACAAAAGGGTCAGACATAAAGTTTGGCAAGTCCTAATGATTTTAAAATATGCATAAAATAGTGATACCTAGACAATTAAACAAAGAATGGATGAGAAAGCACCGTAACTTATAAGGCAACAGGTTAATGAAATAAACAAGATAAACTAGATAAACACGAACTACAGGATAAAATAGTGATTCAGTAAAGCTTCTCATTTATATCCCTAAAACGGGTTGTGTTTGCACCAATACTAGCATAACCGAATTGGGCGTTAGCTTAATTACTTAACAGTAGGATTAAACAACAAGATTAACAGTAGCATTAACAGCATGGTTAACAGCAGGATTAGGCATACCATAATTACATAATGGGATTAGGTGCGAGCCAAATTACATAACAAAAAAATTAGTTGTACCCTAATTACTACCCTGCGATTAGCTCCCAAATACGTAAGTACCCTGTGTTAGCCCCGGTAGTAAGGTGTATCACTCACTAACCTAACAACTATATAACATAGACCTATTTACTGGTGTTACAGCGGCTTAGTTTCCCTAATCAGACTCATGCACACTCATGACTCCGCCGGAACGTGCCCGTACCCACCTTCCCCACGTGAATCTCTTACTATCCAGTTCAGTAAAGCCCCTACCTAGCGTGAGGCCCCTTAACAAAATACTAATAGGGATACCGACTGATATGAGTTCCATATAACAGATTGACACAAGCCAAACCCCTTAGCTTGTGCCCCCAAGTAACTAGGAGTTAAGAGTCCCCAAAACCGGATACAACAGCAAAACGAGGGGCCTCTTAGCTTATTAATAATCAGATTTAAACCTTGCAGGTTTAGGTTCATTAATAAGTGTGGTTGTAATATTACATTTTTCTGTAAATGTTATTTTATGTACAACCCTTCCCCAAAACAAGCACCTTCCCAGATGTACATGTATAATATAGTAATTCAGTTTAGTAGCCTACATCTGGTACTAACATTTTCATAGCATGTTATCTACTTAATGTCTGTATTAAGTCTAATCTAATATGTATACATATATGCATATTATCCATTTTCATTACATATTTGCAAATTACAGTATGTATGCATATTATCCCCAAATTACAATAAGTACAATTATATGCATGTTATCCATTTTCATTACATATTTGCAAATTACAGTATGTATGCATATTATCCCCTAATTACAACAAGTACAATTATATGCATGTTATCCATTTTCATTATATATGTGCAAATTACAGTATGTATCCATATTATCCCCAAATTACAACAAGTATGCATGTTGTCCCTTTTTTAATCATATTCTCAAATTATAACAAGTATACACAATATTATATTCCCAAATTACAGTAGGTATGCATATTATTACATTCCAAATTTCAACAAGTATGCATATTTCATATTCTAAGTTACAGCAAGTATGCAAGTTATTACATTCCAAATTGCAGCAGGTAAGCATATTATTACATTCCTAAATTACAGTAGGTATGCATATTGTTAAATTTCTAAATTCCAGCAGGTATGCATATTATTACATTCCTAAATTACAGCAGGTATGCATATTTTACATTTCTAAATTACAATAGGTATACATATTTTACATTCCTAAATTACAGCAGTTATGCATATTTTACATTTCTAAAGTACAACATGTATGCATATTTTACATTCCTAAATTACAGTAAGTATGCATATTTTACATTTCTAAATTACAGCAGGTATGCATATTTCACATTCCTAAGTTACAGCAGGTAAGCATATTTTACATTTCTAAATTGCAGCATGTTTGCATATTTTACATTCCTAAATTACAACAAATATGCATATTTTACATTTCTAAATTATAGCAGGTATGCATATTTTATCACTTTCAACAATTATAGTCAAATAGTCCACAATTTAACAATATGCCTAATTCCCCTTTTTCGTGTCATTTCTTATTATCCCAAACATAGCCTAGGCTTCTAATGGCATAGGCTTAGCATATAAAAAAGGGAAAAAATAGAAGGAGAAGGATAGAACCAAATTAACTATACAGGCAAGACTAGAAATAAATTAAAATAATATAAACAAGGAAAAGGAAGATAGATACACATAAGTAATTGTTCATTTAATGGTAAAAGCATGTATTTTACTTATAGCAACGACATTGGTGAATAACAGGTATAGGAATTATCTAATAAACACTGTATGTTCTAAACCCAATTTAATTTAACTATCATGATATAATTCTAGGTATCAGATATGACAATAATGGGGAACTCACAACGGGTCTTGGTGAAGAAGAGATTATTCTCTTATATATATGCCATTGAATATGTCCACTCTTATCCCTTTTATTGTTGTACTAAGTTGTCTCTGTAGATCTAGGCTACAATAGCACTTTCCCATTATATATTTATTTCAGAATAGATTCATGGAGACAGGAGGTATGTAGAAGAATTGTGTGTATTGGAATCGGAAAGAGCCACCTATTTATAGAATTACAGAGCAACCTCAGCCTTTAGACTGTAGGGTTTTAATCTCAAATCCATACAGTAGTGCTGAGTTAGCTACGAATCTAGCCATAAAACGGACCAGATACATAATTCAGAATTTTTCTTGGATCTAGTTGGGTCAACCCATAGGTCAACCGAGGCCCGTCGTGGGTCAGTCCATGCCCCCTTCATTCCGAGTTGATTTTTCGTTTGTTTCGAGTTTGAATATTTTTGAATTATATTTATATATAATCCCCTTATATATACAACCTTCTTATGCTCATAAATTCTTCGTAGGTTATCCGTTTTACGCAATTTTGGGTCTATCGGAACCAGAATTCCAAGACAAATGCAACGGTAAAGCCTTTTTTACTTAAGTAATTTACAATTTATTATCTCTTAAGTATGGTTAGCGTATTATATTTTGGGGTGTTACAATGCCTTCCAAGAATCATTTCTAATCGGTTGCATCTTTATTTTTTCATCACTTCTCTGACAAATTAATTTTATACTTGATAGTTCTCTATTTTCCCTCTCGTTCCTGCTTTACCTTCCACTCTGCCAATATGGTTGATGATAACATTTCAACAACTTTTGGAAATGAAGCAACTGCCCAACCTGATCTCACATCCGAAACTGCCAAATTAATCAAAATAGCTATCGGTCCTCAAAGCCAGCTTATCACCGTTCAATTCGAAGAAGATCAGTATCTTATCTGGAGACTACAAGTCGAAATTACGGTCCAAGGCTATGGCCTTGAAGTCTTTATCAGTGAAATTATGCAAATCCCTCAAAAATTTGTCACTGACATAGAAAGTATAATTATTAGCAACGAGGAACATACTTAATACTTCAAATAAGATAGGTTAATAAGGTCTTTGCTTTAATCCTCTATCGGTGTTAACTTACAACATTAAGTGATTAGATGTAAATCAACAAGTGAAATATGGGAAACTATTGAAAGGGTAATCAATACACAATCTACTGAAAAGGTGATGCACTACAAGAGAGAACTTCATAGTATTAAGAAAGAAAACAACCCAATGAGAGGCTATTTAGCAAAAATCAATAAATTATACAATTCGCTAGAAGTAGTAGGTATTCACATCTGAAAGTGAGCATGTACTGACCGTTTTAAATGGCCTCGAAGACTAATATTGTTAAATATAACAATATGATTTTTGTTTGATGATAACAAACATAAATATTATTATTTAAATGTGTTTGTATTTGTACTATTCTATTTCATCTCACACAAAAATAATTATTTATTGAATATAATACTATTGCTCACAATTCAATATTCAAAAAGTGATTTTTATGAATAAATTTTTTATTTCAACATTAAAAATAGTACAAACTTCTGACTCCACTATTTTACATTTCACTGTGATATAATACATTTATTAGATCCAAAATTGGGTCTAACACCCAAGCTGTTCTGATCTACGAAGAATTATAACTACAATATGAAGAAAAAGCAGGAAAACACATGAAATTTATAGTGGTTCGGCGTTAACGAGCCTACGTCCACTTTATATGTAGTTGATTATATGCTGAATGCAAGTACAATCAAATGGTTTCACTCAATCTCGCTCTAACAATTATGATTCTCTCAATAATTTCAGAGTAACTCTAAGTAGAAACAATGGAGATATGATAATGGTGGAGTCAGATCTCTTAATTGCCAAAAGATCCTTTAAAATGTCAAGTTCTGGGCTATTTATAGCTGATTTCTTCAGACGGATCGCGGTCATACGTGGCACACATCCCGAGGACCTCGAACTGGTTCGTATCTTGATGGAGAATTGGTCAATATGACAGTTGTGGACAGGTGTCGCGAGATTCTGTAATATCGGATGGTGGAAGAGTTGGTCATAGCCTTCATTTTCTGGTTCCTGGAGCTCGGATCGGATCGAGCTAGCAAGTATGGATCGGATCGAGTAGGGGCGAGGCGACCCGATAGGGCGCTGCGATCCGATAGGATGAAATGACCACGATCTGGTTTTCATGGACTAGAGGCGCGAAGCTTCATACTTTCTTCTTGTGTGTGAACCTTGGTGGCTTGGTCAAAAAGCTAGCCAACATTTTACCCCCTCGAAGTATGTTTTATCGAGGTTGGAACATGCTTCGAAACTGCAGAGTTTTATTTTCATAGGGAGATGCAAATCAATGGCCGCGTCTGTCTGAAACGTCGCGTTATTTCGGAAAGTTGCATCTTTTGATTAGTATAAATATCTAGTTGAATCTTCGATCATTTCCTTGGTTGTCCAGAATTTCTCTTTTGGAGGTTTCATTGCGAATTTGTCAGGTAAACTCTTTAATTTCCATGAATATTTCTGAAATTTCATTTTGTTGAGTGTTTGTTGGATCGGATCACCCAGGTCCTTCATGGTCCACGGTTCACGATCTGAGGCGCTCATTCTGCACCGATCCTCGTGTGGGCTCGAGGTATGATAGGCCAGTTTCTATCGTGGGTCGATCTAGGGATTGGCCTCCTCTTTTTCTGATGGGCTCGGATCCGCGGCCCGCTAGTCCCCCCACGGGTCGAATAAAACAAAAAACGGAATGCCAAAGGCCACAGATCCGCTTATATAAGCCCGACCTCTCTTCCTTCTTCTCTTCTTCTTCTTTCTTTGCCTAGTAGCTTGAAGCTTTGACCGAACCCATACCTTTTTCGATTTCAAAAGAGAAAAAAAAAAATCACATTTCTTCACTTTTTAAGAAAGGTAATCATATCATAAACACATCCTCATGTTCCTATTCTCGTTTTACTCGAGTTCTCGTCGATTTGAGTAGTGAATTGGACAAATTTTGTGAAAATGGTGGCTTTTGGGAGGACAGTAGCGATGGGTTTAGGCACCCGAGTTCGTGAGTAAAGAGGAGGAGAAGAAAGGAAGGTGCTGGATCATTTCGTGGATGGGGGACTTTGGTTTGGGTCGCAAGGAGGGTGAAGACCGGAAAGTGGGAGCAGGCGAATCGGGTCGTGGCAGCAGCAGTGAATCAGGTCGAGGAGGATAAAATGGATGTTCCCACGTTTGGGTCATCGTATCGGATCGTGGCGTGCGGGGCGTATCGTGAGAGGTTAACGCGATCCGTTCTGATTTCCACGATCCGACGCTCCTTCACGAGTTGGCACTTCTGCTACAAGCCTTGCTTCACGATTCGATGGCGCTCCATGATCCAATCCTCAACTCACGATCCAAGGAGACGTGCGATCCAATGAGACATGCGATCCGATCAGACATGCGACCCAATTTACTTGTTAAATAAATAATACAACTTGAACTTAATACACCAATGGACAGTTAGGTTTAGGGCCTTTAAGATGAACTTTCTGGACTGATCAGCAGCATAACTTAACAACGGACAACTACTAATATCTCGATGATCTTGTTAACTTTTATGCTTTCTTCCTATGCATGCACAAACACACACTTGCACTTGCACACTCGGGGGACGGGTAATTATATTCTTATTTCTCATGTTTACTCGCCTAAACAATAATGTCGGATAATCGTTCTCCTTCAAGATCTGAAATAGAGATGGACCCCGAGATGCCTGAGCGCCATAGCCTCGAGGTTCTTCCAATTAATCTAGAGGGTGAGGACTCTGAATCCGAATATGAGGCAGAAACAGAATCAGATTCATCTGAGAGTACCTCGCTTGATGAGGAGTCCGAAGTGGGTGACCGAGCTCCCGATGAGATCCCTGGTGCACTAGAAATTGAGAAATTCAATGACTCTTTAGCTTCCAAACTAGACGACATAAAACTTAAGAAAATCTGCTTGAAACACGGGATCCCCTGGGATGATGTGAGAACACCTGGTAGCGAAGATAGACCCTGGCTCCAGAGGGGTATATGATAGTTAGCCGACTCATGTGCTGGGTAGGCGCTATTCCCCCCTTTCCTCAAATCGTCATTGAAACCTTAAAACGATTAGGTATTGCTCCAATGTAGCTTCATCCCAATGCCTACGCAGCCCTATACACTTTATATATCGCATACGCGGAAATCCTGCAAACTGAGCTCACGTTTAGAGACTTGAAATTCTATTACCTTTTCAAGCATCGTTCTACCGCAACTCCAAATTTTTCTTTCTTCGAATCGGTAGTAAATAGGAAGGTCTTGTCTGATGGTTACAGCAACATAGGGAATCCCAAGGCCGATTGGTTCTATATAAAGAGACAGGCTGGGTGTGCAAGAAGATGGCTTAAATCAAGTAAATTTTAAACCTTTGAATGAATAATCTGTTTAAGAAATTGAAGCGCTAACATGCTTCTTTTCTCTATGCAGATCACACCTTTCCAAAGACGGAAGGCTCGGTGTATAATAATTGACTATCCCTTCTTCTGAAAAGCAAATCCGTCTTCCTAAAGATCAAAAAATGTATTACTGACGAGAATCTTCACAAGCACCGCCTTCTGGATATAATATTTGGACTTGGCGCGGGTGGCAAACCCTACAAATATGTGCCCTCGGCCGAGGGAGAAGGAACGTCACAGGCAGCAGAGACAACTAAACTTCATAAGAGTCCTTCGCCGATAATTAACCAGGACGATGAAGATTTAAATGTATATAGAGGAGATGAGGCCCGTGCTGATGAGTCTAAGGAAATCCCAGCCTCTCCGAGGGGTTCCCCCTCAAGGGCCTCTCTACAGGCTGAGCCTGCCGTTCCCGATGATTTAACAGAGGAGCAGTTATTTAAAGAATTGAGCAAGATTCCTATACCCGACGATGTATATACACAGGAAGACTTCGAAGGGGAGCCATTTTTTCCTATCTCTGAGGAAACAACTGTTGCAGTTGAAGAACGAGAGACTACCCAGACGAGCCTAACTTCGGGCCCTGGTCTGTTAGGGGGAATTATATGGGATGCGCAAATCACATGCACTGTCTGACCCCACACTTTCATAACAACAGTATTCAAGGTTTTAATATGTACTTGCTTTTTTTGCAGGAAAGATGTCTCGCAAACGATCTTATTCTTATTGCTCTCTTCGTGAAGGCACACCTAGTCTTCATCCAAATCCTGCTCGCAGCGATAGTCGGGGAAGGGATAGTTATCGGCCTCGCGACCCTCCTCAAGCTTATCCTACATGATCTCGATCTCCTTCGAGGTATGGTCCCGGGAAACCTCATAGTCGTCCATTGCCACCGGCTGGGGGTAAGCAACTTCCTAGGGACTTAACCCCTCAAAAAAGTAAACCCTCTCACATTAATCTTCCAAGAAACATCGCGAGTCAGGGGACAAAAATAAAGACGAGGATAAGATTGCGAAGAAAGGAAAAGAAACTCTGGTCTCTCCTGACGATCACGACTTCGACAGTCTCGTTGCGCGAGATGCTACCCATAGTCCCAAGAATCAGGCTAAATTGGCGTGCTTGCGCAAAGAATTCCCAGACATTTTCTTTGAGAGGATGATGTTTGTACCGGATCTTGAGCCTGTTCCCAGGGACTGAGATACTAAGGTGATAGGATATGTGTGCCATGTAGCCAAATAGTATGAGGTAATGAAAAAACATGCCGTTAACCTTTCGAATGCCATCCGTCAGCTAGAAACGAACGCGGCCAGATCCAAAGTGAGAATTGAGAATAATGAAAGAGCCAAGAGCAAAATGGAAAAGGAACTGGAGGATGCACAGGCTCAACTGGCTTTAGCTCAGCGAGACGCAGAGAACTACAGGACAGAATTGGAGGAAGCCAGGAAGCGTTTTCGTAGCGAGCTGGATTCTAACAGCCAAGAACGATTATCTTTGAAAAAGGAAATAGAGGATCTTATAATGGCCAATGCTGATTTGAGGACAGCGCAGAGTCATTTTGATGCTGAGAAGGCTGCTTGGGAGAAGGAAAGAGAGGATTTGAAAAACAGTCTTGCGACTGCCGAGAAAGAAAAAGAGGTTTTGAGTGACCAACTCGTTCAAGCGGAGGGGCGAGCGGTTCTTGCCGAGACTAATGCTAACAACATTCTTGAATCAGCTTCCACCACTGCTGACAAGCTTGCCGAATCCGAAAAAGAAATAGAAGGTTTCGGGGAGCTGATATTCGACTTCTTAGGCCAAGTCATCAAAACTCGAGACATTTCTTGGATCCCAGACTATCACATTACTCTCGCCAACATATGGGATGCAATTGTCGAGGATGAGAAGCAGCGATTGAAGGTCAGTGAGATTGATGAAGGCCAGCTAATGCAGAGATTCCTCAAAGGAAAAGAACCCGAGGATTTGGAGGAGGGGAGACGCCTAATCTGAGAAGAGGTGGAAAGGGAGAAGACTGAGGCCAAAGGCAAGAGCAAACTTGACGAGGGCTCGAGTTCAGCGACGGAAATCAAGGCCCCCGAAGTCGAGGAATATAATCCTGATGATCCGTTAATTCCCTTATGCCCAACTCCTCCGGCTGTCGGAGTTTCTGCTGCAAATTTAGATGAAATATCAGCTGAAGGTATATCCATATTTTCCCCGCAATTTGCCAAAGCAGTTATGACTTTTCGCCGTTCTACGGAGCAGCCCATTGAGTTACTAACATGTGCCTCTTGTAATACAGGTGACACATTGACCGAGAAAAGGGGAAAAAAGAAAGCAGAGGCAGAGAAAGTTGATATCCCCTTAGGTAGTGATGCTGAAATTTCTGAGACTTCAAAGCGAACTGAGTGTGGTGAAAAAGTAACCATGGCATCTGTGGTACCTAGCACTGATGTTCCTGCAGATGTCGAGGTCATTGCTGCTTTGAAGGACATGGAAGGTGGTCACGGGGATAAAGAGGATGATGTTGTTATTACAGACGAAATCAATGGTGGTGGTGAAACCTTGGCTGATCAACAGGCTGAGGAGGAGAGGCAGTTGCTCCTTATGAAAGGAGAACATGACCCAGTATATGTGCCCCCTATTTCTGAAATCGATCCCAAAACTAGGTTGGTCATAAGATTTTCCTCTCGATCAATAACTTCACAACTAGCCTCTCAATCCTCTAGTTCTTCGCCAGAGCCTCTTGTTGATAAGAGGAAGAGGAAAAAAGGTGATCATTTGGATGTTGACAAGAAGGAGTCGGGGAAGCAGGAGAAGAGCAAGAAGCCAAAATAACCCCCAAGCATGAGTAGGATGCAGATATTAGTTCATATTTTGTTCTTAGGATTTTTAGACTTTCCACTGGCTAGAAAATGTAGTTGTGAGAATGGCCCTCACTTTTGTTTAGGTATCATATTTTGTATCCCTGCATCTTAGTAAATAAAAATTGATTTTTGTTGCCTTTAAATTAATATGCAATGCAGTGATTCCAAGTTCCTTGCATCTCTGTGCAACTTCCTGAGTAGCCAACATAACGGCATGGGGGATGATTCGTCCTAGTCGACCTTGACTTTCATCCTTGTCGTGATACGAATAAAAGTTTCCCTTCAGGACAAATTAGTCATATAAAAAGGAGAACTAGACCTGCGAACCTGCAATTTTAATTTACTACATTAGCCACGAATATTTAAACCATAACTAATCGAAAATTAATTCATGAATCATATTAGCAAAATTTTAAAAATTCTGTGCAGAGATGTGATGTGCGTGTATATGCCCCCAATCAATCATTTAATATGATGCCTGGCCAGGGCTTATTAATGATTGATTAGAGTCATGTGTTTTGGCCCCTATGAAAGGTGGGGGGTAAAGATTCTTTTAGTGCTAAATTTCTAACAATTTTTTACTCTCCCGATCCTTCAGCGGGTTAGAGTTCGAGTTCGTTCTAGGTCTGCTCTCCGATCCTTCAGCGGGGCAGAAATTCTGGGGGCGCTAAATCTCTGGCGCCTTTATACTCTCTCGATCCTTCAGCTGGTTAGAGTGGTGGCAAGGCGGTTTTATCATGGTGCACCTTCACGCCTTGCGGACGTCATCTTCGCGTCCTTTATACTCTCTCCTGATTCTAGGGAGTTAGAGTTTGGTCGTAGAGTGATTTACTTTGCCGCACCTTGTGGTCCTCGATTATGGTTCCTCTTTCACCTCGTGGCAAAATGCATTGGATGTTCCAATGTTGCTGCATAATCTGTGACAGACTCAAAAAAATCACAATAATTTATATTAATCGAGATAAGGCAAATAGGTAATGGTGCAATAAAGGTAAATGACACACGATATTTTATAGTGGTTCGGTCGAATCATGACCTACGTCCACTTTATAATCTTTTGTTCAAGTAACCAGACTATTCTAGGCAAGTCGTGCCTTTTTACATGGTCCTAAAAACAAAAGAATGAAACTGACGATTTACGTCAGGTAAGGCCGCAAATGCTGGGCATTCCACACTCCGGGGATTTCATCTCCATCTATGGTTGCTAACTTGAAGGTTCCATTATCAAGTCTTCGCAGGATGGAATATGGTCCTCCCCATTTCGGACCCATATGCTCTGAGCATGGGAAGATACGTTTTAGAAACAAATCTCCGGGTTTAAAGGTTCATGCTTGGACTTTGTTGTTGTAATATTGAGTTATCCGCTGCTTATGTCTTAAGGCACGTAAATCGGCTTCGTCCCTCTTCTCTTCGATCATGTCTAAGGATTGAAGGAGGAACTCATTGTTGGTCATCGGGTCATAATAGGTGACTCGGTGAGAAGGTACTTCTAACTCGACTGGGATGACTGCTTCAGTTCCAAAGGTGAGGGAAAATTGCGTATGGCCCGTTGCCGATTTATAGGTCGTTCTATAAGCCCATAGTGCTAAAGGCAATTCATCGACCCACATGGCCTTGGCCCGCTTCAATCTCTTCTTTAGGATAGATTTAATCGTTTTATTTGTGACCTCCACTTGGTCGTTTGCCTGTGGATATGCCACGGAGGTGTACCTTTTCTCGATGTGGTGTTTCTGGCAAAAATCTCTGAACTCGGTGCTGTCAAACTGAGTTCCATTATCCGTTATGATGATTCTTGGGATTCCAAATCGGCATATGATGTTTCTAACAACGAAGCTGATTACTCGCTTGGTTGTTATTGTGGTTAATGGTTCTGCTTCTACCCATTTGGTAAAATAATCCACGGCTACGATAGCGAATTTTGCTCCGCCCTTCGCTATGGGGAGGCTTCCAATGATATTGATTCCCTACATAGCAAAAGGACAAGGACTCGTCACCATCTTTATCTGTCTTGATGGGGCCCTATAGATCCTAGAAAATCTCTGGCAGGCGTCACAACGTCGCGCGTAATTGGCCGCATCCTTATTTATGGTTGCCCAGAAATAACCATATCGTATTATTTTCTTTGCCAATGTTTGGCCTCCCGTGTGATCTCCACAATCGCCCTCATGTACTTCTTGCAATACGCATTGAATATCACTGTGGGCAATACACCAGAGGAGGGGCATCGAAAATCCTTGTCTATACAGGACTCCCTCTTGCAACACATACCGAGAGGCCTTCCGAATTATTGCACGCCTCTCACTTTTCTTCGCTGGGAGCGTTCCATACATTAGGAAATTCTTCAAAGGGGTCATCCACGACTCCCTTTCAGGTTCAACATCTAGTACCAGATCAACTTCCATCTGATCTACACTAGGTGACTGTAAGACCTCCATCGGGACCAATTCTGTATTTTCGGGACTATCAGAACTGGCCATTTTAGCCAATTTATCTGCTTTTTGGTTCTCTATTCGAGGAATGTGGGATATGGTGTGATGGTCAAAACTACCCAGCAACTTTTTCACTTTTTCTAAATATGATATCAGCCTAGGGCTTTTGGCCTGGAATTTTCCTATGACCTGGCTCTCAACTATTTTGGAGTCGCAAAAGATGTCTAACTTCGTAATCTTCAACTCCTTTGCTAGTTTCAAACCAGCAATCAGGGCTTCGTATTCTGAATCGTTGTTAGTGGCGCGGAACTCCAATCTGAGAGCATATTATATCGGCCGTTGTTCAGGAGTTTCGAGAACCACTCCGGCACCAGATCGTCTATCGTTCTTTGCTCCGTCAGTGAACAACTTCCAGGCACTGGGCTCGAGGAGTAACCTTGGCGGATCGACTTCTTCGCTCATTGTGTCATCTTCTGGAATGGTAAACTCTGCTATGAAGTCTGCCAGCACCTGCCCCCTTATTGATCGACGGGGTTGAAAATTCAAATCGAACTGACTTAGTTCAATGTTCCACTTAAGTAATCATCCCGAAGCCTATGGCCTTTGAAGAACTTGTCTTAACGGGTGATCAGTGTATATAGTAATCGGGTGATCTTGAAATTAGTGGCGAAGCTTCCTCGATGTAATCAATAAACTGTACGCAAGCTTTTCTATCCTTGGATAATGTCGTTCAACTGCCGCCAACTTCTTGCTAACATAATATACTAGCCTTTGCACCTTATCCTCTTCTCTAACCAAAGCCGAACTGACCGCATTGGATGACACTGCCAAATATATGAATAATTCTTCATGATCTACGGGTTTAGACAAAATCGGGGGTTTTTCTAAATGATTTAAGAGATTCTGGAATGCATTAACACAATCAGGGGTCCATTTGAAGTTGTGCTTTCCTCGCTTTATTAATTCAAAAAAGGGGATACATTTATCTGTAGCTTTGGAGATAAATCTACTCAATGCTGCTACTTTCCCTGCGAGGATTTGCACATCTTTAATCTGTCTAGGTTTCTGAATATTCCGGATTGCTGCGATTTGATCTAGGTTAATCTCGATCCCACGCGAATTGACGATAAACCCTAAAAAAATTCCTGATGCTACCCCAAATGAACATTTCAAAGGGTTCAATTTCATTCCATACTTGCGGAGAATTTCAAACATTTCTGCCAAATCGGTAGTATGGTCGGATGATCGTTTGGATTTCACTAACATGTCATCGACATACACCTCCATCGTCTTCCCAATATGGTTATAAAACATCCTATTAACCAATCGCTGATATGTAGCACCGGCGTTTTTCAAGCCAAATGGCATCACTACATAGCAATACAATCCTAAATCTGTAATGAAGCTTGTATGTTCTTGATCGGGGACGTGCATAGGGATCTGATTGTACCCCGAATAAGCATCCATGAAAGAGAGGAGTTCATGGCCAGCTGTCGAATCCACTAACTGGTCAATTCTTGGCAACGGAAAACTGTCCTTTGGGCAAGCTTTATTCAGGTCCGAGAAATCAATACGGGTACGCCACTTTCCATTAGCCTTTTTAACCAAGACTGGATTGGAAATCCAATCTGGATATGTTGAGTCTCTGATGAACCCATTACTTCTCAATTTCTCAACTTCCTCTTTCAAAGCAGCCGACCTCTCCGGGCCAAGCATTCGCTTTTTCTGTTTGATAGGAGGATGCTTCGGGTTGATGCTCAGCGAATGACTCATGACCGAAGGAGATATCCCACACATGTCTGAGTGGGTCCAAGCGAATACACCTAAATTGGCTTTCAAAAAATTCGTTAGCTCTCCGGCTCGAATAGGGTCTAACTGGGATCCAATCTTCAGGACCTTCTCTGGGTCTCCATCATCGATTGGAATATCCACAGTTGTCTCATTGGGAGTCTCCATTCTACCCCCAGGCTCTTCGTCCTCTCTGGGATCTATGTCCTCGGGCAGTTCTCTAGGCGACTCTCCCATGGTTATTTTCTTTAGTTGCTATAACGTTTCCTCCCTTGCCGGGGAGGAAGCGTCTTTGGTTTCTACATCTTTTCCTTTGCGGAGCATCTTCAACTCTGCAATGTAGCATGCTCGAGCCACAACTTGATCTCCTCTTATTGTACCTATACCAGCTTCAGTTGGGAACTTCATTAATAAACACCAAGGGGCTATACAAGCTCTGAACTTTGCTAAGGCCGGTCGGCCTAGAAGTGCATTATATGGGGATTCGACATGCAGAACCACAAAAGGAAGGATTCTTACTCTCTGGCGCTCCCCCTTCCCAAGGGTTACCGACAACTCTACATATCCCATTGGAGCAGTGGATTCTCCATTGAATCCACGTATCCACCCTTCGCATGGTTTTAAGTCCTTCGGCTCAAGTTTCATTTGGTCGAACGTTTTCTTAAACAAAATGTTGACCGAGCTTCCGTTATCTACCAGAACTTTACGGACTATGGCTGGACCAATTGTGGCTGTGATTACTAATGGGTCTTCGATCGGGGAGTGAACGCCGACGCTATCCCTGTCATGAAATATGATGTCATCCGTCATTGTCTTCTGTTGTTTGGCTGGAGCAATGTCCTCAGGGTTACTGCCTTCTCCTTCCATGAGGGGTTGTTTAGATGCGTTGACATACTGGTCCATTGCCCTAAAGCTATGCCCGGCCAGATGAAGCCCTCCTACTATGGTGTTAATGACAATGTTCTTCCCCTTTTGCTGAGCAGTCAGCCGGGGAGTAGGCCGGCTCTGATTCTGGTTCTGGTTTTGATTTTGGTTTAGGGTAGATGCAGCTTGCCCTCTGTCTCTGGGTGTGACCCTGTACTCATCGAGTTTTCCTTCTCGGAGAAGCCTTTCGACCAGGTCTCTCAAATGGCGGCATTCATTTGTGGAATGACCATGGATTAGGTGAAACAGACAGAACTTTCCGGTTTCACGCTCTTTGTTTGTCGACTCTCTCGGAGGAGGCCTTTTATATGGAAGGACGTTGTAGGTGTCCAGGAAGATATTTTCCAATGTATCATTTAACGGTGTGAAACTCTCAAATGGCCTGGGTCGAGATCTTCTCTGGGAATCATTTCCTCGGTTTCTCTTCCGAATATTGCTATTATTGTTTCCCGGTTGGCGACCATTTCCTTGATTTTTATTCCCAACATTGACTTGAACCTTTCCTGAGCTATCTTCTGTCTTCTTGATGACCACATTGCTCTGAATATCTTCCTTATCAGTAGCCTTCCTCTTTCGATTAGCATATATCTCTTCCTGTCGTAAACAGACATTAGCTTTTTCATAAAATATTTCTCTGGTCGGAGGTGGTTTGCTGGCTAAATACCTTCCAAACTCGGTATCCTTATGGACACCGTCAATTAAGGCCATTAACACAGTTTGCTCATGCAGATCTTTAACTTCTGTGACTGCTAAATTAAAACGATCCAAGTACGATCTCAAGTTTTCGTCCGGCCGTTGCTTAATAAGAGATAGCTCAATTACATTCTTAGATCTCTGAGCGTGAAGGCGGAATTGGTTCACGAACTTTTCACTTAATTCCCTGAAACTGGATATTGACCAGGCTAGCAAGAGGGTAAACCACGCTAATGCCATATCTTCCAGAAATATAGGGAATGCCTTACACTTTATCTCGTCTATTGCTGCGGCAGCATTCATGGTCCAGGAGTAACGCATCAGATGTTGGATTGGGTCAGATTTGCCCGCATAGCGATTCATTGTCGGAATTTTAAAACGTCTCAGGAATGTGACCTCCAATATATCATCGGTAAAAGGCGTATGACTACGATCTATGCCCCAATCTTCATCCCTATACCCTCGGCTAGCTATTATGTTTTCCCTGATCATTGCTTCAACAACTTCCTTGGTCAAGGTGGACTCAGGATCGGCACTTCTTGCCCGATGGGCTTCTTCAGCATTTCTTTGACGTGCAGCTACAAAGTCTGGGATTCGGGAGGAGCTTCCTTGCCCCCTTTTGCCAAGGTCAACTACGCAACGAGCGGGGGGGGGGGGGGGGGGTTGGGTCGATTCTGAGCAGGGTCAACCACGTTCCCATTCCTCAGCGGTAAAGCAGGATCATTCAAGTTACAATTGCTAGTTCCCTGGTTAAGCACTTCTTTCTCTATGTTCTCAGCTCTTTCTAGCAGAGGCCAACGTCGGTTTCTCCAGGGCTCCTCAGATGAGGATGTGTGTTCTGGGGAAGGAAGACGGGTTGGTGAGGAAACCCTTTGCCTTATGAGGTCGTCAATTCGCCTGTCCATAACATCCAGATTCCGTCGTAATACTGAACTCTCTTGTCATTGAGCAGCTAACTCGTCAAATAATCTCTCCCACATGTCAATAATCCGAGAGAGATCCCCTTCAGTAGCCGGGGCAGAAGGGTCTAATTGGTCGTCAACATTCTCTCTTATACGTAAAGAGCTTGTGCCAGGTCGAGCAGATGTGCCAGCGTGCGCAGAGTAGGACATAGGTTCCTTCCCGAGTCGAGTGGTGGTTCGCTTATCGGATCGGTTTGCCCCCTGCTGTCGATGGCTCGTTGCGCCCCCTGGGATCGGGACTTGGTGATAGGTGCAGGTGGGTTCGTGGAGAGGTCACGCGATCCAGTGGTCACCCCTTCAGTGGATTGGTTCATGGCTCCTCCATCGATCGCGATCTCCTCCCTGCGCAACGCGATCCGTGGGCTCTTCCTCGAACTGCTCGTGCACACTCTCTTCCATAGCCTCGTTTGTAACCTCTTCGGCCTGCAATGCTCGTGCATCTTTAGATTTCTTTCCAGCCATGATATCTGAGTTTCACTGAAATCTTCAAAAACTGAGATAGTGGGGTTTTGGACTGTCTTCTTCGGACTTGAGTATCCAAACAACGGAAAAACAATCCAATGTGCTAAAAAATCGTTCTCAGTGAAAGCACCAAAATGTTAGATCCAAAATTGGGTCTAACACCCAAGATGTTCTGATTAGGGGTGGGCATTTAACCGATTTAACCGACTTTACCGACTTAGCCGACTTAACCGAACCGACTTAACCAATAATTTCGGTTAATCGACATCATCGGTTAACCGACCGACCTTAACCGAACATTTTCGATTCGGTTAACGGTTAATAAAACCTAGATAGGTTCGGTTAACCGACATAATTTTTTTCAGTTAACTGAACATGTATCTGAAGATTCTGAACTTCATGCATTAGAATATTGGGTAGTTGAGTACTGGGTAGTGGGTAGTGACTGACTGTATAATGTTCACTGTTAGTGTTCAGCATGTCAATTTGTTTATGAAATTGTTAGATCTATTATTATAAGTTAGTTTATATGGAAAATGGGTAAATTTAAACAGTTAACCATTCGATTTAAACAGTTAACCGTTCGATTTAAGCGGTTAACCGCTAGATTTAAATGGTTAACCGCTCGATTTAAACGGTTAACCGTTAACCGTTTAAATCAAACGGTTAACCGTCTAAATCGAACGGTTAACCGTGGATAATTATTATCGGTTCGGTCAAATAAAGCTACCCTCAATTAACCGAAATTCGGTTAACCGAACCGTGCAAACTAAGCGGTTAACCGAAAAAATTAACCGATCTGTTCGGTTAACCACCAGCGCCCACCCCTAGTTCTGATCTACGAAGAATTATAACTACAATATGAAGAAAAAGCAGGAAAACACACGAAATTTATAGTGGTTCAGCGTTAACGAGCCTACGTCCACTTTATATGTAGTTGATTATATGCTGAATGCAAGTACAATCAAATGGTTTCACTCAATCTCGCTCTAACAATTATGATTCTCTCAATAATTTCAGATTAACTCAAAGTAGAAACAATGGAGATATGATATCGGTGGAGTCAGATCTCTTAATTGCCAAAAGATCCTTAAAAATGTCAAGTTCTTGTCTATTTATAGCTGATTTCTTCAAACGTATCGCAGTCATACGTGGCACACATCCCGAGGACCTCGTACTGGTTTGTATCTTGATGGAGAATTGGTCAATATGACAGTTGTGGACAGGTGTCGCGAGATCCTGTATTATCGGATCGTGGAAGAGTTGGTCATAGCCTTCATTTTCTGGTTCTTGGAGCTCGGATCTGATCGAGCTAGCAAGTATGGATCGGATCGAGTATGGGCGAGGCGACCCGATAGGGCGCTGCGATCCGATAGGATGAAACGACCACGATCTGGTTTTCATGGACTAGAGGCGCGAAGCTTCATACTTTCTTCTTGTGTGTGAACCTTGATGGCTTGGTCAAAAAGCTAGCCAACAACATTCAATTTCATTTATTACATTCATTCCTCACTACATATCACTCATTTTAATTTGTTACGTATTCACTCTCTTGTGTACATTCATACAAACACACACTGCGTCTTCTGACTGATCAATATTTTTTCCAACCACCTGTATACCTCTCATACACAGTAAACTGGAAAAAAATAGATTTACATTCTAGAAAACATAAAATGATTTTAAATTTTATTTGCCTCAGAATATTTGGTGTGTTTCTCTTTATATTTCCGGACTTGTTCTGATATTTATATACATTTATTTGAGTCTAGACTACTTGTGATATTCACAGTGATTCGTTGTAAATACCATGACTATATAAGTAGTGCCTGCAGATCAGCCTCAACACAACTATAGTGGCTTGCTGCTTAAGACCAGTCTCAACTCACATTTGTGGTCTGCTGATCTTGACCAGCCTCAATACATTGTATAGTGGTTTACTGATGAAAATTGAAAAATAATTTTGCACATGCACATTACATGTATACACGTACATGTGTACGTATTATACATACATACATATATTTATATATATTGATAATATGTAGGGGGATTGTCAAACATGCATATGGAAATATAGCGCAAATGTACAAGGAGCACAAGTCAGAGGTCATGACAGTGCTCAATGGCATCACACAACTTTCAAGACATGCACAACATAAATAAGGCAGGCTTATCTCAAATCATTCAAGTATGCAAGCAAACAAACTGGACACAAATCGAGCAGCATATCAAGCTCAGGTTCTAAAATTCAAACGGTCTAGACATGATGAAACAAAGCTCAAGGCAGCAGGCACAGGAAAAAGTAGCCACAAATCTAGGCATATAAGTGCAGCTACAAGATCATGAACACACAAGTACCAATTCAAATGAACAGTCCAGACCTAACGTAGGTCAAGAATTTACAAACACAAATCAAGATAGAAATTGTTTAACCAAAATGCCTAGAATGGTCAAAGCCACACAAATAGGACAAGCAAGAAAATGGCACATCGTGCGCAAATCTAGTAGCAGCATGAGCATGGTGCACAAGCCAATACTGTGAACAAATGAATGGCCGAGACAAGGATGTAAAATGACTAAGCCAAGAAAAGGCCAAAATCAAGTGCAACATGTGTTCAAATACATGAAACATCAAGTATACAAAGTGCACATGAGTGTACATAAATTAAGTTATGTGCACAGTTCAATTGTGGTGCAAATCACAGTAGCATTCAAATACATGGTGCAAGTAGGGGAGTTACAGAAGGCACATACTCAAGTGTCATGGTGACACAATAGATGTAGTCATGAAGCAATAAGGCTGAAGGGAAATAAAGTCAAGTACCCAAGCAGACTCAGAAATACATGCATCAAAGCAAAATGTCTATTTCAAACGAATATAATAAAGAGCCAAGATTTAAGGCAACAAATTTTCAGAAAGTGTGGAAATATGAAATATGTTATTTTTGGGAAGTTATTTAATATGCAATCTTGTATATATTCGGCTGGATTTTGTTTCAAGGAATCAAAATGGGTTATTCATAACAAGTCTTACTTTTAAAAAGGAGTAAAGATTTCATTACTGGAAAATCTCACAAAGAATTATCAAACATGTTCAAAGTTATTTTGGGCAAGAATGATTTAAAACATTCCAGAAATTCGTATGTGATGTTCTCGTAATATTCAAGTTGAAAGAAGTCTCCATAAATCAAGCTTTTACTTCTAGCAAGAAATTCATCAAGGATTTCCGAAAATCATTCTGGTATATACAGTATCAATTCCAAATCTGTGTTGAAATCATAGGAATCAATGGGTTCATGTAATACCCCACACTTTTCTGCACACAAATTTTGACCAAAAAAGATCAAAACTTGAACATCCAAGCATATAGAGTATATATGGTACCTGCAATAAATGAGCATGAGCTTAATCGGAGTACAATAAAATAACTCACAGTAGAAAAAAGATAGGATAAACTAGTATTAACATAAGTAACTACATTTATCAAAGTAAGTCACTTTGCCAATACCAAGCATGAGAGAGAACGAGAACCGAAAGCCGAACCTAATCATCTGTGAGAGCCCGGCCTTCCCTAGGAAATCTAGGAGATTTTAATGAGGTCAGGGTCAGAACAACAAGTTTCGGTGACTAAGAAATGTACAACCCAGACTATAACACAGATATATTCCGTTTGGTTCAACCCAAGCTGTATGCCTAACAAGTTTAGTGATTTTAAACCAATCTTGTTTATGATTAATTACGCAAAACTTTCCTACTCTTCTCATAGTAGTATTCCCAAATTATATTATCGACGTAGGAATTTTGCACATATTTTTGTGAAGCCTTTATAGCAGGACATGACTGGTTTATTAATCGAGAGTGGGCCCCTAATTTCGGGGTTTCAGTCTATATATCCTTATTCACTATTCTTTATTATTTAATGCCTCACTATAAATGATAGATAGGGTGGATTCTCCCTTATCAGTTAAGAAACTAGGCGGAATTATTGGTTACTTATTAACCTTCGATAATATATTCAACGTTATCATAAACTAGGGGGCACTAGCTACGGGCCTTACTAGTTAAGGCTTCTGTCATTCACGCATATACCCATGCCTCGCATAAGGTGAGAGAAGGTGTTTTATCGTGCATTATACCTTCTAGCCGACCTTATTAGATTACCTCCTTAGTCTCTTATTACTTCCCGTAGGATAAACGACCATATCCGACCCTTTCAATTTTCAGGTTTGGGTAGGCCACACACATGTTAACCGACCTTTTGGTCCGGTTCATATAAGTACATGAGCCACGCTCGACTCAATGCAATGCATGGAGCTAAGGTCGGGATTGACACTTAGGAGCAAAGGAGACAGGGTTGAAGAGGAACCATGCTGCCAAGGGCCTCGCTACACCCATAACACATTTTCAAACCAAAGCTCTGAACCCCTTAGGAGTCGCGAGCCCGAACCTCGAGGCCCTAAACTCCTATACCCATGGCCTTCGCGCCTCTCACCATGTGAACATCTTTCCCTTCGGGGTATGAATTTTGCATACCTAAGGGGTGTGAAATTCGCACACAGCAAGATCCAAAATTCGCACCCATCAGGGGTGCGAAATTCGTACCCTGCTAGGAAGCATGAAATCCGTGCCCTCGAAGGGTACGAGTTTCGCACCCAATAGGGTGAGAAATTCGTATCCTATGGGTATGAATTTCGTACCCCACATGATGCAAAATTTGCACCCTAAGGCTGGGTGCGAAAAATAAGCAGGCGGGGGTGTAAGGCGCGAAATTCTGGGTGTGGTCCCCTATTTTCACCTACTCCTACCCACTCCAACCTAAGCACTCTCTTATAAATACCCCTTGGCCTCACACTTCAAAGGGTTTGGAATTAGTGACCTTGGGACCTCTAAAGAGCTCTTTTAATGGCATCTCCTCTTTGAGGAAGAAGAAGGGTAAAAGTGTCTTTTTCCTAATGTATGCAATATATGATAACTTTGACATCATATAACTTAGAGATGAATGTAATGAGATGTCATGAGATGGTCTCACCCTTGTAACCTTGTTTTATCAATAATATTCCAACAATACTCCAAAGTGGACGTAGGCCCTATGTAGCTTTCCGCTCTTGTCTATACAACCACATTAATAATTCCCAGTAATTTCAATCTTGGGTGTTTACGAAATTTTTTGCCATCAACATTTGGTGATTTCAGTGAGAATTGTACTCATATTTGTGGCTTTGTCGCACCTTGTCACCTCGACTTCGACGAGCTTTAGGTTCCTTTGCTGAACCTGTCGTCGATCCGCTTACGTTGGCAAAGCGGTCAAATAATGCAATGGTCGGCTCTTCAGCCGCAACCGAGGCCGGGACATCCCAACAACCTCAACCGGTGGATATCCCGGCCACTAATGAAAGCGTCCTTCCTATTGTGGACCCCGAAGCGCCAGCAGCACAGGCCCATATCTGCACGCTTAATGAAAAATATGAGAACACAGCGGTCGAACTCGATCAAGCATTAAGGAATTACATCGACCTTATGCGACAACTTCAAGAAAATCTGCGCGTCTTCGCTCGATTTCACCTGTCTCGGGACAACGCTCGACCTCGACCAACTGTCTCAGAAACTTCCTCTTTTGAGTCGAGGGGCCCGCATCAAAGGAGGTTTAGTCTCATCAACAACGTCACCGTCCGCTCTAACGCCCTCAACAATGACAATGGAAATGGTTAAGCCAATGGCAACGGCGACCAAACTACAGTCACATATAGCGAGGGGGCACAATACCGAGACTGATCTCGCTTGATCATCGGTGACGGACCGGGTCCGACCAACCAACCCCTTCCTTAGCAAAACCCAACTATCTCTAATCACGATGAGGGACCAACTATCCCAGCGGCCCACTCTCCTACAAAATAGGATCTGCATCAACCCGCTTTGCCTCATCGTCCATACCACGACCCGATTATAGATGTTGAGGACATGGAAGAAGATGACCCTGACGTCTACCATAGAAAACACCCTCACAATAGAACTCCGGAACCTCGCCAAAGCCCATGGGTCCCGATGGTAGATCACCATCTAACTTATCTTCCTGACATGATCCGAAGGACCATGAGGGAAATGCGAGGGAATGTGCACGATTCATGGGAGGCGCACATTAGGCATAACCCTCTACAAGAAGGGTAAACGAACCTGAGTGGCCCCGACGCTTCAACATGCACAGATGTCGCTTTACGGCGACACCACCGATCCCTATACCTTCCTAAATCGGTATGAATGGCAAATGGAGTCGAGCCGGGGCAACGATTTGGTCAAATGCAAGTGTTTTCTAGTTTTCTTATCAGGAACCGCTCTGTTATGGTTCTCTCGCCCCCACTTGATTCCATTAACAACTTCGGCCAGTTAGCGATAAAATTGGACAATCAATTCAGGGTGCATATCCCGACTCCAAAGAATGCCCTCACCTTGTCCAACCTATACCAAGGGCCCGCTGAGTCGCTCAAAAGCTACCTCTCCAGGTTTAACATAGCCCTCGCTGAGGTCTAGGATCTGGACCCTCGTACAATACTCTTTCGGTTAGCAAAGAGCATCCCCTTACTTTCGAATTTGAGGTATGGATCGATCGGAGGCAGTTGAAAAGCCTCGACTCTTTCTATGAAAAGGCAGGGAAATACTTATGCTAAGAGGAAGCAAGACGGAACCGGCTCTCCGATACCATTCGCCCCAACGACTCTCAAGCGGACACTGCAAATAACTACCTCAGAGGAAGACAAGTGGGAGAGCCCTCTGATCAGAATAAGGGGCGGGTCCCTCGAGGCAAAGACCGAACAATAATAGGCAAGGTGGTCAGAATAATGGTCATGGCCCGACTGAACCAAGGAGCCCCGACCCTTACCAAGCCTACGAGACGCATACCCTTCTGAATGAGGACCTAGAAACAGTTTACTTAGGACATGCAACACTTTGCCATACAAGAAGGCATGCACCAGGGAATCAACCGACCTCGAAAAAAATACTGGAAGGTACTGCCGATACCACGACATATATAGGCGTAACACCAATGAGTGCCGTTGGCTCAAGGATTCAATTGAGAAGCTTATCCGCGAAAAATGAGTTGAGCAATACGTCCAAGAACCCTTTCCTCTCGAATCAAATTCAAAACCTCCAGTGCCGGCACCTTAGGCAGCCACAAAGACAGCTCTAGGTCCATCTAATCCGAGGCGAGGGATCGTGATCAACACTATATGTAGCGGGCCTGGCCCCATGCACGACAACATTCGGAAAATGGAAGAATATGTAAGTTCCATAAAGCACGCTACTTATGAAGCTTGCTCCACTCCCAATGAATCTTTCCCTGCCAAGCTCCAAAAACTATGCGGAACGACATTGTTTTCCGTGAAAGGGATTCTACGAGAGTTGAAATTCCGACAACCGATCCTTTGGTTATCACGGCTTAAATCGGTGCGGCATCCGTCAGAAGAATATTGGTTGACTTAGGGAGCTTGGTCAATATCATTTTCAAAACTGCTTACGACCAGATGAAATTATAAGCAAAGTATCTTAAAACCATGCCATGCCACGATCCACGACTTCAACGGAGCTTCCAGTTGTCCGGTAGGTGTCATTGACCTACCCGTCAAACTTAGGAATGAGGACAGAAGTCGAGTCCGAGTAATCACCCTCATGGTTATTGACATCGTCTCCCCATACAACGTCTTCTTTGGGCGTCCTTTCACAGAATTTGGGCCTGCATGCCACCATGGTCCCTCCTAATGAAATTCCCGATAGAAAATGGGATCGGAACTGTTAGAGGTGACCAAGCTAATGCCAGAGAATGCTACGCAGTAGAATGGAAGAATGCATGCAATAAAGATAGATGCAAAATCGTGACCGTGCCTTTTTGCGCTAGGACCGCCTCCGCATAGCAATCAATAGCGTTTCAGCCTTGACTCAGGCGCCACTGCTGTCTTTCCAATGACCTCAACACACGGAAGGAAGAAGAGCCCGAATATGAGAGGGCTACTCCGGTCGAACCTACAGTGGATGTTCTAGTTAGTCCCGACGATCCGTCAAGGGTGTTAAAGATAGGATCACACCGTCATCCAACAATCAAAGAGGATCTTATGGATTTATTGAAGGCTAACTTAGATGTGTTTGCAGGGACTCTCTCCAAAATGAAAGGAATTGACCCTGTGATTGCTTTCCATTTTCTAAGTATAGATCCTACGATGCCTCTAGTCAAGCAGAAACACCGCTTCTTGGGAGCCGAGAGGTCCAAGGCGCTCGAGGAAGAGGTATACCATCTACTGAACAACAACTCCATCCGTGGAGCCGACTACTCCGAATGGGTCTCCAATCCGGTTCTGGTCAAAAAAGCCAGCGGTAAATGGCGGATGTGTGCCGACTACTCCGAAGATCAACTGACTTGTTGACTCAACCGCCGGATACCAACTACTATCTTTTATGGACACCTATTCAGGCTACAATCAAATCCCGATGAATCTTCGTGACCATGATCATACCTCTTTCATAACCGACCTTGGACTTTACGGCTATCGCGTCATGCTTTTCGGCCCTAAGAATGCCGGTGCCACTTATCAGCGAATGGTTAATCGGCTCTTTAAAAATCAAATTGGGAAATCTATGGTGGTGTACGTGGACGACATGTTGGTCAAATCAGAATTGTCCAATGACCACGTCCATGAACTCTCTGAAATGTTCGATATCCTTCGCCGATACGACATGAAACTCAATCCCCTGAAGTGCTCCTTCGGTGTTGCTTCAGGAAAATTCTTGGGTTTCATCGTCAACTATCAGGGAATCGAAGCTAATCCAAAAAAAATCCAAGCTATTTGGGACATCCAAATTCCCAAGAACATCAAGGACGTCCAAAGTTTAAACGAAAAGGTCGCCGCTTTAAGTCGGTTCATTTCAATGGCCACCGACAAGTGCATTCCTTTCTTCGATTTACTTTAAAAGGGTAAACACAATTTCGAGTGGACCCCAGAATGCTTTTCCGTGTTCAAGAAACTTATGGATCACTTAGAGTGACCACCTATCTTATCTAAGCTCATACTACATGAGGACTTATACATTAATTTGGTTGTTTATACGCAGGCAATCAACTCGGCATTAATACGCCTCGAAGACCGCATCCAACGGCCTATCTACTACATAAGCAAACGATTGACGGGGGCAGAGAAGAATTATCCAAAGTTGGAAAAGCTGGCGTTCTGCTTACTGATTTGCTCTTGGTAGCTTCAACCATACTTCCAGTCACATCCCATAAAGGTTTTCACTGACCCACCGCTACGTCCAGTCATAGAGCGACCAAAGGCGTCCGGCTGACTATTAAAATGGAGTATGGAGCTAAGCCTGTTTGAGATAACATTCCCCGTCAGGCCATCCTCGGACAAGCCCTCGCCGATTTCATAGTAGAATTCACGACTCCCGAGGAGACTCCTGCAGAGAACACTGAAGCTTCCAATAATCAATGAAAACTGTTTGTGGACGGCTCCCCCAATAGCAAATGCTCCTAGGCTGGAATCGTTTTCGTTGCCCCCGAAGAACACCCGAAATGCTACGCACTAAAACTAAATTTTCCTGCTACCAACAACAACGCGAAATATAAGGCCTTGATAGCTAGACTTAGAATCGCGATCGAACTCAAACTAAAGACAATTCAAATTTTCATCGATTCACAACTCATCGTGCGCCAAATGTAAGGAGAATATCAAGCTAAAGGGGAACGACTCACCCTATACTTAACCCAGATTCAGGGACTTACTTCGACCACTTCATCATCACATAAATTCCTCGAGAACAGAATGAAAAAGAAGATTCACTAGCCGAGCTAGCAAGCTCAGAGGATTCGCAACTCTTGGGGTTCGCCCCAATCGAAGTGCTCAACTCCCCAAGTATTAAGCAAACACCAACTGGGACGGCCATGAACGCCGAACTCAAACTTGAATCTTGGATGACACCAGTCAAGAATTACCCACAACACGGGAACCATCCGGGGAGCTAAAAGGAAAGATAAGCGCTTACTTGCCAATCGGTTCGCTACCTTCTTATGGATAGGGTGCTATACCACAGAGGTTTCTCTGTCCTATTGCTCAGTTGCATAGCCCATCATGACGCCATCAGAGTGCTCGCTAGTGTACACGAAGGCGAGTGTGGCGAACATAATGGAGGGCAAACTCCAGCGAGAAAATATTCAGGCATGGCTGTTATTAGCCTACGCTCAACCAAGACGCCACAGACTATGCTCGCAAGTGCGACAAGTGCCAATGCTTCTCAAAGATCCCAAGAGGCCCGCCTACATAATTGAAAAATGATCAGCCCATGGCCATTCGCCATATGGGAAATCAACATCGTTGGAACTCTTCCAATGGCCATAGGAGGGGATCCTCATGGCAGCTGATTATTTTACCAAATAGGCAAAGGCCGAAGCTGTCGCCACAATCACTGCCAAGAAGATTATCAACTTCGTTGTCCGCAACATCAGTACCCGATATAGGTTCCCTCAAACTATCATTTTCGACAATGACACTCAGTTAGAGAGCATCGAATTCAAAGCTTTCTCTCCGCGGCACAGCATCGAAAAATGATTCTCGGCGGTGGCTCATTCCCAAGCCAACAGGCAAGTCGAGGCAGTTAATAAAGTCATCAAATCCATTATTAAGAAACGTCTGGAGAAGGCCGGGGGAATGTGGGCGTACAAACTTCCTTTAGACCTATGGTCTTATCGAACAACCCACAAGACAATGACCGGACACACTTCTTCCTCCCTTGCCTATGGATCCAAAGCCGTCATTGCCATTGAGCTCAAGCTTCCATCTCATCGAGTTACCTATTTCGACCTAATGACAAACCAAGACTTACTTTTGGGGTCACTCGACTTGCAAGAGGAAAAAAGGAACGAAGCAGATCTCCGAGCCATCGCCCAACGACAACAAGTCTCTCGATACTTCAGTTCCAGGTTCCACTGTAAGGATCTCAACATCGGCGATCTCGTCTTAAAACGGGTATTCCCTCCACCAGTAGGTTTTGCTCCTCGTTGGGAAGGCCCGTACTCCATTCAACGAAGGCTCAACGATGGAACTTTCAAACTTGGAACCTTGTCCGAACTCCCAAGGTTATAGAACAGTGAACATCTCAGCTGCTACTTTACATAACTTAGTTCACAATTGTTTACACTTTCCAATGATGTTTTGTTTTCCAGCAATTCAAGCCATTGTAAAGGCTATTACTGCCAAAGTTATTAGTGAAAAAAATGTTCAACTTCCTATCTCTCTTTTGTGTTTACTTTGCGCATGACACGTCTGATTAATCCTAACAACCAGTTTGTGTGTGAGCAATCGATCGCCGTATCGGCCTCGAGCACGGGAGTTGGGACTGCCATTAGAGCCTCGAGCCAGCCTCGAGGCCAAACTACAATTGCTATGGCCGGCATCCCGAGCACGGGAGCCGGCAATGCTACTCGAGTTGTCGGCCCGTGGCGCGAACGAGTACAAATAACCATGAACTCTAACCTCGACCCCGTGCCGAGACCGAGGATAAATCGTTCCGCGCCCAAGTCCCAAGCGACTTGGGACCACCTAATAGCCAGGTAGGAGTGATGTAAATTTATCTCCTGGCTATGGGTGCTCGTCAAATCTTGGCGCATCACTGAGACTGTCCTTAAATCGTTTCTTCCCCGAAGCTCTCAAGGCTAAGGGTAGCCCATGGCCACGATCTAACCCTACGGGCTGATGATCCGGGATTCTCCTGTCAGGCGAATAAATGACGTCTGTGGCTTGCCTCAACCCGATGAACGGCGTGAGAGTCACACACTGTATGGATTGCAAATCGCGATGTCATACGCCTTCGCTACACTTGGGATTAACCGTGGGCAACCCAAAATAGCAGGCGCTCTGGCCGGCTTCACAAACTACGGGTTCCTAATCTGAGGGAAACTTACTGCGCTCAACCACACCCCTCTAGAATTATTGACCCAGAGCACGGTCCCCCGATTGATTTTTTGTTAAGTGTAACGATAAATACGCTTATGCAAGTACAGGACGCTGGAAAACATGAGAAGAACATCCGAATAGTCAACGCAAATCGCGATCTTTACTAATTCATATTCCATTTCCATACACACACATAAAAGCAAACTACATGTCTAATATCTTCCTTTCTAATGACATGGTGTACATGAAAACCACACATGTCTTGAAAAAGCAAAAGCGAGGGTCGTACTCGCGTAAACTATTCGCCTACACTACCAAAATAAACGGTAACTTCTATTCAAGTTGCTAACACTAATCGTTCCTTTCCTTCTTGTGTTTGCACTCTTTCTTTGCAAATTCAACACTCGACGGTTCATCCTTCGCGCCTGGCCTCTTCTTTCTTGACCCGCTCCTGCCTCCTTGGCCCTTCTGAGAAGTAGTCGATTCATGAGAAACTGAAAGGCATCTCTTGTCCGCTCCATCGCCACTAGAGATCTCAGTGATATCAACAATGGTGGTATGCGGTGTAGGCATGGGGGCACTTCCGGCAGCAAGGCCTACTACAAGGTCACTCTTTTTTGGGATCTCCTTGCCTTCCCGCTCAGCCCTCTCCTTGGCCTAGATGCCCATCGCTCAGCAAGCTTCTGGTACTTATACATCGTGACATCACCAGCCTTGTTTTTCTCAAGGGTCTCTGTGGCCCTCTACTGGGCTTCCTCATCCTCCCATTTCTTCTGGGCCTCGTCAGTAGGCCTCTTCTTCTTTGCCTCCTCATTAGCCTTCCTACGCGCAACCGTCTCAGCGGCTCTCGCTTCAGCGACCTGTTTGGTCTTCATTAGGACTTCGTGCCTAGCAACCTCGTCGTGCTTCTGCTTCTCCTCCACCTCTTCAGACTTAGCCACCATTTTGGCATTTTGGGCCTCCACCATAGCCGCCATCAAAGGCAGATCGGCTTCCATTGAGCCTCTGGCATGAGCACTTTGTCCATCAATTATTTCCTTCCTCGATAAGGCTTTCATAAAGGCTGAGAGTTATCCTTATGTCCGAATAGGTGTCCAACTGATCACCGCCTTCTCCAAAGTGTATTCCCGTGGGTCCTGGCCCAGATTTGGTCACTTGGGGAGGCATGGGTGTAGAGCCTGGTGTCATGGTCAATTAAGAAAGGGCTTCCCAGTAAAAACATAACCTTTTAGTCCATAAATTCGGTAATTACGTCATCTATGGGGATACATGGCAAAAGTAATTTAACTCCAGTCGGGGATAGTGTAGAAAGGACGGGAGGATTACTTGTTGTGGAAGTTAAAGTTAACCCGGTCTCTCCTAGCTCCGGATGCTCAGGTTCCTACTCAGTTGAAACCCGAGCTGAGTCTGCGGGATCGATCGGCACAGCAGATCCAAGGACCTATGGATGGTAAGAGCTTCCCTCTGCAAATGTATCCACTACAACCACACTCTCAGTCATGGCAGTCTTCCCCTTTTCGGCTACAAGCTTCGCCAACCTCTCCCTCTCAGCATCCTCTAGCAGCAACCTCCTCCCTTCGTCAAACTTTTCATGTTCCTCGTCAATCAGGAAAAAAATTGTAAGTCGACGCTCATCCAAAGTGCTCGCATCCACTTTGCGCAAACAGGCTTCATACGGAACCAACCTCTCCCAGGTTCGGGCTATCTCACGGGAATAATCGTCAACCCACGAGAGTCCACGGAACCTCAGAACCTTAACATACATATTTCATATACCATCCTCTACGGACGATTCCACCCGGGACTCTATATCCTCTAGTTGTTCCCCCAGTTGCTCCACCTCTCTCAGGCATTCGGCTTTCATTCCATCCACTGTGCTTAACACATCTTGATTATGGGTCTCCGCATCTTTCTTGGTCCTCATCTCTCGAGCTGCCTCTTCAAGCTGTCATTCTCCGCTCTCAAAGCATTATTGTCCTTCTGGAGCTGAAAGAATCTTGCATTATCCATTTCTAGATCGGCACAAACCCTATCCACCCCGACCTTTTCCTTCTTTAGGACCGTGTTCTCGGTGGTTAGGTCAGCTACGGTCTCCAGGAAAGAAGAGCGGGAATGATCAACCACCCTCTTGAGTTCCTCGTACGCATGCTTTATCTCCGCTGCAATGATGAAACCCGCAAGTTATTATTCAAGGGCACAAGAATGGGCAATTATGCGCATACAATACCAATACCAAACTCACCTATTTCAGTGTTTAGATTGCCGATGGTGAAGACTAACCCCTGGTTGATGAGCTCCAGGTTTTTCTTCCTAATCAATTCTGAGAGTTTGCGGGAGTACCTCAACAGTTGGTCGGCTTGAGGAATTCATCCCTAACACTCGTCTAGAGATCCTCGGACTCCCTGACAGAAGATGGGTGGAGATCAGGGAGGAACTTTATTTCATCAAAATAATGTTGAGGAAAATTCTGCTTCAGTAACGCTTTCTTTTCGTCCATAGGGAGCTCTTGCCTCTTAGGCTCTTTAAGGTCTGGCCTCCCCTCTGCGGTCGTCCTCTCCGGTCTTGGTTGGCCGAGTGGTGGCTGCCTCCCTTTAGTAGTTGGAGCGGGAACCAAAGGCACTATATGTAAAGGAGCAGTCAAAGGCGAGTACCGAGAACCCCCTAAGTTAAGTCGAGAGTCTCCCTCGGACACCTGAATTGGAGGAGGAGGAGTCGGAGATCGTCGAGATCAATCCCTACCTTGTTGCTTACTGCAACGATTCGGTGGAGGCGGAGTATCGTACAAGCTGGTTCCCCTTCTAAAGCCCTCAAAGAAAGGATTCCTAGGGCGTTGGCGGCCTCCATATCCGTAACCTCATCCTCCACGCCCTCTGGCCATATCACCTATCAAAGGAATGAATAAAAGTCAGGCGAGTCACACACTCAAATGAGCCTAAAGGCTATGCAGTGTGTATGAATGCATGTCCTAAGGGTTCTCTCAACAAACCAGATTGTGATCCTCTTGAAGGAATTAACCCCTTCGCAACAAGAGCTAGTTCTTCTATACTTGTCGTATCCGGCCACGGAGACAAGTCTATAGCAACTTTATTCAGACCAGCAAACTGGTCCACTACCTCAAGTGGGGTGGCCGCTTCTAAAGAAGTCACAGGGGACTATGGACTGACCAACGCTTCTCCCCTTGCACCTTCCATCAGGGGCAGTGCAGAAGCATCCAACGAACCCTCGTCCCGTGTAACTATATACACGCCACCAGCCCCGTCTCCATGCACATCTCCTTGGAACTTGACAATCTATTTGGGCTTGGACCCAGCAGAAGGCATCTTTCTTTTCAAACTAGGAGCCGTAGGACCTATCATCACCTCCACTTTAGGAACACTTCTCGTGACCGTGGGCCTAATTACATCCCGGTCATCCAGAAGCAGCCGAACTTGTCGAAGACGCTCTTGACTTATCACGGTTTCAGATTTGCGAGGCTCTTCGGGGATCGCTCGCAGAGTGTTAAGGCGTTGCTGGTACTCATCGCTGGTGGACGCCTCTAGATTTCCTGCCGTGACCAAAAAATAATGAGACACAGGATCCAATAACTTTATAATAGGGAATGAAGTTTAAAAGTACTTACTCCCTTCTATCCATCTCCTTGCGATTCCAGGAAGGCAACGCACAAAGAACCAGTCTTGTTCGACGGCCTAGGCCATTTCTCGATGAAAAATTTGGTGATAGGAGACGCTTCTAGGAACCATTGGGAGGACAATCCGCTAGTTGTTCACCTAAAATGGAAAAAATATCGAATGTCCACTCCAGTAGGTTCCAAGTGTAAATATTATCAATAGAGAATGTAAGTGCCTAAAAATGTTGAATAAGCATTCGAATGCAGTTGCAAAGGTGCAAGGAAAAAATAGAAAAACATGTCCCGAATAAAGTCATTTGCTGGGGGCATGCATCCCACAAAACACGCTTGCCTGTTCCAGGCAGTGAAACCCTTTGGCGGCACATGAGCCCTGCCACCCTCTCCCGTGCATGGACATCACCCACCAGTATATTGAATCGCAATGCCATCTTCCTAACTGCTGTAGCATCCGTGCGCGACGGTACCGAGTCCATCATATTTTCGAAGATCACTGTGTCAGGCAACATATCTGGGGCTACCGAAGCCGCAGGTGCATATCCACCAATAATATCCACATCCTCGAACTCCTCATGTATGACTGGAGGATGCAATCTCACAGTTTGTTCCCTGTACTCAGACACCTCAGGCGAACTGGCAGTTTGAGAAGGAACATACCCTTCAGTAGTCTCAAACTCGCTGCCAGCCGAGCTACCACTATTGGTAAAATCAGATGATGTGATGATGATGGGGAAGCCTTGACTTCCAGGGTTTTTCTAGTCTTTGATCTTGTTTGCATCACTAGCTATACTTTAACACACTAGTATTAGACATCGCATTTGAATAACCTGTACCCATCGTGTTGGCGAAAGCTAACATTTGTGTGCGGTGTCATTCAAAATTAAGATGTACAGAGGGAATTTAAACAGTCCAACGGTTCTGTCGATATATGCTCTATCCTATGTAGAAAGTCAGAATACATGTAATTGTAACAGCCCACCTCCAATAAGGTCACTCACAAAGGGAATGCCTTAACTTTAGTGAAGCGTTTTTGGTAAACAGACACAGAATATTACAAGACAGATATAAAAAATTTTGCAGCGGAAAATAAACAACTTTATTAAATCACCAAAATACTTTGTTACATAATACCATGATTTATAAAACCATTGAAGCACTTCTGTCTTACATCATCAGAGTACATAGGTATTTAAAAGAAAAACATCATTCCCCATATTAAAGAGCAAGCCATATAAGAGACAGAGACTCGAGCCATACTTCCGAAGTAGCTCCTAGAAGATGATATCCAAATCCTGACTAAACCTGGGTGTTTCCTCCCTGAGAACCTGGAGGGGGGAACGGAAGAAAAGAGGCGAAACAAACTAGGTCAGACATACGTCTGGTGAGTCCAGTAACTTTTAGCCACTAAATAAATAAAGGTAAACATGACATGCATACAAAGTGGGTAAGAGGATTCACAGTACAGATGGCAGGTATGACAGGGCAAATAAGGTAAGATGTATGCTTCACAACAAACTACTAACTACTAACTACTCTGCACTATTACTAGTCAAATCAAGATGGGATGATCACTTCCGCTAATGATAACGATGGTGGTAGTTTCGTGTATTCCTAGCTGCTGTCATAGGTGCTGCCTGCTCCTATCTCAACTAGTCATACCCACTACCCTTCTACTATAAATTGGTAGAATTAAGGCATATGTACGGGTATACCCTAACCACTACCTTAATCGATCGGCTCCCTACTCTGTAGATACCCTGTGCTGGTCCTACAACTAGGGGGTATCACTTCCCTAAAGTGGAAACCTAAGGTGCGCACAGTTATACCTACTGGTGTCACGGTCGTCTTGTCCCCCTCTGCCCAGCCCATGCACCCACATGTCCCCGGTCGGTTTGCGCCGCCCACACCATCCGTCTCATTTTGGATCTCTTACAATCAATCAGTAAGCATGCCCATTCCCCGCCTAGTACGGAGTTCTTACTTTGATACCCCTCCGGGTTACTGACTGAAATGGGTCCCGCACAACATGATACAAGCTCTCCCCCATGTCTTGTATCCCCACTAGGTTTTCTACTGACTATGTATACCCTAAGGTGTCTTTAATTACATAGCCCTCAACAAGTTATGCGTACCTATAGGTGTCTTTAACATATAACCCCTATTCTACCTATCGGTTATGCGTACCTATAGGTGTCTTTAATACATAACTCTATCTATTCCCATTAGTTATGTGTACCCCTAAGATTGTCTTTAATACATAACTTTACTATTCTGCCCCGGTTATGTATACCATTAGGTGTCTTTAATTACATAACCCTTTTTATTCGGTTAAGTTTGTGGGCCTATATGTATTAATATTACCCACCCACCCTTCAGTTGTACTTAACCCTCCCACTGATTTAATCCTATTTATTTAATGGTTTAGATTGTGGGCCTATATATTAATATTACCCACCTACCCATTAGTTGTACTTAACCCACCCACAATCCATTTCATTTTACTTAACCCTAACTTATGTCTATCATCATACAACCCATATGTATTAAGTTAGGTTAAGTAGTCTTTAATCAACATTGATTAATTATTGAGACACCTAATCGTATTTCACATGCCACCCCAAGGCACCCACTTAATTTCACATGCTACCCAAGGCACCCACTTAACCCCACTACATGTTTATCTGGTTAAGTGTTTCTTAATTCATTAAGACCGTAACCTTATAAAGACCTCTCACATTGGACTGACATTTGTGGCAGCTGGATTTGTCGGGCGGGTCCGGACAGTCTTACAACACAAACGAGTCTAACCTCGTGTCTTTACAACTGCTACGCATTTAATTTATGCCTAAGACCTTCCACATTAGACTGGCATTTGTGGCAGCTGGATTTGCCGGGCGGGTCCGGGCAGTCTTACACCACAAAAGAGCCTAACCTCGTGTCTTAGACGATTAATTACTCCTAATTAATCATTCCCCAATTTGAATTAATTTCCCTATTCAAATTATCCATTAATTCCAAATTTAATAATGGCCATAACTGACTCAATTATGTCCATCTGTTTACGATATGCAAAATCATATCAATTTTCATCACAAAATTATTTTATGCCATTTAAGGAATTTATGCCAATTCTCAATATTAAATCTTCAGACTTCAATTGCTTAAACATTCCTCTTTTGATTAATTAAGTTAATTAATTAATCCTTTCCTTTTTATAGGTGTAAATACCTATCTTATTAACAATTAGAATTTCCTATCCATAAATGGTCATATTCAAATTATACCATTTTTACCCAATTTTACCCATGTCATAATAGGTAATTATTTATATGTTTCCCTACTAGAACCATGTGTCCAATTTACATAATCACTCTGCCTATTACAAATTCCCATTTCCCCGTTTCTTAACTAGCGTAACCGTTTGCGTTTTTGGCGTCATCGAGGCTACAAGGTAGCCTCGCCATGACAACAAAATAAAGGGAATGACAAGATGATTGTTTTCAATACAATTTTGGCATAAGCATGACAACTTGGGAAAATGACATGATAACTTTGCATATAATTATGATTCACTACATAATTAACGACTTCATAGATTCATGATTTTACAACTTAACAACTTGCATAGGTTCATGAATTAACAACATAATTAACAACTAACATAGGTTCATGATTCACAACATAACAACTTGCATAGGTGACTTGCATAGGTTCATGAATTAACAACATAATTAACAGCTAACATAGATTCATGATTTACAACATGTTTAACCACTTGCATAACATAACAACTTGCATGGTTTTATGAATAATAACTTGCATGATCTCATATCAATTTGCATATATTCATGATAACAACTTGCATAGATTCATAATAACGACTTGCATAGATTCATGAATTCATCACACAATAACTTACATAATTTCATGATCAACAATAACAATAAACTTGCATAATTTCATGATCCACAACAACAATAAACTTGCATAACTACAAACAACATATACCCAAATCATAGTCTACCACGATTCACTTTTATTTATTTAAACCTAAAAGTGACTAGAACTCACCGAAAAAGGGGTCTTGAGTTATGGGATCTGAATTATGTAATTGATTAGCGTTCCCTTGTTGTAGGCAATTTCGTTTTTGTAGTTTTAGGCTTGATTTGATTTGAGTTGAGTTGCTTTACTTTGCTTCTAATTGGTGGCGGCTACACTAGGGTTTGGAGTGACAACATGACGGCCATTGATCTAAATTTTGATTTGATTTTAGGGTTTGAGTCTACATGTCTTATTATAGAGTTTAGGATTAGTTTAGGCCGTCCGATCAACCCAGAATTAATCCCAGCCAATCAGAGCAGATCAGAAACCCTAATGAGTCAGCATCTAGTCACTAACAGGTAATTAAACAAATCTGCCCGGGGGTCTAGGTCGACCCTATGGTCGTCCTGGTTAGGGCAGGTCGACCCCCAGGTCGACCTGGCCCTTGCGGGAAATTTCCCGCCTAGCCCATCTGACTCTGAATTTTGAATTTTTGAAATCTGTTTTGAATTTTCTGAAACTTCCGATGGCCATAACTTCTTCATACGAAGTCCAATTCACGCAAACGCGAACTCTATCTCCACCAGAATTTCGAGACGAACACGATGGCGCAACCCGTTTCCCTGAATTCCCATGTCTGAGATTAGTTATTCTTTAATTTGTAAATATTAGCATTAAAATTAAGGGGTCTTACATTCCCCCCACCTTAAAGGATTTCGTCCCCGAAATCTTCAAGTCAAGAAGAATGTGCATCCTACCATACAATCATCCATCTACTCAACCATCAAACACAGGCATCCATTGTCCTTAAAAGATTTCTAATGTCGTATGAACATATGCAAACGTGTGTGTGTATATGTTCCTTATCTAATGCAAAATCAGGCGGTCCACTGATTCAGTTGACCTCCTTAATGCGAATTATGTCAGTGCCATGAGTCCAACATGTATGCGAAAGAATCCTATCGATACATATTATTTCTACATGTGTGCTCAACCATTCATCAAAATGCAGTATCCATATGATAACATAACCATTGTTTATCCATTACCCTAAATATGCACACACATTTTTGAATGGAATACGAAAGTGATTTGAGCCGATCTAGTGCCTAATGTGTGTGTAAATGCATCCACGAGCAACCACTAGCAAACACTTTTATCCACTTGCAACGATCAAACATAGCATGTCCCAAGCACATGTTTACATCCATGGATTTCCTATCTAAAGGTCGAAGATTCGGTCAATGGGATATAAACAAATGATATAACTAAAACAAAAGCTCTGTTCCTATTTGACATCGGTTAAGAGAATAATTCCCTAAGTCTCAGCCGCGAAGACCGAAATCAACATCAGATTGACACCCAAAGAATTTCCCCCATTAAACAATGTCAAAACTGGAGATCTACTTCATGCTTCGAGTAGAAACCCCTATCCCTCAGAAATTTTCAGATACCTATAGACTACTGGTACAGATCAGATTACAGAATGATTCTCAGAAAGCTAATCATAACAGACCCTTGCGAGTCACAAGAAACTTTGGGGGTCTTCCCGTGACAAGTTAGAAACTTAACGACCCTCCTCTCAAAATCTAGAACGACCCTCTACATAGAAAGCCGGTCCATTTAGAACCAACCCATAGCCCATAAACTTGAGAACACAAATGTCACATTCAAATTTTTGATGCCTAACATAGATAATTTCAAACCCATACTAATAGATGAGCCGAACAACCAAAGGGGTTTGAAATAACTACGGGATCAGAAACAAGACTAGTATTAAAGTGCAGAGTCTCAATTACAAAATCAAAATGCCAGAATCCAAAAGAGTCTTAACTTCATAAGGAAATTAAACCTTTTACATAAATTTTTCCTATCTCTATCCTATCCATCTGCCACGAGAGCATTCGCCTGTCCTCCAGAAGTCCCTTGCGATCCTTGCGCCTTCGGGCATTCCTTGGAGAAGTGTCCAACCTCTCCACACTTAAAGCAATTGAACTTCCTCCTTTTACATTCTTTGACTAGGTGACCTTCTTTCCCACAATAGTGGCATTTCCTCTTATCCTTTCCCTTGTCATCCTTCTTGCCTTTCTCCTGCTGTTGATGTTTCTGTCCTTTCTTGGGTCCCGCCTTCTCATTTTTCAATGTCCCTTCAACTTTTTCCTTTTTCTTTGCTCCCTTGTCCTCTTCATGCATTAGGGCCATATCCACCAGCATTTCAAAAGTGGCCCCCATGGGAACGTGGGTCATAGGCAATCCATGTAGCGGCTGATTCAAGCCTTTAACAAATCTCAGAGCCTTCTTCTCAGGTGTGTTTACCAAGTCTAAGCCAAACCTCACCAACTTATTGAACTTGTTAACGTACTCTTTTACTGACAGATCCCCCTGCTTCAATGACAAGAACCTTTCCATGTGTAGATTTTCTTCTGCTCATGAGAGAAATTTCACCTCAAACCTACGCCTGAAATCCAGCCAAGTATCAATTGGACGCTCTCCATTAGTGACCTCCCACCAAAACGAGGCTTCATCCTTCATTAGCCAGGCGGCTAACTGGACTTTTCTTCCATCTTCTACCTCAAAGATTCCAAACAATTCTTCCACTTCCTTCAGCCAATTTCGAGCTTCGACAAATGTCTCCGACCCGTGAAAAGGTTTCCCGGCCATTGCCCGAAAGTCCTTACATATCTTTGCAAAAGTATCAACACGAGGAGGGGGAGGAGGAGGAATGGGTACAGCTGGGGGAGGTGGAACATTTGCTGGACCTGCGGCGGCGGCCCTAGCTTCCAAATACCTCCTAAACCATACCGGTATCGGTACACCCTCTGGAAGGTTTAGATCCTTAGACATGCTAAGAAGAAAAAGGGAGAGATTTTAGAAAAAGGACTGAAAGATACTACATATGGCTTTTCGGGGAATGTTTTTCAAAACAGGCTTTTCTTTTTGAAAATACTTTCTTTTAAAACCTTTTTGAAAAATATTTTCAAAACTTTTATCTAATCTGGTAACCTTCAGCTCTGATACCAAGTGTAACACTCCACCTCCATTAAGGTCACTCACAAAGGGAATGCATTAACTTCAGTGAAGCGTTTTTGGTAAATAGATACAGAATATCACAAGACAGATATAAAAATTTTTGCAGTGGAAAATAAACAACTTTATTAAATCACCAAAATACTTTGTTACATAATACCATGAGTCATAAAACCATTAAAGCACTTCTGTCTTACATCATCAAAGTACATAGGTATTTAAAAGAAAAACATCATTCCCCATATTAAAGAGCAAGCCATATAAGAGACAGAGACTCGAGCCATACTTCCGTAGTAGCTTCTAGAAGATGATATCCAATCCTGACTAAACTTGGGTGTTTCCTCCCTGAGAACCTGGGGAGGGGGGGAACGGAAGAAAAGAGGCAAAACAAACTAGGTCAGACATACGTCTAGTGAGTCAAGTAACTTTTAGCCAGAAAATAAATAAAGGTAAACATAACAGGCATACAAAGTGGGTAAGAGGATTCACGGTACGGATGATAGGTATGACAGGACAAATAAGGTAAGATGTATGCTTCACTACAAACTACTAACTACTAACTATTCTGCACTATCACTAGCCAAATCAAGATGGGATGATCCCTTCCGCTAATGATGACGATGGTGGTAGTTTCGTGTATTCCTAGCTGCTGTCATAGGTGCCGCCTGCTCCTATCTCAACTAGTCATACCCACTACCCTTCTGCTATAAATTGGCAGACTTAGGGCATATGTTCGGGTATACCCTAACCACTACCCTAATTGATCGGCTCCCTACTCTGTAGATACCCTGTGCTGGTCCCACAACTAGGGGGTATCACTTCCCTAAAGTGGCAATCTAAGGTGTGAAAAGTTATACCTACTAATGTCATGGTTGTCTTGTCCCCCTCTTCCCGGCCCATGCACGCACATGTCCCCGGTCGGTTTGCGCTGCCCACACCAACCGTCTCGTTTTGGATATCTTACAATCAATCAGTAAGCGTGCCCCTTCCCCGCCTAGTACGGATTTCTTACTTTGATACCCCTCCGGGTTATTGACTGAATTGGGTCCCACACAACATGATACAAGCCTCCCATATGTCTTGTATCCCCATTAGGTTTTCTACTGACTATGTATACCCTAAGGTGTCTTTAATTACATAGTCCTCAATCAGTTATGCGTACCTATAGGTGTCTTTAATACATAACCCCTATTCTACCTATCGGTTATGCATACCTATAGGTTTCTTTAATACATAACTCTATCTATTCCCATTAGTTATGCGTACCCTTAAGGGTGTCTTTAATACATAACTTTACTATTCTGCCCCGGTTATGTATACCATTAGGTGTCTTTAATTACATAACACTTTTTATCCTGTTAAGTTTGTGGGCCTATATGTATTAATATTACCCACCTACCCTTCAATTGTACTTAACGCTCCCACTGATTTAATCCTATTTATTTAATGGTTAAGTTTGTGGGCCTATTTATTAATATTACCCAACTACCCATCAGTTGTACTTAACCCACCCGCAATCCAATTTGTTTTACTCAACCCTAACTTATGTCTATCATCATACAACCCATATGTATTAAGTTAGGTTAAGTAGTCTTTAATCAGCATTGATTAATTATTGAGACACCTAATCGTATTTCACATGCCACCACAAGGCACCCACTTAATTCCACATGCCACCCAAGGCACCCACTTAACCCCACTACATGTTTATCTGGTTAAGTGTTTCCTAATTCATTTAGACCGTAACCTTATAAAGACCTCTCACATTAGACCGACATTTGTGGCAGTTGGATTTGCCGGGTGGGTCCGGGCAGTCTTACACCACAAACGAGTCTAACCTCGTGTCTTTACAACTGCTACGCATTTAATTTATGCCTAAGACCTCCCACACAGGACTGGCATTTGTGGCAGCTGGATTTGCCGGGCGGGTCCGGGCGGTCTTACACCACAAAAGAGCCTAACCTCAAGTCTTAGACGATTAATTACTCCTAATTAATCATTCCCCAATTTGAATTAATTTCCCAATTCAAATTATCCACTAATTCCAAATTTAATAATGGAAATAATTGACTCAATTATGTCCATCTGTTTATGGTATGCAAAACCATAACAATTTTCATTACAAATTTATTTTCTGCCATTTAAGGCATTTATGCCAATTTTCAATATTAAATCTTCAGACTTCAATTTCTTAAACATTCCTCTTTTGATTAATTAAGTCAATTAATTAATCCTTTCCTTTTTATAGGTGTCAATACCTATCTTATTAACAATTTGAATTTCCTATCCATAAATGGTCATATTCAAATTATACCATTTTTACCTAATTTTACCCATGTCATAATAGGTAATTATTTATATGTTTCCCTACTAGAATCATGTGTCCAATTTACATAATCACTCTGCTTATTAAAAATTCCCCTTTTTCCCCGTTTCTTAACTAGCATAACCGTTTGCGTTTTTGGCGTCATCGAGGCTACAAGGTAGCCTCGCCATAACAACAAAATAAAGGGAATGACAAGATGATTGTTTTCAGTACAATTTTGGCATAAGCAAAACAACTAGGGAAAATGACATGATAACTTTGCATATAATTATGATTCACTACATAATTAACGACTTACATAGATTCATGATTTTACAACATAACAACTTGCATAGTTTCATGAATTAACAACATAATTAACAACTAACATAGGTTCATGATTCACAACATAACAACTTGCAAAGGTTCATGAATTAACAACATAATTAACAGCTAACATAGATTCATGATTTACAACATGTTTAACCACTTGCATAACATAACAACTTGCATAGTTTTATGAATAATAACTTGCTCATATCAATTTGCATAGATTAATGATAACAACTTGCATAGATTCATAATAATGAATTACATAGATTCGTGAATTCATCACACAATAACTTACATAATTTCATGATCAACAATAACAATAAACTTGCATAATTTCATGATCCATAACAACAATAAACTTGCATAACTACAAACAACATATACCCAAATCATAGTCTACCACGATTCACTATTATTTATTTAAACCTAAAAGTGACTAGAACTCAAAAAAAAATGGGACTTGAGTTCTGGGATCTGAATTCTGTAATTGATTAGCGTTCCCTTTTTGTAAGAAATTTCATTATTGTAGTTTTAGGCTTGATTTGATTTGAATTGAGTTGCTTTACTTTGCTTCTAATTGGTGGCGGCTACTCTAGGGTTTGGAGTGACAACATGACGACCATTGATCTAAATTTTGATTTGATTTTAGGGTTTGAGTCTACATGTCTTATTATAGAGTTTAGGATTAGTTTAGGCCATCCGATTAACACAGAATTTGTCCCAGCCAATCAGAGCAAATCAGAAACCCTAATGAGTCAGCATCTAGTCACTAACAGGTAATTAAACAAATCTGCCCGGGGGGCAGGTCGACCCCCAGGTCGACCCTATGGTCGACCTGGCCATGGCGGGAAATTTCCCGCCTAGCCATCTGACTCTGAATTTTGAATTTTCGAAATCTGTTTTGAATTTTCTGAAACTTCGATTGCCATAACTTCTTCATACGAAGTCCAATTCACGCAAACTCGGACTCTATCTCCACCAGAATTTCGAGACGAACACGATGGCGCAACCTATTTCCCTTAATTCCCATGTCTAAGATTAGTTATTCTTTAATTTGTGAATATTAACATTAAAATTATGGGGTGTTACATTCTCCCCTCCTTAAAGGATTTCGTCCCCGAAATCTTCAAGTCAAGAAGAATGTGCATCCTACCATACAATCATCCATCTACTCAACCATCAAACACAGGCATCCATTGTCCTTAAAAGATTTCTAATGCCGTATGAACATATGCAATGGTGTGTGTATATGTTCCTTATCTAATGCAAAATCAGGCAGTCCACTGATTTAGTTGACCTCCTTAATGCGAATTATGTCAGTGCCATGAGTCCAACATGTATGCGAAAGAATCCTATCGATACATATTATTTCTACATGTGTGCTTAACCATTCATCAAAATGCAGCATCCATATGATAACACAACGATTGTTCATCCATTACCCTAAATATGCACACACATTTTTATATGCAATATGAAAGTGATTTGAATCGATCTAGTGCCTAATGTGTGTGTAAATGCATCCACGAGCAACCACTAGCAAACACTTGTATCCACTTGCAACGATCAAACATAGCATGTCCCAAGCACATGTTTACATCCATGGATTTCCTATCTAAAGGTCGAAGATCCGGTCAATGGGATATAAATAAATGATATAACTAAAACAAAAGCTCTGTTCCTATTTGACATCGGTTAAGAGAATAATTCTCTAAGTCTCATCCTCAAAGACCAAAATCAACATCAGACTGACACCCAAAGAATTACCCCTATTAAACAATGTCAAAACTGGAGATCTACTTCATGCTTCGAGTAGAAACCCCTGTCCCTCAGAAATTTTCAAATACCTATAGACTACTGGTACAGGTCAGATTACAAAATGATTCTCAAAAAGCTAAGCATAACATACCATTGCGGGTCACAAGAAACTTTAGGGGTCTTCCCGTGACAAGTTAGAAACTTAACGACCCTCCTCTCAAAATCTAGAACGACCCTCCTCTCAAAATCTAGAACGACCCTCTACATAGAAAGCCGGTCCATTTAGAACCAACCCATAGCCCATAAACTTGAGCACACAAATGTCACATTCAAATTTTTGACGCCTAACACAGATAATTTCAAACCCTTACCAATAAATGAGCCGAACCACCAAAGGGGTCTGAAACGACTACGAGATCAGAAACAAGACTAGTATTAAAGTGCAGAGCCTCAGTTACAAAATCAAAATGCCAGAATCCAAAAGAGTCTTAACTTCATAAGGAAATTAAACCTTTTACATAAATTTTTCCTATCTCTATCCTATCCATCTGCCACGAGAGTATTCTCCTGCTCTCCAAAAGTCCCTGGCGATCCCTGCGCCTTCGGGCATTCCTTGGAGAAGTGTCCGACCTCTCCACACTTAAAGCAATTGAACTTACTCCTTTTACATTCTTTGACTAGGTGACCTTCTTTCCCACAATAGTGGCATTTCCTCTTATCCTTTCCCTTGTTATCCTTCTTGCCTTTCTTCTGCTGTTGATGTTTTTGTCCTATCTGGGGTCCCTCCTTCTCATTTTCCAATGTCCCTTCAAATTTTCCTCTTTCTTTGCTCCCTTGTCCTCTTCATGCATTAGGGCCATATCCACCAGCATTTCAAAAGTGGCCCCCATGGGAACGTAGGTCATAGGCAATCCATGTAGCGGCTCATTCAAGCCTTTAACAATTCTCAGAGCCTTCTTCTCAGGTGTGTTTACCAAGTCTAAGCCAAACCTCGCCAACTGATTGAACTTGTTAACGTACTCTTTTACTGACAGATCCCCCTGCTTCAATGCCAAGAACCTTTCCATGTACAGATTTTCTTCTGCTCGTGAGAGAAATTTCGCCTCATACCTACGCCTAAAATCCGGCCAAGTATCAACTAGACGCTCTCCATTAGTGATCTCCCACCAAAACGAGGCTTCATCGTTCATTAACCAGGCGGCTAACTGGACTTTTCTTCCATCTTCTACCTCAAAGATTCCAAACAATTCTTCCACCTCCTTTAGCCAATTTCGAGCTTCAACAAACGTCTCTGACCCGTGAAAAGGTTTCCCGCCCATTGCCCGAAAGTCCTTACATATCTTTGCAAAAGTATCAACACGAGGAGGGGGAGCAGGAGGAACGGGTGCAGCTGGGGTAGGAGGAACATTTGCTGGATCTGTGGCGGCGACACTAGCTTCCAAATACCTCCTAAACCATCCCAGTATCGGTACGCCCTCTGGAAGGTTAAGATCCTCAGACATGCTAAGAAGAAAATGGGAGAGATTTTAGAAAAAGGACCGAAAGATACTAGACATGGCTTTTCGGGGAATGTTTTTCAAAACAGGCTTTCCTTTTTGAAAATACTTTCTTTTAAAACCATTTTGAAAAATATTTTCAAAACTTTTATCTAATCTGGTAACCTTCAGCTCTGATACCAAGTGTAACACCCCACCTCCATTATGGTCACTCACAAATGGAATGCCTTAACTTCAGTGGAGCGTTTTTGGTAAACAGACACAGAATATCACAAGACATATATAAAAAAATTTGCAGCGGAAAATAAACAACTTTATTAAATCACCAAAATACTTTGTTACATAATTCCATGAGTCATAAAACCATTAAAGCACTTCTGTCTTACATCATCAGAGTACATAGGTATTTAAAAGAAAAACATCATTCCCCATATTAAAGAGAAAGCCAGATAAGAGACAAAGACTCGAGCCGTACTTCCAAAGTAGCTCCTAGAAGATGATACCCAAATCCTGACTAAACCTGGGTGTTTCCTCCTTGAGAACCTAGGGGGAAACAAAAGAAAAGAGGCGAAACAAACTAGGTCAGACATACGTCTGGTGAGTCCAGTAACTTTTTGCCAGTAAATAAATAAAGGTAAACATGACAGGCATACAAAGTGGGTAAGAGGATTCACGGTACAGATGGCAGATATGACAGGACAAATAAGGTAAGATGTATGCTTCACCAGAAACTACTAACTATTCTGCACAATTACTAGTCAAATCAAGATGGGATGATCCCTTCCGCTAATGATAACGATGGTGGTAGTTCCGTGTATTCCTAGCTGCTGTCATAGGTGCCGCCTGCTTCTATCTCAACTAGTCGAACCCACTACCCTTCTACTATAAATTGGTAGACTTAGGGCATACGTCCGGGTATACCCTAACCACTACCCTAATCAATCGGCTCCCTACTATGTAGATACCATGTGCTGGTCCCACAACTAGGGGGTATCACTTCCCTGAAGTGGCAACCTAAGGTGTGCACAGTTATACCTACTGGTGTCACGGTCGTCTTGTCCCCCGCTGCCCGGCCCATGCACGCACATGTCCCTGGTCGTTTTGCGCCGCCCACACCATCCATCTCGTTTTGGATCTCTTACAATCAATCAGTAAGCGTGCCCCTTCCCCGCCTAGTACTAAGATCTTACTTTGATACCCCTCCGGGTTATTGTCTGAATTGGGTCCCACACAACATGATACAAGCCTCTCATATGTCTTGTATCCCCATTAGGTTTTCTACTGACTATGTATACCCTAAGGTGTCTTTATTTACATAGTCCTCAATCAGTTATGCGTACCTATAGGTGTCTTTAATACATAACCCCTATTCTACCTATCGGTTATGCATACCTATAGGTGTCTTAAATACATAACTCTATCTATTCCCATTAGTTATGCGCACCCTTAAGGGTGTCTTTAATACATAACTTTACTATTCTGCCCCGGTTATGTATACCATTAGGTGTCTTTAATTACATAACACTTTTTATCCAGTTAAGTTTGTGGGCCTATATGTATTAATATTACCCACCTACCCTACAGTTGTACTTAACCCTCCCACTGATTTAACCCTATTTATTTAATGGTTAAGTTTATGGGCCTATATATTAATATTACCCACCTACCCATTAGTTGTACTTAACCCACCCACAATCCAATTCGTTTTACTTAACCCTAACTTATGTCTATCATCATACAACCCATATGTATTAAGTTAGGTTAAGTAGTCTTTAATCAGCATTGATTAATTATTGAGACACCTAATCGTATTTCACATGCCACCCCAAGGCACCCACTTAATTCCACATGCCACCCAAGGCACCCACTTAAACGCACTACATGTTTATCTGGTTAAGTGTTTCTTAATTCATTAAGACCGTAACCTTATAAAGACCTCTCACATTAGACTGGCATTTCTGGCAGCTGCATTTGCCGGGCGGGTCCGGGAAGTCTTAAACCACAAACGAGTCTAGCCTCGTGTCTTTACAACTACTACGCATTTAATTTATGCCTAAGAACTCCCACATTAGACTGGCATTTGTGTCATCTGGATTTGCCTGGCGGGTCCGGGCAGTCTTACACCACAAAAGAGCCTAACCTCGTGTCTTAGACGATTAATTACTCCTAATTAGTCATTCCCCAATTTGAATTAATTTCCCTATTCAAATTATCCATTAATTCCAAATTTAATAATGGCCATAATTGACTCAATTATGTCCATCAGTTTATGGTATGCAATATCATACTAATTTTCATCACAAACTTATTTTATGCCATTTAAGGCATTTATGCCAATTCTCAATATTAAATCTTCAGACTTCAATTGCTTAAACATTCCTCTTTTGATTAATTAAGTTAATTAATTAACCGTTTCCTTTTTATAGGTTTCAAAACCTATCTTATTAACAATTTGAATTTCCTATCCATAAATGGTCATATTCAAATTATACCATTTTTATCCAATTTTACCCATGTCATAATAGGTAATTATTTATATGTTTCCCTACTAGAATCATGTGTCCAATTTACATAATCACTCTGCCTATTACAAATTCCCCTTTTTCCCCGTTTCTTAACTAGCGTAACCGTTTGCGTTTTTGGCATCATCGAGGCTACAAGGTAGCCTCGCCATAACAACAAAATAAAGGGAATGACAAGATGATGTTTTCAGTACAATTTTGGCATAAGCATGACAATTTGGGAAAATGACATGATAACTTTGCATATAATTATGATTCACTACATAATTAACGACTTGCATAGATTCATGATTTTACAACATAACAACTTGCATAGGTTCATGAATTAACAACATAATTAACAACTAACATAGGTTCATGATTCACAACATAACAACTTGCATAGGTGACTTGCATAGGTTGATGAATTAACAAAATAATTAACAGCTAACATAGATTCATGATTTGCAACATGTTTAACCACTTGCATAACATAACAACTTGCATAGTTTTATGAATAATAACTTGCATGATCTCATATCAATTTGCATAGATTCATGATAACAACTTGCATAGATTCATAATAACGACTTGCATAGATTCGTGAATTCATCACACAATAACTTACATAATTTCATGATCAACAATAACAATAAACTTGCATAATTTCATGATCCACAACAACAATAAACTTGCATAACTACAAACAACATGTACCCAAATCATAGTCTACCATGATTCACTTTTATTTATTTAAACCTAAATTTGACTAGAACTCAACAAAAAAGGGGACTTGAGTTCTGGGATCTGAATTTTGTAATTGATCAGCGTTCCCTTGTTGTAGGCAATTTCATTGTTGTAGTTTTAGGCTTGATTTGATTTGAATTGAGTTGCTTTACTTTGCTTCTAATAGGTGGCGGCTACTCTAGGGTTTGGAGTGACAACATGACGGCCATTGATCTAAATTTTGATTTCATTTTACGGTTTGAGTCTACATGTCTTTTTATAGATTTAGGTTTAGTATAGGCCATCCGATCAATCCAGAATTAATCCCAGCCAATCAGAGCAGATCAGAAACTCTAATTATTCAGCATCTAGTCCCTAACAGGTAATTAAACAAATCTGCCAGGGGGGACAAGTCGACCCCCAGGTCGACCTGATTAGGTAGGTCGACCCCTAGGTCAACCCTATGGTCGACCCGGCGCTGGCGGAAAATTTCCCATCTAGCACATCTGACTCTGAATTTTGAATTTTCGAAATCTGTTTTGAATTTTCTGAAACTTCCAATGGCCATAACTTCTTTATACAAAGTCCAATTCACGCAAACTCAGACTCTATCTCCACCAGAATTCCGAGACAAACACGATGGTGCAACCGGTTTCCCATAATTCCCACATCAAAGATTAGTTATTCTTTAATTTGTGAATATTAACATTAAAATTACGGTGTGTTACAGTAATCGTGTAGTTACTAAGGCAGCATGGAGAACGAAGCACCGGAACAATGGGGGCAATCGTGAAAACACACCCCGCCTGAGGATCAAAGACACAAGACCCCTTGACAAAAACCGGAGGTTCAAACCCCTACAGGGTTCGAATCCTCGAACACCTCAGGGTTCGAAAATTCGAACCCTGCCAAGTTCCGAAATCTCTAACCCTACCTGGGTTTGTAATCTCGAACCCTTTCTGGGTTCGAAGGCTCAAACCCTATCCGTGTTCGAAGGCTCAAACCCAGCAATGCTCGAGAACTCGAACCCCATCGGGGTTCGAACACTCGAACCTCACTGAGGTTCGAATACTCGAACCCTCACGGGGTTCAAATGCTCGAACCCTCATGGGATTCAAAAGCTCAAACCTCACAGGGTTCGAGTATTCAAACCACCAGGATTCGAAAGCTCGAGCCCCGGCAAGGCTCGAGAGCTCGAGCCCATCCGGGTTCGAAGTTTTCTCATGGCATCCTCCTCCCAGCAGAATCCTCTCCCTCGCGCTCGCCTCAGAAAGCCTTGGGGACCCACCTAATTTGCATTCGAAAATTCAAAGTGCAGGGGGTTGAAGCTTTTTAATTGTGGCCGATCATGGAAGTTTGACGAAGAAAGTGAAATGAAAGAGAAGGGGCTATTTATAAGGAAAAGGAGGAAAGCTCTTCGTATTCCCCAGGCAGGTTCGAAATTTTGAACCAATGGGTTCCAAATTTTGAGCCCCCAGTGTTCAGAATTTCGCTCCCTAGGGTTCAAAGTTTCAAACCTCCAAGGTTCGAAATTTTGCACCTCCAGGATACGGAATTTCGAAACACCAAATGCGGAATTTCGTACCCCCCCGGTTTTAAAGCACAGTGCCTTAAAGAAATGAAAGAAAAATCGTACTCCCATGTTCAAATCATCAAGCGCTACGTTCTTGTGCATGTGTTCCCTAAGTATATGTACCGATTACCACAAACACACGAAGGCAATGCACTGTGGATATTCAGCAACGCGCACATAGCGCCGCACCAATGGTAGCTCGCTCGTAATTTCACAGTGAGCGAGGCCGACAACTAACGTCTGTTTTTTCTTGACTTATAAGACAAGTCGACTACTATCTCGACAAATACAAAGCACATCATGTCAAGACAAGATGTACTTTAGGGGGTAAATGTTAATCGGCCTTTTGGTACGGTTCCCAAAAGTACATGAGCCACGCTCGACTCAACGCAATGCATGGAGCTAAGGCCGGGAAGGAGGCTTAGGAGTGATGGAGACAGGGTTGAAGAGGAACCATGCTGCCAAGAGCCTCGCAACGCCCATGACACATTTTTGAACCAAAGTTCTGAATCCCTAAGAGTCGCAAGCCAGAACCTCGAGGCCCCTAAACTCCCATAACCATAGCCTTTGCGCTTCTCGCCATGTGAACTTCGTACCCCTCTGTGTATGAATTTTGCACCCCTAAAGGGTGCGAAATTCGCACCTATCAAGGTGCGAAATTCGCACCCATCAGAGGTGCGAAGTTCGCACCCAGTGGGGTGCAAAATTCGTACCCTGCAGTGCGAATTTTGCACCCAGGAAGCATGAAATTTGTGCCCCCGAAGGGTACGAGTTTCGCGCCTTATAGGTTGCTAAATTTGTATCCCACGGGGTACAAATTTCGCAGCTGGCGAGGTGCGAAATTCGCACCCTAAGTGTAACGACCCGAAGATTAGCGATCTTGATTATACGATATACAACACATATCGAATATCAAGAGTTGAAAATACCGGATGGTTAATGAAAGAAATTAGAGGGTGAGGAAAGATAAGGTAGAAACTTAGAATAGAAGAAGAAGAAGAACACAACATCAGAGTAACACGAATCTCACAGCGGAACAAACAACATATTATAGATAATATATCCTTGAAATAAAATCAGTATATGTATACACATCATTATCAAAGTATAGCACTTACAACACAGCGGAATAATAGCTATATAATCCTAAAGCCTCCTGCTCCAGCTCTTCAAGTATCTGTAAATCCCGACTACTTGGCTGCCCGTACAAAATTGGGCACCCAAGAGTTTAGGGAAAACAAAACAAAATAAACTCCGGGTCTGTCATAGGACTGGAATGAGTAAAATAGTTCTAAACAGTTCGAACAAGTAAACGATATCTCATAAGACCACGCCGTTTAACAGAACGGGTTTTTCCTTTCTGAGAATCCAAAATATCTTTAAATCAAAAAACTTTTGATATTATAATAATGTCTATCAATCACATTATAATAATCATCTAGCAAAAATGCTTCCATCTCACGTTCTACAAATATTGTGTACAATCAAAACTGCAAGCACGTATTGGGTAATGGATTTCCAACTATGACAAGGTATGGAACCACCTTTCGCTAGTGTACTCTAGAAAGGAACACACTGGGTTCAACAAGAACATCTTGCAACCCGACCACACATGACCGACTACTTATTTCGCTTGAGTGTATCGAATGTATATCACCAACGGCTGGGATCAGCAACTGTTTCCCGTATATATATGGGACAGCATTGATAGATTAAAGAAGCAAATGAATATTCTCTAGATAGGTGATTATACACCCTACTTCGGAGTGACCGACTTAGCCATGTTGCTTGCCCGATTTCTGTCAATTACTGGATGTGAGGCTAGAAGCAACGCTTATCTTTTACATGCCACATCTTCAATCACTTTGAATGTCACATCGTCATACTCGCCAAATCAAAATTGATTTCCCCAAAAATTCCATGGGTATACAGCTAAGAGAAACGAATTCCTCCGCCACCAAACGTGAATATGTTTGAAGAGATCAACTTACGCGATCTATTAGATATACTCTGTCAGACATTCTTCCATACAGGTCGTCCTGGGACTGGACAAACCGAAGGCACTATTCAGTATATCCATCTTAGGCACTGTTATCTAAGATTTATACAACCGCCTTGCATTTTACTCCGTCTTCAATTATCTTTGGCATATAAGATTCGCAACGCTTATGCCAAAATAGAGTGGTTCTTTGGATAATAATCCAACTGGCATATTAAAAACATTAAAATGGTCAAAACTTCGATAGTCTGTGATTTAACCATCAAAGAAAAACAGGTGTGCAAACAACGATATTATTTCCAGATGGAAATTATATCTATCAATCATCATTTAACATATATATATATATATATATATATATATATATTCACATTTCCTTATTTTCTATGTTTAGAAAATATATGTTATTAACACTAGAAAACATTTCCATTGTTTATTTACATATCACTATCATTCCACAACTATTAGTCCTGACTATAAACTAGTAGGAGAATAATTCTCTAAGTATAAACCCCGAAGGCCGAAACCAACATCAGATCGATAATCAGAAAACTATTCAACTTAACTAATCTCTAGTCAGTTTCTAATCTTGTTCAACTCTATTTCGATTAACTCTAATTGAATAACTCTATTTGATAAACTACGTTTGATTAACTCCTTTTTATCTCATCAATTTCCGTTTATAGTCCTATTTAGTTTCCAACTAAATATTCCTTTTATAAATTCTATTTATTTACTAAATAAATATTCCTTTATTCTATTTATTTTCAAAATAGATATTCCTTTATTCTATTCTATTCGATTTATCAACATTTTTCCCTTTTATAAAACTCTATTCGTTTTATCAACATTTTCCTTTTATTCACTTTCGAAATATTTCCTTTTAAAAAAGCTGTTGATTTTATAAAATCTCTTTATTTCAGTATACATTGAAATAATTCTTTTTACATCCCAGGGTCTTTTATGATATTTAAATTATCGGATTACAATGATCAACAACATTCTAACACACATAATCCATAACAGATATACATCAGATCATATATCACAATATATGAAAACAGTAAAATAAATGTTGAGGAATCCAATCGGATTCCTCCAACCTGTCTCCCTGAATCCACAAATGTTACACAATATAATCAACATCACTTTCAGTTTAATATGAAATATTCAGTTAACAGAATCAATACATATAGATTTAACGGTTTATACATATATATATAATTCCACTAACTGACTAGCAGTTCAATCAAACAGTCAACACACAATCAATTAGACAATTTTTAACAGTTCTAAAAATACAACATGAAAATAAAAACTGTTCAGAGTTGGTGAGTTTGGCAGTTCATCGTTAAAGAACTATAAACTATTGTTTGATTTGAATAAACAGTTTATTTCGCCGTAAATTCAAACTAGCCTCAATCCACTTCCAGTCAGCTTCATTGTGAAGTTCTCGTCCATACGGTCCCAACGCAACTTACAATTCTTCAATTTGATATCGTATGTAGAAGATACGAACGATTTACTTAATACATTATTAATAATAGAATTAACTTAGATTTTAAATTAAAAATGGGCCTCACCAACCAAATTCTGCCCATTCCTTCATGGTTCAGCCCAAACCCGCCCAGTCCCTTTCTTCCCCAAACTTAAGAAATCCGCCACTCCCCTGATTTGCATAAAATTGTGTGCATCTCTAACCGTGATACCAAGCTTCGGATCACGGTTCACCGAACATACTTCACCATTCAATCTCTCCCCTCGCACTGGACTTGCGAACACCCCTATCTTCACCTCTGACGCCTCCGTGCAGACTGCGACAACCCCCTTTCCTGTAGCTTAGCTATGGGTTGCGACACCAAACAGTGTCGAATCACTCCAACTTTCTCTACCCGACATTAATCGACCTGCTGAATCCAATACAAGTCTCGAAATCAAGCATCGAACCCTCCTCTTCCCCAAAACATCAACACTAGTACACGCTGGAAAAAAAAAAGCGAACCCAAACTAATGTCGAACTTTATATAACTGATGTGGAATCGAAGCAAATCATGCAAGCAACCCAAATATACAAGTCTTGCATTTTATAGAATTAGATCGGATTTTATTTTGTATTTTTGAAACTTGTGTTTTAGGTTTTGAATAGAGAAAATTGACGGTGCATAATTTTATCTTATAGGGAGGACAAATTGTTTGTGTGGTTGAAAAGACGATCATGTGGCTCGTTTAGGTCATAATACTTAGGATATTTTAGTTATATTTTCATTATATATTCGTTTCTGCATTCTAAAAATGCCTACGAACACATATGATACATAAAAATCGTGAAAATTGACATGTAGCTAAAGTTCGACATTACGGTCCAAACGAAACTGGTTTCGTCGAATTCCGAATCCGTTTGCAAAAGTGGCTATTTTTAAAACTCTAAATAACCCATTTAAATATATAAATATATTTAAATATAATTAAATTTAATATTTAAAAATAAATATTATCGTATATATTCACAATAGAATATCATACAGCTCTAGAATATTCCTATATGAATTTCTAACTTGATATTTCAAATCTGGGTCAACCCGATATTCGATTTATATTGAAATCCCTTTTTAAAATATACATAGTTCCTTTATAAATTATAAAGGAATTCCATAGCGACTTTTCTGAAATTTGATTTGGACATAAATCAAAATCTACCAATGAAATCTCGATTTTTTTCTTCCATCAGAAAGATATACTTCATCAGCTCCTAACGTTTCTTGTTTCACAGAAATTCGATTTAAACGAACCATGTACATTCGATTGAAGTTCAAATCGCCAATTTACGAACTGCAGCGCCATTTTAAGCTCGATTTTTAATTATAATATAATTCTACGTTCAAACTGTTGTTTATATAATATATTCGTCAATATAATTCAACTCTAAACTAAATTATATATTTTAAATAATCCACTTTACACTATATTGTGAATTCCACTATTTTTTATTATTTCCGAATTAAATACATTATTCTATTATTTAAATAAATTAAATAATCCATATAATTTAATTTAACGACCATTTGAATTCTAAACCACTATTTATATAATAAAATAAGTTAATTATATATCACTGAAAACGCGGGTCATTACATTCTTCCCTACTTAAAAAAATTTTGTCCTCAAAATTGCTAAGGTAGAAAACAAACTCTATCGACCGGTTAGAACTTATTTGTTCACTTCTTAACTTCAGTTCTAACTGAACCAATTTAATTTTAATTAAAGTATTAATTAATCCTTATCAATGAAAATTTTCAAAAATCCTGAAAATTTTCTAACACCTTAACTTTTCGAAAAATTTCGCCAGCACCTCCTCTGTACTGGTCAATAGGTCAAATTCCAACTCGCCTCTCTAGGCCATCTCCAACCCAAAAGAAAACCAAACACCCAAGCGGCTTGCCAATCAGGCTGATAAATCATCTTACCCATATAAAATATAAACTGGAACCTTTTTGTCGGGCATATCGTTATATCCTTTACACCTGCTACCAATTTAGCATATACCAAAGTCCTTCCAGTCAAACTCCAATTACTTTTATATCAGTACAACCATTCGCTTTTAACTAAGCCAAATTCCATTTCCAACTCAAGTTCAATTCTTGATTCCAAATCTTTATCTACCAAACCAATTATGTTCCAACTTAACTGATTTCAATTAAATTCCAACTTACTTTCATAAATTTCTATTTAAATTTCTTTTAATTCGAACAATCTTTTCCCAGGATTTTTGAATAACTTTGCTTTTCTAAAACCAAATATTCCTTTTTGGATTTCAAACAACTTGTTTCTCTCAAAACAATTCAAAAGCAAAAAAAATTTCGGTAGTAATCTTTCACTTACAACTCGAAAATGAATACTGATGATGCAGCTGTCATCATCAGAATCTATTTTCCAGCGATCGAAGTGAGTTCAATAATATAAAACCATTTCTAAACATTTCCACTTTGGAATTCATTTCATTATATAATTCATACTTCTTGTAAAACAATTTAAAATCTCCCAAGGTCTTAAATTTTCCTTATTTTTAATCCAACTCCATTTTCAAACATTAATCCAATTTCCCATAATTTTAATTCAATTTCTAGTTTAAATTTCAGATTTAATTCGCTTCGTAACACTTATACAAATTCTACTTGGTTATATATATATAACCATTTTACTAATATAATCTTACTTGATTATAATAACAACCAATATATCCAATATATTATAATCATTTCAATATAAATCATTTATATCAAAAATATAATTTGGCTAAAATTATTTCTTTTACCCTCTTTTCAAAACATGCCATAACGGTTCATCGTATTCAAGTGTTTATCAACTCCTACCGATACAGTGGATCAAACTGAACAACTAGAACTCATAAACAACTCAACCAATAAATCTCCACAATATAAAACAAATTTTTATATCAATAACAAATACGTTCACTCGTATATATACGCTCAACTCAATCTAGGGTATTACTAACCCTATCTCTACCGAGTCACGCCACAGAGCCAAGGTAATACTTAACCTTATGCTCTGATACCAACTGTAACGACCCGAATATTAGCGATCTTGATTATCCGATATACAACACATATGGAACATCAAGAGTCGAAAATACCGGATGGTTAATGAAAGGAATTAAAGGGTAAGGAAAGATAAGGTAGAAACTTAGAATAGAAAAAGAAGAAGAAGAACACAACATCAAAGTAACATGAATCTCACAGCAGAACGAACAACATGTAATAGATAATATATCCTTAAAATAAAATCAGTATATGTATACACATCATTATCAATGTACAGCACTTACAAAACAGCGGAATAATAATAGCTATATAATCCTGAAGCCTCCTGCTCTAGCTCTTCAAGTATCTGTAAATCCTGACTACTTGGCTGCCCCTACAAAATTGGGCACCCAAGAGTTTAGGGAAAAAAAAATAAAATAAACTCCGAGTCAGTCATGGGACTGGTATGAGTAAAACAGTTTTAAACAGTTCGAACAAGTAAACGATATCTCATAAGACCACGCCGTATAACGGAATGGGTTTTTCCTTTATGAGAATCCAAAATATCTTTAAATCAAAAACCTTTTGATATTATAATAATGTCTACCAATCACAATATAATAATCATCTAGCAGAAACGCTTCCATCTCAGGTTCTACATATATAGTATACAATCAAAACCGCACGCATGTATTGGGTAATGGATTTCCAACTATGACAAGGTATGGAACCACCTTTCGCTAGTGTACCTCTAGAGAGGAATACACTGGGTTCAACAAGAACATCTTGCCACCCGGCCACACATGACCGACCACTCATTTCACTTGAGTGTATCGAATGTATATCACCAACGGTTGGGATCAGTAACCGTTTCCCGTATATATATGAGACAACATTGATAGATTAAAGAAGTAAATGAATATTCTCTAGATAGGTGATTATACCCCCTACTTCGGAGCGACCGACTTAGCCATGCTGCCTGCCCGATTTCTGTCATTTACTGGATGTGAGGCTAGAAGTTACGCTTATCTTTTATATGCCACATCTTCATTCACTTTGAATGTCACATCGTCATACCCGCCAAATCACAAATTGATTTCCCCAAAAATACCATGGGTATACAGCTAAGAGAAACGAATTCCTCCGCCATCAAACGTGAATACGTTTGAAGAGATCAACTTACGCGATCTATTAGATATACTCTGTCAGACATTCTTCCATACAGGTCATCCTGGGACTGGACAAACCGAAGGCACTATTCAGTATATCCAACTTAGGTACTGTTATCTAAAATTTATACAATAGCCCTTGCATTTTACTCCATCTTCAATTATCTTTGGCATATATGATTCGCAACGCTTATGTCAATACAGTGTGGTTCTTTGGATAATAATCCAACCGGTCTCTACATAATAACAACGTTAAAATGGTCAAAACTTCGATAGTCTGTGATTTAACCAACAAACAAAAACAGTGTGCAAACAACGATATTATTTCCAGATTGAAATTATATCGGTCAATCATCATTTGACATATATATATTGTAACACCCCGTAATTTTATAACATTAAAATTCACAAATTAAAGTATACTTAATTTTTAGAAAAGAATTAAGTGAAATGGGTTGCGCAGAGAAATATATATATTGATATATATATATATATATATATAAATTAAAAATTAAATAAATAAATATGCGAAAAAGTTCAAAACAGCGAATTGGGAGGGGAAATAACCGAACCGGCCCATTTTTGAGGTCGACCCAAGCCCCGCTGGGTCGACTAAGGGTTAATCCAGGGTGTTTGGCTGTCAACCCGTAGGCCGATTCGCTCAAATGCAGATTTTGCATTTAATTGGTTCTCATGGTTCATGGTTAATCTAATGGTCCTAAATAACTTCCTACACCTATAAATACATCCTAATGCTAACCTAAACCTAATTAAAATAGAATAGTTACCGTCGCCATGGAAATCAATGGAGCCGCCGCCAACTAAGAAAGAAGAAAAGCAAATTCAATTCTAATTCTCTCAACCCTAAAGCAAAGCAAAACTCTCTCTTTTCTTATCTAAATTGTGAGTATGATGATCTTAACAAGATTATTATCATTTTAATTAGGTTGAGTTATGAATGTATTATGAGTAGATGATGTGAATTATCATATATGTTGTTGTAAACTCCTTTTGCTATCATGTATATTGTAAATCCAATGTTATGTGATGATGATATCTTATATGTTGTAAATCATGCTATGATGATGTTATGTATGTTGAAAGTTTCTATACTAAGTTGTGATGAATCATACATATTAAAAAGGCCATGATGTTACCATCTATGTTAGTTAGTTCATATTAATTAAATCATCATGTTTGGGTTATGTTGATCTATATGACAAGTCACATATGCAAGTTAGATTAATTAGAAAAGTTATGAACATATACCAAGACATCTAGTATGACATCTAGAATTATGCTATGACATATGTGATATCCTATGCTAGTTCACACCATCATTATGTTGCCTAAAAACCCCATATGCAAGTTTATGTATAGATTTGGGCTATGATCATATCATATAAATTGAGACATTTAACAAGTTGACACCTTTTGATCCTTAGCATGTGTAGTTTAGGCAAGTTTCACCCCTATCATGATTAGATTTATTTTAATTGTCTATATGTTGTGATAATTTATCTTTGTGCTAGGTGTTAGACTATACAAGTCTATCCTATATTATGCGTTGAATAAGCGAACGTATAAACGTGGGGTAGGGGTAATATTAAGGATTTAATATTAAAAAGTTGGGGTGCAATTGATATGATTTTGCATTCCATAAGTGGATGGCTATAACTGAGTCAATTATGGACATCATTAAAAGTTGACTTAATTAATAATTTGAATAGGGAATTATTAAAACTGGGGTAAAAGATTTTAAGTGTTAATCAATGCTTAGGACACGAGGTTGGACTCGTTTGTGACGTAAACCTGCCCAGACCCGCCCGGCAAATCCAGTAGTCACAAATGTCAGCATAATGTGAGAGGTCCTAGGCCTAAACTAAAGCATAACGGTTGTAAAGACACGAGGTTAGACTCTTTTATGGTGTAAGACTGCCCGGACCCGCCCGACAAATCTAGCTGCCATAAATGCTAGTCTAATGTGAGAGGTCTTTATGAGGTTATGGCCTGAATGAATTAAGAAATACTTAACCAGATAAACATGTAAGGTGGGACATGGGAGTTAAGTAGGTGCCTTGGGTGGCATGAGGAATCTAGGGGGTGCCCTTAGTGGCATGTGAAATACGATTAGTAAGACTTAACCAAACACACATGTAAATGAACATGACTAAGAGGGTTAAGTGGGATATACTAGTGACAAGCTTAGGTGGGTAGCTTGTGGGGGACCATTTCGACCAGTATCCCAAACGTATCTTTGTAGGCTCGACCCAAGTCGAAGTCGGGACACGCATGCTGGGTTTGACTGTAAGAGGCCAAAACGGGGAGCGGTGGCAACACAAGTCCAACGGGTTTCATATGCGTGCGTGGACCCGGGTTGGTAGATAAGATGTTGTTGCATCATGTAGGTATAAGTCGTGCATTCTCAAGTTGTATCGGGTTGCCACTTTAGGGGAGCGATGCACCCTACTGTGGGGCCAACACGGGTATCTTCGAGTAGGGAGCCGATCGAAAGTGGGTAGTGGGGTACACCTAGTGGAGATAGGGGCAGACGGCACCTATGTAGTCGGCTAGAGGTACGTAAGGCTATTTATAAAGTTTCTGTGTGAAGCAAGTGGGATCAAACAATAGGGTGACTGGTGTGGTGCAGTGTAGTAATGTGCGGTGCAGTGTAGTAATCATTCGTTAATAATTAGGTGTGCCTTTACCGTTATCTTTAACGTTATCTTAAACGCTATCTTTGTCTTCCTAAGAGTTCATAGACATTTACTTGTCTTCCAGCTTATGCCTTAGTCTAGTTATTTTGATAATAGTATTGTTAGAATTATCATACTCGCCAGACTTTATGTCTGACCCCCTATATTTCTATCCTTTTTCCCCCTCCAGGTCCTCAGGTTGGGCCCAGCTCTAGTGGAGTTTGATTGAATTGCTTCATCTCTGTTTGAAAAGCTTGGACCGTTGAAGTAAAGTCCAGCTTGTTATCTTTTTAATGGCTATTTATGTAATGGTATTATGTATTTTGTTTTTATGAAGATGGATATTGTACTTGGTTATGATCTATGGTTTTATGATGTAACAAACATGTTTAATTTCCGCTGCAATAAAATGAAGTTTTAGATTTCCAAGTACTATTTATTATCTGTCTTGTTGTAATTTTTCTGTTCTATATTCACTTATAACCTCCATGGAAGTTAATGCATTCCCTTTGTGACTGACATTAATGCACGTGGGGTGTTACATATATATATATATATATTCACATTTTTTTATTTTCTATGTTTAGAAAATATATGTTATTAACACTGGAAAACATTTCCATTGTTTATTTACATATGACTATCATTCCACAACTATCAGTCCTAACTGTAAACTAGTAGGAGAACAATTCTCTAAGTATAAACCCCGAAGGCTGAAACCAACATCAGATCGATACTCAGAAAATTATTCAACTTAACTAATCTCTAGTCAGTTTCTAATCTTGTTTAACTCTATTTCGATTAACTCTAATTGAAGAACTCTATTTGATAAACTACGTTTGATTAACTCCTTTTTATCTCGTCAATTTCCGTTTGTAGTCCTATTTAGTTTCCAACTAAATATTCCTTTTATAAATTCTATTTATTTACTAAATAAATATTCCTTTATTCTATTTATTTTCTAAATAGATATTCCTTTATTCTATTCTGTTCATTTTGTCAACATTTTTCCCTTCTATAAAACTCTATTCGTTTTATCAACATTTTCCTTTTGTTTACTTTTGAAATATTTCCTTTTATAAAATCTGTTGATTTTATAAAATCCCTTTATTTCAATGTACATTGAAATAATTCTTTTTACATCCTAGGGTCTTTTATGATATTTAAAATATCGAATAACAATGATCAACATCATTCTAACACACATAATCCATAACAGATATACATCACATCATATATCACAATATATGAAAACAGTAAAATAAATGTTGAGGAATCCAGTCGGATTCCTCCAAACTGTCTCCCTGCATCCACATATGTTACACAGTATAATCAACATCACTTTCAGTTCAATATGAAATATTCTGTTAACAGAATCAATATATATAGATTTAACGGTTTATACATATATATATATATATATATGTATATGTATAAACCGTTAAATCTATATATAATTTGCACTAACTAACTAGCAGTTCAATCAAACAGTCAACACACAGTCAATCAAACAATTTTTAACTGTTCTAAAAATACAACATGAAAATATAAATTGTTCAGAGTTGGTGAGTTTTGCTCAAATTGACAGTTCATCGTTAAAGAACGATAAACTGTTGTTTGATTTGAATCAAACAGTTTATTTCGCCGTAAATTCAAACTAGCCCCAATCCACTTCTAGTCAGCTTCATTGTGAAACTCTCGTCCATACGGTCCCAATGCAACTTACGGTTCTTTAATTTGATATCGTATGTAGAAGATACGAACGATTTAATTAATACATTATTAATAATAGAATTAACTTAGATTTTAAATTAAAAATGGGCCTCACCAACCAAATTCGGCCCATTCCTTCATGGTTCAGCCCAGACCCTCCTACTCCCTTTCTTCCCCAAACATAAGAAATCCCCTACTCCCCTGATTTGCACAAAATTGTGTGCATCTCTAACCGTGATACCAAGCTTCAGATCACAGTTCACCGAACAGACTTCACCATTCAATCTCTCCCCTCGCACTAGACTTGCGAACACCCCTATCTTCACCTCCGACGCCTCCGTGCAGATCGCAACACCACCCTTTCCTGTAGCTTAGCTACAGGTTGCGACACCAAACAGTGTCGAATCACTCCAACTTTCTCTACCCGACATTAATCGACCTTCTGAATCCAATAAAAGTCTCGAAATCGAGCATCGAACCCTCCTCTTCCCCAAAACATTAACACTGGTACACGCTGGAAAAAAACAGCGAACCCAAACTAATGTCGAACTGTATATAACTGATGTGGAATCGAAGCAAATCATGCAAGCAACCCAAATATACAAGTCTTGCATTTTATAGAAATAGTTTGGATTTTATTTTGGATTTTTGAAACTTGCGTTTTAGGTTTTGAAGAGAGAAAGCTGACGGCGTATAATTTTATCTTATAGGGAGGACGAATTGTTTGTGTGGTTGATAAGATAATCATGTGGCTCGTTTAGGTCCATAATACTTAGGATATTTTAGTTTTATTTTCATTATGTATTTGTTTCTGCACTCTAAAAGTCCCTACGAACACACATGATATCTAAAATCATGAAAATTGACATGCAGCTAAAGTTCGACATTACGGTCCCAACGAAACTGGTTTCGTCGAATTCCGACTTTGTTTGCAAAAGTGGCTATTTTTAAAGCTCTAAATAACCCATTTAAATATATAAATATAATTAAATTTAATATTTATAAATAAATATTATCGTATATAGTCACAACATAACATCATACAACTCTAGAATATTCATATATGAATTTCTAACTTGATATTTCAAATCTGGGTCAACCTGATATTCGATTTATATTGAAATCCCTTTTTAAAATATACATAGTTCCTTTATAAATTATAAAGGAATTCCATAGCGACTTTTCTGAAATTTGATTTGGACATAAATCAAAATCTACGCGACGAAATCTCGATTTTTCTCTTCCATCAGAAAGATATACTTCATCAGCTCCTAACGTTTCTTGTTTCCCGGTTTAAAACGAACCCTGTATATTCGGTTGAAGTTCGAATTGCCAATTTACGAAATGCAGCGCCATTTAGAGCTCGATTTTTAATTATAATATAATTCTACGTTAAAACTGTTGTTTATATAATATACTCGCCAATATAATTCAACTCTAAACTGAATTATATATTTTACATAATCCACTTCACACTATATTGTGAATTCCACTATTTTTAATTATTTCCGAATTAAATACATTATTCTATTATTTAAATAAGTTAAATAATCCATATAATTTAATTTAACGACCATTTGAATTCTAAACCACTATTTATATAATTAAATAAGTTAATTATATATCGCTGAAAATGCGGGTCATTACATTCTTCCCTACTTAAAAAAATTTCGTCCTCAAAATTGCTAAGGTAGAAAGCAAACTCTATCGACCGGTTAGAACTTATTTGTTCACTTCTTAACTTCAGTTTTAACTGAACCAATTTAATTTTAATTAAAGTATTAATTAATCCTTATCAACAAAAAATTTCAAAAATCCTGAAAATTTTCTAACACCTTAACTTTTCGAAAAAATTCGCTAGCACCTCCTTTGTACTGCTCAGTAGGTCAAATTCCAACTCGCCTATCTGGGCCATCTCCAACCTAAAAGAAAACCAAACACCCAAGCAGCTTGCCTATCAGGCTCATAAATCATCTTATCCATATAAAATATAAACTGGTACCTTTTTGTCGGGCATATCTTTATATCCTTTACACATGCTACCAATATACCATATACAAAAGTCCTTCCGGTCAAACTCTAATTACTTTTATCTCAATACAACCATTCGCTTTTAACTAAGCCAAATTCCATTTCCAACTCAAGTTCAATTCTTGATTCCAAATCTTGATTTACCAAACCATTTCTATTTCAACTTACCTGATTTCAATTAAATTCTAGCATACTTTCACAAATTTATATTTAAATTTGTTTTAATTCGAACAATCTTTTCCTTGGATTTTTGAATAACTTTGCTTTTCTAAAACCAAATATTCCTTTTTGGATTTCAAACAACTTGTTTCTCTCAAAACAATTCAAAAGCAAAAATCTTTTCGGTAGTAATCTATCACTTACAACTCGAAAATGAATACTGATGATGCAACTGTCATCATCAGAATCTATTTTCCAGCGATCGAAGTGAGTACAATACTATAAAACCATTTCTAAACATTTCAACACTGGAATTCATTTCAAAATATAATTAATATTGCTTGTAAAACAATTTAAAATCTCCTAGGATCTTAAATTTTCGTTATTTTTAATCCAACTCCATTTTCAAACACTTATCCAATTTTCCAGAATGTTAATTCAATTTCTGGTTTAAATTTCAGATTTTCCTCAGGTTGGGTCCAGCTTGTTACCAGTTCAGGCTCTCGCGGTCCCACCGCTGCAAGAACGAGGTAGAACCATTTCTGTTGAAAGATTAGTTTTTCTGTTTGATCATCCTGTCCGTACCTTATTCGATTCGGGCGCATCACATTCATTTATCTCTACATCATTAGTTGAATCACTGCACTTAAACACCAGTTTAGTAGAGGATCCCTTAGTTGTTTCGAATCCAATAGGGGGATCAGCTTATTTGTCCATGATGTGTTTGGATTTGAAAATTTCCATACTTAGCGTTGAATTTAGATGTGATGCTTATGTGTTGGGCTTCACGGGCTATAGGCTAATTTTAGGAATGGATTGGTTATCCAGAAATGGGGTCGTTCTTGATTGTGAAAGGAGAGTAATTAGGCTCGTGACTCGCCTTGGCAACACTCTCGAAATCTTTTGTAATCCCATAAATTCGGTTATGCTAAGTTATCTAGAATCGCTTGACGCGTCTGAGAAAAATCTACGATCTGTTAGAGTGGTCCGAGAATATTCGGATGTGTTTGAGGAGGTGAAGGGCTTGCCTCCGAAGCGGGAGATAGATTTTCGAATATATCTTATGGATAATGCGAAACCAGTATCTTTGCCAGTACGCCACATGGCTCCACGTGAAAGGAGGGAACTCGATAAGCAAGTGAAGGAGTTGCTTGAGAAGGGGTTCATAAGACGAAGTATATCGGAGTGGGGTACTCCAGTAGTATTTGCCACGAAGGCGGATGGGTCCCTTAGACTGTGCGTGGACTATAGATAACTTAATAAGCTAACTAAGAAGAACAGACACCCACTGCCGAGGATTGACGATCTCTTCGATCAGTTAGTTGGCGCCTCAGTGTTTTCGCAGTTGGACTTAGCCACTGGTTTCCATCAGTTGAGAGTGGCTGAGGATAGCATAGAAAAGACTGCCTTTAGGACTCCGGACGGTTTCTATGAATGGCTAGTGATGCCCTTCGGTTTGACAAACGCCCCCAGCATATTTTGTTGATTTGATGAGTAGGGTGTTTAGGGAGTACCTTAACAAATTCGTGGTAGTCTTTGTAGATGACATCTTGATCTTTTCTAAGGATGAAGAAGAGCATGCCCTACATCTTAGGGAAGTGTTGGAGACTCTTCGAGCACATAAGCTTAAAGCTAAATTTTCTAAGTGTCACTTTTGGAGGAAGGAAGTATGGTTCTTAGGACACGTGGTTTCCAAAGAAGGAATAGCTGTAGATCCCGAGAAGGTGGTGGCCATCCAAGATTGGAAGGTTCCTAAAAATGCTACCGAAGTGAGAAGTTTCTTTGGGTTGGCTGGCTACTATAGGAAGTTTATCAAAGACTTCGCAAAGATAACAGCTCCATTGACACGCTTGACGAAGAAGAACCTAGTTTTCGCATGGGACGTAGATTGTGATGATGCGTTCCAACGTTTGAAGAGAGCTTTGACTTCAGCCCCAGTCTTAGTATTGCCAGATGGGAGTAAGCCATTTACCGTTTATACTGATGCTTGTGGGACAGGACTAGGCGCAGTCTTAATGCAAGAGGGCAGGGTAATAGCCTATGGTGGAAGGCAGTTGAGAGCGCATGAGAAAAATTATCCTACACATGACCTAGAATTGGCCGCTATTGTTTTCGCGCTTAAGTCTTGGCGTCATTATCTTCTTGGCGAGAAATTCGAATTATTCACTGACCACAAGTCTTTAAAATACCTATTCTCTCAAAAGGACTTGAACTTAAGGCAGCAGAGGTGGATGGAGTTCTTAGCGTCCTACGACTTCGAAATAGCCTATACCCCTGGCAAGGGTAACGTGGTGGCCGATGCCTTAAGTAGAAAATGATTGTCCTTAAGTCCTTTGTTTGTTGAGCGGCAAAGTTTAGAATTCATTTCGATGTTTGACTTTAGACCTTCTGTTGACTTCGTACCTGGTTTGCTAGCATCCTTGGAGGTCAGACCTACGCTTTTGGGATGGATTGGCGAGGCACAGCGAGACGACCCGCAGTTGGTTGAGTTAGTAAAAAAACTCAAAGGAGGGGAGTCATCAAGCCATCTCCGTAGGTATACCCTAGATGATAAGGGTTGGTTACGTAGGGACGGTAGACTTTGTGTACCAAAAGACGATGACCTAAGGAAGAGTATTCTTGATGAAGCACATCGTTCGAAGATGACCATTCATCCTGGCGGGGACAAGATGTACAAAGACATGAAGAGAGTTTACTTTTGGGTCGGCATGAAGAAAGACGTGGCCGAGTATGTCGCTAGATGCTTGGTGTGCCAACAAGTAAAAGCGGAGCAAAAGAAACCCGGTGGGTTGCTTCACCCATTGGAGGTTCCACTATGGAAATGGGAAAGCATCTCGATGGATTTTGTGGATGGATTACCGCGATCGAGGAAGGGTAATACGGGAATTTGGGTTATAGTAGATAGATTTACTAAGAGCGCCCATTTTATTCCCGTGAATAGCAAGAGGACTGCTCCATGGTTAGCTTCTGTATACATTCGAGAAATAGTTCGTTTGCACGGTGTTCCTTCTAGCATAGTGAGCGACCGCGATCCTATTTTCACTAGCGAATTTTGGAGAAGCTTACAAGAGGCGGTAGGGACTCAGTTATGTTTGGGCACCGCATATCATCCTCAGACGGACGGCCAGACCGAGAGCGTGAATCGCATTCTAGAGGATCTGTTGAGGCTATGTATCCTAGACTTTGGGGGTACATGGGAATAGCATCTTCCATTGGTTGAGTTCGAATATAATAATAGCTTTCAGTCCAGCATTGGTATGGCACCATTCGAAGCTCTATATGGACGACCTTGTCGTTCACCTACATGTTGGTGGGAATCTATGGATAAGATCTTGCTTGGGCCCGATATGATTAGGGAGACTTCGGAGAAGATCGACTTGATTCGAAGCAGGATGAAAGCAGCACAGGATAGGCAGAAATCTTATGCGGATAAGAGGAGGACAGATCTCGAGTTTGAAGTTGGGGACATGGTCTTTGTCAAAGTGTCTCCATTACGGAACGTTGTTCGCTTTGGGTCCGTTGGGAAATTAGCACCAAGGTTTGTAGGGCCGTTTCCTACTAAGGAGAAAATTGGACAGATGGCGTATAGAGTGGAGTTGCCCGAGAGACTTAGTGGTGTACACGATGTATTCCATGTGTCACATTTGAGGAAGTGCTTACACGAGACCGCGGAAGTGGTAGAGCCGAGCTTTCTTAGAGAGGTGGAGATAGAGCGAGATGCGACAATTCGACGAGCTCCTACGCGCATTCTTGGGTCGGAGATCAATAGGTTGAGGAATCGAGAGGTCAGACTAGTCAAAGTGCAATGGGGAGATGATGAGAGCAACGCTACTTGGGAGACGGAAGAGAAGATGCGTTCACGATACCCTTTTTTTTTAGGGTATGTCCTTTAATTTCTCCTTTATCGCTTAGCTTGTACTTATCTTATCTTTAGTATATCCTCTCGCTAGTATCTTTGACCTTTAGTTTGGATAATCCTATGGTTGAAACATGTGTTTGAGACATGTTATGTATGGTGGATGCAAAGTGGATGCAAGTGTTTGCTGGTGGTTGCTCGTGGATGCATATACACACACTATTAGGCACCAGATCGGCTCAGTCACTTCATATTGCATATATATATGGATGTATTTAGTAAAATGGATGTATAATGGTTGTATTATCATATAGTTGCTGCATTCGGGTGGATGGTTGTGCACGCATATAGAATTAATATGTATCATTAGGAATCTTTTGCATACATATTGGACGCATGGCACTATCATGAATTGCACTAAGGAGGTCGACTGAATCAGTAGACCGCCTAATTTTGCATTAGATATGGACATATACACACACTGTGCATATAAACATTAAAGCAATAGAAGTCTTTTAAGGACAATGGATGCTGGTGTTTGATGGTTGAGTAGATGGACGATTAGATGGTAGGATATACATTCTTCTTGACTTGGAGATTTCGGGGACGAAATCCTTTAAGTAGGGGAGAATGTAACACCCCGTAATTTTATAACATTAAAATTCACACATTAAAGTATACTTAACTTTTAGAAAAGAATTAAGTGAAATGGGTTGCGCAGAGAAATATATATATTGACATATATATATATATATATATTAAAAATTAAATAAATAAATATGCGAAAAAGTTCAAAACAACGAATTGGTAGGGGAAATAACCGAACCGGCCCATTTTTGAGGTCGACCCAAGCCCCGCTGGGTCGACTAGGGGTTAATCCAGGGTGTTTGGCTGTCAACCCGTGGACCGATTCGCTCAAATGCAGATTTTGCATTTGATTGGTTCTCATGGTTCAGGGTTAATCTAATGGTCCTAAATAACTTCCTACACCTATAAATACATCCTAATGCTAACCCTAAACCTAATTAAAATAGAATAGTTACCGTCGCCATGGAAATCAATGGAGCCGCCGCCAACTAAGAAAGAAGAAAAGAAAATTCAATTCTAATTCTCTCAATCCTAAAGCAAAGCAAAACTCTCTCTTTTCTTCTCTAAATTGTGAGTATGATGATCTTAACAAGATTATTATCATTTTTATTAGGTTGAGTTATGAATGGATTATGAGTATATGATGTGAATTATCATATATGTTGTTGTAAACCCCTTTTGCTATCATGTATATTGTAAATCCAATGTTATGTGATGATGATATCTTATATGTTGTAAATCATGCTATGATGATGTTATGTATGTTGAAAGTTTCTATGCTAAGTTGTGATGAATCATACATGTTAAAAAGGCCATGATGTTACCATCTATGCTAGTTAGTTCATATTAATTAAATCATCATGTTTGGGTTATGTTGATCTATATGACAAGTCACATATGCAAGTTAGATTGATTAGAAAAGTTATGAACATATACCAAGACATCTATTATGACATCTAGAATTATGCTATGACATATGTGATAACCTATGCTAGTTCACACCATCATTATGTTGCCTAAAAACCCCATATGCAAGTTTATGTATAGATTTGGGCTATGATCATATCATATAAATTGAGACATTTAACAAGTTGACACCTTTTGATCCTTAACATGTGTAGTTTATGCAAGTTTCACCCCTATCATGATTAGATTTATTTTAACTGTCTATATGTTGTGATAATTTATCTTTGTGCTAGGTGTTAGACTATACAAGTCTAGCCTATATTATGCGTTGAATAAGCGAACGTATAAACGGGGGGTAGGGGTAATATTAAGGATTTAATATTAAAAAGTTGGGGTGCAATTGATATGATTTTGCATGCCATAAGTAGATGGCCATAATTGAGTCAATTATGGACATCATTAAAAGTTGACTTAATTAATAATTTGAATAGGGAATTATTAAAACTGGGGTAAAAGATTTTAAGTGTTAATCAATGCTTAGGACACGAGGTTGGACTCGTTTGTGACGTAAACCTGCCCAGACCCGCCCGGCAAATCCAGTGGTCACAAATGTCAGCCCAATGTGAGAGGTCCTAGGCCTAAACTAAAGCATAACGGTTGTAAAGACACGAGGTTAGACTCTTTTATGGTGTAAGACTGCCCGGACCCGCCCGGCAAATCCAGCTGCCATAAATGCCAGTCTAATGTGAGAGGTCTTTATGAGGTTATGGCCTGAATGAATTAAGAAATACTTAACCAGATAAACATGTAAGGTGGGACATGGGAGTTAAGTAGGTGCCTTGGGTGGCATGAGGAATCTAGGGGGTGCCCTAAGTGGCATGTGAAATACGATTTGTAAGACTTAACCAAACACACATGTAAATGAACATGACTAAGAGGGTTAAGTGGGATATACTAGTGACAAGCTTAGGTGGGTAGCTTGTGGGGGCCCATTTCGACCAGTATCCCAAACGTATCTTTGTGGGCTCGACCCAAGTCGAGGACGGGACATGCATGATGGGTTTGACTGTAAGAGGCCAAAACGGGGAGCGGTCGCAACGCAAGTCCAACGGGTTTCATATGCGTGTGTGGACCCGGGCTGGTAGATAAGACGTTGTTGCATCGTGTAGGTATAAGTCGTGCATTCTCAAGTTGTATCGGGTTGCCACTTTAGGGGAGTGATACACCCCACTGTGGGGCCAGCACGGGTATCTACTAGTAGGGAGCCGATCGAAAGTGGGTAGTGGGGTACACCTAGTGGAGATAGGGGCAGACGGCACCTATGTAGTCAGCTAGGGTTACGTAAGGCTATTTATAAAGTTTCTGTGTGAAGCAAGTGGGATCAAACAATAGGGTGACTGGTGTGGTGCAGTGTAGTAATGTGCGGTGCAGTATAGTAATCATTCGTTAATAATTAGGTGTGCCTTTACCGTTATCTTTAACGTTATCTTAAACTCTATCTTTATCTTCCTAAGAGTTCATAGACATTTACTTGTCTTCCAGCTTATGCCTTAGTCTAGTTATTTTGATAATAGTATTGTTAGAATTATCATACTCGCCAGACTTTATGTCTGACCCCCTCTATTTCTATCCTTTTTCCCCCTCCAGGTCCTCAGGTTGGGCCCAGCTCTAGTGGAGTTTGATTGAATTGCTTCATCTCTCTTTGGAAAGCTTGGACCGTAGAAGTAAAGTCCAGCTTGTTATCTTTTTAATGGCTATTTATGTAATGGGATTATGTATTTTGTTTTTATGAAGATGGATATTGTACTTGGTTATGATCTATGGTTTTATGATGTAACAAACATGTTTAATTTCCGCTGCAATAAAATGAAGTTTTAGATTTCCAAGTACTATTTATTATCTGTCTTGTTGTAATTTTTCTGTTCTATATTCACTTATAACCTCCATGGAAGTTAATGCATTCCCTTTGTGACTGACATTAATGCACGTGGGGTGTTACATATATATATATATATATATATATATATATATATTCACATTTTGTTATTTTCTATGTTTAGAAAATATATGTTATTAACACTGGAAAACATTTCCATTGTTTATTTACATATGACTATCATTCCACAACTATCAGTCCTAACTGTAAACTAGAAGGAGAACAATTCTCTAAGTATAAACCCCGAAGGCTGAAACCAACATCAGATCGATACTCAGAAAATTATTCAACTTAACTAATCTCTAGTCAGTTTCTAATCTTGTTTAACTCTATTTCGATTAACTCTAATTGAAGAACTCTATTTGATAAACTACGTTTGATTAACTCCTTTTTATCTCGTCAATTTCCGTTTGTAGTCCTATTTAGTTTCCAACTAAATATTCCTTTTATAAATTCTATTTATTTACTAAATAAATATTCCTTTATTCTATTTATTTTCTAAATAGATATTCCTTTATTCTATTCTGTTCATTTTGTCAACATTTTTCCCTTCTATAAAACTCTATTCGTTTTATCAACATTTTCCTTTTGTTTACTTTTGAAATATTTCCTTTTATAAAATCTGTTGATTTTATAAAATCCCTTTATTTCAATGTACATTGAAATAATTCTTTTTACATCCTAGGGTCTTTTATGATATTTAAAATATCGAATAACAATGATCAACATCATTCTAACACACATAATCCATAACAGATATACATCACATCATATATCACAATATATGAAAACAGTAAAATAAATGTTGAGGAATCCAGTCGGATTCCTCCAAACTGTCTCCCTGCATCCACAGATGTTACACAGTATAATCAACATCACTTTCAGTTCAATATGAAATATTCTGTTAACAGAATCAATATATATAGATTTAACGGTTTATACATATATATATATATATATAATTTCCACTAACTAACTAGCAGTTCAATCAAACAGTCAACACACAGTCAATCAGACAATTTTTAACTGTTCTAAAAATACAACATGAAAATATAAATTGTTCAGAGTTGGTGAGTTTTGCTCAAATTGACAGTTCATCATTAAAGAACGATAAACTGTTGTTTGATTTGAATCAAACAGTTTATTTCGCCGTAAATTCAAACTAGCCCCAATCCACTTCCAGTCAGCTTCATTGTGAAACTCTCGTCCATACGGTCCCAATGCAACTTACGGTTCTTTAATTTGATATCGTATGTAGAAGATACGAACGATTTAATTAATACATTATTAATAATAGAATTAACTTAGATTTTAAATTAAAAATGGGCCTCACCAACCAAATTCGGCCCATTCCTTCATGGTTCAGCCCAGACCCGCCTACTCCCTTTCTTCCCCAAACATAAGAAATCCACTACTCCCCTGATTTGCACAAAATTGTGTGCATCTCTAACCGTGATACCAAGCTTCGGATCACGGTTCACCGAACAGACTTCACCATTCAATCTCTCCCCTCGCACTAGACTTGCGAACACCCCTATCTTCACCTCCGACGCCTCCGTGCAGATCGCAACACCACCCTTTCCTGTAGCTTAGCTACAGGTTGCGACACCAAACAGTGTCGAATCACTCCAACTTTCTCTACCCGACATAAATCGACCTTCTGAATCCAATAAAAGTCTCGAAATCGAGCATCGAACCCTCCTCTTCCCCAAAACATTAACACTGGTACACGTTGGAAAAAAACAGCGAACCCAAACTAATGTCGAACTGTATATAACTGATGTGGAATCGAAGCAAATCATGCAAGCAACCCAAAAATACAAGTCTTGCATTTTATAGAAATAGTTTGGATTTTATTTTGGATTTTTGAAACTTGCGTTTTAGGTTTTGAAGAGAGAAAGCTGACGGCGTATAATTTTATCTTATAGGGAGGACGAATTGTTTGTGTGGTTGATAAGATGATCATGTGGCTCGTTTAGGTCCATAATACTTAGGATATTTTAGTTTTATTTTCATTATGTATTTGTTTCTGCACTCTAAAAGTCCCTACGAACACACATGATATCTAAAATCATGAAAATTGACATGCAGCTAAAGTTCGACATTACGGTCCCAACGAAACTGGTTTCGTCGAATTCCGACTTTGTTTGCAAAAGTGGCTATTTTTAAAGCTCTAAATAACCCATTTAAATATATAAATATAATTAAATTTAATATTTATAAATAAATATTATCGTATATAGTCACAACATAATATCATACAACTCTAGAATATTCATATATGAATTTCTAACTTGATATTTCAAATCTGGGTCAACCTGATATTCGATTTATATTGAAATCCCTTTTTAAAATATACATAGTTCCTTTATAAATTATAAAGGAATTCCATAGCGACTTTTCTGAAATTTGATTTGGACATAAATCAAAATCTACGCGACGAAATCTCGATTTTTCTCTTCCATCAGAAAGATATACTTCATCAGCTCCTAACGTTTCTTGTTTCCCGGTTTAAAACGAACCCTGTATATTCGGTTGAAGTTCGAATCGCCAATTTACGAAATGCAGCGCCATTTAGAGCTCGATTTTTAATTATAATATAATTCTACGTTAAAACTGTTGTTTATATAATATACTCGCCAATATAATTCAACTCTAAACTGAATTATATATTTTACATAATCCACTTCACACTATATTGTGAATTCCACTATTTTTAATTATTTCCGAATTAAATACATTATTCTATTATTTAAATAAGTTAAATAATCCATATAATTTAATTTAACGACCATTTGAATTCTAAACCACTATTTATATAATTAAATAAGTTAATTATATATCGTTGAAAATGCGGGTCATTACATTCTTCCCTACTTAAAAAAATTTCGTCCTCAAAATTGCTAAGGTAGAAAGCAAACTCTATCGACCGGTTAGAACTTATTTGTTCACTTCTTAACTTCAGTTTTAACTGAACCAATTTAATTTTAATTAAAGTATTAATTAATCCTTATCAACAAAAAATTTCAAAAATCCTGAAAATTTTCTAACACCTTAACTTTTCGAAAAAATTCGCTAGCACCTCCTTTGTACTGCCTAGTAGGTCAAATTCCAACTCGCCTATCTGGGCCATCTCCAACCTAAAAGAAAACCAAACACCCAAGCAGCTTGCCAATCAGGCTCATAAATCATCTTATCCATATAAAATATAAACTGGTACCTTTTTGTCGGGCATATCTTTATATCCTTTACACATGCTACCAATATAGCATATACCAAAGTCCTTCCGGTCAAACTCCAATTACTTTTATCTCAATACAACCATTCGCTTTTAACTAAGCCAAATTCCATTTCCAACTCAAGTGCAATTCTTGATTCCAAATCTTGATTTACCAAACCATTTCTATTTCAACTTACCTGATTTCAATTAAATTCTAGCATACTTTCACAAATTTATATTTAAATTTGTTTTAATTCGAACAATCTTTTCCTGGGATTTTTGAATAACTTTGCTTTTCTAAAACCAAATATTCCTTTTTGGATTTCAAACAACTTGTTTCTCTCAAAACAATTCAAAAGCAAAAATCTTTTCGGTAGTAATCTGTCACTTACAACTCGAAAATGAATACTGATGATGCAACTGTCATCATCAGAATCTATTTTCCAGCGATCGAAGTGAGTTCAATACTATAAAACCATTTCTAAACATTTCAACACTGGAATTCATTTCAAAATATAATTAATATTGCTTGTAAAACAATTTAAAATCTCCTAGGATCTTAAATTTTCGTTATTTTTAATCCAACTCCATTTTCAAACACTTATCCAATTTTCCAGAATGTTAATTCAATTTCTGGTTTAAATTTCAGATTTAATTCGCTTCGTAACACTTATACGAATTCTACTTGGTTATATATATAACCATTTTACTTATATAATCTTACTTGATTATAATAACAACCAATATATCCAATATATTATAACCATTTCAATATAAATCCTTTATATCAAAAATATAATTTGGCTAAAATTATTTCGTTTACCCTCTTTTCAAAACATGCCATGACGGTTCATCGTATTCAAGTGTTTATCAACTCCTACCGATACAGTGGACCAAACTGATCGACAAGAACTCGTAAACAACTCAAACAATAAATCTCCACAATATAAAACAAATTTTTATATCAATAAAAAATACATTCACTCGTATATATACACTCAACTCAATCTAGGGTACTACTAACCCTATCTCTACCGAGTCACGCCACAGAGCCCAGGTAATACTTAACCTTATGCTCTGATACCAACTGTAACGACCCGAAGATTAGCGATCTTGATTATCCGATATACAACACATATCGAACATCAAGATTCGAAAATACCGGATGGTTAATGAAAGAAATTAGAGGGTGAGGAAAGATAAGGTAGAAACTTAGAATAGAAGAATAAGAAGAACACAACATCAAAGTAACACGAATCTCACAGCGGAACGAACAATATATAATAAATAATATATATTTGAAATAAAATCAGTATATGTATACACATCATTATCAAAGTACAACACTTACAACACAGCGGAATAATAATAGCTATATAATCCTGAAGCCTCCTGCTCCAGCTCTTCAAGTATCTGTAAATCCTGACTACTTGGCTGCCCCTACAAAATTGGGCACCCAAGAGTTTAGGGAAAACAAAACTAAATAAACTCTGGGTCAGTCATGGGACTGGTATGAGTAAAATAGTTTTAAACAGTTCGAACAAGTAAACGATATCTTATAAGACCACGCCGTGTAACGGAATGGGTTTTTCCTTTATGAGAATCCAAAATATCTTTAAATCAAAAACCTTTTGATATTATAATAATGTCTATCAATCACAATATAATAATCGTCTAGCATAAACGCTTCCATCTCACGTTCTACATATATAGTATACAATCAAAACCGCAAGCACATATTGGGTAATGGATTTCAAACTATGACAAGGTATGGAACCACCTTTCACTAGTTAACCTCTAGAGAGGAATACACTGGGTTCAACAAGAACATCTTGCAACCCGGCCACACATGACCGACCACTCATTTCGCTTGAGTGTATCGAATGTATATCACCAATGGTTGGGATCAGTAACCGTTTCCTGTATATATATGGGACAACATTGATAGATTAAAGTAGCAAATGAATATTCTCTAGATAGGTGATTATACACCCTATTTTGGAGCAACCGACTTAGCCATGCTGCTTGCTTGATTTCTGCAATTTACCGGATGAGAGGCTAGAGGCTACGCTTATCTTTTACGTGCCACATCTTCATTCACTTTGAATGTCACATCGTCATACCCGCCAAATCACAAATTAATTTCCCTAAAAATACCACGGGTATACAGCTAAGAGAAACGAATTCCTCCGCCACCAAACGTGAATACGTTTGAAGATATCAACTTACGCGATCTATTAGATATACTCTGTCAGACATTCTTCTATACAGGTCGTCCTGGGACTGGACAAACCGAAGGCACTATTCAGTATATCCATCTTAGGCACTGTTATCTAAAATTTATACAATAGCCCTTGCATTTTACTCCATCTTCAATTATCTTTGGCAGATATGATTCGCAACGCTTATGCCAATACAGAGTGGTTCTTTGGATAATAATCCAGCCGGTCTCTTCATATTAACAACGTTAAAATGGTCAAAACTTCGATAGTCTGTGATTTAACCATCAAACAAAAACAGGTGTGCAAACAACGATATTATTTCCAGATGGAAATTATATCGATCAATCATCATTTAACATATATATATATATATATATATTCACATTTCCTTATTTTCTATGTTTAGAAAATATATGTTATTAACACTAGAAAACATTTCCATTGTTTATTTACATATCACTATCATTCCACAACTATCAGTCCTGACTGTAAACTAGTAGGAGAACAATTCTCTAAGTATAAACCCCGAAGGCAGAAACCAACATCAGATCGATACTCAGAAAATTATTCAACTTAACTAATCTCTAGTCAGTTTCTAATCTTGTTTAACTCTATTTCGATTAACTCTAATTGAATAACTCTATTTGATAAACTACGTTTGATTAACTCCTTTTTGTCTCGTCCATTTCCGTTTGTAGTCCTATTTAGCTTCCAACTAAATATTCCTTTTATAAATTCTATTTATTTACTAAATAAATATTCCTTTATTCTATTTATTTTCTAAATAGATATTCCTTTATTCTATTCGGTTCGTTTTATCAACATTTTTCCCTTTTATAAAACTCTATTTGTTTTATCAACATTTTCCTTTTATTTACTTTCGAATTATTTCCTTTTATAAAATCTGTTGATTTTATAAAATCCATTTATTTCAATATACATTGAAATAATTCTTTTTACGTCCTAGGGTCTTTTATGATATTTAAAATATCGAATAACAATGATCAACATCATTCTAACATACATAATCCATAACAGATATACATCACATCATATATCACAATATATGAAAACAGTAAAATAAATGTTGAGGAATCCAGTCGGATTCCTCCAACCTGTCTCCCTGCATCCACAGATGTTACATAATATAATCAACATCATTTTCAGTTCAATATGAAATATTCTATTATCAGAATCAATATATATAGATTTAACGGTTTATACATATACATACATACATACATATATATATATATAATTTCCACTAACTGACTAGCAGTTCAATCAAACAGTCAATCAGACAATTTTTAACAGTGCTAAAAATACAACATGAAAATATAAACTGTTCAGAGTTGGTGAGTTTTGCTCACATTGGCAGTTCATCGTTAAAGAACGATAAATTGTTGTTTGATTTGAATCAAGAAGATTATTTCGCCGTAAATTCAAACTAGCCCCAATCCACTTCCAGTCAGCTTCATTGTGAAGCTCTCGTCCATACGGTCCCAACGCAACTTACGTTCTTCAATTTGATATCGTATGTAGAAGATACGAACGATTTACTTAATACATTATTAATAACGGAATTAACTTAGATTTTAAATTAAAAATGGGCCTCACCAACCAAATTCGGCCCATTCCTTCATGGTTCAGCCCAGACCCGCCTACTCCCTTTCTTCCCCAAACTTAAGAAATCCGCTACTCCCCTGATTTGCACAAAATTGTGTGCATTTCTAACTGTGATACCAGGCTTCGGATCACGGTTCACCGAACAGACTTCACCATTCAATCTCTCCTCTCGCACTGGACTTGCTGACACCCCTATCTTCACCTCCGACGCCTCCGTGCAGATTGCGATACCCCCCTTTCCTGTAGCTTCGCTACAGGTTGCGACACCAAACAATGTCAAATCCCTCCAACTTTCTGTACTCGACATTAATCGACCTGCTGAATCCAATACAAGTCTTGAAATCAAGCATTGAACCCTCCTCTTCCCCAAAACATCAACACTAGTACACGCTGGAAAAAAACAACGAACCCAAACTAATGTCGAACTGTATATAACCGATGTGGAATCGAAGCAAATCATGCAAGCAACCCAAATATACAAGTCTTGCATTTTATAGAAATAGTTTGGATTTTATTTTGGATTTTTGAAACTTGCGTTTTAGGTTTTAAAGAGAGAAAACTGATGGCGTATAATTTTATCTTATAGGGAGGATGAATTGTTTGTGTGGTTGATAAGATGATCATGTGGCTCGTTTAGGTCCGTAATACTTAGGATATTTTAGTTTTATTTTCATTATATATTTTTTTCTGCACTCTAAAAATCCCTACGAACACACACGATACCCAAAAATCATGAAAATTGACATGCAGCTAAAGTTCGATATTACGGTCCCAACGAAACTGGTTTCGTCGAATTCCGACTCCGTTTGCAAAAGTGGCTATTTTTAAAGCTCTAAATAACCCATTTAAATATATAAATATATTTAAATATAATTAAATTTAATATTCAAAAATAAATATTATCGTATATATTCACAACAGAATATCATACAACTTTAGAATATTCCTATATGAATTTCTAACTTGATATTTCAAATCTAGGTCAACCCGATATTAGATTTATATTGAAATCCCTTCTTAAAATATACATAGTTCCTTTATAAATTATAAAGGAATTCCATAGTGACTTTTCTGAAATTAGATTTGGACATAAATCAAAATCTACGCGATGAAATCTCGATTTTTCTCTTCCATCAGAAAGATATACTTCATCAGCTCCTAACGTTTATTGTTTCACAGATATCCGATTTAAAATGAACACTGTACATTCGGTTGAAGTTCGAATCGCCAATTTATGAACTGCAGCGCCATTTTGAGCTCGATTTTTAATTATAATATAATTCTACGTTCAAACTGTCGTTTATATAATATATTCGTCAATATAATTCAACTCTAAACTGAATTATATATTTTAAATAATCCACTTCACATTATATTGTGAATTCCACCATTTTTTATTATTTCCGAATTAAATACATTATTCTATTATTTAAATAAATTAAATAATCCATATAATTTAATTTAACGACCATTTGAATTCAAAACCACTATTTATATAATTAAACAAGTTAATTATATATCGCTGAAAATGCGGGTCATTACATTCTTCCCTACTTAAAAAAATTTCGTGCTCAAAATTGCTAAGGTAGAAAACAAACTCTATCGACCGGTTAGAACATATTTGTTCACTTCTTAACTTCAGTTTTAACTGAACCAATTTAATTTTAATTAAAGTATTAATTAATCCATATCAACTAAAATTTTCAAAAATCCTGAAAATTTTCTAACACCTTAAATTTTCGAAAAAATTCGCCAGCACCTCCTTTGTACTGGTCAATAGGTCAAATTCCAACTCGCCTCTCTAGGCCATCTCGAACCCAAAAGAAAACCAAAAACCCAAGTGGCTTGCCAATCAGGCTCATAAATCATCTTATCCATATAAAATATAAACTGGTACCTTTTTGTCAGGCATATCGTTATATCCTTTACACCTGCTACCAATTTAGCATATACCAAAGTCCTTCCGGTCAAACTCCAATTACTTTTATCTCAATACAACCATTCTCTTTTAACTAAGCCAAATTCCATTTCCAACTCAAGTTCAATTCTTGATTCCAAATCTTGATTTACCAAACCAATTCTGTTTCAACTTAACTGATTTCAATTAAATTCCAGCTTACTTTCAAAAATTTCAATTTAAATTTGTTTTAATTCGAAAAATCTTTTCCTGGAATTTTTGAATAACTTTGCTTTTATAAAACCAAATATTCCTTTTTGGATTTCAAACAACTTGTTTCTCTGAAAAGAATTCAAAAGCAAAAATCTTTTCGGTAGTAATCTGTCACTTACAACTCGAAAATGAATACTAGTGATGTAGTTGTCATCATCAGAATCTATTTTCCAGCGATCGAAGTGAGTTCAATACTATAAAACCATTTCTAAACATTTCCACTTTGGAATTCATTTCAAAATATAATTCATACTGCTTGTAAAACAGTTTAAAATCTCCCAAGGTCTTAAATTTTCCTTACTTTTAATCCAATTCCATTTACAAACACTTATCCAATTTTCCAGAATTTTAATTCAATTTCTGGTTTAAATTTCAGATTTAATTCGCTTCGTAGCACTTATACGAATTCTACTTGGTTATATATATAACCATTTTACTTATATAATCTTACTTGATTATAATAACAACCAATATATCCAATATATTATAATCATTTCAATATAAATCCTTTATATCAAAAATATAATTTGGCTAAAATTATTTCGTTTACCCTCTTTTCAAAACATGCCATTACGGTTCATCGTATTCAAGTGTTTATCAACTCCTACCGATACGGTGGATCAAACTGATCGACTAGAACTCATAAACAACTCAACCAATAAATCTCCACAATATAATTTTTTTTATATCAATAACAAATACGTTCACTAGTATATATACACTCAACTCAATCTAGGGTATTACTAACCCTATCTCTACCGAGTCACGCCACCGAGCCAAGGTAATACTTAACCTTATGCTCTGATACCAACTGTAACGACCCGAATATTGGCGATCTTGATTATCCGATATACAACACATATGGAACATCAAGAGTCGAAAATACTGGATGGTTAATGAAAGAAATTAGAGGTTGAGGAAAGATAAGGTAGAAACTTAAAATAGAAAAAGAAGAAGAAGAACACAACATCAGAGTAACACGAATCTCACAGCGGAACGAACAACATATAATAGATAATATATCCTTGAAATAAAATCAGTATATGTATTCACATCATTATCAAAGTACATCACTTACAACACAGCGGAATAATAATAGCTATATAATCCTGAAGCCTCCTGCTCCAGCTCTTCAAGTATCTGTAAATCCTGACTATTTGGCTGCCCCTACAAAATTGGGCACCCAAGAGTTTAGGGAAAACAAAAAAAATAGACTCCGGGTCAATCATGGGACTGGTATGAGTAAAACAGTTTTAAACAGTTCGAACAAGTAAACGATATCTCATAAGACCACTCCGTTTAACAGAACGGGTTTTTCCTTTATGAGAATCCAAAATATCTTTAAATCAAAAACCTTTTGATATTATAATAATGTCTATCAATCACAATATAATAATCATCTAGCAGAAACGCTTCCATCTCACGTTCTACATATATAGTATACAATCAAAACCGCAAGCATGTATTGGGTAATGGATTTCCAACTATGACAAGGTATGGAACCACCTTTCGCTAGTGTACCTCTAGAGAGGAATACACTGGGTATAACAAGAACATCTTGCAACCCGGCCACACATGACCGACCACTCATTTCGCTTGAGTATATCGAATGTATATCACCAACGGTTGGGATCAGTAACCGTTTCCCGTATATATATGGGACAACATTGATAGATTAAAGAAGCAAATGAATATTCTCTAGATAGGTGATTATACACCCTACTTCGGAGCGACCGACTTAGCCATGCTGCCTACCTGATTTCTGTCATTTACCGGATGTGAGGCTAGAAGCTCCGCTCATCTTTTACATGCCACATTTTCATTCATTTTGAATGTCACATTGTCATACCCGCCAAATCACAAATTGATTTCCCCAAAAATACCATGGGTATACAGCTAAGAGAATCGAATTCCTCTGCCATCAAATGTGAATATGTTTGAAGAGATCAACTTATGCGATCTATTATATATACTCTGTCAGACATTCTTCCATACAGGTCGTCCTGGGACTGGACAAACCGAAGGCACTATTCAGTATATCCATCTTAGGCACTGTTATCTAAGATTTATACAATAGCCCTTGCATTTTACTCCATCTTCAATTATCTTTGGCATAAATGATTCGCAACTCTTATGTTAATACAGAGTGGTTCTTTGGAAAATAATCCAACCGGTATCTGCATATTAACAACGTTAAAATGGTCAAAACTTCGATAGTTTGTGATTTAACCATCAAACAAAAACAGGTGTGCAAACAACGATATTATTTCTAGATGGAAATTATATCGATCGATCATCATTTAACATATATATATATATATATATATATTCACATTTCCTTATTTTCAATGTTTAGAAAATATATGTTATTAACACTGGAAAACATTTCCATTGTTTATTTACATATCACTATCATTCCACAACTATCAGTCCTGACTGTAAACTAGTAGGAGAACAATTCTCTAAGTATAAACCCCGAAGGCCGAAACCAACATCAGATCGATACTCAGAAAATTATTCAACTTAACCAATCTCTAGTCAGTTTCTAATCTTGTTTAACTCTATTTCGATTAACTCTAATTGAATAACTCTATTTGATAAACTACGTTTGACTAACTCCTTTTTATCTCGTCAATTTCCGTTTGTAGTCCTATTTAGTTTCCAACTAAATATTCCTTTTATAAATTCTATTTATTTACTAAATAAATATTCCTTTATTCTATTTATTTTCTAAATAGGTATTCCTTTATTCTATTATGTTTGTTTTATCAACATTTTTCCCTTTTATAAAACTCTATTCGTTTTATCAACATTTTCCTTTTATCTACTTTCGAAATATTGCCTTTTATAAAATATGTTGATTTTATAAAATCTCTTTATCTCAATATACATTGAAATAATTATTTTTACATCTTAAGGCCTTTTATGATATTTAACATACATAATCCATAACAGATATACATCACATCATATATCACAATATATGAAAACAGTAAAATAAATGTTGAGGAATCCAGTCGGATTCCTCCAACCTGTCTCCCTGCATCCACAGATGTTACACAATATAATCAACATCACTTTCAGTTCAATATGAAATATTTTGTTAACAGAATCAATATATATAGATTTAACGGTTTATACATGTATATATATATATATATATATATTCCACTAACTGACTAGCAATTCAATCAAATAGTCAACACATAGTCAATCAGACAATTTTTAACAGTTCTTAAAATACAACATGAAAATATAAACTGTTCAGAGTTGGTGAGTTTTACTCACATTGGCAGTTCATCGTTAAAGAACGATAAACTGTTGTTTGATTTGAATCAAACAGTTTATTTCACCGTAAATTCAAACTAGCCCCAATCAACTTCATTGTGAAGCTCTCGTCCATATGGTCCAAATGCAACTTACGGTTCATCAATCTGATATCGTATGTAGAAGATACGAACGATTTACTTAATACATTATTAATAATAGAATTAACTTAGATTTTAAATTAAAAATGGGCCTCACCAACCAAATTCGGCCCATTCCTTCATGGTTTAGCCCAGACCTGCCTAGCCCTTTTTTCCCCAAACTTAAGAAATCCGCCCCTCCCCTGATTTGCACAAAATTGTGTGCATCTCTATCCGTGATACCAAGCTTTGGATCACGGTTCACTGAACAGACTTCACCATTCGATCTCTCCCCTCGCACTGGACTTGCGGACAACCTTATCTTCACCTCCGATGCCTCCGTGCAGATCACGACACCCCCTTTCCTGTAGCTTAGCTACAGGTTGCGACACCAAACAGTGTCGAATCACTCCAACTTTCTCTACCCGACATTAATCGTCCTGCTGAATCCAATACAAGTCTCGAAATCAAGCATCGAACCCCCCTCTTCCCCAAACACTAGTACACGTTGGAAAAAAACAGCGAACCCAAACTAATGTCGAACGGTACATAACTGATGTGGAATCGAAGCAAATCATGCAAGGAACCCAAATATACAAGTCTTGCATTTTATAGAATTAGTTTGGATTTAATTTTGGAATTTTGAAATATGACGACCCCATACCCCGATAAGACGGTGCAAGGGTAATCTTTGTAATATAACACATAAACAGATAGCAGCAGAACAAAAATAAATAAATACACCAGATAATGTACAATAGAATACACTGGATAAATAAAATCATCAGAGTTACACAGTATATAGGATCATACTTAGTACAAAATACAATTCAGCTATACATAAAATGTCTACAGCGGAAAAGAAAACATAATATGTACAACAGGAGCTGAACATCTTAAAAAGAATAAATGATAGAATCAATCTCCAACTCCAGCTATCCAGAAAGAGCCTGCTAAAACTTGAATACAAGGCTGCCCATGTAGAAATAGGGGCACCCAAGTTTGCAAGTGAAACAAACTACGAGTCATTCATGGGACTGTTATGAGAAATCTACATAACACACTTTACAATATGGCTAATCACAAGACCACGCCACTTTTGCGGAACGGGTTGATTGCCAGTGCTTTAAAACAAGTAAATCCTTTAAACATCGCAATGCTTTTTATAAAAATGAAGCCATTATAAGACTCAGTTCCCATCACACAATGCAACACAAACTGGAGGACAGAGTTTTACCTTATAATGGCCAAAATATGCTTGATACGAATAAAACAAAAGTATTTAACACTATTACTGGTGTTTATATGTTTCAAAAACAATTTCAATCATAAGTATTAATCATAGACGGCATTAATGCCCCATACCACTATATCGCCATATATAGGTATATAGTCAAAGCCCCACGGTATCGTATTTGGAAATTGGATTTCCGTCATGAACCAAGGCAAAAGATAGTTCTTACCGAATTCGAGACAATCTAGCCCATGTCCCAGGCAAGCGCACAGGAAAGCCTTGGATCGTCAGGGCCGGTCCACTGATATGGATTAAAATTCATGAACACTGCGTTTCCCCGCCTATGGGGTGTAAACTGGTCATATCTGACCACACCATTGGCTCCGAAGAGACCGAAGCAAACCGAGGCCACGCTTTCCATCATCCACATAAGTAAATTATCCAGGCGTGCAAAACCCAAAGCACCACTCCTAGCTAGAAGGAAACGCATTTCCTCCCTGAAGTCCGTCTCCCGTTTCTGGTCCATACCAGGGTGTGAGGCTCGCGAATTCACGTTATACACAAAGCTATGCCACACAGGCGGTGCTTTGATCATCAACCACAAAGCTCTACTTTTCAACAAAAGCTTTGATCACTGCATCTCAGCATGCCACACAGGCAATTCATGCCATGCAACTGACATCTATCAATCACACAAAATGAAATCCAATGTCTGACACACAATCCATTTACAAGTCCTTTCTGGGTCTGAACGAAACTGGAGGATCTTTATTCCTCGCACATTTGTACTCAACATGTACGTCCGGACGGCTACTACTTCAACCCCTTCAAGGTACCTAGTCCCATCATGAGCATTAGTAGCACCCCGCCATTCGACATGAAGATTATCGATTTTGCACCATCTTCATATCTTCGACTTTCAATCGTCGATCAATTATTTGAAATGAGAATTAACTTGGCCTTTTCAAATAATTCACGTATATTTAGAATTTCAAATCAATTCATTTCAATAGTTAAATTATTCGATATCACTAATTCTGTTTCTTTAATGAAATTTTCACGCGAAACACATTCTACCACCAAATATCACATAAACCGAGCAAATTCAGTTTTTTTCCATTCCATATCGCTCACAATATTTTATCACTATTTATCGCTATTTTTATTTATTTAAAAATAGCCAATTCATTCAAACGGCGCTTCAGGCCATAGCGCGGCCGTGGCGCTGTTTTTCTTCAAATTTGATTTACACATATCTGAAAATCTAACCGTTGGATCTTCACAAATTTTATCTCATTAGAAAGATCTTTTCAAAACGAATCCAACGGTTTCAGTTTCGGGAAAATCCGACGGTCGGATCTCCCGCACTAATCGTTTGAAGTTACGATTTCAAAATACGAATTACAGCGTTATTATTTGATTTAATTCAATTATATATATATATATATATATATATATATATATATATACATACACACAAATATAATCGATTCTGGCGTTGTTTTTCTTTAGATTTGAATTAAGCATTTCAGACAATCCAACCGTTGGATCTATACAAATTTGGTGTCGTTGGAAAAAATTTTCCAAAGCGAACCCAACGGTTGTGGTTTAAGGAAAATCCGATGGTCGGATCTCCCGCACTAATCGTTTGAAATCACGGTTTCAAAACACGAATTGCAGCTTCGTTATTCACTATATTTTAATTATATTTATATAAATATATATAAATATAATTCTTTCTTCGATTTCAAAACCATATCCACTTTATATATTTGATAAAAATGATATTTTTATCATCAAAAATATTTATTTCCCACATCACCATTTTTAACACTTCATATTTACAATAAAATGTAGATTTCATTGTTCAATCTATATATTCAACACATGAACGTTTTCGACTTCACACATATGATAAAATATGATTTTAATCGTTCTAATCCTTTATTCAACACATGAATATTTTCTATAGTTGATAGATATAATAAAAATGTGATTTTTATTGTAAAACAATTTATTTCAAAACACGATTATTTTATATAGTCTATACATAAGGTAATAATGTTATTTTTGGTGTTAAAACAATTTATTTAAAATACTAATATTTTATATAGGCTATATATATAATAAAAATGTGATTTTTATCTTTCAAATAATTTACTCAACACATGAATTTCTATTCAACACACAAATATAGTTTCAACACATGAAAATAATTCTAACACATGAATATTATTGAAAATTTCGGCAGCATAACGGCAGGGTAGTTAAAACCGAGACCGTCCCTAGTACGGCTCTTCGCTCTACCTTAAAACCTCGTGGTTTTTGACAATGGGGATTTTCAATATCTAGTTCGCACGTAGGCGAGTTTTCCCATATACTAATCCTATTGGGATTTCAACCACAATGAATCATTTCCAATCAACCAGTCATGGTATTCACCAAATTTCACATCAACCAATAATCCAAACAATATCACAACCAATATATATCGTCCATGGTCTGTGGATGAGAGGAGTGTGTGTATATATATATATATATATATATATATATACGTATATAAATAAATTTCGATTTCACTTCACTTCAATTTATTTCAACACATATATTATTTTTTACAACGCATGTATAACTTATACATCGAACATACAACTTATACAACGCTTATACATGAGGTGTACAACGCTCATATAACTCATACATCGACTATATAATTTATACATTGTTGTTTTCCATATCGTTTATAAATTAGAAATTTCATATTGGGTTCCACTACACCAAAAATAGCAGAAGGCTAAGAAAAATATGCGGTCTATTCTAGAATGTAAAAGACGTCCACACGAGTCCAATGTCTCTTGTTTCACTGAATTTCGTCAAGAAACGAAAAAGATATGATTTTTATTGTAAAATCATAAACCGTAGCGCTTTAAAGTGCTATAGAATAGTTTATAATAATATAACCCGTTACCTTCCTTAAAGCTTCAAAACTAGGTTTTGGTTTTGCGATCAATCCAAAGCACTTCAGGCCGATCGGGTTTTACAGCGTCGTAGAGCTCCGAAGTAGCTTCCCGGCGCTGGCAACCATGCTCAGATCGACGGTCCCTATCAACGGCAGCGGCGAGATGAACTCCGGGACTTTAGAGGCGCGATTCTCACAAAATACGAGACGATAAGTCGCAAATTCTATATGGATGTGTAGATCTCGAAGAGTACTACAAAATAGATAACTGCGGTAGTCGATTTCGTGAAGTGGATTGGGAGAATTTGAACAGAGAAGGCCTCGAGCCTTTTCCGTTGTGCGTAGCTGATGGGGGAGAGAATGTCGGGGAGAGAGGGAGTGAGGTGGCCAATAGGATTTTTTATTTATTTATATATTTTAAAATTTCTAAAATACCCCTTGTCACATACGAACTCCAATCCAAACCCAACGATTGTCGTCCCTAGCTAAATACCCCGCATTATGAACACAATGGGATATGTTTCGTAGGCCCATTCGACTATTTCAGCCAACTTCTCTTCAAATTAAAATATAAAACATTCAATATTTAATTTGAACGTACATTTCAATTTGCTGGGGCCTCATACTGATTCTAAAAATTATAGAAAAATAAATCTAGCTATGTTTTGACGATACGGTCCCAACAAAACTAGTTTCGTCGAATTCTGAGACTGTTTGAAAAATGGTCATTATCTGGTCGAACCAATTTAACTATAATTGACCAAAACACATTTTTCTTCGCCACGCTCACATATTAACTTCAAAAGTTATGAAATTTGAAATGTAGCAATAATTTGACATCCCGGATCCAACAAAAGTGTTTTCGTCGAATTCCGAGGTCGTTTGCTAAATGTCTATTTTCACGGGCTATACATAAATTCTATAGCGACCTTTCTGAAAATTCATTTGGCCATAACTTTTGACTCCCGCTATGAAACTTCGATTTTTCAGATTCGTTAGATAGTTATTCACTAACAGATTTAAATATTTTTGGTTTCACTAAAATCCCTTATATTCTGCACCCGGTACAGTCAGTCAAAGTTTGAATTCAAATTTTGAAACTGCCGCGCCATTTCAGGCCATGTTTATAATTCAAATTAATTATATTTATTTTCAAACTTCGAATTAAACATACTTTTCATCGTTATTAGTTAAAATATTTATTTTAAATATTTAAAATCCACTAAAATAGCCAAATTAAAAATTTTGAACTGGCTTAGATTTTCCGGTTGTTACAATCTCCCCCACTTACAACTTTTCGTCCCTGAAAAGGAACAAAGTCGAAAGTGGTTTGATTAACTAACTCTACTCCCAATCTGGCTTCCATTCTTCAACTTTTTAGTTTCTAAGAATTTCCAAATACTTCAAAAATTTGGCTAACACCCTAAATTTTCGAAAAATTTCGCCATAACCTCCTTTGTACGGGGAGGGGTTTGGAAATTTATTGGGCCGTATTAGGTACCCAATAAATCCTAATAAGCATGCACATATTTATAGTGATATATTCCGGTGTCCACAGGGGAGTGTCTATAGATCATAACTCCAGAGAATAAATTCTCGTCACCCTATAAATGGTTTTTTGTGCCTTAATGACCAGAGGGACGTGTTTATTGTCATCTCCAGACCCGTGTGGTTTTTTTTATTAGTCTTGCAATTTACCATTACTTTTTATATGGTCCATATCAGTCATCTGTTCAACCTGTAAAATATAGTCATCGCCATACAAGCCTCTCGCTCGTATGGTAAATCTTCAACCTCGTCACACAAGCTCCAAATGCTTATGTGGTATAGGATGAAGTATGCCCATCCTCAATAAGTATCCCATGTAGTGTAGTTCAAAATTAATTGTTACTAGCCTATGGCGACGTTTATTATTACACACAGTACAACCAGCACTCCGCATCCAATGGCATTCACAGGAGTTGGTATAATAATAAAATCGCGCAACCAACTCATTAAGGTTTACCTATTTGTCGGGCACGCATATAATTTCTTTACTCAATAGCTAATCCATTTACCTGTTCAAACATATATAATACACATGTATATATTTCTATCTATTTTTACATCAGTTTAAGGTGTGATTTAATCGAATAAATTCTACCATTCATTCTCTTATTGATTTATTTTAGCTACCATTCTAATAATTCAATTAATCAAATTCACAGTTACACAACACAAACAAAAATCAATTTGTTTTTAACTTTTAAAAATATACTAATTAATTCATATACTCTTTTAAATCATTCAGACTACATAACTAAAAAGTTTACATCCATGCAAAGAAAACAACAGCAATGTGGAGAACATAATGGAAATTGCAAAATATGGTAAATGTACCTTGCACCAGAGTCAATCAGAGATATCCACCCTGCACTTAGGATAGGCTTTCTTAATGCTTTCTTCTGTTTCCTAAGTACAATCTCGCAGATCTCCACTCCATTGCACTTTGACTAAGTGAACCTTCTTGTTCCTCAGCTCTTTGGTTTCTTTGCCAATAATCTTTAGTGGCTCTCTTCTAACTGCAAATTCTGGAGTGATTTCCAAATCCTGTTGTGCGGCTTCTTCTACAACGAGATCTGGATCATGCACATGATTTCGCAGTTGAGATACGTGAAATACATCATGCACTCCAGGCAACCAATCAGGCAACTGAACCCTATATGCGAGAGTTCCAATCCATTCAAGAATAGGAAACGGACCAATAAATTTGGGCGCCAATTTCCCTGTTTTACCGAATCGGATGACTCCTCTCATCGGAGATACCTTAAAATATACATAGTCGCCAACAACAAATGATATATCTCTTATGATATTCTGGGATATTCATATCTCCTTGTATCAAATAGTAGAATTCATCACATAACCGCTCAGTTGCTTCTGGAGGAATAAATTTTTCACTAAAAAGCTCTTTGAATCTATTCCAGGTGATATCACCTTCTGGATTATCTTTAACAATCGAATACCACCAGAACAAAGCCTCATCTTTGAGTGCCCAAGATGCTATAAATCTTTTCTTGTCATCCCTTAGGTTTGAACCTTCAAAGATTTTCTCAGCAGAGCGCAACCATGCTTGCGTTTGAATAATAGATTCATTGCATGAGAACGGTACTCCACCCAGATTTCTATATTTCATAAATAGAGCTTCTATATCTGGGTCAGTATTACTTCTTATGTTTCTGGCACTCATTTTCTAGTACTTCTGCAAATAGCAGACCAAGTGTCAGGTCAACAGAAAAGAGATTATAAAGCATAGAAACATATACTTGAATGTAAATGCATCTATCGAGGTGTATTTCACTCTGCTATACTCATACTAGGATATTACTGATCCTATCTGTAATGAGTTATTCGTCCTAGAACACTACTGGTTCTATTTTTGATTAGTTCGTTCATATGTTATATTCCAGAACTAAGCTTAACCAAAGCTCTGATACCACGTTTATGACGACCCCATACCCCGATAAGATGGTGCAAGGGTAATCTTTGGAATATAACACATAAACAGATAACAACAGAACAGAAATAAATAAATACACCAGATAATGTACAATAGAATACACTGGATAAATAAAATCATCAGAGTTACACAGTATATAGGATTATACTTAGTACAAAATACAGTTCAGTTATACATAAAATGCCTACAGCGGAAAAGAAAACATAATATGTACAACAGGAGCTGAACAACATAAAAAGAGATAAATGATAGAATCCATTTCTAGCTCCAGCTATCCAGAAAGAGCCTGCTAAAACCTGAATACAAGGATGCCCGTGTAGAAATAGGGGCACCCGAGTTTGCAAGTGAAACAAACTACGAGTCAGTCATGGGACTGGTATGAGAAATCTACTTAACACACTTTACAATATGGCTAATCACAGGACACCGCCACTTTCGCGGAACGGGTTGACTGCCAGTGCTTTAAAACAAGTAAATCATTTAAACATCGCAATGCTTTTTATAAAAAATGAAGCCATTATAAGACTCAGTTCCCATCACATAATGCAACACAAACTAGAGGACAGAGTTTTACCTTATAATGGCCAAAATATGCTTGATACGAATAAAACAAAAGTATTTAATATTATTACTAGTGTTTATATGTTTCAAAAACAATTTCAATCATAAGTATCAATCATAGACGGCATTAATGCCCCATACCACTATGTCGCCATATATAAGTATACAATTAGAACCCCACGATGTCCTATTTGGAAATTGGATTTTCATCATGAACCAAGGCAAAAGATAGTCCTTACCGAATTCGAGACAATCTAGCCCATGTCCCAGGCAAGCCTTGGATCGTCAGGGCCGGTCCACCGATGTGGATTAAAATTCATGAACACTGCGTTTCCCCGCCTATGGGGCGTAAACTGGTCATATCTGACCACACCATCGGCTCCGAAGAGACCGAAGCAAACCGAGGCCTCGCTTTCCATCATCCACATAAGTAAAATACCCGGGCGTGCAAAACCCAAAGCACCACTCCTAGCTAGAAGGAAACGCATGTCCTCCCTGAAGTCCGTCTCCCGTTTCTGGTCCATACCAAGGTGTGAGGCTCGCGAATTCACGTTATACACAAAGCTATGCCACACAGGCGGTGCTTTGATCATCAACCACAAAGCTCTGTTTTTCAACAAAAGCTTTGATCACTGCATCTCAGCATGCCACACAGGCAATTCACACCATGCAACTCACGTCTATCAATCACACAGAATGAAATCCAATGTCTGACACACAGTCCATTTACAAGTCCGTTCTGGGTTTGAACAAAACCGGAGGATCTTTATTCCTCGCACATCCATACAATCAACATGTACGTCCGGACGGCTACTACTTTAGCCCCTTCAAGGTAGCTACTCCCATCATGAGCATCAGTAGCACCCCTCCATTCGACATGAAGATTATCGGTCTTGCATCGTCTTCATATCTTCGACTTTCAATCGTCAATCAATTTTTTGAAATGAGAATTAACTCGGCCTTTTCAAATAATTCACGTATATTTAGAATTTCAAATCAATTCATTTCAATAGTTAAATTATTCGATAGCACTAATTCTGTTTCTTTAGTGAAATTTTCACGCCAAACTCATTCAACCATCAAATATCACATAAACCGAGAAAATTAAGTTTATTTCCATTCCATATCGTTTATAATATTTTATCACTATTTATCGGTATTTTTATTCATTTAAAAATAGCCAATTCATTCATACGACGCTTCAGGCTATAACGCGGCCGTGGTGCTGTTTTTCTTCATATTTGATTTACACATATCTGAAAATCTAACCGTTGGATCTTCACAAATTTTATCTCATTAGAAAGATCTTTTCAAAACGAATCCAACTTTCTGTTTTGGGAAAATCCGTCGGCCGGATCTACCGCACTAATCGTTTGAAGTTACGATTTCAAAATACGAATTGAGCGTCGTTATTCGATTTAATTTAATTATATATATATATATATATATAATCGATTTTGGCGCTGTTTTTCTTTAGATTTGAATTAAACATTCCAGACAATCCAACCGTTGGATCTTTACAAATTTGGTGTCGTTGGAAAGATATTTCCAAAGCGAACCCAACGGGTGTGGTTTCGGGAAAATCAGATGCAATAAACGTTTGAAATCACGGTTTCAAAACATGAACTGTAGCTTCGTTATTTACTATATTTTAATTATATTTATATAAATATATATAAATATAATTCTTTCTTCGATTTCAAAACCATATCCACTTTATATATTTGATAAAAATGATATTTTTATCATCAAAAATATTTATTTCACACATCACCATTTTTAACACTTCATATTCACAATAAAATGTAGATTTCATTATTCAATCTATACATTCATCACATCAACGTTTCCGACTTCACACATACGATAAAATATGATTTTTATCGTTCTGGTCCTGTATTCAACACATGAATATTTTCTATAGTTGATAGATATAAGAAAATTGTGATTTTTATTATAAAACAATTTATTTCAAAACACGATTATTTTATATAGTCTATATATAAGGTAAGAATGTTATTTTTGGTGTTAAAACAATTTATTTAAAATACTAATATTTTATATATGCTATATAATAAAAATGTGATTTTTATCTTTCAAATAATTTACTCAACACATGAACTCATTCAACACATGAATTTTTATTCAACAGATAAATTTCTATTGAACACATGAATATAGTTTCAACACATGAAAATAATTCTAACACATGAATATTATTGAAAATTTTGGCAGCATAACGACAGGGTAGTTAAAACCGGGACCGTCCCTAGTACGGATCCTCGCTCTACCTTAAAACCTCGCGGTTTTTGATAATGGGGATTTTCAATATCTAGTTCGCACGCAGGCGAATTTTCCCATATACTAATCCTATTGGGATTTCAACCACAATCAATCATTTCCAATCAACCATTCATGGTATTCACCAAATTTGACATCAACCAATAATCCAAACAATATCGCAACCAATATATATCGTCCATGGTCTGTGGACGAGGGGAGTATATATATACGTATATAAATATATTTTGATTTCACTTCACTTCAATTCATTTCAACACATATATTATTTTTTACAATGCATATATAACTTATACATCGAACATACAACTTATACAACGCTTATACATGAGGTGTAGAATGCTTATATAACTCATACATCGACTATACAATTTATACATCGCTGTTTTCCATATCGTTTATAAATTAGAAATCTCACATTGGGTTCCACTCCACCAAAAATAGCAGAGGGCTCAGAAAAATATGCGGTCTCTTCTATAATGTAGAACACGTCCACGTGAGTCCACTGTCTCTTGTTTCATTGAATTTCGTTAAGAAACGAAAAAGATATGATTTTTATTGTAAAATCATAAACCGTAGCGCTTTAAACTGCTATAGAATAGTTTATAATAATATAACCCATTACCTTCCTTAAAGTTTCAAAACTAGGTTTTGGTTTTGCGCTCAATCCAAAGCACTTCAGGCCGATCGGGTTTTACAGCGTCGTAGAGCTTCGAAGTCGCTTCCCGGCGCCAGCAACCATGCTCAGATCGATGGTCCCAGTCAACGGCGGTGGCGAGATGAACTTCGGGACTTTGGAGGCGCGATTCTCACAAAATACGAGACGATAAATCATAAATTCTATATGGATGTGTAGATCTCGAAGAGTACTACAAAATCCATAACTACGGTAGTGGATTTCATGAAGTGGATTGGGAGAATTTGAAGAGAGAAGGCCTCGAGCCTTTTCCGTTGTGCGTAGCTGATGGGGGAGAGAATGTCGGGGAGAGAGGGAGTGAGGTGGCCAATAGGATTTTTTATTTATTTATATATATTAAAATTTCTAAAATACCCCTTGTCACATACGAACTCCAATCCAAACCCAACGACTGTCGTCCCTAGCTAAATACCCCGATTAAGAACACAATGGGATATGTTTCGTAGGCCCATTCGACTGTTTCAGCCATCTTTTCTTCAAATTAAAATATAAAACATTCAATATTTAATTTGAACGTACATTTCAATTTGCTGGGGCCACATACTGATTATAAAAATTACAGAAAAATAAATCTAGCTATGTTTTGACGATACGGTCCTAACAAAACTAGTTTCGTCGAATTCTGAGACTGTTTGAAAAATGGACATTTTCTGGTCGATCCAATTTAACTGTAATTGACCAAAACACATTTTTCTTCGCCACGATCACATATTAACTTCAAAAATTATGAAATTTGAAACCGAGCAATAATTTGACATCCCGGATCCAACAAAATTGGTTTCGTCGAATTCTGAGGTCGTTTGCAAAACGTCTATTTTCACGGGCTATATATAAATTCTATAGCGACCTTTCTGAAAATTCATTTGGCCATAACTTTTGACTCCCGCTATGAAAGATTTTTCAGATTCTTTAGAAAGATATTCACTAACAGATTTAAATATTTTTGGTTTCACTAAAATCCATTTTATTCTGCACCTGGTACATTTAGTCAAAGTTTGAATTCAAATTTTGAAACTGCCACGCCATTTCAGGCCATGTTTATAATTCAAATTTTTTTTTTTTCAAACATACTTTTCTTCATTATTAGTTAAAATATTAATTTTAAATATTTAAAATCCACTAAAATAGCCAAATTAAAAATTTTAAACTGGCTCAGATTTTCCGGGTTGTTATAATAAACTTGTGTTTTAGGTTTTGAAGAGAGAAAACTGACGGCGTATAATTTTATCTTTTAGGGGGGACGAATTGTTTGTGTGGTTGGAAAGATGATCATGTGGCTCGTTTAGGTCCATAATACTTAGGATATTTTAGTTTTATTTTCATTATATATTCGTTTCTGCACTCTAAAAATCCCTACGAGCACACATGATACATAAAAATCATGAAAATTGACATGCAGCTAGTGTTTGACATTACGGTCCCAACGAAACTAGTTTCGTCGAATTCCGACTCCGTTTGCAAAAGTGGCTATTTTTAAAGCTCTAAATAACCCATTTAAATATATAAATATATTTAAATATATTTAAATTTAATATTTAAAAATAAATATTATCGTATATATTCTCAACAAAATATCATACAGCTCTAGAATATTTCTATATGAATTTCTAACTTGATATTTCAAATCTGGGTCAGCCCGATATTCGATTTATATTGAAATCACTTTTTGAAATGTACATAGTTCCTTTATAAATTATAAAGGAATTTCATAGCGACTTTTCTGAAATTTGATTTAGACATAAATCAAAATCTACGCGACGAAATCTCGATTTTTCTCTTCCATCAGAAAGATATACTTCACCAGCTCCTAATGTTTCTTGTTTCACAGAAATCCGATTTAAAACGAACTCTGTACATTCGGTTGAAGTTCGAATCGCCAATTTACGAACTGCAGCGCCATTTCGAGCTCGATTTTAATTATAATATAATTCTACGTTCAAACTGTCGTTTATATAATATATTCGTCAATATAATTCAACTCTAAACTGAATTATATATTTTAAATAATCCACTTCACACAATATTGTGAATTCCACTATTTTTGATTATTTCCGGATTAAATACATTATTCTATTATTTGAATAAATTAAATAATCCATATAATTTAATTTAACGACATTTGAATTCTAAACCACTATTTATATAATTAAATAAGTTAATTATATATCGCTGAAAATGCAGGTCATTACACAAAGGTTGGGTGCGAAAAAAAACGCAAGCGCGGGTGTTAGGTGCGAAATTCTGGGTGTGGTCCCCTATTTTCACTTACTCCTACCTACTCCTACTTAACCACTCCCCTATAAATACCCCTTGACCTCACACATCAAAGGGGTTGGAATTTATGAACTTGGGACCTCTAGAGAGATCTTTTAATGGCATCTCTCCTTTGAGGAAGAAGAAGGGAAAAAGTGTCTTTTTCCTAATATATGCAATATATGATAATTATGACATCATAGAACTTGGAGATGAATGTATTGAGATGTTCTCACCCCTGTAACCTTGTGTTATTAATAATATTCCAACAACCCTTCATAGTGGATGTAGGCCCCTCTCGAGGTCGAACCACTATAAATCTCTTGTGTTATTTACCTTTTTCTGCTCTTGTCTATCCGACCAAATTAATAATTCACAGTAATTGGAATCTTGGGTATTTACGACATTTTTTGCCGTTAACAACACACTTGCCATTTAAGTCCCCTATACTGAAAAACCTATTTCAAGATGGACTCTTTAAACCTAGTCACTTAGCCTTTTAGGACCAAGGAATCACACTATACACGAAGGTTATTAGTTCGTACCCCATTGCCTTTAACACCTTTCCCCTTTTTGTGATAAAGCAGGCTACATTATTAAGTTATTCCCATTAAGTTACTCTATACTGGAATACTGTATGCACACCATTTATTTGTGTCACAGTATTATATGGTTAATAATATCTTGCATTACTAACCTACTAAGCCCAAATATATTTTCTATTTCCATTCTATTAATAAGGAAGGTTATATTCCTTTTTCCCTAGGATATTTATTTAATAACTTCCCTAATTTGGACATAATGTTTAAACGACAATCATAAATTCCCTTATGACGCCCATTTCCTTTTATTTCATTTGTATTGTCCTTTATGAATCTAACGATCATATTTTCCTAAAGGCAATAATTTATCAGTCCCAAATTATCCAATTGTTGTACCCCAATGGACAATTGTTATTCTTATTCTTTAATTTGTTTATTGGTTGTTATATATATATATATATATATATATATATATATATATGCACTAGGCCTCTCACATTAAGTTGACTACCTGTGGATGCTGGATTGCTGTCGGTTCCGGGGAGACTTCTACCACAAGCGAGCTTAACCTCGTACCTTAGTACATTTATTATTACGCATTAAACCCCTCACATTAAGCTGACTATCTATGGTTGCTGGATTTGTTGGTCGGGTCTGGGAAGGCTTACACTACAAGTTGAGCTTAAACTCGTGTCTAAATGTGGTTATAGTTCAAATTTCCTAGCTGGGGTTTACAACAGTTATCCTAATTAATTTTAGGAATTGTAACCATTTTCCCATCACGTTTATTTTACCCAAATCAATATTGGTTAAAATGGTTATTTCTCTATTTGCAGTCTCATTTATGACAACTAATTATATTGATTGCTACAAATGTTCACCACAAATAAATTAATTCAAAATGGATTATATTTACACATAATTCCATAATTGAACCTTATCCAAACATTCCATACAATGTTTATTTTACTGCTTTACGCTGATTTGGATGGATAATATATATTTTTATGTTTTCGTGCAGTCAACATAGTTATTAATATTTTATTTCTTATTTTGCAATACTTATTTTTAAATTAATTATTTGGTCTAATCAATTAACCAAACATTCCCTTTTTATATTCAATCTTGCCAAAAAGGTTTCAAGTCTCACAAGGACCATTAGTTGTAATCATTGTAAAAATGCCTATTTTGTCGAATTTGTCATATTTCCAAATCACAAGAAATATATGTAACATGTATATATTGGAGTAGTGGAATCAAATTACATACAAATACATGTATTTATATTTATATGTACCTTTGCACCACTGTCCCTTTTTAATCATTTTTGTCATACTTCTAGTGATCCTAAAATAACGCCTCTTTATATTTTTAGGGAGGAAAAAGGCATATTTTACAATGCTTAAGGCAAAACCCAACAATATTGAATATAACAGGGATATTTCTTTTATTCTTACAATCACAAAATACACAAATTCGTCTTTTTACCCAAATTTGTATATTTCATATTTCCGCACTGAACTAAAGATCCCGAACATAACTGCAACAAATTTATGTTTAATCGGATTGATTTCCAGATCCATAGTGCTATATAACACGTACAACATATTTTATGACATAACTAAATGAATATGTGGGAAAAATATACAAAATTCCTACAATTCATGTTATACATAAACATAGCTTATCGTTTACCAATTTGAAACATATTCATAATCAGATCTGATGGTGTCCACAATTTATAATTATTTTAATTAGCAGATTTGTTAGGCATAAAAGATCGATTGGGTCAAACGAAATAAATAAATAAATATATCTGTATTAGTAAATTTCACACTCACCTTATAGCTTCCAATTTCTCAGTTTTGAAACCTTTAGGATTACAATCCCCAATTTCTTATAAATCTACAATTTATATTGAAATGGGATAATTCTAGATCTGTAGAAATGTAAGAAAAAGGGAAGAGAGCAAAGAAATCTATCGTTGAGCATCCTCTTCCATTGAATCTATTATGAGTTTGATTTGATATATGTATATGAATATATTTTATTTAGAAATTAGTTTAGAAGAGGAACAAAAATGGCAGAGCTCCGCTGCCTCTATAGATTTGAATGGACGAGAATGGGGCTCTACCCCTTTATTTATAGGAGTGGAAATGGCCTAGAACCGTCATATTAGTTTTAAGTTATATCCTTCCATTCGTTTTTATAATATAATAAACCAATACCTCAAAACCCAGCCGTCACTAGGCCAGTCGACCCACATAGGTCGATCGCCTGGGCATCAAACTGCAAAGATAGGCTGGTTAATTATGGAAAATTACTAATTTTTTCATACGGCCTCCGTTCGTGATACTCCAAATATGAAAGTTGACCAGAATTCCGAGATGAACACAACTGTTAAAGTCACGCGGCCAAATTCCATCGTTTGGTGAAATTTCTATTTTTGAAATTCTAATAATTAATTTATATTTACAAAATCCCGGGTTGTTACATACTTCCCTCCTCAAAAGGAATTTCGTCCTGAAATTCTGATGCTTATAATCCTATGCTACCCAACCAATTTGTGTACATACACTTTGCAACCAAGTGTATATGTGCATGGTGTTCATAATGACATTTCAACCACAAAATATGCATGCTAGATGGTTCTAATCGGATCCTCCTATATGTTTGCATTAAACTTTTGAAATATTTTTGAAAACATGATATAGAATATCCTAAATATTTTGGCAGTTCTATACGAACACAAATTTTGAAAATTCTTTTTCATCCATAACCCTCACACAACTAGGAATAGAAGTGAGAATCGACAAATTTTGCATCCAAGCACTACCATCCAAAACGTACCAATCTAATCGTTTCCTGTTTATTCTCTCCTAAACCGGGAAAAGGCAATTATGGCGAAGAAATTTAACATTCCCTTCATTTTCAAATATTCCATTTCCCGACCTACAGTGGAATTTTTACTTCAGTTACCAAAAATACCCCAAAAATTTCCAACGATTGACTGTAAAGGTGGCTTAAAACAAGCTCTATAACATAAAAAGAGTTAATTACTAGCTCACACGCATCGTTGACAAGGTATGGAAACAACGTTTCCAAGGCTAAAACAGCCTTTTCCTTGTTACCGTTAACATTTTATAGTATCATCTATCCTATTGCACCGCTACAACATGCACACAAAGCATCCAAAAATCTTCCTTATACCATTCATGTGGCCAAAAATCGAAATTTTTCACAAAAATAAATTTTCGCATGAAGACTTGTCATGTTTATTTTGAAAACTTCCTTTCAAAACTGCTTCATTTTCCTATAAAATAACAAAATGATAGGAAAAAATGTTTTTTTTTCAAACAATACTTTTCATAAACTTTAAAAATGTAATTTGTAGAAATTTAAATGACTCATGTCACATGTTGGCAAAACAGGAAGTCAACAATGCCAAAAATGCGAAAGCTGAAATCACACAAAAGGCAAAAATAAATTTTAGTTTTGACAAGAAACGATGGTTTACTTATTTATATACCCGTGACGTAGAACCATTCATTTATTAAAATTTATCTAACACAGAATTTTATTCTTTCGAGCCCTAGGATAAATGCTTGTAAATAAACGAGATTTCATTCAAATAATCATGAGTGAATGACAACACATTTTTTCCATATAAATCTCATTACAAAAGTCATGCGAAATTTTCATTACTAGCCAATTTCTAACATAACACTACATCAAAGAAATGGAAAAAATGCTGGAAAGGGAAACACTCGATACAAGATATGACATGCACAAAGCATTTTCTAACAACAACGACTAACACTATCCACTATAGGCTAGTCTACCTCTACGGCTGGAGCCGGATCCATTACCATGTCCACGCCAGGAACGTAGTGTGGTGGAGATGCATCCAATCTCTCGCGCTTGTTGGAGCTTCTTGTCATAGACCTCTCGGAGCTCGGTCTACATAGCTCGAATTGCAGTGAGCTCGAGGCTCTCATGACCAGGATGTTGAGACTGTTGAGCTAGAGCGGGTGGTGCGGGTGCACGAGCGTCGGGTAGTTGGGTACCCATCTTACGGAGAGTGGCGCGACCGATGGCGGTCAGCGTCTTCTTCGTAGGCCTCTCCCCAGAAAGTCTCACCTAGAAGTGCCGGAAGATACGGGTGAGAAGGTGAATATAGGGAAAATGGCTCTGCGGGGTGCTGATGAAGGGCTCATTAAGATGGATCATAAGCACGCGCACCAATTTGTCTATACCACGAACTCGATAGAATAGGTGGCCTGATGAACAAAAGGACAAATTTGCTCCAAGCTTCTCGTCTTTGGAATAATGTTGTGTTGTATGATGCGAACAACTACATGAGCTACTGGTCGCAGATTGGCAGTGGTCCAAGCTCTGGGCTCTCCAACAAAGATATACTAAAGGAACTGAGGGCCCTCCATCTCAATAGCATCAAGCTCCACTACATCTGCCGAGATACACAAAATCTAGGTTAAGTCAGCATTAGTGAACTCGATATGGGTGCCCATGACCTCAAATCTGATGACGCAGGAGTTGTCATCGATATCATCATCAATCTAGGCATCGAACAAATGGACAAAACGTGCATACACATCGCGCTCAAAAGTGTCAAAGCGCAGGATCCATACTAGGCCTACGGTGACAAAAAGCTCCTCCAAACCAAATGCAGTGAATTCGGCGAACTACACCGGGCGACCAACTTGAAACTCATAACTGGCCATGGATAGGTACTGCTTAATCTTAGCATCATCACGGTCTAGCCAAATGGGTTCCTGGGGCATAAGTCTGGGGTACTGGTTGCGATGTGCCATGGAGGGATCGACGAAACAGGTAAGAGAAATTGCAAATCCGGGGTATAATTCGGTAGAGATTTGGATGAGGAGGATTTATATGGTAATTATGGGAGAAACAAATCAGAGGTTGCTCAGATTAGAGCTTGGAAAGGAGGAGGGTTTTGGTTTTTCGGTGGAATGGTATTTGGGGGAGAAGGTACAGCTGAACGATCTTATATACTTTGTTTAACAAAAGACGGGTCGAATCAACCACGCCCGTGCATGAGGTAGCGGTCGACCTGGCCCATAGAGGGCTGTCGACCGCTATGTGGTCGACCACTTGCCCAATTTCGTGCGCGGTTTGAACCTCGACTCAACGGCCCATTTAATTTATATAATTTAATTATTTTTTAATTTCTATTTTCCTTGGAACAACTTCTACTCCTAACCAAATTCTCGTATCCACTTCAACTACTCGTCTGGTCGAGAATTTAATTTTTCAAACACCTTTTCCCTACCCCCAAAAAGATTTGGGGACAACCGAAACGAACGAAGTTAAAACAGGAAATCAGTTAGAAATCCAAAATAAATTTCTAAAATGGATTTTCCCCTTACTTGTCGACATAAACTTAGGGATTAAAATTCAAATACCCCAATAATTGAAATGAATGATTTTCCTTACCTTTCCGAAGAAAAACTGAAAACTTTTCCAAAATTGGGATTTATTTATAAACTAACTGTTTCGTATTTATAAATCCATTTTATTATTATTATTTATATTCCAATTTTATATTTTAAACTGGAAAAACCCTTTCGTGTTTAAAAATATTGGAGCTTTTAAATAATTTAGATTAATTTTGCTAACTTTAATAAATTATCCGGTATATATAGGAAGCTGGATACTGAAAATTACAAGGAATAGATATTTATTATTCTTGAGTTTTAATGGTATATTCCTTATTATTTTTAATTCCTTCTTTCTTGCAAATCAGACTGTATTTATTAAAATTACTGAATGGCTCCAAAAATTTTAAAGTACGAATAGATTAATAATTCAAAGCTATATCTTTACAAACTATTTTCTAAAACCGTATTTCAAAACTGTTGAAATCCATTTTTATTTTTCAAATAGTTTTAAAAATAAATTTCCTCGAGTACAAGGCCAGAAACTCAACTAAATATCTTAACAAAGGTAGATTCAGAATTTAATGGAGTAACAAATGGATATACCTCGTAATTATATTTCCGAAATGGATACGACATATTAACGTAGGCTTTTTCCCTTTTTTGGTTCGAGTAATGGTCTTAACTGGAACTACTATCGATGTCATACTCGGAATTAATGACTATCTCAGTTGTAGCTAGCCTTTTGGATTAATATATATATATATATATATATATATATATATATATGTATATTTGTTCCAGTTTCCAAATCTCAAGTCATCGGAATCCACCATATTTGGTCTCATGCTCTTCACGACGAGATTGCCAACGTACTGTGGGATAAGACAAAATCGACTAGAAGCCCGAACTCAACATATTTTAACTCTTTAGCGCTCAAAGCCCATTATATATAATAAGGCCAATGACTAATTTCTATAGTCGAAATAAACTAGAGCCGAGTAAGAAAGACGAAGAAAAATAGAAAATAAAATTGAATTACGTTCTCTCATGATTCCTAACGTAACTAATTCCTCTGATCGTTTAACTTAAGCTTTGATACCAAATGTAACACCCCACACTTTTCTACATAAAAATTTTGACCAAAAAAATCAAAAATTGAACACATCCAAGCAGAGAGAGTGCACCTGGTACCACACTATTCTTTATTACTTAACGACTCACTGTTAATGATAGATAAGGTGGATTGTCCCTGATCACTTAAGAATCCAGGCGGACCTATTGCTCACTTATTAACCCTCGGTAATATATTCAACGTTAACATAAACTGTAGGGCACTAACTATAGGCCCTACTAGTTAAGGCTTCTGTCGTTTACACACATACCCATGCCCCGCATAACGTGAGAGAAAGTGTTTTATCGTGCATTGTACCTTCTAGCTGACCTTATAAGATAACCTTCTTTGTAGCTTATTACTTCCCGTAGGATAGTCGGCCATATATGACCCTTTTAATTTCCAGGTTTGGGTAGACCCGCACACACATGCCAGTCAAGACCCCTATACTGAAAAACCTATTCCCAGGTGGACTCCTAAACCCTAGTCACTTAGCCTTTTAGGACACATGAAGCAGACTATACGCAAAGGTTATTAGTTCATACCCCATTGCCTTTAATACCTTTCCCCTTTTCAGGATAAAGTAGGTTACACTATTAAGTCATTCCCGTTTAGTTCCTTTATATGGGAATACTGTACATACACCATTTATTTGCGTCACGGTTTTATATGGTTAATAATATCTTGCATTACTAACCTATTAAGCCCGACTACATTTTATATTTCCATTCTATTAATAAGGAATGTTATATTCCTTTTTTCCTAGGATGCTTATTTAATACCTTCCCTAATTTGGACTTAATGGTTAAGCGACAATCATAAATTCCCTTATGACACCCATTTCCTTTTATTTCATTTTTATTGCTCTTTATTACTCTAACGTTCATATTTTCCTAAGCCAACTATTTATAAGTTCCAAGTTATCTATTTGTTGTACCCCCAATGGATAATTGTTACCCTTATCCTTTCATTTATTTATTTGTTTATTGGTTATTGTATATATATACACACACATATATATATATATATATATCTATGCACTAGGCCTCTGACATTAAGTTGACTACTTGTGGATGTTGGATTCACCGGTCGGTTCCGGGAAGACTTCTACACAAGTGAACTTAACCTCGTGCCTTGGTACATTTATTTTTACGCTTTAGACATCTCACATTAAGCTGACTACCTGTGGTTGCTGGATTTGTCGGTCGGTTTCGGGCAGGCTTACGCCATAAGTTGAGCTTAAACTCGTGTCTAAATGCGGTTATAGTTCGAATTTCCTAACTGGGGTTTACAACAATTATCCTAATTGATTATAGGAATTATAACCATTTTCCCATCACGTTTATTTTCCCAAAGTCAATATTGGTTACAGTGGTTATTTCTTTATTTGCGGTCTCCTTTATGACAACTAATTATATTGATTGCTACAACTGGTCACCACAAATAAATTAATTTAAAATGGATTATATTTACACATAATTCCATAATTGAACCTTATCCAAACATTCAAACATTCCGTATAATGTATATTTTACCGTTTTACGCTGATTTGGACAGATAATATATATTTTTATGTTTTCGTGCGATCAACATAGTTATTAATATTTTATTTATTATTTCGCAATAATTATTTTTAAATTAATGATTTGGTCTAATCAATTAACCAAACATTCCCTTTTTATATTTAATCTTGCCAAAAAGGTTTCAAGTCTCACAAGGACCGTTAGTTGTAATCGTTATAAAAATGCCTATTTTGTCGAATTTGTCATATTTCCAAATCACAAGATATATACGTAACATGTATATATTGGAATGGTCGAATCAAATTACATACAAATACATGTATTTATATTTATATGTACGTTTGCACCACTTTCCTTTTCTAATCATTTTTGTCAAACTTCTTGTGATTCTAAAATAATGCCTCTTTATATTTTTGAGGAAAAAAGGATATTTTACAATGCTTAAGCCAAAACCCAAAAATATTGAATATAACAATAATATATCTTTTATTCTTACAATCACATAATATAAAAATTCATCTTTTTACCTAAATTTACATATTTCATATTTCAGCACCGAACTAAAGACTAAGAACGCAATTGTAACAAATTTATGTTTAATGGGACTGATTTCCAAATCCATAGTGTTATATAACATGTACAACATATTTTATGACATAACTATAGGAATATGTAGGGAAAATATATAAATTCCTACAATTCAAGTTATAAATAATCATGACTTATCGTTTACCAATTTTAAACATATTCATAATCGGATCCGATGGTTGCCACGTTTTGTAAATATTTAAATTAGCAGATTTGATAGGCATAAAACATAGATTGGATTCAAACGAAATAGATAAATCACTGTATCTATATTACTAAATTTCACACTCGCCTTATAGCTTCCAATTTCTTATTTTTGAACCCTTTAGGCTTACAATCCCCAATTTTATATAAATCTACAATTTATCTAGAAAAGGGAAAATTTTAGATCTGTAGAAATGTAAGAAAAAGGGAAGAAGACAAATAAATCTATCGTTGAGCATCCCCTTCCATTGAATCTATTAATCTTCCCAATTCCAAATGAATTTGATTTTATTTGGTATATGTATATGAATATATTTTATTTAGAAATTAGGTTAGAAGAGGAAGTAAAATGATAGAGCTCAGCTGTCTTTATAGATTTGAATTGAAGAGAATGGGACTCTACCCCTTTAGTTATAAGGGTGGAAATGGCCTAGAACCATCGTGTAGTGTCCCGAAATTCCGGTACAATTTGAGCTGACCAAATAACACAAGTCGAACCCACATTGCACTGGAAACCAGAAAACTAATAGAAAGAAAATAGAGGGTGAGAATAAATAAGATAGAAACTTAGAATAGAAGAAGAAGAACATACAACATCAGAGTAAAATGAATCTCACAGCGTAACGAACAACATATAATAAATAACATATTTTTGAAATAAGATCAGTATATATATATACAGTAACATTATCATAGTACAACGCTTACAACACAACGGAATAAACAATAGCTATATGATCCTGAAGCCTCCTGCTCCAAGCTCTCCAAGTATATCTGTAAAATCCGGACTACTTGATTGCACGAACAAAATTGGGCACCCACGAGTTTAGGGAAAACAAAACAAAACAACTCCGGGTCAGTCATGGGACTAGTGTGAGTAAAACAATTTGAGAAATAAAAAGATATCTCATAAGACCATGCCATATAACGGAATGGGTTTTTCCCTAATGAGAATCCAAAATAATCTTTATATCAAAACTCTTTTCATATTATGATAGAGCCTATCAACCACAATATAATAATAATCTAGCAGAAACGCTTTCATCTCACGTTCTACATATGTAGTATACAATCAAAACCGCGAGCACTTATTGGATAATGGATTACCAACTATGACAAGGTATGGAACCACCTTCCGATAGTGTACCTCTAGAGAGGAATACACTGGGTTCAACAAGAACATCTTGCAACCCGGCTACACATGACGGACCACTCATTTCGCTTGAGTGTATTGAATGTATATCACCAACGGTTTGGATCAACAACCATTTCCCGAATGGGACAGTATTGACAATAGATTATAGAATGAAATGAATATCTCTAGATAGGTGATAATACACCCTACTTGGCAGCCAACCACTTAGCCATGCTACCTGCCCGATTTTTGTCATTCCCTGTTCTGAGGCTAGAGGCCACGCTTATCTCTAACAGATCACACATTTATTCACTTCGAATTTCACATCGTCATACCCGCCAAATCACAAATTGATTTCCCTAAAAATACAACGGGTATACAGATAAGAGAAACGAATTCCTCCACCACCAAACGTATATATGTTTGAAGAGATCAACTTACGCGATCTATTGAATATACTCTGTTAGACATTCTTCCATATAGGTTATCCTCGGACTGAACAAACCAAAGGCACTATTCTGTAAAAAGGACAACCCTTGCATAACTCCGTCTTTAATTATCTTCATCATATTTGATCGCAACGTGGACACCTATACAGAGTGGTTTTCAGATAATGAATCTGATTCAGGTCCCTCCGTATTGACAACGGAAAAATGGTCAAAAACTTCGATAGTCGGTGAGTTAACTATCAAAGAAAAACATGTGTGCAAACAACGATATTGTTTCCAAATGGAAATTATATCGGTCAATCATCATTTAACATTTATCTCTTTAGTTCATTAATTTATTTATTTCATGTTTCCATATATTCAACATTCCTTATTTTTCTAAATTTAGAAAATATACGTTATTAATCATTAGAAAACATTTTCATCTCTTTTTCACGTATCACTGTCATTCCAGTATTCTTTATCATCAAACATTTCATTTTCTAGGATTTGAAAATATCTCTGATTATATTTGGAAAATGTTTCTAAAACTCATTCATTGGATTTAACCAGATGTGTAAATAAAACATCGCTATGCCAACTTGAACCATTAACACTTATTAACTACATTTAATTAACTCCTTCACTATCGAATCTTAACCATTCCTTAGTTAAAAACGAAGTCAATCAAGTTGGGGTATAACTACCTCTCAGAACTTAAACTGAACAACATTTCTAACCTCGAAATAGACAAAGTTCACCCCCTTTAAATCTTTAACAAACTTCCTTATGTAACTCTCGGATTCTATTTATGAATCCACTACTTTTACAGAAATCATTGATTATAACTATAGCGTTATCCCTACTTCTGAAATATCTAACGTCAAAATATAACTTGATTAACTCAAATCAATTAACCCTAACTCCATTAACTTTAACTCGATTAACTTTAATTCATTAACTCTTATCACTTAATTCCTTTCGAATAAACTATATTTGATTAACTCCTTTCAAATAAACTATATTCGATAACTCCTTTCTAATTAACTATATTAAATTAACTCTATGCAATAAATCTAATCGATAACTCTAATCTCTATTTGATTAACTCCTTCGAATAACTAATATTTAATTAACTCCTTTCGAATAACTTATATTCGATTAACACTCCTCGAATAACTAATATTCGATTATCTCTCTTTGAATAACTAATATTCGATTAACTCCCTTCGAATAACTAATATTCGATTAATTCCTTTTGAATAAACTATATTCGATAACTCCTTTTGAATAAACTATATTCGATTACTTCCTTTAACTCTATTCGAATAACTAATATTCGATAGCTCCTTTCGAATAAACTATATTCGATTAATTCTCTTCTTCGAATAACCTTATTCAATAACTCTTTCTTCGAATAACTAATATTCGATAACTCTAATCCGACTAACTCTAATTCAATTAACTCTATTCAAATAACTAATATTCGATTAACTCTTGTGCGATTAACTCAATTTGAATAAATCTAGTTCGAATTAACTCTAATCGATTAACTCTAACTGATTAACTCTAACTGGTTAACTCTAACTGGTCAACCTTATCCAATTTACTCTTCATCCATATTTAGTTCAAATATCGATGTTGAAATCGATTCTTACTTCTCTATATAAGTCCTGACTTATATATTCTATTTATCTAATGATAAATATTTTATTTAATTTATAAAACCTTATTTATAAATTAATCTTCTTACCTTATCTGTTCAAACAGATTTCTCTTAAATGTTCACTTTGAATTCACATTCTGTTATACCCCTATGCGAAACACGGGTCTAAACCTTCCAAGTGTAAAATTCTCTTTTTATACAATTCTATTCATTTTTTTCAAGTATTTCTTTTATAGTCTATTTATTTTCTAAATAAATATTTCCTTTATAATTCTATTTATTTTCTAAATAAATATTTCTTTTATAATTTTATTTATTTCATAAATAAATATCTCCATTTATAATATATTTTAAATGTTTTACGAATATTACCTTTCCATTTATAATCTATTTGTAAATGTTTTACAAATATTCCCTTTTCAATTCTATTTGTAAATGGTTTACAAATATTCCATTTTCTATTTGTTTCACAAATATTTCCTTTTCTATTTGTTTCCACAGATATTTCCTTTTATATTTGTTTCACAAATATAAATACTTTATTTTCAAAATACACTTTGAAAATCTCCTTTTCTACATCCCAGTATTCTTACGGTATTTAAAATACCCAAATAACAATGATCGATATCATTCAACACACGTAATCAACATAGACTATATATCACATCATATATTACAATATATGAAAAATAGTAAAGTAAATGTTGTGGAATCCAGTTGGATCCCTCCAACCTGTTTCCCTACATCCACAGATGTTAAACAATATAATTAACATCAACTTCATTTCAATATGAAGTATTCTGATCAACAGAATCAATATTTTATTAACAATTTATATATATATATATATCGTTATCTATAATTTCAACCAATACATAAGCAGTTCAACCAAACAATCAGCATATAGCAATCAATCATCATTTATCAGTTCTAAAAATACGTTATAAAAATATGAACTGATAGAGTTGATGAGTTTTACTCACATTGGACAGTCATCGCTAAATAACGAAAACTGTCGGTTGATCAGATCCGACAAATTATTTTGCAGTAAATTGTAATGGGCTCCAATTCACTCCCATTCAACTCCATTTTGAAGATCTCATCCATACGATCCCGTTGGATCTTGTTTCGCTGAATTCCGTTAAAGTATGAATAAGTTACGACTTACACAAGTTTGTACAATATTTGAATTTAAATAAAACTTATATAAATTCCCATTTGGGCTTAACTTTGAATTGTCGGCTGACTCAACATTTCCAGGCCCGCGTCCAACACCTTATTCTCCAACGAGCTTCAGTTCCGCTCCTCCTTGTTGCCGATTCCACCTCCAAACCGCCTCCACTCCACTCGCTCATAAATCCCACAAAAATATCCATTTTTTTCTTTTTCAATGCTCATCATCATCATACCCACATGGTACAACTTGATCTCACCTTCTTCCTCGTGTCGAAACCTAAAGTAGCCGCACACAGTAAAACGTGCGAACCAAAACTGAATCGATCTCCTCAAAAAATCTCGAGCAACCCTTAATCGGTATCAGAAACTCGAATCCAAACTCCAGTCAAACCAACCCCCCTAAAACGTGAAAAAAAAACAATCCTAGTTTACAGTAGGTTTTCTAGCACCATAAAATTAGCATCGCACCTTACAAATTGTATACCAGAGGAAAGCAAATCCCTATACGAGCTCGAGGATGTAGGTTTTAGGATTTAAGGATTTTTGTTTGAATTTATTTTGATTTTGAAAGGATCACGAAATGGTTTTGAGAAAGTAGTGGAGGTGCTACTCATTGACCAAAAAACAAATGGAATTAGGTTTAGAACGATGGCATGGTATTTATAGAGAGATTTAATTAATTTTTTATTCATTATTTTATTCATCTTTATTCAAATGCTATTTGTATTTGTCCTTAAAAATTCGTACGACTATATATAGTACCCAAAAATCAAGAAAATGGGCATGCAACTACAATTCCACATTACAGACCAACAAAACTGGTTTCGTCGAATTCCGACTCAGTTTGCTCACAAAGCGTATTTTTATCCATCAAAATACTGATTATTTTTCACATTAAAAATCCGTACGGCAACACACTGAGTCCAAAAATCACAAAACTTGGAATCTAACAATAATTTGATATTACGGATCCAACAAAATTAGTTTCATCTCAAATAGAGGTCGTTTGCAAAACTGGCTATTGTTAAAGCTTTATATAAACCCTTTAAATATCAAATATATTTAAAAATAATTAAATTAAATATTTATAAATAAATATTATCGTATATATTCACAATAGAATACCATACAACTCCAATGGGATTTATAACTCAATATTTCAAAGTTCTCAGTTATATCGATATTCGATTTATATTTAAATCCTTTTTAAAATATAAATAAATTGTAACGACCCAGGGATTTTTGGCCCTGAAAATCGACATAAATATCTTTACCGTAACTCATGCCGACCTTTCAAACACCGAAAACACTGGACGTTATTAGAAAGAATTTAGAGGGTGAGATAAGAAAGAAATAAATATTAGAATAGAAGAAGACCCAACACAACACAGAATCAGAGTCACACATCGCAGTGGAACAAAATACAATACAAAAAGAAATCTTTACTAAGAGCTTTTAAAAATACTTACAATATCAGAGTACATCACACAACGGGACAGTTATAATAACCTGTTCCCATATGCAACACACAGTGGAATAGTAGCTACATATTGTCATACGTCTGAACAACTCTAGCTCGTCTCTGGACTTCACATCATTCGATAACCAGAACCTATACACCCTGGGCTAACCCGAGCATTTAGAAAACACCGGGTCAGTCTGGTGAACCAGAGTGAGAAAAACTCGCACAGTATTAAGGGTATCACACAACTTGATTTTAAAGTCAAAATCTTTTCAAAAGAAAAGGATAATCGTAAGACCAAATCCACACCTAAAAACGGACGGTTTTTACCTTACGATAACCCAAACAATTTTTGAAATCAATATCTTTTTTGAAATTATAATAATGTCTAAATACAAGTAAATAACAATCTAGTGGAACGCTTGCATCTCACGCTCCACATATACAGTATACAATCAAAAACCGCGGGTGCTTATTGGAGATTGGATTCCGACCTTGACAAGGTATGGGACCACCTGCCGATAGTTTATCTCTAGAGGCGAATACACTGGGTTCAACAAGAACGTCTTGCAACCCGGCCCTCACATGACCGACCACTCATTTTGCTTGAGTGTATCGAATGTATATCACCCATGGTTGGGCTCAAACCACCGTTTCCCAAAAAGGGACAGCATCGAAATAGATTTAAAGAAACAAAAGGAATTTCTCTAGATAGGTGATTATACACCCTAATGGGAGCGACCCACATAGCCATGCTGCCTGCCCGATTTTTGTCATTTACATGCTGTGAGGCTTGAAGTTAGAATTTTTCTTTAGAACATCTAGCCACCATTACTTTGAATGTCACATTGTCAGATCAGCCAAATCACTAATTGACGTCCACAAACATATATTGGGTTTAAGAAAAACGTGCCTTCTTCGCCACAAACTCAGTATGTTTGTAAAAATCAACGTATGTGGTTTTTAGGAAATACCCTATCAGACATTCGTCCATACAAGTCATCCAGGAACAGGATGAACCGAAGGTACTCTCCTACTGCATCCAATATTGGAATCACCCCATGGATCAGTAGCAAGAAGTCCTCGCAATCCGTAGATTACAACCACGACAGAATCACAGTTTATCTCGGGCCGCTAAGACAGAGATTATAAGTAATCCTTCTGCTTGTGAAGATCCACGGTCTTCAATGCTCCATCTCGACCATCTTCTGATATCTTTACGTATTTGTTGGTCGGAATGGTTTTCGAACCTAAGTTCGATCCCGGTCTTTCCTTACCAACAATCGTATTGGACAGATTTGATAGTCGGTGATTTAACTATCAAATTAAACAGTGTTTCAATCATGACAATTCATTAAGTTCACTGGTTCAGTATTCAGCACCACCTGGCCTTTTTAATTAAACAAATGTAAATTTAAAACTTTCAAACAATTTCCTATTATGAACATAGTTTCTCTACTTATTTAACATAAGATTTTACTTTAAACAAATTCCCTTTTATATATTGAGTTTCCTATTTCCACTTTCAAACCATTTTCCACATTTATTACTTGTAAAACAACATTACGAGATATCATTTATTCATTACTTGAAAACAAAATCCAATATTTATTCTTAGAGCATAAAACTCATCTTTTACATTTCCCTTTCTAACTCGAACATATCATTATGTTTTCACGTAACCCCTTTTACTTCCCTTTTTCTTTGGATTTATCGTTATATATATATTTTTTCCAACTTTCCAACTAAACATTCGTATCATTATTTCTTAAATGAAATAATAAATTTTTACTATCATTTTTTCCATTATAACTCATAACATCTTCAGATAATCTTGAGGTCGTTCAAGTTGGGGTATTTTAATTACCTCTCAGACCTTGATCAACAATGTTCATATCTCAAGATGGATACCAGTTGTAATCCAAAAAAACCCATTTATATAACACTGGTTTATTATAAAACCTTTTTATCTAAATTTTCCCTTTTACTTAATTCAATTAATTAAGTAACATTTAATTTAAGCTATAATAGTCGCTTAAAATTTCCTTTTATAACTTTGTTATAAAAACTCAGGTTTAAGCCACACCTGTCCACAAATACCTTTCACCTTTCCATTGGATTTCATTTCCCATTTCGAAAACTTTTTAAATGGATTCCAATTTAAAAGTATTTCCCTAAATTATTACCAATTAAAATAATAATTTACCTCGATAGTTAACTACTACCGTAGTTAATTCCTTTAATTACTAAAATAAATATTAATTCCCTTTTTAAAGATAATATTCAGTAAATTCTTTTACTCGATTAATTCAAATCGATTTAGTAATCAATTTCAAATAAAACATTTGACTTAGTCACTCAACGCGGTTATCTCGTTAACCGATTCCTACTCGTTTTCGCTTTAAATTAATTAATAACATAATTAATTTAAATAATCCCGTTAAATTTTTCTTAACAAAATAATAACCCAGCTTACCGATTAGATTAATTTCTATTCACGAATTTATAAATCTGATTAACATCAGAAATTACTTTATAAAATCAAATAATAATAATTAAAGTCTTAAATAAATAAAATATTTATTTATTTCCCCTTTTACAAACTTTGATTCAAAATAATATATATTTCAGAATCTATTTCCAGTTATAAAATAAATTTTATAACTTCAATTCTATCAGTTCACCTGACAGTAAACCGATATAAATAAAACAATTTACTTTTAGGCCATTTACTGCCGATTACTCAACTAATACTCAAACACAGGTTGAATTTCCTGTCAATAATCAATACTCAAATCAATTACCCAAACATGACAGTTCATATGGTGATATGAAAATAAATAATATATTTTGAGATATCCCGTTGGATCCTTCCAACCTGTTCTTCACTATATACAAATGGTTATCTCAAATCAGATCATTCAACCATTTAACTGATAATAATAAATAACAACCATTTGATCCAACCACAACCAGTTTAAATAATTCAACCAATTAAACACGTTTATTCCATAAACGTGACCAACAAGGTAAGTTACATTTATTGGAACCAATCGTTAGAATAATGATTTGGTATTTCGCTGAAATTGAACGACGGTTTAATTTCATCAGTTAAATCAACAAATAAATATGTAATTAGCGAACAGTCAACAATTGGCAAGCAGAACACACAAAATCAAAAACCCAATTTATATAAAGTATAAATGGAAAAACTGAGTGAATTTAACACACTTTGTTCTCTGTCGTTGTCAATAGCTTGTTTTAATTAAATTAAACAATCGTTTAATTTAATTAAAAATTCCAGTTGATTCCAAATCCGTCCATTACTGTTCCACAACTCAGTGCTTGCCACGGTGACTCCAACAGTATACGACTTGTCTGATTCTTTTAAGATGTGCAATAGTTATTTTTTTAAAGTTTATATACGTAATATGATAATTATCTATTAATTTTCTATGTTTAATTAAACTAACTATGTTTTAAATATATACTAACGACCGATGACTTTACTATTTAATACACCCATATAATTATATCCTAAAAATAAGGCCGATAGTAACACATTAATTTAGCAAAAATTGAAACCCCCCAACTCTTCACTAACAAGTTAAATGTTTTTCGTTCTATTTTAATTGGTCCTTTTAAAACTATTTAGATCACAAATGGAATAATAAACCCCCTACTCTTCAGCAACAGGAACCTCTAAGTTTTAAGGCCTAGTGATATTTCATCCCGTCCGTTCCCTACATATACTAACCACTTTAAATAATACTTTAATTCCTAATGACTTTAATTAAAACAAAGTAATTACACTAGGCTTATAACAATCAGGCCAATCAAGATTGCTTCTGCCTAGGCCTTTAGTCTCCTGCTTTTGTTTATCACGTTACTTTCCCAGTACCACCCTGAGGCCGAACTCGTGGGAAACACCACCCCGTCGCACCCAAAACTAACCACCAGCGGTCGTTCAGAAACTTCCAGGACCTGCGCCAAGGCCATCTCGACCCTCAGCCCAAAACCCTTCCAATTCGACGCTGAAACGGAGCCTCAAAATCATCATGACCAAAGCCACTTCGAGGACCGATATCAACCTCAACGACAAACAATAGTCCATCATCACCATTGATCATCACGGCCTTGACTAGCCGAGTGTTTTTGCGTTTGGAAGTTGGAGGAGAAGGTGATCGGATTAGGAGAAAATGAAAGGAGAAATTCGGAGGATATGGTTCGTTCATTTCAGTTATGGCGGCGGCATATCTTTGTTAACCAGAACGAAGGATTGTTAGGGTTATGACCAATTTATGAAGGGTATATATATGGGGTGCAAATTATTATTTTATTCATTACGAAACTTACGCAAGAAGTAATTGATTAAACCCACTACAAACGATTTCTGTTTACTGATAAAAAGGCTAATCTTAGTGTTAAAAAGTATTCTGGACCCAATGGGACAAGTTTCGTCGAAATCCGAGGTCGTATGAAAAAAATTCCTTTATAAAACCAGAAATAAACACGTGTTTAATTTTTTCACGATCACTAGATAAATCAGATCAACTCGAAACTTTTAAATCCTATAATAATTTTTCAATATGAACCCAACGGCACAAGTTTCGTCACGTTCCGAGACTGTTTCCCCGGTAGGCTACTTTTACGCGCACCGCGATGCCATTTTGGACACCAAATTATCCGGTCTCCAAAATAACAAACTATATACCTATCCTGACTATAATCGACGATACAAACTCAACGGAACTGGTTTCATGGCCTAATTCGATCGTCTGTTCAAGTTATACTCAAGTAACCCTTTATTAAATTAATTACGGGCTATAGAAATTGAACGGGCGTTTGTTGCTGCCGTGGTCACATACGACATCGGTTTTCCATGCAATTCAACACCGTGCAATAATTTAATGTTACGATTCCAATGAAACTGGCTTCGTCAAAATCCGAGCCTGTTTGCAAAATGGCCATTTTAAAGGCCGATATTTTAATAACGATTTTCACAACGACTATTTTAAAATTTGGTTTGGCCGTAACTTACAATTTACAATACGAAATCTGGATTTTTCTCTTTCATATGAAAGTTATCATCAAAACGGCTCCAATGTTTCTCGTTTCATAGAAATCCGACTTATATTGGATCCTGTATATTCAATTAAAGTTCAGAACTAAATATTACGAACTGCCACGCCATTTCGAGCTCGTTTTATAATTATATAAATTATAACGTTTAAACGTCATCTTAAATAACCGAATTCAATATTAAAATTCATTAATATTCCAAATATAGTATTTAAAATAATAAATTAAATAAAATATTTGACTGCCAAAAACACGGGTCATTACATAAATCGTTATAAATTTTAAAGGAATTCCATAGCAACTTTCGGAAATTTGATTTGGGCATAAATCAAAATCTAAACAATGAAATCCCGAATTTTCTTTTCCATTAGAAAAATATACTTCACCAGCTCCTAACGTTTCTTGTTTCACAGAAATCCTATTTAAAACGAATCTTGTACATTCAGTTGTAGTTCAAATCGCCAAATAACGAACTGCCGCGCCATTTCAAGCCCGATTTTAATTATTATATAATTATACTTTCAAACTTCGTTTATATAATATATTCGTTAATATAATTCAACTCTAAACCGAATCATATATATTTTGAATTGCCCAATTCATACCATATTGCCATTTCAGCTAATTCTGGTTATTTCAAAATTTAATATATTATATAATTATTATATTAATTAAATATTCACTATTATTTAATTCAACAACCATTTAAACTCTAAATCATATTTTAAATAATTAAATAAATTAATTCTTATACCGTAAATATGGGACATAACATTCTTCCCCCCTTAAAATAATTTCGTCCTCAAAATTGCTAAGGTAGGAAACAAACACTATTAACTAGGTTAAAAATTATTGATTTACTTCTTAACTCTAGTTTTAACTAAAACAATTTATTTCGATTAAAATAATAATTTATTTCTATTAACAAATATTTTCAAAAACCCTGAAAATTTTCTAACACGTTAACTTTTCGAAAAATTTCACCAGCACCTCCTTTGTACTGGTCAATAGGTACAACTACAACTCGCCTCTCTTGGCCTTCTCCATCCCAAAAGAAAATCAAACAGCCAAGCGGCTTGCCAATTCGGCTCAGAAATCTCATATCCAATTAGAATATAAACTTGTACCTTTTTGTCGGGCATATCATTATCTCATTTCCATCTCCAGCCAATTCAGCATATACTAAGGTCATCCCAATCATTTGGTTATACCCAAGCCAAATTCTATTCTTAACTCAGATTCCAATATTCATTTCAACTCCTAACTTACCAGTCAAATTCCATTTTGGATTATCTCTAATCCAGTATACTTCGATACTTTCTATCTCAATTCATTTTCCACTTAACTGGTTTCAATTTAATTTCTATTTCTATTTGCTTTTACAAATTCTAACTTAATTTGTTTTAATTCAAATAATCTTCCTTGGGAGTTTTAAATTGCTTTTCTTTTCTCAAAAATCAAACTATCCTTTTCGAAATTCAAACAACTTGTTTTCACAAAACATTTCCAACAACAAAACCTTTGGTAGTAATCTGTCACTTAAAACTCGAAAATGAACACCGGTGTTGTAGCTGTCATCATCGGAATCTATTTTTTAGTGATTGAAGTGAGTTCAATACTATATCACTTTCAAAACCATATTTAAACACTTCCATTTTGAAATTCATTTCAAAATACCATTTACAATGCTTTAAAACAATTTAAAATCTCCCAGGATTTTAAAATTCTCATATATTAACTCTAATTCCACTTACAAACACTTTTCATGTTTTCAGAATTTTAATTCCAGTTCTGATTTAAATTCAGATTCAATTCATTTCGATTTCATATATTTCACTTATATGAATTCTGATTGGTTATTTACATAACCGTTTAAATTATAATCTTATCTGATTATAATCACAACCAACACATCCAATATACTATATTTCCAATATATATATTTATTTATATCAAATTATACTTTAGGTAAAATTATTCGTTTACCCGCTTTTCAAAACATATCGTGTCGACCCATCGTATTCGAGTGTTTAGAAACTCCTACCGATAGAGTGGATCAAACTGATCGATCAGAGCCCATAAACAACTCAACCAATAAATATACACAATATAAAACCATTTTTATATCAAATAACAAATACGAGCTGTAACACCCCGCCTCTGCTAGGGTCACTCGCAAAGGAATGCACTAGCTTTAGAGGGGCATTATTGGTAAACATGCACAGAAATATCACAAGACAGAACATATAAAATAGCGGAAGTAAAATCAAACTTTCATAACATGAATAAATAAGGTCTAAAGCCTTTTACATCAGAGTACATCAAAACCTGTCTTGCAATAGTAAAGAAGCATAAAGACATTTTCATAAATTATTCCCCAAGTAAAAACAGTAAAGTAGCCATTAGCCAAGAAAAGTCCAAGCCATCCATGATGACCTTCAAGCAGAAGAAGTCCGAACTAAACAACAGTATTTCCTCCCTGTAACCTGGGGGGGAAACGGAAGAAAAGAGGCAAAACAAAACGGGTCAGTCAAAAAGACTGAGTAAGCCCTATCTACAATTAGCATAAAAACTAGTAAAGTTAACTGACATGAGAAACTGAGATGAACATAAGCATGATAACAAGATAGATAAGCTAAATCAAAATAACAGGATGAACTACTGAACTCAGATAAACTAAGGTGTCATGATAAATTACGATGTCAAGATAAAACAAGGTATCACATCGTCAGGTTTCTATCAAGTATAATATCCCCAAGATATCTGTCACGTATAACGCCCCGTGGTATCTATCCTGTATTTTAGCTCTGCACCTACCGTACTAGTATCCCCACCGTGTCATGTGTTAACCAAGAATGACCCTCACTCAAAAGTCGTGTAATGGTCCATGTCAACCTAATATATCGCATATATAGGTTACTCAACTTGTATGTTTTATTCCATGTAAATGTTCAGTCCCTTGCCGTAGACCATACGGGCTTTCCCATGAGATTCTATATTACTTTAACATAGTTCCATGATCCTGAAGATCGGTTTGGACTGTTACCCTAAACCTAGCTAGGGTCTTCCAACATGAATTATTGTTTGTACAACTAGGACTTATGCTACCTAGGGCTGCTAGGGATTATGCTTACCTATTGCACGTTTTCGTATCTCGGTTTGGGTTCAACCACCTAGGGCCACTAGGGATTACGCTAACCGCCAACCGCGCCCTTTTTCCCACGCATTCATCGTGAATCGCTTTTCCATGACTGTATGCACATGTATCACATCGTGCCATCCGAGTCCTGTCACATGGCAAATCAAGAAATACAGGACTCGGTCGGGAGCTTTCGATTTATCTGCCGATGCAGATGCTAAGGTCTGTTTTACTTATACGTGGCTATGGTCCCATGAGACCACTCCCTCAACTAGTGAAAGACAAGACAGGATAAATCCTGTATGAGAACACAACACTGGCCAACCCACATCCAAGCCTTACCGCAACCATAATTAGATAGCAATTATGGTCTTTTGGGTGTTCTCTGCCTTTCCGTACGTACACGCTTGACCAAAGATGGTAGGTAGCCTGACGAAATGCTATCTAGGGTACGACCGTGTATCGTCGACTATCCCCTATCCATCCCCGTCTTTAGGTCGCTCGTATAGCAACCAAGGCATACTCTTGGTTCTTCTAACGCAGACCTTAACCTCTCATGAGCCTAGTATAATCACCTGGCAGCTCATAGAGGGATACCAAGAATATCCTCATGTTCCCCGAAGCCGCTGCTTCGTTACCTAGTTCGCTGGAGCCTTTATCTAAATCAGATACTTGCTCCTACTCGTATACTTAAACGATGACCTACCGTATCAGGTTACTCATCTATCTATGAACTGGTCTAAATTTCCTTGACTAAGAATCATTACTTAGTTATTCTTCAACTAAGGTTTACCACTTAGCATTGTTCCCGTTATCCTTGTTAACTACGGTTATCCACCTAATCCTCAGAACTAGGGTTTACATAATGGATTAAGTGTCACTTAAGTTCATGACTTAACCCGTCTACAAATCCTGTCAAAATTGGCTAAGTATCCAAGTTCAAGGCTTAACCCTACAAACCATGCTCAAGTTGGTTAAGTATATTAAGCAATTCACGACTTAACCTCGTCCAATTATCATTCTAGATTGGTTAAGTATATATTAACTTGACCCTATCAATTTACTTAGTCAAATCGGTCAAGTGTATTCAAGCTATTCGTGACTTAGCCTTATCATGTTTTCACGTTATATTGGTTAAGTATTGGTTAACTTAACCACAATAAATTAACGAGTTAGATTGGATAAGTATAGGTCACTTAACCACATCAATTCATCATGTTTAGATTAGTTAAGTGTTTAACTTAACCCCATTAAACTACCAAGTGGGATTAATTAAGTCTAGGCTAACTTAACCCCATCTGATTTCCATGTTTAGACTAGTTGAGTCTAATCTTAACTCCATTCGTTAACCGTATTTTTCGGTTAAGCGTCATTAAGAAAACTTACTTAACCTTACCAAGTTATCGCTTTGGATTGATTAAGTGTTGGTTAACTTAACCCCATCCACTAGTCATATAAAAATGGTTAAGTGTCATTAGGCAAATCAAGTTACTTAACCTACCCAACCTTGTCATGTTTTGTTAAGTATCATTAGCCTAATCAAATTACTTAACCCATTTGTCCATGTCATATTTGGTTAAGAGTCATTAATCAAATTAACTTAACCCTATCATGTGGCATTAATTACTTAATGCACCTTCACCTCTCACATTAGACTTTGTTGTGGTTACTAGTTAAGCCGGTCGGTTCCGGGTAGCTTTACACCACAACTTGGTCTAACCTCGGGTTCAAGCACAACATGACCAACTTCTCACATTGGGTCCTATTGTTTGCAACTACTAGTTAGGTCGGTCGGTTCCGGGTAGTTTTACGTTGCAAACTCAACCCAACCTCGAGTTGGCCACACTTATATTATCTAAGTGTCATGTCCATCATGTTTCCCAAAACATGTTACAAGTTTTCAAGCATTTGGGTAGACCTAGCTTAATAGGTAAATTCCCAAAGGGTAGACCTAACTTAATAGGTAAATTCCCAAGCTTATGTTTTTATGCATACTTACATGTCAACTTCCATGTTATATTTCAAGTCATGTTTTCAAGTTGTATTTTCATGTCATTAGAAATTACCCATAACATAACCCAACGCTTTTAAACTCGCATATACGTTCGCGACAACGTAATGGATTAAAAGAAGAGACTTGGCAAAGGCATGACAAAAATGGATATTAAGCCACAAGTTAATCATGGTGGCAAATGAGGCACAAATGTGTTCATTAACTTGCATGTTACATTCTTAAGCCTCAAAAAATGCATAAACCCAAACTTGGCACATAAGCGAATCATGGTGACAAAAGATATGGAATGATGACTAGTAACTCGCATATATCATCATATAAGGGTTATGACTTCATATGCAAGTTGACATAAAGGTTATGAGGGTTCTCATGTTGCCTAATGCAACATTTCAACATAAAGGTTGTAGCTTTTAGCTCACAAGATCAAGATAATGACTTCATAAACTTGCATGACATGATAGCATGTATCATACTCAATGATCAAACCCAAACTTGCAACATGAACATTTAACTTCATAGTTAATATCTAAGAGTAGGGAAAGGGCTTACATTGCTATGAAGGCACAAAAGATATGACAAAGCCCTTATGCAATCAAATAGACCCAAAATGCAAGCTCTAACATAAAAACCCTTGAGCCAAAATGATCAAAACCCTTGCTTTATGATGCAAAGATAGAAACTTGACTTGAATGCAAGCTAATGACACTCATACAAGCTTGAAAAGACTTGTATGCATGGAAAATCTCTCATAGAAACCATTTAGAAATTTTATGAAGAGAGTGGAGGCCATGAGAGGTAAAATTTTGCCATAGTTTAGTTGCATGAATGAATAATGAGGATTTAGGATAGGTTAGGGTCTTATTTATAGATTAGGCAAGTGTTTTAGGCCATAGGATTAAACCTAGATTCAATCCAAGCCATCAAAGCATGTCTTGGGGAAGAAGTCAAGTGTAGGAACCATATAGGGCCTTTAGATTAAAGATGAACCATGAGAACCATCCAAATGCAAAATCTGCATTTGAGCGAATCGGCCCACGGGTTGATAGCCAAACACCCTGGATTAACCCCTAGTCAACCCAACGGGCTCGGGTCGACCTCAAAAATCGGCCGGTTCGGTTATTCCCCTCTCCCAATTCGCTGTTTTGAACATTTTTGCATATTTATTTATTTAATTTTCAATTATATATATATATATATATCAATATATATATATTTCTCTGCGCAACCCATTTCACTTAATTAAGTATACTTTAATTTGGGAATTTTTCGTGAATCTTCGCGAGGCCATATCTTGGTCATACGGACTCCGATTTTCGAAAACTCGGACTCTATTTCGCGTATTTTTCCAAGACGAACGCAATGGCATAGCCCGTTTCCCTTGATTCAGATTTTACAGTTTAATTCTGCCTCCATTTATGTTATAACAGGTTATTGAAAATACGGGTTGTTACACGAGCTCATATATATACACTCAGACTCAATCTAGGGTATTACTAACCCCATCTCTACTGATTCACGCCACAGAGCCAAGGTAATTACTTAACCTTAACCTCTGATACCAAATGTAGTGTCCCGAAATTCGAGTACAATTTGAGTTGACCAAATAACACAAGTCCAACCCACATTGCACTGGAAACCAGAAAACTAATAGAAAGAAAATAGAGAGTGAGAATAGATAAGATAGAAACTTAGAATAGAAGAAGAAGAAGAACATACAACATCAAAGTAATACGAATCTCACAGCGGAACGAACAACATATAATAGATAAAATATCTTTGAAATGAAATCAATATATATAAAGTAACATTATCAGAGTACAACACTTACAGCACAGCGGAATAAACAATAGTTATATAATCCTGAAGCCTCCTGCTCCAAGCTCTCCAAGTATATCTGTAAAATCCTGACTACTTGACTGCCCATACAAAATTGAGCACCCAAGAGTTTAGGGAAAACAAAACAAACTCCGGGTCAGTCATGGGACTGGTGTGAGTAAAACAATTTAAAACAGTTTGAGCAATAAAACGATATCTCATAAGACCACGCCGTATAACGGAACGAGTTTTTCCCTTATAAGAATCCAAAATAATCTTTATATCAAAACTCTTTTCATATTATGATACTGTCTATCAACCACAATATAATAATCATCTAGCAGAAACGCTTTTATCTCACGTTCTACATATATAGTATACAATCAGAACTTCGAGCACTTATTGGATAATGGATTACCAACTATGACAAGGTATGGAACCACCTTTCGATAGTGTACCTCTAGAGAGGAATACACTGGGTTCAACAAGAACATCTTAAAACCCGGCCACACATGGCGGACCGCTCATTTCGCTTGAGTGTATCAAATGTATATCACCAACGGTTGGGATCAACAACCGTTTTCCGAATGGAAAAGCATCGACAATAGATTATAGAATGAAATGAATATCTCTAGATAGGTGATAATACAACCTACTTGGCTGCCAACCACTCAGCCATGATGCCTGCCCGATTTTTGTCATTTCCCGGTTGTGAGGCTAGAGGCAACGCTTATCTCTGGCAGATCACACATTTATTCACTTCGAATGTCACATCGTCATACCCGCCAAATCACAAATTGATTTCCCAAAAAATACAACGGGTATACAGCTAAGAGAAACGAATTCCTCCGCCACCAAACGTATATATGTTTGAAGAGATCAACTTACGCGATCTATTAAATATACTCTGTCAGACATTCTTCCAACAGGTCGTCTTTATACTAGACAAACCAAAGGCACTATTATGTAAACAGGACAGCCCTTGCGTAACACTGTATTTAATTATCTTCATCATATTTGATTGCAACGCGAACGCCCATACAGAGTGGTTTTCAGATAATGAATCTGATTCCGGTCTCTCCTTATTGACAACAGAAAAATGGTCAAAAACTTCGATAGTTGGTGAGTTAACTATCAAAAAAAACATGTGTGCAAACAACGATATTATTTCCAGATGGAAATTATATTGGTCAATCGTCATTTAACATTTATCTCTTTAGTTCATTAATTTATTTATTTCCTATTTCCATATATTCAACATTCCTTACTTTTCTAAATTTAGAAAATATACATTATTAATGATTGGAAAACATTTCCATCTCTTTTTCACGTATCACTGTCATTCTAGTACTCTTTATCATCAAACATTTCATTTTCTAGGATTAGAAAATATCTCTTATTAAATTTGGAAAATGTTTCCAAAACTCATTCATTAGCTTTAAACAGACGTTTAAATAAAACATCGTTATGCCAACTCGAACTATTAACACTTATTAACTACATTCAATTAACTCCTTCACTATCGAACCTTAACCATTCCTTAGTTAAAAACGAAGCCAATCAAGTTGGGGTATAACTACCTCTCAGACCTTAACTGAACAACATTTCTAACCTCGAAATAGACAAAGTTCACCCCTTTAAATCTTTCACAAACTTCCTTACGTAACTCTCAGATTCTATTTACGAATCCTCTTCTTTTAAAGAAATCATTGATTGTAACTATTGCGTTATAATCCCTACTTCTGAAATATCTAAATTCAAAATATAACTCGATTAACTCAAATCAATTAACCCTAACTCCATTAACTTTAACTTGATTAACTTTAATTCATTAACTCTTATCACTTTACTCCATTCGAATAAACTATATTCGATTAACTCCTTTCAAATAAACTATATTCGATAACTCCTTTCTAATTAACTCTATTCAATTAACTCTATCCAATAACTCTAATCGGTAACTCTAATCTCTATTCGATTAACTCGTTCGAATAACTTATATTCGATTAACTCCACTCAAATAACTTATATTCGATTAACTCTCCTCGAATAACTAATATTTGATTATCTCTCTTTGAATAACTAATATTCGATTAACTCCCTTCGAATAACTAATATTTGATTAACTCCTTTCAAATAAACTATATTCGGTAACTCCTTTCGAATAAACTATATTCGATTAATTCCCTTCGAATAAACTATATTCGATTACTTCCTTTAACTCTATTCGAATAACTAATATTCGATAACTCCTTTCGAATAAACTATATTCGATTAATTCTTTTCTTCGAATAACCTTATTCGATAACTCTTTCTTCAATATTCGATAACTCTAATCCGACTAACTCTAATTCAATTATTCTATTCGAATAACTAATATTCGACTAACTCTTGTTCAATTAACTCTATTTGAATAACTTTAGTTCGATTTAACTCTAATTGATTATCTCTAACTGATTAACTCTAACTGGTCAACTCTAACTGGTTAACTCTAACTGATCAACCCTATCCAATTTACTCTTCATCCATATTTAGTTCAAATATCGATGTTGAAATCAATTCTTACTTCTCTATATAAGTCCTGACTTATATATTCTATTTATCCAATGATAAATATTTTATTTAATTTATAAAACCTTATTTATAAATTAATCTTCTTACCTTATCTGTTAAAATAGATTTCTCTTAAATTTTACTTTGAATTCATATTCTGATATACCTATGTGCGAAGCACGGGTCTAAACCTTCCTGGTGTAAAATTCTCTTTTTATACAATTCTATTCGTATTTTTCAAGTATTTCCTTTTATAATCAATTTATTTTCTAAATAAATATTTCCTTTATAATTCTATTTATTTTCTAATTAAATATTTCTTTTATAATTTTATTTATTTCATAAATAAAGATTTCCATTTATAATCTATTTGTAAATGTTTTACAAATATTCCCTTTTCAATTCTATTTGTAAATGGTTTACAAATATTCCCTTTTCTATTTGTTTCACAAATATTTCCTTTTCTATTTGTTTCCGCAAATATTTCCTTTTATCTTTGTTTCACAAATATAAATACTTTATTTTCAAAATACACTTTGAAAATGTCCTTTTCTACATCCCAGTATTCTTACGGTAATTAAAATACCCAAATAACAATGATCGATATCATTCAACACACATAATCAACACAGATTATATATCACATCGTATATTACAATAATGAAAAACAGTAAAATAAATGTTGAGGAATCCAGTTGGATCCCTCCAACCTGTTTCCCTGCATCCACAGATGCTAAACAATATAATTAACATCAACTTCATTTCAATATGAAGTATTATGATCAACAGATTCAATATTTGATTAACGATTTATATATATATAGTTATAAACCAATACATAAGCAGTTCAACCAAACAATCAGCACATAGCAATAAATCATCATTTATTAGTTCTAAAAATACTTTATAAAAATATGAACTGATAGAGTTGGTGAGTTTTACTCACATTGGACGGTCATTGTTAAATAACGAAAACTGTCGGTTGATTCAGATCCGACAAGTTATTTTGCAATAAGTTGTAATGGGCTCTAATTCACTCCCAGTCAACTCCATTTTGAAGATCTCAGTCCATACGATCCCATCGGATCTTGTTCCGCTGAATTCCGTTAATGTATGAACATGTTACGACTTACACAAGTTTGTACAATATTTAAATTCAAATAAAACTTATATAAATTCCCATTTGGGATTAACTTTGAATTGTCAGCCCACTCAACATTTCCAGGCCCACGTCCAACACCTTCTTCTCCAATGAGCTTCAGTTCCGCTCCTCCTTGCTACCGATTCCACCTCCAAACCACCTCCACTCCTCTCACTCATAAATCACACAAAAATATCCATTATTTTTCATTTTCAACGCTCATCATCATCATACCCATATGGTACAACTCGAGCTCACCTTCTTCCTCACGTCGGAACTTAAAATAGCTGCACACAGTAAAACATGCAAACCAAAACTGAATCGATCTCCTCGAAAAATCTCAAGCAACCCTTAATCGGTATCAGAAACTTCAATCCAAATTCCAATCGAACCAACCCCCTTAAAACGTGAAAAAATCCCCAACCCTAGTTTACTGTAGCTTTTCCAGCGCCATAAAATTAGCATCGCACCTTTACAAATGGTATAGTAGAGGAAAGCAAATCCCTATACGAGCTCGAGGATGTAGGTTTTAGGATTTAAGGATTTTTGTTTGAATTTATTTTGATTTTGAAATGATCACGAAATGGTTTTGAGAAAGTAGTGGAGGCGCTACTCATTGACCAGAAAAACAAATGGAATTAAGTTTAGAATGATGGCATGGTATTTATAGGGAGATTTAATTAATTTTATATTCATTATTTTATTCATCTTTATTGCAACGCTAATTGTATTTGTCCTTAAAAATTCGTACGACCATATATAATACCCAAAAATCATGAAAATGGGCATGCAACTAAAGTTCCACATTATAGACCCAACGAAACTGGTTTCGTCGAATTTCGACTCCGTTTGCTCACACAGCATGTTTTTAACCATCAAAATACTGACTATTTTTCACATTAAAAATCCGTATGGCCACACAATGACTCCAAAAATCACGAAACTTGGAATCTAACTATAATTTGATATTACGGATCCAACAAAATTAGTTTCGTCGAAAACAGAGGTCGTTTGCAAAACTGGCCATTTTTAAAGGTCTAAATAAACCTTTTTAATTATTAAATATATTTGAAAATAATTAAATTAAATATCTAAAAATAAATATTATCATATATATTCACAACAGAATACCATACTGCTCCAATGGGATTTATAACACGATATTTCAAAGTTCTCGGTTATATCGATATTCGATTTATATTTAAATCCTTTTTAAAATATAAATAAATCGTTATAAATTTTAAAGGAATTCCATAGCTACTTTTTGGAAATTTGATTTGAGCATAAATCAAAATCTACACAATGAAATCCCGATTTTTCTTTTCTATTAGAAAATTATACTTCACCCGCTCCTAACGTTTCTTGTTTCACAAAAATCCAATTTAAAACGAATCATGTACATTTAGCTGAAGTTCAAATCGCCAAATAACGAACTACTACACCATTTCAAGCTCGATTTTAATTATAATATAATTATACATTCAAACTTCATTTATATAATATATTCGTTAATATAATTCAACTCTAATCCGAATTATATATATTTTGAATTGCCTAATTCATACCATATTGCCATTTCAGCTAATTCTGGTTATTTTAGAATTTAATAAATTATTTAATTATTATATTAATTAAATATTCACTATTATTTAATTCAACGACCATTTAAACTCTAAATCATATTTTAAATAATTAAATAAATTAATTATTATACCATAAAATACGGGACATTACACATTGGATTAGTTTTAAGTTATATCCGTCCATTTCTTATTATAATATAATAAACCAATACCTCAAAACCTAGCCGTCACTAGGCTGTTTGACATCGAGTAGATCGACCTGGGCGGTCGACCGCTGGTCAACCTCCACAGGACGATCACTTGGGCATCAAACTTCCCAGGTCTGCTAGTTAATTATGGTAAATTATTAATTAGATATTATATATATTTATTTTTCATTCGTTTTCTTATTTCTCTCATAAATTTTTCATACGTACTCCGTTTGCAAATCTCCAAACATGAAAGTTGACCAGAATTCCAAGATGAACGAATGGTTAAAGTCTCACGGACAAATTCCATCATTTGCAGAAATTCCTATTTATGAAATTCTAATAATTAATTTATATTGCCAAAATTCTGGGTTGTTACAGTTCAGAACCCTATAAATAGATCACCAATTCATCACATGCAATTATCAAAAACACAAGGAAATTCATACGAGAGAAAAGAATTTGGCCACCATATAGAAAGGAGGAAGCCAACATATTGAAAACAAAAAGGGGGTCAATGTTTAATTTGTTCATATTTAAAATTGGGGTTTAAGGGTTATATTTTTGTTTTTAAGTTGCGATTTATTTTGTAATCTCTTTGGATAGGTTTTCTTGTTTACTTAAACTAGGATTTAGCTACATGGTCGTAGTTAGGAAAATCTGATCTCGGGGTTTGAGATCAATACAAGGTTTCGAGCTTAGGATTAGAACAATAGCGAGCGATCGCGAAAGTGCAGGTGTTGTATGTGGGATATTGTTTTTAATACTTAATAGAAACGTTGGGGAATGCAACAGTAGGTAGGTGTTTACCGAAGTTAGGTAAATTCTATGTCATTTATTTTTTGCATTTGTTTATTCTGTTGTGATATGTGTTATGGTAATTTTTATATTTCGCAAAACTGCAATAAACCCTATTCACCCCCCTCTATGGTTAATTTAGATCCTACAAATATAAGGCAGTTGTAGAAAATTTATCATCAAGGAAGACCATCCCTTATATGCAGTATATGCACTAAATATTACTTGCTCATGAAGGAAGAATTGAGCATAATAAACTGGGTCAACCCAATGGCGTAATAAACTGGGTCATCCTAATGAAAAGATTACAAAAAAAATTCTTTTAAAAAATAAATTTTCTTTTGTTGACTGTTCACTACCATATATATGTATTTATTGTCAATTAGACAAAAGTCGTATATTACCACTTTTTGAATCCAAAATAGAGTATAGAAAACAATTTGAACTTGTTGCTTCTAATCTCTAGGGCCTGGCCTAACAAGTTCTGATTACGATTACAAGTATTATATATCTTTTGTTCATTTATTCTAGGTACACATGGATTTACTTTCTAAAGTCAAAGTCTGATTCTTGTAATGCTGTTATAAGTTTCATATCTATGGCAGAAAATGAATCAAACTGTCAAGCTAAGGCCATACAGACAGATGGTGGCAGTTATAAAAGTTTAAACACTTTTTTTTAGTAAAAAGGGACTAATTCATAGGGATACATGCCCTTACACATCTGAGCAAAATGATCTTATTAAAAGAAAACACAAGCATATAGTCGAAACTAGTTTATCTCTACTTGCTCATGCTTCTATGACACTAAAGTTCGGCTAGATTCATTTAATACAACATTCTATTTGATAAATAGACTACCAACTAAAGTGTTAAATCAACTAAGTTCAATAGAAAAACTTTCTGACATAAAACCAGACTATAAATCTCAAAAAAACTTTGGTTGCTTGTACTTTCCTTACCTAAGGCCTTGTAATAAACACAAACTTAACTTTAGATCTATACCTTGCACCTTTATTAGCTATGGCTCAAACCAAAGAGGGTATGAATGTTTAGATGAAAGTGGTAGAGTTATTATTAGCATGCATGTTGTGGTCGACGAATATGAATTTCCTTTTAGCAAATCAAGTATCATGAGAATAGAGGAAGTGTTAAATCCAAGGAAGTTAATTCCAAACTTAGAGATATACTCTGAAGTAATCAAAGATGTGGAAACTAAATGGACCAGAAATACTGCTGAATAATACGTAGAAATTGTTGGCTTCATTGGGACAACAATACGTCTTATTTTATACAGGAGTCTTGAGATCCCGCTTGCAAATTTTAATTAATCTGTTTCTAGATCAGCATATATCAGAAGACTGACAGATTGTTGGATTTATTGGGATGGCACTCCCGCTTAGATCAGGAATGTAATTCAGTTTTTTATATGTAGGTTATTGTTTGGGTTCTGCCCGAAGATATGGATGTCTTTCACAATCACTGGAATAAGAAGATGAGAAAGAACTGTAAAAACACACTCTATAAAGAAAGAAAGTATGGAAAGTAACCTCAATGGATGAACGATGAGATTTGGTTGAGTTTTTTCAAGCTTGGGAGAGTCCCACAGTAAAGGTAAGTTGTTTGAACTCATTTGTAATTTATAATTCATTTCATGTTTTGTATATCAATTAAGTTAATTGTATAATTAAATTTGCATAAGATTTCAGAGCAAAACTGGGGAAATAAGAATAAAAATCCTCCATTGCATCAGGGTGGCTTTAAGTCGTTCCCACAACATCGACGTAAATTGGTATGTATGATAAATTGCATTTATAAGTAGTTTTAATCTTTTTAATTGTATTGATAAATTTCTACTTATACTGTACCATTTTAGATGTCAACTCTCTAGTAGGAGCCTACGCTTGCTGAGATGTTTAACTAGACTCACGCGGTCGAGCAAACTAACGAGGAGGGTAACACCTCCTATACCTAGATGGACGCTAAGTCCGAGCGTATGATGGTAGGCATTTGTAATATTTTGTATTTCACATTGTTCATTTGAAACTGAATATTTAATTTGTGAATTAATTGTTTGCTATTGCAGGAGAGATACCAGATGGAGATCACTCGAATGACGCAGTCCTCAGGTCATGACCCGACCGTAGAGGAGTGCAATTAGATCTGGGATGCCATCATTGACCTGCATACCCAGAATAGAAACTATGGTTTTAAAAACATAGAGGTAAATTGTTTTTAGTAACTAAGTTATAACTACTATTTAATTCTGAATTCTAGTAGTGGAAAGTCCATAATTCATCTAAATATATGTTTTTACCAAGAAATATGTATTGACAATTCTAGAACATGTACATCTATAATACTTAGTGTACAAATTAGTTGTACAGAATAAAATCCACCACATTTACATAACCAAAAGAACTTATAAATTAAATCACTATTGATGTCTACAGTTTAATTTCGTGAGGGTTGAATTTATAAATTAAAAATAATTAAAATGAGCTCGTTGCGTAGTGGTAGGTTGTAATTATGCGATTTTAATTTAATCAAGTATAAATGATATAATATAAGTCGAAATTCTTTGAAACAAAAATCTTCGAAATTTATTAGATTATAGTTTTCTAATAGAAGAGAAAAATTGAGATTTCATCTAATAGATTTTGGATTATGTCAAAATCAAATTTCTAGAAAAATCGTGGTGTGGTAGCTTTTGAACTATAACTATTTATTTAATAAAATGGAAGGATTTTAAGAAAACAAAATAGGATTTTTCATAAATAAAATATATTTAATAGATATATTAACTTGTGATGAATTTGGATATGATACAGTTATGTGTTGATTGCTTATGATTGTACGTAATGTTATATTAAATTTGTGTTGTTTGAGATCATTAAATCAGCGTTGATGATACATTGAATAATATAAATTAAAACTCATAATATATATATATATATATATATATATTACTGGTAACGACGACTCATGCCTCTTGTAGGAGATCCCAACAGGAGGACGAGATCGTCAGGCCTCATCAACAGAAGGATGAGATGTAGGATTGGAGGCAGAGTGGAGTGACTGCCATGCTCGATGAGCGGATCATTGCATTTTTACCTGAGAATGGGAGGATGTCTAGGGATGAAGCTGGGTCGGATGATGGGAATGATGAGGATGAGTATAATGATGATGATGGAGACGAGTAGGTACTTAGTATTAGAGAAATTATTGTATTATTGAATTGTCGACTGCAATGTATTATGTTTAACTAAAGTTGGGTATTTGTTCTTTTTATAGTGGGCTTCTCTCACTCTTGGCTTAGCTCATTTGTATTGTAAATGTCTATATAATAGCCCGAAGGTTACACCACTCTGCACAATTAATTCAATACAATTTCTCTAGCTTACATCAATTCAGTCCTTCTCAATACATTCTAATTCATACATTTCTTTTGAAATCCTTTCTTGGTATCAAAATTCCTAAATGCTTAGCAGCAATCGAATCATGAAGAAGTAAGATCTCCAACATCAATCAGACTGCTTCAGATCTTCTTCTCCATTGATTCCAGAAAGTCTTCGTCGATACTTTTTAAAGAAACTTGGTGTGATCATTAAAGTTACTCCCATCATATTCAAGTTCATCACTTGGGAGTTATAAAGTAATATACACATTGAAAATTGAGTGTCATGCCTAGAATCTCTGTTAATTCTTGGTTGCATCATAAATTTCACAAAGATAAATTACGTAGGAAATTAATAAAGCCAGTTCAGACATCAACACTTTCTTCAAAGAAATCAGTTGTTATATTGAAGCCATCCTAACCTTGCTGAAGATTATCTTCATAAAAGTGGTTACTTTCAATTCAGTTTCTACATCACATTTCTTGAAGAAAGAGGTAATTTCTGAAGGCTACGGCCTTGAAGGGTACATCTTTGGTACACTGTCTATCCCTGCATAGTTTGTTACTAACAATAAAAACAAAATTGTAAGTAACAACGGATACGCAAAGTATTTCTGGCAAGATAGATTGATAAGTTCTTGGCTCTTATTATCAATTAGCACTAGTCTTTTGCTATAGGAAATAGACTGCAATTCTGCACATGAAATATGGTCCACAACTGAAAGAGTTTTTAGCACGCAATCAGCAGCAAGAGCGATGCATTACAAAAGAGAGCTATAGAAAATCCAAAAATAAGACTCTGAAAATATAAGAGACTATCTTGCTAGAGTTGGGAAATTGTACAACTTATTAAATTCTGCATGTTATAGAATAAGGGAGGATGAACAAGTTTTAACCATTCTAAATGGGTTAAGTCATGACTATGAAGCTGTAGTGGCAATTCTTTCATCTAAAAGAAATACTCCAAATATGCAATTTGTCCATTCTACCTTACTTGCTCATGAAGCAAGAATTGATCATATGAAAGCAATAAATCTAGAATTGTGAATTAACTATGTTTCTGGTAAAAAAAACAAGAATCCAAGAAATGATTAAAGCAATCAGAGAGGTGGTTTTTCTAGTAGACCAAGGGGTAGAAGAAGGTGGAATAATAACAACTCAAGACCAAAATGTCAAATTTGTGAAAAACTTTGTCACACTACAGCGAAATGTTACTCAGATTTACACAAGGATATACACCAGGTCAAAATTCAGCGAATCAAAGGAATAGTAATGGTAGCGCTAATCTTACACAAACAAAAGACGATTCTAATGAAAATGTCAAAGTTGTCAAATAAGTGAAGTAGCAAGACCTAAACATATACTAGATGATGCATGATACACAGACATAGGTGCAACGAATCATATAACAAGCAGCCTAGTAGATCTAAATGTTGACAATAGGGAGTACAAAGGTAAACAACTTATTTTTTTAGGTAATGGTGACTGCATAAGTATAACACACATAGGAAGTGCACATACCAAAGGGAAAAGACAATTGTTTTTGAACAACTTGCTTAAAGTACCAAAGATAAGAAAAAATCCATTTAGTGTGTCTCAATTTGCTAGGGAGGGTAATGTGTTTTTTGAATTTTATCCCAAATATTACTTAATTAAAAACATACTAACTAGAGAATTATGGTTACAAGGTGAAGCTGGCCAAGGCCTTTATAAATTCAGTTCTGTAATTTGTAATAAGTCTGCTAAGTTTAATAGTAACCGTAATATTTCTGAAGTTACTTCTGACGATAAATGTAGTAATAATGTTCCAGAAATCTCTACTAATAGCAGATATAATAGCATTTTTGTGAAGGCCCGCCCCGCACCAACCGACATTTACTCCAAAAGTGCGCTGTACACATATCCAGTTAGCACGGGATGGTCGCCAGAAGAAAAAGAAAGAAGAGAATGGGCTAATCAAGGAACCTGTAATATGTCTCACAGCGCATAGAACAAAATATAATAATAACATACTTGACATAAAACAGGAGAGACAGTGCATAAGCTAAAAACCAGAACTGAGCATCATAGCAGCGGAAACCCAAAATATAGCTTATTACAACTTTTCAAACTGTCTTAAAGCAAAAGCAAGATAAAGGAGGTACACTACTAATTCCCAAGTAGCGACCACCAACGACACAGGGAGAATATCTATATATCATGCGTGGAAGCCTCATGCTCGCCTCCGAATCAGCTACTCGCGCATCACCAGCTAACCACAACCTGTCTCTAGTCTGCTCGTGTGAGCACCCAGAGTAATAAGAAGAGACATAAAACTCTGGGTCAGACATAAAGCCTGGTATGAGCGATAAGCATCTAAACAGAATAATAACAGGTATAATCCAATCATACTTGAACCTGGACCTGCAACCAAAGAGTTAGCACTACATACTGTACAACACTCTAAGGTGCCCTTTCAAATGGTGTAAAGATAACGGGGGTGGGGGTGTGCATGTCATAGTGATGTCAAACAATCAAACATAGCAAGCATCCTCACATCTCTCACTCAGTGCGTAAAGCATACGATACCCACTACCTTGGTCCTCTAATCCTTTGGGCCATGACGGAATCCAATCCCGTGTAACTATCACTACAAGCCCACTAACCATCTCTCAGTGGTGGACCAAAGTTATGAATACCGACAACCCCTTTGCACACGTCCCGCAGCAAAGCCTAACCATGAAGTGAACTCATTGGTTCCCATCTGGATCCTGAGCTCTAACTTCCATTTGGACTACCTTTGCATCTCGGGTTTTTAGTCGTCATCTCCGTCCGGATCGATCTTCATTCAGTTCGCTTCGCTTCAGGTCGTGGCCATCAATGTCGGATCGCGATCGCCCACTGGGTTCGGATCGTGCATGTCCCGCAGCATCAGATCGTGGCGCTACATCAGTTCGGATCGGCTCTCCCTTCGGATCGTGGCGCTTCATCAATTCATAGAGGCATCGCTTCAGAGGATATGAGGTGGATCGGTTCGTGGCTTCAACTCCGGATCGTGAGAACCATTCGTGAGTGGATCGTGGCGCCCAAACTGGAGCGGATCGTGGAGATGACTCGCGATCGGGTCGGAGAAAATGGGGCGGATCGTGGGACCTGTTGCTATCCGATCCAGTTCTGCGCGGTTTTCTGCGCTTTGTCCAGCGAGTTGTTTACGCCATTCGACGGCGTTTTCGACCATTCTAACTATTCTAAACAATCACAAGTCATACCAAACAGTCATAGCAATATATATTATCGACCACAAGCATCAAAACAACAACTTGATAGGATAAAATGGATCAAACATACTCAAAACCCCATATTTTCCCTTAAGCATGTTTGGGTGAAACTTATGATATGATTAGCAAAACTTAACCAAATTATCCCAAATTCACATCAGAAGTCTAAAACAATATTTCAGAATTTAAGAATATTTTTCCAGATTTTTAACATGCATAAATTCGCTAATTTTCATTAATCACCCCTTAATCCCCCAAATTCCGAGATTTGCAAAATTAGTCGAGATTAACCCAAATTCATATCAGAGGCATAAAATGATGATTTAGAATTTTAGGAATTTTTCTAGATTTTTCTGAGCCATAATTTCGCTAATCTTCGCTAATTACCATAATTAGCCGTAATTAGTGAAAAACAATGCAAATCACTCACCTTAGCCACAAACAAACTTTAGATCTGAAATAATCTCTGATTTGGATCCAATCCCTATGTGTTCCAACGGCTCTCTCTCTGATTTGGTGCTACCCTTTCTTGATTTGATGTAATTTTGCTTAATCTTCGATTAGAAAGTGATTAGAGATGATTTAGGATGAAATTAGAAGGTGGAGGCCATTGCTAGAGCTTGAAGGAGGTAAGTGGTGTCTGGAAAAATGAGTCTAAAACCGAAATCCTAACCCTAGCAGCCCTTAAATACCTGAAATCTCCCATTGGGCCTAGTTGCTAATCACCCGGTTAAGCCCGATTAGCTGTTTTTCACCTTCTAAACCTTGTTTCAGCCATATCTCCCAAACGGTAAGTCCGTTTGGCTAATGTAACCACTCTACAGAAAGAGAAACCATCACTCGAATCCAATCGAAGTGGTTTCAGGTCAAAATTCCTTTCCAGTCAAAAGTTATGGCCAAAACAATACCAACTAGAGGCAAAACGGTCATTTAAAAATCGACAAAAATCATGAACATGGGTAATGACTCTAGTGGTTGTTTCCCAAAGTTACATGACCATATGACTTAATATGAGAAAGAAATAAATATTCTACGATCCTTCGATGCGTAGAATGCGGGCTGTTACATTCTCCCCCCCCCCCCCCCCTTTAAGAAATTTCGCCCCCGAAATTCCCTAACCAGAACACACAAAGGGTCCCGTATGCCTATCAACCATAAAACAACAATCAACATGCAAAACAAGTCTATCCTAGCATGCGGTTTACTAACAAGGGAAGGAACTATCACTACCAAAACCTTACTAGGCAAAGAGTTTTGGATACTTCTTCCTTATCTCCTCCTCTGTTTCCCAAGTACAGTCTTTTTCATTCTCACCCCACTGGACTTTGACTAGTTTCACCGCCTTCCTTCGAAGCTGCTTCGTATCGTTCCCAACAATACGCATAGACTTGCGGTTCCCAACCGCCTCGGGTTCAACCTCGCTTTCGTCCAACTGATCTGGTGAAATAGCCACATTAGGGTCTTGCACAAATTTCCTTAACTGGGAAACATGAAATACGTTGTGAACTCCCTCCATCTTGTCAGGTAGCTCTACCTCATACGCCAAATTCCCAACTTGATCGAGGACTGGGAATGGGCCAACAAATCTTGGTGCTAACCTACCTCTCCAACCCATCTGAATCACATTCTCTATGGAGAGATCTCGACGAACACCAAGTCGTTAACGAAGAATTCCAAATCTCTTCGTCTCTTATCGAGATAAGCCTTCTGCCTATCTTTATCCCTTCCCAGTAGTAGATCTGCTCTATGTCTCAATACATCTTGTTACCACTGGGATGTATAGTCAATTTCGAGTGATGATATGCTCTAAGCACTTCACCTCTCAGTCCATCTACGTTGGGTACAACTAGTCCCTTATTCTTTCGAAGCCACCCTTCTCGATCAAATCCTTACTTGATCATTCTCTTTCCATCGATACCCATCTCTACCCTAGAGATGGTTTCCAATAGATTAGGATCGTCCTTCTAACTGGAAACAATCCACTCAATCAAAATCGATCTAATCGTCAAGCTTACTAGCGTTTCTGAATCCAATTCAGTCTTGGGTCTGAAATCATATCCTGTGACATACTCTAGTTGCTTCCATCCTAGAAACAAAACCCCTAAACTAGCATGTCTCCTACTCAATGCAACTAGTACTGCACCCAAATCCTTTACTATGATCACTCTGCCCCATGGAGTCATGGCGACTCCACTGCACTGATCCATAGTCACTAGTCCTTTGCTATGTCCACTCTGCCCCATGAAGTCATAACAACTCCACTGCACTGGCTCATAGCCTTACTAATCCTTTACTATGTCCACTTTGCCCCTCGAGTCACAATGACTCTACTGCACTGGCTCATAGTCCTACTACAATCACTTTGTTCCCCATCGCTGGAACCCTACAGGTGATAGTCTACTCAAGAGAAGAAAGATAGGAACAAACATAGCAACCATAACATCCATCAAACAAATCCTATCTATCACCTGCTAAAGTCATAAACACATCGACACCTACATGATTGGTCTAACCAATCCCAATATGTCGATTCTAGTATGTCTGGTCCAACCAACATCAATAACTAATGGAAGCCCAGCCCCCATACATACACCGATGCCTACTTGACTGGTCCAACCAATCCCAGGCCAATGGAAGCCCCGCCTCCCTTCGGACTACCGTACGTCCAACGTACGTTTATACTCCAAGGATAATTAAACTAATGGAATCCCAGCCTCCAATCGGACTACCGTACGTCCAACGTACGTTTATCCTCCAAGGATAACTAGATCACGTCCAACGGATCCAAGGTAACGGGCGTCCCCAGATACCCCTGCTTTTAGTCCTCCTAAAATACTTGAGTCCAACCCAAGTCTATCCAGTATCTTGCTTCCCTCTCGAGTCCAACTCGACCTGAATCCGATTCCTTGCAGCCTTCTCGAGTCCAACTCGAGTCACTCTATAACTCAGACCCAGTCTTGAGTACCGACAAACTCTAGTCCAACGTGAGTCGTCTCCCTATTCGTTGCATCTCCAAGATCAACGAACACCTATTTTCTTTTACGAGTTCAAGTCCAACTTGAATTGCTCTAATCTTCGTTGTATCTTCCATGATCAACGAACACATCCTATTCCTTCAAAGTTCTACTATCCAATAGAGAACATCAACATAGGGTCCTAAACAATCCATTACTTTACATCTTTCTCGTGTCTCACTCGAGCAATCTCATAACCATATCGAGTCCAACCCTGGGCATTCTATACCATTGAACAGTCTTATCATGTTCTGTCTGGCCATCACTCCTTGAGTAAACCAAGATATCATCCAATGTAAAATCACAACAACTATTTACCCCTCACGCAACCCATCCTAGTCGAAATCGACATTCCCCAAGCACAAACCCCAAAGGCCTAAACCAATATCAGACAAGCACCCAAGAAACATCTCCTCCGAGTTCAGACAATCCACGTGAGGTGATACTAGCAAAACAATCTAGCACTGGAGTACTCATTTGCCTCCCAGAGACAATTAGAACTTATTACAACGATAACCTCTTAGCTTTCTTAACTCCAGTTACTATCGCCATCACTAGGTAGGTACCTAATACCACCCTATTCTTTTAGAGTAAACCGACTCCCCAAAATAATGCTAAACCCAATAAAGCCCAAAACGTACATCCATGACTCGATAAGACAACATTACAACAAATCATGCCAAAACTAGTCGAACCACCAATCGGGTTCGTCATAACTAGAGGTCTATCGACTATCTCGGGTTTGTCAAACAAAACCCGATCAAAACATCTTAAATAGAAAGCATACCTCGAATAACGACACCTTTTTCCTTCTGCGCCGCAGTTGGGGCATTTGACGAAGAAGGAACAGCGTTGATAGCATACGCTTTCACAATCTGCTTCTCCCTAGGAGGTTGTGGGCAATCATCCTTGTGATGTCCCGCCTGGCCGCTGTTAAAGCACTTCGTTTCCCCAGGATTTTCTCGACAATCTCCGGCGTAATGGCCCCTCTTGCCACAACTAAAGCATTCGCCATCTTTCTTATTTTTCTTACTCTGACCATCCTTGGTTGGGTTCTGCTTCCTCTTGTTCTGAGAAATCTTCTTGCCTTCACCGCCTGCTTGCGGCTTTGGCTCCTCTGCAGATGCCGTAGCAACCTCAGTCTTCGACTTAGGGAAAAGGCTCTCTGACCTTAATGCCTTTCCTACAATGGACTCGAACGTCTCATCGATATGGTTTATAAGTCTTTCCCCCAAGTACCCATCCAAGCCAGTTATGAACTTCTCGTTTTTCTTTTCGACTGTATCGATAAGGGACCATCCATATTTCGATAAAGTGTCGAATTCAGCGATATACTCCGAGACTGCTCTACCGTTCTGCTTAAGCTCCAAGAACTTCCTGAACAGTTCTAATTTATGAGCAGCTGGAATAAACTTATCACAAAAGCGAGTCTTAAACTGATTCCAAGTAACTTGATCTTCTGGAGTAGCTGTTCTAATGGCATTCCACCAATTCATCGCTCGCCCTTGCAGCTGACGAGACGCTAGCCTTCTCTTCATCGCATCCTCAAGACCCAAGTCGTCGAAGATACAATCATAGCTATCCAACCAATCCTGAACATCTGTGGCCGACTCCGTTCCGTGGAACGGCTTCCCACCAAGGTTAGTGTAATCCTTGCACAACTTGGCGAAATCGACCCTAGACGCCTGCACTACTGGACCACCACCATTTTCGGGATTGGGAACTGCTCCCCGAACATCTCTAAGCATGTCTCTCATGAAGTTAGTGAACATTGTCCTCATGTCAGGAGCATTCCCATGGTTGGTCCCTCTACCAGCACCTCTAGGATATCGGCTCATCGTTAATCTGTAAAAGGGGAAACGGTTAACGATCCCATAGTGGTGCTAGTGCAGTACGACTTCATTCTTATACTACCAATAGTGTGTGTATATATATATATATAGCTTTTAAAAACCAAAGTAATAACAAATACGCGCTCTCATATACGTTCTATCTCTCCCTAGTGTCTTTCCCTAGGTTAACTACGCAACCTAGAGCTCTGATACCAAGTGTGACGGCCCGCCCCGCACCAACCGACATTTACTCCAAAAGTGCGCTGTACACATATCCAGTTAGCACGGGACGGTCGCCAGAAGAAAAAGAAAGAAGGGAATGGGCCAATCAAGGAACCTGTAATATGTCTCACAGCGCATAGAACAAAATATAATAATAACATACTTGACATAAAACAGGAGAGACAATGCATAAGCTAAAAACCAGAACTGAGCATCATAGCAGCGGAAATCCAAACTATAGCTTATTACAACTTTTCAAACTGTCTTAAAGCAAAAGCAAGATAAAGGAGGTACACTACTAATGCCCAAGTAGCGACCACCAACGACACAGGGAGAATATCTATATATCATGCGTGGAAGCCTCCTGCTCGCCACCGAATCAGCTACTCGCGCATCACCAGCTAACCACAACCTGTCTCTAGTCTGCTTGTGTGAGCACCCAGAGTAATAAGAAGAGACATAAAACTCTGGGTCAGATATAAAGCCTGGTATGAGCGATAAGCATCTAAACAGAATAATAACAGGTATAATCCAATCATACCTGAACCTGGACCTGCAACCAAAGAGTTAGCACTATATACTGTACAACACTCTAAGGTGCCCTTTCAAATGGTGTAAAGATAACGGGGGTGGGGGTGTGCATGTCATAGTGATGTCAAACAATCAAACATAGCAAGCATCCTCACATCTCTCACTCAGTGCGTAAAGCATACGATACCCACTACCTTGGTCCTCTAATCCTTTGGGCCATGACGGAATCCAATCCCGTGTAACTATCACTACAAGCCCACTATCCATCTCTCAGTGGTGGACCAAAGTTATGAATACCGACAACCCCTTTGCACACGTCCCGCAGCAAAGCCCAACCATGAAGTGAACTCATTGGTTCCCATCTGGATCCTGAGCTCTAACTTCCATTTGGACTACCTTTGCATCTCGGGTTTTTAGTTGTCATCTCCGTCCGGATCGATCTTCATTCAGTTCGCTTCGCTTCAGGTCGTGGCCATCAATGTCGGATCGCGATCGCCCACTGGGTTCGGGTCGTGCATGTCCCGCAGCATCAGATCGTGGCGCTACATCAGTTCGGATCGGCTCTCCCTTCGGATCGTGGCGCTTCATCAATTCATAGAGGCATCGCTTCAGAGGATACGAGGCGGATCGGTTCGTGGCTTCAACTCCGGATCGTGAGAACCATTCGTGAGTGGATCGTGGCGCCCAAACTGGAGCGGATCGTGGAGATGACTCGCGATCGGATCGGAGAAAATGGGGCGGATCGTGGGACCTGTTGCGATCCGATCCGGTTCTGCGCGGTTTTCTGCACTTTGTCCAGCGAGTTGTTTACGCCATTCGACGGCGTTTTCGACCATTCTAACTATTCTAAACAATCACAAGTCATACCAAACAGTCATAGCAACATATATTATCGACCACAAGCATCAAAACAACAACTTGATAGGATAAAATGGATCAAACATACCCAAAACCCCATATTTTCCCTTAAGTATGTTTGGGTGAAACTTATGATATGATTAGCAAAACTTAACCAAATTATCCCAAATTCACATCAGAAGTCTAAAACAATATTTCAGAATTTAAGAATATTTTTCCAGATTTTTAACATGCATAAATTCGCTAAATTTCACTAATCACCCCTTAATCCCCCAAATTCCGGGAGTCGAGATTAACCCAAATTCATATCAGAGGCATAAAATGATAATTTAGAATTTTTGGAATTTTTCTAGATTTTTTTGAGCCATAATTTCGCTAATCTTCGCTAATTACCATAATTAGCCGTAATTAGTGAAAAACAATGCAAATCACTCACCATAGCCACAAACAAACTTTAGATCTGAAATAATCTCTTATTTGGATCCAATCCCTATGTGTTCCAGCGGCTCTCTCTCCGATTTGGTGCTACCCTTCCTTGATTTGATGTAGTTTTGCTTAATCTTCGATTAGAAATTGATTAGAGATGATTTGGGATGAAATTAGAAGGTGGAGGCCATTGCTAGAGCTTGAAGGAGGTAAGTGGCGGCTGGAAAAATGAGTCTAAAACCGAAATCCTAACCCTAGCAGCCCTTAAATACCCCAAATCCCGAAATCTCCCATTGGGCCTAGTTGCTAATCACCCGGTTAAGCCCGATTAGCTGTTTTTCACCTTCTAAACCTTGTTTCAACGATATCTCCCAAATGGTAAGTCCGTTTGGCTAATGTAACCACTCTATGGAAAGAGAAACCATCATTCGAATCCAATAGAAGTGGTTTCAGGTCAAAATTCCTTTCCAGTCAAAAGTTATGGCCAAAACAGTACCAACTAGGGAGAAAACGGTCATTTAAAAATCGACAAAAATCATGAACATGGGAAATGACTCTAATGGTTGTTTCCCAAAGTTACATGACCATACGACTTCATATGAGAAAGAAAGAAATATTCTACGATCCTTCGATGCGTAGGATGCGAGCTGTTACAATTTTTGACATTTGGCATAATAAGTTAGGTCACCCTAGTGAAAAGATTGTTATGAAAGTACTTCTTAACAATAATGTTTCCTTTGATAAGTGTTCACTTGCATCTGTGTGCATCTACTATCAATTAGGCAAGAGTCGTAAATTACCCTTTTCCAATTTTGAAATTGAGTACAATCAGCCATTAGAAATGGTTGCTTCATACCTTTGGGGTCTATCACCCATTAGTTATGATTACGGCAAGAAATATTATATATTTTTCATTGACTCGTACTCAAGGCACACTTGGATTTATTTTTAAAAATGTAAATCTGATGCTTGTAATGTTGTTATGCAGTTTATAGTTATGGCAGAAACAAACAAGTAGCCAAATGAAAGTGTTCCAAACTGATGGTGGTAGTGAGTATAAAAAACTTAACGACTATTTTCATAAAAAAAGGGTAATACATAGATTAAACTGCCCTTACACTTCAGAACAAAATGGTTTGGCTGAATGAAAACATAGACACATAGTTGAATCTGGTTTAACTCTATTGTCTCAATCATCAATGCCATAAAATTTTGTCCATTTGCGTTTAACACTACAGTTTATTTAATTAATAGACTACCAACTAAAGTGTTAAAATATCAGTGCCCTACTAAAAAGTTGTTTGGTGTTAAACCAGATTACAAAATACTTAGAACATTTAGGTGTTTGTGTTTTCCGTGTACTAGACCTTATAACAAAAATAAACACAATTCCAGATCCAAATCTTGTACTTTTATTAGATAATCAATTGAAAAGGTTATAAATGTTTAGATGATTCTGGTAGTATTATCATTAGTAGTCATGTGGTTTTCAATGAGAAGGACTTTCCCTTTAAAAATCAGCATATAAAGACTACGCAAAAGATCTACAATCCAAAGAAATCAGTACCAGAATTACCTTAACGTTCTTAAGCCACTAAAGTGATGGAGTCTGAAGAAACAGGTGAAGCTCCAGGTTATCAACACATAGTACAATCAAGGTCATGTCAAGAGCCGATTGTTTAACCAGGCAGTCAAATCATGCTCCTAACATAGCACAACAAAGCTCAGATCAGGTAAATGAAAAAAATACATCTACCAAAGTTTGTTCAGAACAAAGAAATGAAGATATTCTACCACCATATAGTGCACCAATTGCTACAAATGCACATCGAATTGTGAAAAGGGAAATTATGGGATTTTTGAGCCCAAAATTTATACTGTTGTTTCTACAAGCGAAGAACCAGAAAACTTCATTCAAGCTGCCAATAATACAAATTCGAAGACAACGATGGCTGAAGAATTTAAAGCTTTTGTCAGAAATAAAACATGGGAATTAGTATATTCGCCAGAAAACAAAAGATAATCAATTGCAGGTAGACATACATATTGAAGAAAAACCAAGATGGTAGCATAAATAAATACAAGGCCAGATTGGTTGCCAAAGGATACTCACAGGATTATGGGTTTGATTTCACTGAAACCTTTTCACAAGTGGTGAAACCAACAACAATTAGACTTGTTCTTACTATTTCTATATATAGAAATTGGATTAAAAGGCAGTTAGACATTAATAATGCCATCTTAAATGGAGATTAACAAGAAGAAATTCACTTGAAACAACCTCAAGGCTATGCATAAGATAAAAATCTTGTCTACAAACTTAAGAAGGCAATTTATGGGCTTAAGCAAGCTCCTAAGGTTCGGTTTGATAAACTTAAAGAAACACTTATTAATAAAGGCTTTTAGTTCAAATTTGACACCTCACTTTTTGCTAACATCACTACTAAATCAATAATTTATATACTAATTTACCTCGATGATCTAATTATCATAGGAATTGACGAAAAGCAAATCAGAAATCTGATAAATTATCTGCATCAACAATTTTCTCTCAAAGACCTTCGAGAGTTGAATTATTTTCTAGGCATTGAGGTTATCAGATCATCCACTGGAATTATTCTTAATCAAGGGAATATATTGCAGAATTAAAGGAAAAGGATAAAATGACAAATGCCAACACTCAACCAACTTCAATGATAAGCAATCCAAGCTTCTCTAAATACAGGGGAGAACCCATAATTAATGCTAAACAATATGGGAGCATCATTGGTGCTCTTCAATATTGTACAATTACTAGACCAGACATAAGTTTTAGTATTAATAAATTGCCTCAGTTCATGCAGAATCGTATAGATAATCACTGGAAAGGCACAAAAAGATTACTCAAATACTTAAAAGGGACATCAAGTTTTGGTCTATATATCAACAAAGGCAGGAATCTCAATTTAACAGGCTATTGTGTGTTGACTGGACAAGGGATATAGATAACAAAAAATATGTTTCTGGATAATGCATACACTTTGGAGAAAATCTAGTCTCCTGGAGTTCTAAAAAACAATCAACTATATTAAAATCCAGCAGTGAAGTTGAATACTTATGTAACACCCTATAATTTTAACAACACTAAAAAGGACAAATTAAAGAATAATTAATTTAATATTCATAATTAAGGGAAACGGACTGCGCCACTATGTCCGTCTCGAAATTCTGGTTAAGGTAGACATTTGGTTTGTGTAAAACGGACACCGTATGAAGAAGTTATGAAGGTTTGAAGTTTGTATACACGCAAGAGAATTATATATTTATAATTAAATCATAAATTCATTCAAAATCAAAATTCAAGTTCATAAACTGAGCGATAAATTTCCTTCCTAAGGGGTGTCAACCCCTAAAGGGGGTGTCGACCCCTCAAAGGGGTGTCGACCCATGGGTGGACCCCATAAGGGGGGTCGACCCCCCTAGGGAAGACGTGGCAGTTAGGGTTTGGGGGCTGGTGGCTATAGATATGGCTCCATTTCTCTTGTTCTCTACACTGAAAAAAATGGAGGCCTGGATGCTATCAGTGTGTAGACTAAATCAAACCTTTTCCTTCTTCTCCAATCAAGTTGTTCAAGTGTAGATCTATGATTCAACCTCTGCTATTATTTTCTATCTTTCTAGATCCAAATACTGTGAGTTTAAGTTACTTTTAGATTTAAATAATTAAAAAGTAAAACATCATATGACTGTAATTTGGATCTATTCCTGTAACTGTTTGAATCATATCAGATTTGTATTAACTTGTGAATCCATGATATTCTGACATAACTATGACTTGGATCTTAACATTTATCATGTCAGATCTACCTTTAATTATAGATCTAATTCCCTATTTAGATCATCTTGTACCTATCATGTTTGTGGTCAAATTGGATTTATTACTAGTTTTACATCTAAATTATTGTTTAGATCTTATCATGCCTATTATGACATCCCTATTATGTTAGAACCAGTCTATAATTTCATGTTAACCATATCTGTTCTAATATGCCCATCTTATCATGCCATTATATGTTCATGTCAATTCTGTTAGTATGATCATTAATGTCATCTTCCCTTTTTATTTTATATAGCCAGGCTACCTTCGAGCCTAGGCATGCCACTGAAATATGCGAACGCGTTAAACGGGGAATGAGGGGAAAACATTGAAATTGGGAATAACATGCAAATGGGAATTTGGCATAACTTGAATAATGTTTAGGAATATGAATTTAGGGCATATAATTCATTGTGAACATAACTGGGGAAAAAGGGGCATTAGAACCTATAATGACATAGGTAAATTTGGCTAATAATGAAATGCCTAGGATTACAGTAACTACAAACTATAACTGCGCCTAGACACGTGGTTAGATTACACTTATGGTGGAAGTCTGCCTGGAACCGCCCGGCATATCCAGCGACCACGATTGGTGAATCTAATGTGAGGAGTCTGGGTGCGCAAATACGAAACATGTTGAGACACGAGGTTATGTCTAAGTTTTGGAAGAAGTCTGCTTGGAAACGACCGACATATCCAGCATCCATAAGTGGTAGGCTTAATGTGAGGGGTCGAGTACATTATAACCATAAATGGACATGGTAATGAATTGGAATACTTAACCTAGTTGAATACATAAGGATTGTATGAACATGAATCTGAATAGGGTTAAGTAAACTTGTTTGAAACAGCTGGTGGATTAAATAAATCTGGGTTGGGTGGGTAACATTTACATATAGGCCTACAGACTTAACCTATTGGGGTTATATTATTAAAGACACTGTTAGGTAGGCATAACCTTTGGAAATGATGGGGTTACGTAATTAAAGACACCTTTAGGTAAGCATAACCAATGGGAAATCCTAGTGGGATACAAGACAAGGGGGAGAGCTTATACCATCTTATGTGGGGGACCCGTTTCAGTCAGTAACCCATAGAACAGTATCAGACGAGTACTCTGCCCTAGGTCAGAGTTGGGACACACTTACTGGGCTGATTGTGAGAGATCCAAACGTGGAGGATGGTGTGGGCGGCGCAAACTGACCGGGACATGTGCGTGCACGTCCGGGCAGAGGGGGATAAGACGACTGTGACACCTATAGATATGGTTGTGCACATCAATAAAGGGTTGCCAATTTAGAAAGTGATACTTCCTACTGTGGGGACGGCACAGGGTATCTACGGAGTAGGGAGCCGATCGATTAGGGTACTAGTTAGGGTATATCTAGACGTATGCCTGAGTCTACCATCTTATAGCTGTTGGGATCATCTCATTCTGGATATACTAGCATCGGTGTAGAGAATTAGAGTAATCATTAGAGAAGCGTATACACTCTATCAACTTTACCTTGTCATACTTTCCTTTTGTGATGTTATCTTTCTTATCCACTTTATGTGCCTTTCATGATACTTTTACTTATTTACTTGCTAAAAGTAACCGAACTCGCTAGACTTTATGTCTGTCCCTTTTTGTTTCCTCTTCTTTCTTCCGTCCCCCCTCCCCCAACCAAGGTTATCAGGGTGGGAATACTCAAGCTTGACCGGGATTTTTCTATCATTTGTTGGAGCTGCTAAGACGTGTTGCTCAAGCTCTTATCTTTGCTACTATGGCTATGTTTTTAGTTGAGGAATTTGCTTCTTTTATTTAGTACTCTGATGTTTAAGTACAAGATAAGTTTTTATGATGTACTGGTTTTTATGTAATTCAGACTTATGATGTTTTGAACCAGGATGCCTTATGATTAATAAAGTTTGTTTTATTCAGCTGCTATTTTATATCTGTCTTGTAATGTTTCTATTTCTGTTTACCTATAGCGCTTCACGAAACTTAATGCATTCTCTTAATGAGTGACATTAACGGACGTAGGGTGTAACGCTTGGTATCAGAGCTGAAGGTTACCAGATTAGATAAAAGTTTTTGAAAATTATTTTCAAAAAGGTTTTTAAAAGAAAGTGTAACGACCTGGAAATTTGCGACTTTGGTTATCGACATAAACTCAATGACGACTAACCAAACATCGTAAAATACCGGTAGTTAATGAAAGAAGTTAGAAGGTGAGGATAGATAAGATATAAACTTAGAATAGAAGAAGAAGAAGAACATACATCATCAAAGTAGAACGAATCTCACAGCTGAACGAATAAAATATAACATAACTTTGAAATAAAACAGTTATGTATACAACAGCACTTATCAGAGTACAGCACTTACGACACAGCGGAAAACAATAGCTATAAAATCTTGAAGCCTCCTGCTCCAAGCTCTACAAGTATCTATAAATCCCGACTACTTGACTGCCCGTACAAATTTAGGCACCCAAGAGTTTAGGGAAACAAAACAAAATAAACTCCGGGTCAGTCATGGGATTGGTGTAAGTAAACATCTGTAACAGTTTGAACAGGTACGTGATATCTCATAAGACCACGCCATGAATACGGAACGGGTTTTTCCCTTGTGAGAGTCCAAACATCTTTGAAAAGCAATATCATTCTGATATTATAATAATGTCTAAATACAAATAGATATCAATCTAGCAGAAACGCTTTCATCTCACGTTCTACATACATAGTATACAATAAAAATCGCAAGCACGTATTGGATAATGGATTTCCAACTATGACAAGGTATGGAACCACCTTCTGTTAGTGTACCTCTGGAGAGGAATACACTGGGTTCAACAAGAACGTCTTGCAACCCGGCCACACATGACCGACCACTCATTTCGCTTGAGTGTATCGAATGTATTATCACCAACGGTTAGGATCAACAACCGTTTCCCGATAAGGGACAGCATCGACAATAGATTATAGAAATAAATGAAACTCTAGATCAGGTGATAATATGACCTAATGGTAGCAACCCACATAGCCATGCAGCTTGCCCGATTTCTATCATTTCCCGGTTGTGAGGCTAGAGGCCACGCTTATCTCTGACAGATCACACAATTATTCACTTTGAATGTCACATCGTCATACCCGCCAAATCACAAGTTGATTTCCTCAAAAATATAACGGGTATACAGCTAATAGAAACGAATTCCTCCGCCCCCAAACATATATAAGTTTGAATAGATCAACTTACGCGATCTGTTAAATATACTCTGTCAGACATTCTTCCATACGGGTAGTCCTGGGACTGGACAAACAGAAGGCGCTATTCAGTACATCCATCTTAGGCAATTGTTATCTAAGATTTATACAACAGCCCTTGCACTTTTACTCCATCTTCAATATATTCAGCATACTTGGTTCGCAACGCTTATGCCAATACGGAGTGGTTCTTTGGATAATAATCCAACCGGTCTCTCCATATTAACAACGTTAAAATGGTCAAAAACTTCGATAGTCGGTGAGTTAACTATCAAAAATCATTTAACATTTATCTCCTTAGTTCATTTTTCAAAGGGAAATTATATCGATCAAACATCATTTAACATTTATCTCCTTAGTTCATTTTTCATCTCCTGTTTCCCTATATTCAACATTTCTTATTTTCTAAATTTAGAAAATATATGTTATTACCATTGGAAAACATTTCCATTTCTTGTTTTCTATATCAGAAAACATTTCTGGTTCTTATTTGGAAAACATTTCCAAAACTCCTTCATTGGACTTAGACAGATGTTTAAACAAACCATCGCGATGCCAACTCAAACCATTATGCTTATTAAGTAAATTCCTTTAACCAAACTTCACTATCGAATCTTAACCATTCCTTAGTTAAAAATAGAGTCAATCAAGTTGGGGTAATACTACCTCTCAGACCTTAACTGAACAACGTTTCTAACCTTGAAATAGACAAAGTTCACCTTTTAATTGTTTAACAAACTTCCTTACGTAACTCTCTTTCGAATCATCTCTATTCGATAATTCTTTCCTTCGAATAAAGTATATACGATAACTCTATTCAATTTACTCTATTCGATTAACCCTTATCAATTAACTCTATTGGACTAACGCTATTTTTAACTCTATTTGATTTAACTCTAATCAATTTACTCTTTTCACTTAACTCCTTTCGAATAAACTATATTCGATAACTCCTTTAACTCTATTCGAATAAACTCTATTCGATTAAATCCTTTAATTCCATTCGAATAAACTATATTCGATATCTCCTTTAATTCTATTCGAATAAACTATATTCGATTTACTCCTTTAATTCTATTCGAATAATCTATATTCGATTAACTCCTTTAATTCTATTCGAATAAACTATATTCGATTAACTCCTTTAATTCTATTCTAATAAATTATATTCGATTTACTCCTTTTGAATAACTAGATTCGATAACTCCCTTTTGAATAACTAGATTCGATTATCTCTTTTGGATTAACTCATTTGGATTAACCTGGTTTGATTAACTCAACTCGATTAACTCCTTGGTTAACTTACTTGATTAACTCAACTTATTAACTCAACTTGATTTAACTCCTATCGAATAACTAATAATCGATTTAACTCCATTCGCTTGACCCTAGATCGCAGCGATCACAATGGTTACGCCTGATTCCCTCAGGAAACATCCGACCGTCGTAGGCTATCTGCAGCCCTGCGAATTACGCTAGCAGTCGTGCTAAATGGCAAATTATCCTGAGTAACTATGTTTGACTAACTCCATCTCAAATAACTATATTCAATCAACTCTAATTGATAACCAATATTCAATTAACTCTAATTCGATTAACTAGGTTCAATGGACTCTACTTTGATTAATTCTAACTCTAATCGATTAACTCTAATTGATTGAATCTAACTGGTTATCTCTAACTGATCAACTCTAACTGGTCAACCCTAATTGATTTACTCTATTCGAATAACTCTAATCGAATAACTAATATTCGATTAACTCATTTCGATTAACTCTTTTGAATTAACTCCTTTGATTTATTCCTTTGAATTATTCCTTTTGAATTATCTCCTTTGAATTAACTTCTTTGATTTATTCCTTTGAATTATTCTTTTTGAATTATCTCCTTTGAGTTAACTTCTTTGATTTATTCCTTTGAATTATTCCTTAAATAAATGATCTTTTTCTTTTATTTATTTTCTATAAATAAATGATCCTTTTATACTTTTATTTATTCCCTAAATAAATAAATCCTTTTACTTTTATTTATTCCCTAAATAAATAAATAAGTCCCATTTTATCTATTTGTAAATGTTCTACAAATATTTCCTTTATATCTCTATTCTATTTGTAAATGGTTTACAAATATTTCTCTTTCTACTTGTTTGACAAATATTTTCCTTTATATTTGTTTTACAAATATATTTCCTCTATATTTGATTTACAAAAATATTTCTCTATATTTGATTTCATGAATATTTCCCTTTATATTTGATTTCACAAATATATATCCTTTATATTTGTTTTACAAATATATATCCTTTATATTTGATTTCACAAATATATTTCTTTTTAACCCTTTTTGATTTTATAATTATTTCCTTTTATAAAATCCTTTTTACTTTTATATATATAAAATCCAGTGATTTTATATAAATAAGTTATTTTCAAATTATACTTTGAAAATATCCTTTTATCTTTCTGGTATTTCTTGTGGTATTTAACATACCATATAACCATGATAAATATCATCCAAACACACATAATCAACAACAGATTATATATCACATCATATATCACAATATATGAATAACAGCAAAATATATGTTGAGGAATCTAGTTGGATTCCTCCAACCTGTTTCCCTGTATCACAGATGTTAGACAATATAATTAACATCGATTATATTTCACTATGAAATATTCTGCTAAACAGAATTGATATTAGATTAACGATTTATATATATACACATAGTTATCTATAATTTCAACCAACACATAAGCAATTCAACCAAATAGTTAACACATAACAATCGACAGATAATTATCATTTTTAAGAATATGTTGTAAAAATAGAACTGTTCAGAGTTGATGAGTTTTACTCACATTGGCATTTCATCGTCAAAGAACGATAAACTATTGTTTGATTTGAATCAAACAATTTATTTCGCCATAAATTCAAACGAGCACCAATCCACTCCCAATCAGTCCCATTGGGTAGTATCCGTCCATACGATCCCGATGGATCTTATTTCGCTTGATTCTGATATCGTATGAGAGAGTTACGATCTATACATGTTTACGATATATATTAAATTAAAAATAACTTAACAAAATTTAAATGGGCCTCACTCATTATATCACCGGCCCACGCATCCTTAAGGCCCAAACTCGAACCCAGTATTCCCATCCGTTTCTCCTTCTTCTTGGATCTGAGAATCCCGTCTCCACGCAACCCATACAGCTGGCCTTCAACCTTCATCTCCTCCTTAATTCATCCATTAAATCCATGAACCTCACAGCCGTACCCACCATAAATCATTTCGGCCAAGACTCTAAACCCCCATGCTGCTATCGTTGAACTCGAGACTCCCATTCGTTGTCACTATACACCCCGCGTCATCCATCAGACCCGAACACAAAACTGGACAGCCCCCTCCCTTCTACTCGCGTTTCTCCCTTTCTTTTCTAATTTACTGTTTAACTTTGTTTTCCATAGGAAACTTGTACAGCAAGGATTCTTGAACTCGAGAAAACGAAGTGTTCGTGGGTTTATATGGACGTAGGGAAAGGGTGAAGAGAACGTGTCATCCTGAGGTCCAAGAAAATGAAGTGTTCGTGGGTTTATATGGACGTAGGGAAAGGGTGAAGAGAACGTGTCATATGAATTACTGATGTGTAGTGATGTATTGCCATTCATTACGTTGAGGTGGAAATATGGGAAACGTGGTGCTCTGTTAAATGGAAATATCGAGTTTCCCTTTTCTTGGTTATCATGGAGTTCCCTTCAGTTCTATAGGGTTGCAGTGTTGGTCTCTCCATTTGTTTGTAAATCTTAGTTTTATAAGGTATCATGTAGTTTATAACGGTTTAGTTATGGATATACTTTTATTTTAAGTTATAAAGTTAAATATACTCCGCTATGAGAACTTCTATAGACGAAAATAAAATTATTATCGTGTCAAGCGATGTGCCCTGATCCTAAAAATATACTAATACAGGTAGATTAACTCATATTGTGGAACCCCAAAATCGCTGATTAAGGGTGCGAAATACTCCAAATAAAAAGTTTGCTTATTTAATTAATTAAAAATTACAGTAAAATCCTAAAAATTAAATTATCGTTATGTCCCAAAAGAACCTTGTCTAAATTCAAACCCGATCTCTAGTTATATCGAATAAACCGATACGGTCCATAAACGATTCTATAGCGACTATTTTAAAACTTGATTTGGACATATCTCAAAATCTACACGATGAAATCCCGATTTTTCTCTTCCACTATAAAAATATACTTCACCAGCTCCGTACGTTTCTTGTTTCACAGAAATCCGGCTTAAAACGAATCCTGTACATTCAATTGATGTTCGAATAGCCAAATCGCGAACTACCGTGCCATTTCGAGCTCGATTATAATTATAATATAATTATACGTTCAAACTTCATTCAAATAATATATTCGTTAATATAATTAAATTCCAAACTGAATTAAATATTTTGAATTGCCCAATCCACACCGTATCGCTATTTCCGCCAATTCTGATTATTTCAGAATTTAATATATTATTTAATTATTATATTAATTAAATATTCAAAGTTATTTAATTAACGACCATTCCAATCTCTAAATCAGTTTATAAATAATTAAATTAATTAATTATTATATTGTTAAAATACGGGTCATTACAGAAAGCATTTTCACAAAAAAAAAATCAGTTTTGAAAAACATATTCCCCAAAGCCATATGTACTATCTTTCGATCCTTTGTCTGAATCTCATTCCTTTACTTTTTAGCATGTCTGGGGAACCTAAATTCCTGAGGGCGTTACGATACCAGGCTGGTTCCGTAGGTATTTAGAGGCCACGGCGCCTGCTGGTGATCAAGCTGATGTTCCTCCCCCAGTTGCACCCGTTGTTCCTCCTCCTCCTCCGCGTGCAGACAACTTCTCTAAAGTCTGCAAAGATTCCCATGTTATTGGAGGAAAGTCAATCCATGGAACCGAGACATTCGTAGAGGCAAGGAATTGGCTCATGGAGACAGAGGACTTGTTTGGAATCTTCGATGTGGATGATCGTAGGAAAATTCAGCTAGCAGCCTGGCTACTGAAAGATGAAGTCTAGTTCTGGTGGGAAGTAACCTAATTGGGTGTTCGGTGAAGACATGAGATGATTTTAGACAGAGGTTTGAAATGAAGTTTCTTTCTTAAGTTGAGAAAAGCATGCAAATGGAGAGGTTCTTGGCGCTCAAAGAAGGAAACATAACCGTTAAATAATATGTGAACAAATTCAACCAGTTAGCAAGGTTTGGAATGGAACTGGGATATACTTAGCATAAGAAAGCTTTGCAGTTTGCTAAAGGGCTGAATGAACCCATTCATGGGTTAGCTATGTCCCATATTCCTATGGGATCAACTTTTGAAAGGCTTGTTGATATGGGGTTGATGCATGAGGAAGACAAAGGAGAAAAGAAGGAAGTCAAGGCTGAGGAAACAATGTAAAACAAGAAAGTATGGCCCAAGAAAGGACAACAACAACATCAACAGAAGAAGGGCGAAAATGATGACAAGAGTAAGGATAAGAGAAAGTGTCAAAGTTGTGGACGTGAGGTTCACTTAGTAAAGGAATGCAAAAGAAGGAAGAATTATTGCTTCAATTGCGGAGAGGTCGGACACTTTGCGATGGAGTGCCCGATGAAATAGGGACAACGTCAAAGGGCAGAAGCTTCTAGAGGGAAGGTGCATGCTCTCACGGCCAGTGCTCCAGACAGAGGTAGGAAAATTTCCGTAGAAGGTATGATTTCTCTTTCCAGTCATCCTATTTGAACTCTTTTTGTTTATGGCGCTTCACATTCATTTATATCTAGTTCTATGGTTGAGTCTCTACACCTAAATACTAGTATTGTAGTGGATCCTGTAGTTGTCTCAAACCTCATTGGTGGTTCGGCTCATTTGTCCATGGTTTGTCGGGGTTTGAGAATATCTATGTTAGGCGTCTAGTTAGAGTGCGATGCATATGTGCTTGGTTTTATGGGATACGGCTTGATTCTAGGGATGGATTGACTAACCATGTATGGTGGCATTCTAAATTGTGAGAAGAGGGTCATTAGACTTTTGACTTGCCATGAGAGGACCCTTGAGATTTCTTGTAACCTGCAAGGGTCTATCATAATTAGTTTCCTAGAGTCTTTTGATGTATCTATCTTTGATCTACGACCTGTTCTAGTAGTCCGAGATTATTCTGATGTTTTTGATGAGATACGGGGCGTACCTCCGAGGCTTGAAATCAATTTTCGTATATATTTGGTGGACAATGCAAAGCTAGTTGCATTAACTGTGCACCATATGGCTCCAAGGGAAAGCAAGGAGCTTAACAAGCAACTAAGGGAGCTACTTGAGAAAGGGTTATTAGGCAAAGCATATCTGAATGGGGTGCTCCAGTAGTATTTGCGACTAAGGCAGATGGTTCGCTCACTTGTGTATGGACTATACAGAGTTGAACAAACCCACCAAGAAAAACAGGCACCCACTTCCGAGGATATATGACTTGTTTGACCATTTTGTTGGTGCCTCGGTATTCTCTAAGTCAGACTTGGCCACGGGGTTTCATCAGTTGAAGGTGGATGAGGACAGTATAGATTAGACCGCTTTAGGACTCCAGATGGTTTCTTTGAATGGCTCGTTATACCTTTTGGGTTGACGAATGCACCTTCCTATTTTGTTGATCTGACGAGTAGGGTGTTACGAAAGTTTCTAAATAAATTCATCGTGGTCTTTGTCGATGATATCTGGATCTTCTCAAAGAGAGAAGAAGAGCATCACCAACATTTGGGAGAAGTTTCGAAAACTCTCTGTGTGTATCAGCTTAAGGCAAAGTTCTCCAAATGCCATTTTTGGAGAAAAGAGGTGAGATTTCTAGGGCCTGTGGCTTCCGAAGATGGGATAGCAGTAGATCTCGCAAAGATAGTTGCAGTTCAAGATTGACAAATTCCGAAGAATGCAACGGAGGTGAGAAGCTTTCTTGGATTGGCAGGTTATTACAGGAAGTTCATTAAGGACTTCACAAAGATATCAACCCCACTCATTAGGCTGACGAAGAAGAATTTGGCATTTTCATGGGATATAGATTGTGATGTTGCTTTCTAACGATTGAAAAGGCCCTGACAACAGTCCCAGTCTTGACCTTGCTTGATAGGAATAAAGTATTTACAGTTTACACTGATGTATGTGGTAAAAGGCTAGGTGCGGTTCTGATGCAAGAGGGAAAGGTAGTCAATTATAGGGGTAGACAACTAAGGGTTCATGAGAAGAACTACCCTACCCATGATTTAGAATTGGTTGCTATAGTATTCTCGCTTAAGATGTGGCGTCATTATTTGCTTCGAGAGAAGTTTGAGTTGTATACCGATCATAAATCTCTCAAGTACTTGTTCTCATAGAAAGATCTTAATTTAAGGCAACAAAGGCGGATGGAGTTCCTAGCTTCTTATGATTTTAAGATTGCTTATACCCCTGGCAAGGGTAATGTGGTGATAGACGCACTTAGTAGGCAAAGGATGGCTTTAAGTCCTCTATTTGTGGAGAGGAAAATCTTGGATTTCAAATCAACTTTTGATTTTAGACCCTCCACCGAATTTTTGCCTGGTTTGTTTGCATCGCTAGAGATACGACCTACTCTTATAGATCACATAGGAGCTTCGCAGCAAGATGATCCACAGATTTTAGACATCTTCGATAGGCTCACTAAAGGAGAGACTTCTAGTCACCTCAATAGATATTACATTGACGATAAAGGGTGGTTGCGATGGGATGAAAGGCTTTGTGTTCCCCAAACTGGAAGTTTGTTAAAGACAGTCCTAGAGGAGGCCCATCATTATAAGATGATTATTCATCCAGGCGGTGATAAGATGTATAGGGATATGAAGATCATTTTCTTATGGGCTGGGATGAAGAAAGATGCGGCAGAGTTTGTTTCTCAATATTTGGTTTGTCAGCAAGTCAAAGCTGAGCAAAAGAAGCCCGGTGGTTTACTTCATCCTTTGGAGGTTATACAGTGGAAGTGGGAGAGCGTCTCTATAGATTTCATAGATGGTTTGTCTAAATCAAAGAAAGGCGACACCAGTATTTGTGTTGTGGTAGATAGACTTACTAAGAGCGCTCATTTCATTCCAGTTAAGAGTAAGAGGATGACAACTTGGTTGGCAGGAATTTACATTCATGAGATAGTTCGTCTTCACGGAGTACCTTCCAGCATCGTAAGCGATCGTGACCCCATCTTCACTAGTGAATTTTAGAGGAGCTTGCAAGAAGGATTAGGTACATAGTTATGTTTGAGCACCTCTTATCATCCTCAGATCGATGGACAGACGGAGAGGGTGAACATAATTCTTAAGGATCTTTTGAGGCTGTGTGTACTAGACTTCAGAGGGACTTAGGAAGAGCATCTTTCTTTAGTAGAGTTTGCCTACAACAACATTTATCTAGCATTGGCATGCCACCTTTTGAAGTATTGTACGGATGACCCTGTAGGTCACCAACTTGTTGGTAGGAATCTACAGAAAGGCTATTACTTGGACCATATATGGTTAGATAAATGTCCGAGAATATTGTTCTTATTAGATGACGAATGAAGGCCGCTCAAGATAGGCAAAAATCCTACGCAGAAAAGAGAATCACTGACATTGAATTTGAAGTAAGAGACATGGTTTTCATTAACTTGTCGCCTTTAAGGAATGTGGTTCACTTCGGATCTGTTGGGATATTGGCACCAAGATTTGTAGGGTCATTTCCCATAAGAGAAAGGATTGGCCAAATGGCCTATAGAGTAAAGCTGCCGGAGAGATTATCCGACGTTCATGATGTTTTCCACGTTTCTCATTTGCGGAAGTGCTTGCATGATACCACAGAAGTAGTTGAGCCGAGTATATTGGAGAAAGTAGAGGTGAAACGGGAGGTGATAGTTAGACGAGTTCCTTCCCGCGTTCTTGGATCAGAAGTTAAGAAGCTACGCAATATAGAAGTCAAGTTGATGAAAGTTCAGTGGGGAGATATCCCAGAGGATGCGACTTGGGAGACCGAAGACAAGACTCGTGCTTCGTACCATTTTCTTTTCGAGGGTATGTTCTAACTTCCTTTCCAAAGCTTTTATTTATGCTTGTTTCTACCATTTAAGTATGTCCTATCGATCGAACCTTCGACCTTTAGGTAGGAATCCCAAGGATGTAAACATATGTTTGAGACATGTTATGTTTGATGGATGCAAGTGGATGCAAGTGTTTGTTAGTGGTGGCACGTGGATGCATATACACACACATTAGGCACCAGATCGGCTCAATCACTCTCGTACTAAATATGGATGTGTTTTATTCTTTTCAATGGATGGAAATGGATGTATCATCATATGTATGTGGCATTTGGATGGATGATTGTGCACCCATATTGAACTTACTTGTTATAGCAGGATTATCACATACATTTGGGATTCATGGCACTAACATACATCGCATTAAGGAGGCCGACTGAATCAAGTAGACCGCTTGATCTTCACATTAGTATTGGGACATATACACACACTTTTGCATATGTTCATATAAGCATTAGAAGTCTTTAAGGACAATGTATTCCTGTGATTGGTAGATGAGTAGATCGGTGATGGATGGTAGGATATACATTCTTCTTAACTTGGAGATTTCGGGGACGAAATCCTTTGAGTAGAGGAGAATGTAACACCCCATAATTTTAACAACACTAAAGAGGACAAATAAAAGAATAATTAGTTTAATATTCATAATTAAGGGAAGCGGACTGCGCCATTACGTCCGTCTCGAAATTCTGGTCAAGATAGACATTTTGTTTGCGTAAAAAATGGACAATGTATGAAGAAGTTATGAAGGTTTGAAGTTTGTATATGAACAAGATAATTATATATATATATAATTAAATCAGAAATCCGTTCAAAATCAAAATTCCAATTTAGAAATTGAGCGAAAAATTTCCCGCCTAAGGGGTGTCGACCCCTGGGTCGACCCCATAAGGGGGGTCGACCCCCCCCCCCCAGGGCAAACGTGACAGTTAGGATTTAGGGGATGGCGGCTATCAATATGGCTTCATTTCTCTTGTTTTCTACACTAAAAAATTAAGGAGGACTAGATGTTATCAATGCCCAGACTAAATCAAACCATTTCCTTCTTCTGCAATCAAGTTAATCAAGTTGTTCAAGTGTAGATCTGTGATTCAACCTTTGCTATTCTTCTTCTTCTTTCTTTCTAGATCCAAATACTGTGAATTTAAGTTAATTTTAGATTTATATAATTAAAAAGTAAAACATGATATGACTGTAATTTAGATCCATGCCTGTGACTGCTTGAATCATATTAGATTTGTAATAACTTGTGAATCCGTGATATTCTGACATTACTATGACTTAGATCTTAACCTTTATCATGTCAGGTCCACCTTGGATTATAGATCTAATTCACTATTTAGATCATCTTGTACCTATCATGTTTGTGGTTAAATTGGATCCATTACTAGACGGAAATCTAAATTATTGTTTAGATCTTATCATGCCTATTATGACATCCCTAATATGTTAGAACTGGTTCTATCATCTCATGTTCACCAGATCTATTCTTATATGCCCATCTTATCAATATTTCACTATATGTTTATGTCAATTTTGTTAGTATAATCATTTCTGTCATCTTCCCTTCATATTTCCCTTTTTATTTTATATAGCCAGGCTACCTTCAAGCCTAGGCATGCCGTTGAAATATGCGGACGTGTTAAATGGGGAACGAAGGGGAAAACACTGAAATTGGGCATAACTTGTAAATGGGGAATTTGACATAACTTGAATAATGTTTATGAATATGAATTTAGGGCATATAATTCATTATAAACATAATTGGGGAAAAAGGGCATGAGAACCTATAATGACATAGGTAAAATTGGCTAATAATGAAATGCCTAAGATTACAGTAACTAGAAACTGTAATTGCGCCTAGACACGAGGTTAGATTACAATTGTGGTGGAAGTCTACCCGGAACAGCCTGGCATATCCAACGACTACAAGTGGTGAATCTAATGTGAGGGTCTTGGTGCGCAAATACGAGACGTGCTGAGACATGAGGTTAAGCCCGACTTATAGAAGAAGTCTGCCCGGAATCGACCGGCATATCCAGCATCCACAAGTGGTAGGCTTAATGTGAGGGGTCTAGTACATTATAACCATTAATGGACAGGGTACTGAATTGGAATACTTAACCTAGTTGAATCCATAGGGATTGTATAAACATGAATCGGAATAGGGGTTAAGTAAACTTGTTTGAAACAGTGGGTGGGTTAAGTAAATATGGGTTGGGTAGATGATATATATATATAGGCCCACAAACTTAACCTATTGGGGTTATGTATTTAAAGACACCATTAGGTAGGCATAACCTATGGAAATGATAGGGTTATGTAATAAAAGACACCTTTAGGTAAGCATAACCAATGGGAAATCCTAGTGGGGATACAAGATAAGGAGAGAGCTTATATCATCTTGTGTGGGGGACCCGTTTTAGTCAGTAACCTATAGAACAGTATCAGATGAGTACTCTGCCCTAGGTCGGAGTTGGGACACACTTACTGGGCTGATTGTAAGAGATCCAAACGTGGAGGACGGTGTGGACGATGCAAACCGACCGGGACATGTGCGTGCATGCCCGGGCAGAGGGGGATAAGACGACAGTGACACCTGTATATATGGTTGTACACATCAAAAAAGGGTTGCCAATTTAGGAAGTGGTACCTCCTACTGTGGGGTCGGCACAGGGTATCTACGGAGTAGGTAGCCGATCGATTAGGGTAGTAGTTAGGGTACATCTAGACGTATTCCTAAGTCTACCATCTTATAGCTGTAGGGATCATCTCATTCTGGATATACTAGTATCGATGCAGAGAATCAAAGTAATCATTAGAGAATTGTATACACTCTATCAAGTTTGCCTTGTCATACTTGCCTTTTGTGATGTTATCTTTCTTATCCACTTTACGTGTCTATCATGATACTTTTACTTATTTACTTGCTAGAAGTAACTGGACTCGCATGACTTTAAGTCTGACCCCTTTTGTTTTCTCTTCTTTCTTCCGTCCCCCTCCCCCCAAGTTCTCAGAGTGGGAATACTCAAGCTCGACCATGATTCTTCTATCATTTGCTGGGGTTGCTTAGATGTATTGCTCAAACTCCTATCTTTGCTACTATAGCTTTGTTTTTATTCGGTGATTTTGCTTCTTTTATTTTGTACTCTGGTGTTTAAGTATAAGACAGTAGTTCTCATGATGTACTTGTTTTTATGTAGTTCAAACATAAGATGTTTTGAACCACGACGCTTTATGATTAATAAAATTTGTTTTATTCCGCTGCTATTTTATATTTGTCTTGTAATGTTTCTGTTTCTGTTTACCTATAACGCTTCATGAAACTTAATGCATTCTCTTAATGAGTGACATTAACGGATGTGGGGTGTCACAACAGGAGTGTGGCAAGTGCAACATCAGAAATTATGAGGTTACAGTCTTTACTTATGGAACTAAATATCCAAAATGAAGTTAAAGCTACACTCAGGTGTAACAATCAAAGTAGAATATATATGTCGAGCAACCTTGTCTTACACTCTCGAACAAAACATATTGAAATCGATTTACACTTTGTCCGAGAACAAATAGCTAAATGAAAGGTTGAAGTTTGTTATATACCAGCATTTTATCAAAAATCAGCCATTTTTACAAAAGCCCTATCATTTAAAAACTTCCAAAGACTTATAGCCGAACTCAAGTTTAAAGAAAGTCATACCAAAGATAGAGTCAGAAACAAAAGCTGATTACTTTTATCTTTGTCTCGATTTGCTGCAAATGAAGGCATTTACAAGAGAATCCTTCACCATAGCCTCGATATAGCAAAGAATCTTACTCTCATTTTTCAGATCTACATTTTTCCATCTATAGAACGAGGATTCATCAAGTTGTAAATCACAGTCGATTTGATCCTTCTATCGCCATGGACAGGAAACCCTAGCCACGTATTGAATTGTGGGGAGGTATTAGAGAAATTAGGGTATTATTGAATTATCGTGTAACAGCCCAAGTTTTGCAACGATTTGAATTATTAAATTTAATGTGATTTCTTTTTACAATTATTTGAAATATTAAAAATTTATGAGTTATGTCATAAATTGTTAAGATATGGAATTGATTTGAAACACCCCACCTCCGTTAGGGTCACTCTCAAAGGGAATGCCCTAATTTTGGTGGAGGTTTATAAGTACAAGTCACAGATATACAAGACAGATATAAGAACACATATTTGTAAACAGCGGAAGAACAACAAACTTTATTTCATAAAGTCAAATACGTGTTACAACAACATCCTTTCCCAAAAACATAACATAACCCTTTCAATATCTGTCTTGAGTACATTATTTAAAGAAGCATAAATAAAACATAGATAAACTGCAAAAGCCCCATAGTGGATTGTCCAAAGCCATAGTTCAAAACAGGAAAGTCCAAGCAATACATTTCTCTTCTTCAAGATGGATGTTGAGGTTGGTCAAGCTGCTGTGTTCCCTCCCTGAGGACCTGGGGGGGGGGGGAACGGAAGAAAGAAGACGAAAGAAAAGTAGAGTCAGACATAAAGCCTGAGTAAGTCTAGTACTATTTTGTCTATGAATAAAGAACTGGGTATGATAAGTATAAACAAGAAGTGGGCAAGCACAATAAACTTGGTCAAGTTGTCTAGGGTCGAATATACTATCGTACCCCATGTTGATCTCTGAACCCATATAAACTAGTTTCCAATTTGCACCCCATAATCAGGGTGATGTGACCCATTCTATGATGATCGGCTCCTACTCGCATAGTTACATGTGTCTTACGGCCCCTGATGTCGTAGTTACCTATGCTGGTCCCACCATGGGGTGTATCAAGTCCCATAGTGGCAACCCGACACAACCTTAGAGTGCACAGGTATGCTACTAGTGTCCAGTGCCTTATTTTTCTGCACCGGAGTGTGTGCACGCCCGCACTCCGTTAGAACCTACACTGCTACACCACCGCCGTCGCTTTGACCTCTTACAATCAGCCCAGTAATCGTGCCCCACCCTGCCTAGTTTCAGGGTATCCTGATACACCTTTAGGGTTACTGCTGAAAAGGGTCCCCCGTTACTAGGTTTTCTATCTCTAGCCAACATGCTAAGTTGGTTAAGTGTTTCCTAACCCCACCAGTCCGTTTAGTTTAGCATGTTCCATTTTGATTAAGTCTTTAGTTCACTTAATCCTTACAATCCTGACTCAGCCTTAATTGTCTTATTAAGGCCCTGACCTCTCACATTAGACAGGTATTGTTGTGGCTGCCTGTTGCCGGTTGGTTCCGGGCAGTCTTACGCCACAACTCAGTCTAACCTCGGGTCCTTATTGGGCTCCATGTTTAACCTCCCACATTGGATAGGTATTGTTGTGACTACTGGACAGCCGGGCGGTTCCAGGCAGGTTTACATCACAACTCAATCCAACCTCGGGTTAAACACATCGTATTTTCTACATTTACATATCTTGTCATTCTTCTTTATTTCTTATATGTAAATATTTGCGGCCCATTATTAAGTTAATGGTGTAAAGGTTACACCAATCATGGTCCCAACCCATACTTGAACTTGGGCCCTTCTATTTTATATTTTCATTCATTAATTAATTTTAACCCAACGTTATTTTCCCCCGTTTTACACGTCCGTTTATATATATTGGGCTTAGCCTTTCAAAGCCCAAATTAGCCATGCGAAAAGGGGAGGCTTAAAGCATAATTACATACACAAAGAGGGGAATGTGAGCGCATGAACTTGCCATACGACGTTGGAAATACAAAATAGAAACTGGTGTACTTGCATAGTGGTAACATAGGTGACATGAATCAAAGCATGTGAACTTGTAATTGAGATATCATTATTGTCACATGAACCTATATTTTTATTTAGGCATAATGTCAAACATAAGCATGGCATAAATTTTCTAACATAAGCATGGCATAATGTCAAACATAAGCATGGCATAAATATTTCTAACATAAGCATGACATAATGTCAAACATAAGCATGGCATAAATATCTCTAACATGAAATCATGATTCTTACTTTAGTCATGTAAACTTGCAAAAAGGGATTTTGAATCTAATCCTAACTATGTACCACATATGTCATCATATAATTCTTGTAAACAAGATAGACTTAATCATGGATTTCAATTATGCCAAATATCATTCATAGCCTAGCCATATTCATAAGTTTGCAAATAGGTTTTCTAGTACAAAAGCATGGCTTAATACATGATGCCAAATTCTCAACATGATTTCATATGGATTATAATAACCAAACTTGTTTTAATTACTTACAAATTGATTTATGCACAAAAATATACATCATGATGGCATAGTAGCAAAACCCCAAACTTGCATGAATTTAAATCAACTACATACAGGTAGCTTCAACATGGATTACATAATTTGCGAAATATTCCAACGTATACTTGCATAGAACTACCGCATGTAGTTCTTTATAACATGAATAACATAATTCAAGAATATCCAAACATATATAATATTTCAAATTGATAAGAACGCACAAATATGAATTACTTTATTGCCACAATTCAAGCATACGAACCAACACAATTGTTTATTCATACCAAAGTAATACTCTACTTACAATGGCTGCGGCGAATTCTCTAATTAAGAGATATGATTCCTTTGTTGAATTGATTGGCTTTAGGTTGCTTTAGGCTTTAGAATTTTCTTCCTAATCCTCTCTCTAGTTGGCGGCTACTCTTAGTCGTTCCTCAGCAACATGGCGGCTATGTTCTTAATTTTGAATGAATAGATTAGGGTTTAGTCTAGGGTTGTTTATATAGAGGTTAGGAACTGATTAGGACCCTTGATGTTACTTGAATTGATCATAGCCATTCATTAGGAAGAGAGACCAATTAAAATTTGCCACCTAGCCCTAGTGACAAAGCAGACCACAGAAAATCGGCCAAACACAGACCTGGCCAGCCAGGTTGGCTGGGCTCGACCAGGTCGACACCCCTGTCGACAGGGCTGTCGACAGCCCTGTCGACATGGGTAGCCCAGGTCGACAGCCCAGGTCGACCTGGGTGGCCTAGGCGGGTGTTTATCCGCCCTGGCCCATTGGGCCCGATTTTAAATTATTTTATTCTGTTTGAATTTTAAATTTAATTCTCAAACTTCCGAAGGCCATATCTTCTTCATACGGACTCCGTTTTTCGAAAACTCGGACTCTATTTTGCGTATTTTTCCGAGACGAACGCAATGGCGTATCCTGTTTCCCTTAGTTCTTTGATTTCAGATTAATTATACTTTAATTTGCTAATTTCACAGTTATAGAATTTGCGGGGTGTTACATTCTCCCCCACTTAAAAGGATTTCGTCCCCGAAATCTTCAAGTTAGGAGGAATGTATATCCTAACATCCAATCATCCATCTACTCATCCATCAAACACGAGCATCCATTGTCCTTAAAAGATTTCTAATGCTTCATGATCATATGCGAAGTGTGTGTGTACATGTACTTATCTAATGCAAAATCAGGCGGTCTACTGATTCATTTGACCTCCTTAATGCGAATTATGTAAGTGCCATGAGTCCATTATGTATGCAAATTTTCCTATTCTTGATTCTACATGAGTGCACAATCATTCGATACAAATGCAACATCCACATGACAACACATTAAAGTTCAACCACATATACGAGTGCAAACATATATGCATATGCAATATGAAGTGACTGAGCCGATCTAAAACCTAGATTGTGTGTGTATATGCAACCACGAGCAACCACTAGCAATCACTTGCAACCACTTGCAACCATCATCCATAACATGTTTCAACTACATGTTTCCATCCAAAGGGTTTCTACCTAAAAGATAAGGTCGAGGAAATATACCTAAAAAGATAGATAAAAGCGCAACTTAAGGAAAAAGAAAGATCAAGGATGTACCCTCGAACAGAAAAGGGTAGGTAGTACGTATTCTAGCTTCAGTTTCCCAAGTCGCGTCTCCCTCGGCGTCGCTCCACTGAACTTTAACGAGCTTGACTTCACGGTTGTGTAGCTTCTTCACTTCCGTTCCTAAGATGCGGGTTGGAACTTTTCTTATGGTTGCTTCGCGTTCTACTTCGGCCTCTTCGAGGATATTCGGCTCTACCACTTCAGCAGACTCGTGTAGACATTTTCGGAGATGTGAAACGTGAAAAACGTTGTGGACTCCAGCCAACTTCTCGGGTAGCTCTAATCTATAGGCCATTTTCCCAATTTTCTCGATGATAGGGAATGGCCCTACGAACCTTGGTGCTAGTTTTCCTGTGGTTCCAAAACGAACAACGTTCCTTAGTGGTGATACCTTGAGAAAAACTCTGTCTCCATCCTCAAATTCAAGGTCGGTTCTCCTTTTGTCGGCGTAGGACTTTTGTCTGTCTTGGGCCGTCTTCATCCTTCTTCGTATTAAGTCTACTTTCTCTGAGGTTTCTCGGATCATATCTGGTCCAAGTATGAGCATATCAGTAGACTCCCACCAACAAGTGGGCGATCGGCACGGTCTTCCATATAAAGCTTCGAAGGGCGCCATTCCGATGGTTGCTTGATAGCTGTTGTTGTAGGCAAATTCCACCAAAGGAAGGTGGTCTTCCCATGTCCCTCCGAAGTCAAGGACGCACAGTCTTAAGAGGTCTTCCAAAACTCTGTTCACTCTCTCTGTTTGGCCGTCGGTTTGGGGATGATAGGCTGTGCTCAAGCATAACTGCGTTCCTACTGCTTCTTGCAGACTCCGCCAAAACTCGCTGGTGAAGATGGGGTCTCGGTCACTAACGATGCTAGATGGTATCCCATGGAGTCGAACGATTTCCTTAAGGTAAAGTGATGCTAGGGATGAGGCAGTTCTTTTACTTTTGACGGGTAAAAAGTGGGCGCTTTTAGTAAGCCTATCCACTATTACCCAAATGCTAGTGTTGCCTCTCCTAGACCTAGGCAGCCCATCGATGAAGTCCATTGAGATGCTATCCCACTTCCACTGCGGGACCTCCAGAGGATGTAGCAGTCCGCCAGGCTTTTTCTGTTCCGCCTTAACCTGTTGGCACACCATACACTTAGAAACGAACTCTGCCACGTCCTTTTTCATGTCGTTCCAAAAGAAAGTCCTTTTTATATCTTTGTACATTTTTTCTCTGCCTGGGTGTATCGTCATCTTGGAGTGATGTGCTTCCTCTAGAACCTTCTTTACTAAATCTTTTGTCTGTGGGACGCATAGTCTTCCGTCTCGCCTTAGCAAACCCTTATCGTCGATGGAGTATCTGTTGAGGTGACTTGAAGTCTCACCCCTAATTAGCCTATCAATCATTTCCACAAGCTGAGGGTATTCGCGTTGTGCTGCCCCTACTGAATCCACTAAAGTTGGGCGCACTTCGAGAGATGCTAGTAAGCCTGGTACGAAATCGGAGGAAGGCCTAAAGTCGAAGCTGGCTATAAACTCTAGGCTTTGTCTTTCAATAAATAACGGGCTTAGGGTCAATTTCTTTCAGCTCAACGCGTCTGCCACTACGTTGCCTTTGCCCGGAGTATAGGAGATTTCGAAATCGTACGAGGCAAGAAACTCCATCCATCTTTGTTGCCTCAAGTTAAGATCCTTCTGCGAGAAAAGATATTTCAACGATTTATGGTCAGTGTAAAGTTCAAACTTCTCACCTAGGAGATAGTGTCGCCAAGACTTGAGTGCAAAGACGATGGCGGCTAACTCAAGATCGTGGGTTGGGTAGTTCTTTTCGTGCACCTTCAATTGCCTCCCGCCATAAGCTACTACCCTTCCTTCTTGCATTAAGACGGCGCCTAGCCCTGTCCCACATGCATCCGTATAAACAGTGAACATTTTGCTCCCATCTGGCAACGTCAAAACTGGGGCTGTTGTGAGAGCCCTTTTCAGTCGTTGGAAAGCAAACTCGCAATCCAAATCCCAATTAAACACTAGATTCTTCTTGGTCAACTTCGTGAGCGGAGCTGAGATTTTTGCAAAATCCCTTATGAATTTTCGATAGAAACCCGCTAGCCCTAGAAAGCTTCGGACCTCAGTCGCATTCCTTGGTGTCTTCCAATCTTGTACCGCCACTACCTTAGCGGGGTCCACTGCTAACCCTTGTTTGGATACTATGTGCCCAAGGAACCTCACTTCTTCTCTCCAAAAGTGGCATTTGGAGAATTTGGCTTTTAGTTGATGGACTCGCAAAGTTTCCATGATTGCCCTTAAGTGCTGAGCATGTTCCTCTTCACTCCTTGAGAAGATAAGGATATCATCTACGAAGACCACTACGAATTTGTTGAGGAAATCTCTAAATACCCTACTCATCAGGTCCACGAAGTAAGCAGGTGCATTTGTCAAGCCGAAAGGCATGATAAGCCATTCAAAGAAGCCGTCTGGGGTTCTGAAAGTCGTTTTATCGATGCTATCTTCAGCCACCCTTAGCTGATGAAAACCGGTCGCTAAATCGAGTTGGGAGAAAACAGACGCTCCTACAAGATGGTCAAACAAATCGTCAATTCTAGGGAGAGGGTGCCTATTCTTTTTCATTAGCTTGTTGAGCTCCCTATAGTCAACACATAGACGGAGTGAACCATCCGCCTTTGTAGCGAACACCACCGGAGCGCCCCATTCTGAAATGCTCCTCCTAATGAACCCCTTTTCTAGAAGCTCTTTAATCTGTTTACTGAGCTCTTTCCTTTCTCGTGGAGCCATATGTCTAACGGGCAACGCAACGGGCTTTGCATTATCTACAAGATATATGCGGAAGTCTATTTCCCGCTTCGGAGGCAAGCCCTTCACCTCTTCAAAGACATCCGGATATTCCCGGACCACTCTAACTGATTGCAAATTTTCAACGGAGGCATCTAGCGATCCAAGATAACTAAGCATAACCGCATACGAGGGATTACAAGAAATTTCCAAAGTATTACCGAGTTGGGTTAGGAGCCTAACAACCCTTTTCTCACAATCAAGGATGGCCCCATTACTGGATAGCCAATCCATGCCCAAAATCAAACCATACCCCGAAAAGCCCAAAACAAAGGCACTACATTGAAATTCTACACTTAGAATAGAAATTTTCAATCCCACACAAATCATAGACAAATGAGCTGGGCCCCCAATTGGGTTTGAAACAATTAAGGGGTCCTCTACCATACTAGTTTTTAGGTGCAGAGATTCTACTAAAGCAGACGAGATAAAGGAGTGTGATGCGCTAGAATCAAATAAAGTGCGAATGGGGTGATCATAAAGATAAACTACACTTTCTACAGAAGTATTTATACCTCGCTGTTGCAGAGGTGGCGCTTCTAGCACATGAACCTGTGCCCCTGGGGTGGATCCAGCCCTCTGCCCCTGTCCTCGTTTCTTTGGGCAGTCCTTAGCCCTATGGCCTGTCTCACCGCAAGAAAAGCACCCACCATTCTCCTTGGCCTTCTTTTTCCGGCAGTCCTTTACTAAGTGCCCCACTTTGCCACAGAAATTGCACTTCCTCTTCTCTTTGTTGCCTTTCCCGCCCTTCTTAAAGTCTGTCTTCTTGGGCTGCAAACCCTCTTTCTTCTTGCCCTTATCTTCTTCATTCAGCAATGCCATTTGCACCAATCTTTCATACGTGGCTCCCATGGGTATATGGGTCATGACCAAACTGTGTAATGGCTCATTCAACCCTTTGACGAAACGGAGAGCCTTCTTGTGCGGGGTATTGACTAGGTCAAGCCCAAACCTAGCCAGCTCATCGAACTGATTCACATACTCTCTGACCGTCTTGTCCCCTTGCTTAAAAAATAAGAATTTTTCCAACTGCAAACTTCTTTCCGCATCTGAGAGAAATTTAGTCTCAAACCTTGCCTTAAAGTCCTCCCATGTCTCCACTGGTCTTTCAGCATTAGTGACTTCCCACCAGTAGGAAGCCTCGCCCTTCAATAACCACACTGCCAACTGTACTTTTTGTCTATCTTCTACCTCAAAGATGATGAATAGGTCCTCCGTTTCTTTCAGCCAATTTCTAGCTGCCACGAAGGACTCAGTTCCATGGAAATCCCTTCCTCACATAGCTTTAAAATCTTTGCATATCTTAGCGAATGTGTTTCCCCGAGGAGGAGGTGGAGGAAAAGGTGCTGCTGCAGCTGGATGATTTCCTTCTGCTGGGGGAGGAGGAATGGTAGGACCTGGCTGAGTGGCCCTTGCTTCTAAGAACCGTCTAAACCAACCAGGTATTGGTACCCCTTCTGGCAAGTTAAGGTCTTCAGACATGCTGAAACAAAAAGGATAGATTCAAAACGAAGGATAAGAGATAGTACCTATGGCTTTGGGGAGTGGACTTTGCCTTTTTAAAATAAAATAGTATTTTTCTTTTAAAAATGCTTCTTTAAATTTCCTTTTTGAAAATAATTTTTCAAAACTTTTTATCTTATCTGGTAAACCTATGCTCTGATACCAAGTGAAACACCCCACCTCCGTTAGGGTCACTCTCAAAGGGAATGCCCTAATTTTGGTGGAGGTTTATAAGTACAAGTCACAGATATACAAGACAGATATAAGAACAAATATTTGTAAACAGCGGAAGAACAACAAACTTTATTTCATAAAGTCAAATACGTGTTACAACAACATCCTTTCCCAAAAACATAACATAACCCTTTCAATATCTGTCTTGAGTACATTATTTAAAGAAGCATAAATAAAACATAGATAAACTGCAAAAGCCCCATAGTGGATTGTCCAAAGCCATAGTTCAAAACAGGAAAGTCCAAGCAATACATTTCTCTTCTTCAAGCTGGATGTTGAGGTTGGTCAAGCTGCTGTGTTCCCTCCCTGAGGACCTGGGGGGGGGGGGAACGGAAGAAAGAAGACGAAAGAAAAGTAGAGTCAGACATAAAGCCTGAGTAAGTCTAGTACTATTTTGTCTATGAATAAAGAACTGGGTATGATAAGTATAAACAAGAAGTGGGCAAGCACAATAAACTTGGTCAAGTTGTCTAGGGTCGAATATACTATCGTACCCCATGTTGATCTCTGAACCCATATAAACTAGTTTCCAATTTGCACCCCATAATCAGGGTGATGTGATCCATTCTATGATGATCGGCTCCTACTCGCATAGTTACATGTGTCTTACGGCCCCCGATGTCGTAGTTACCTATGCTGGTCCCACCATGGGGTGTATCAAGTCCCATAGTGGCAACCCGACACAACCTTAGAGTGCACAGGTATGCTACTGGTGTCCAGTGCCTTATTTTTCTACACCGGAGTGTGTGCACGCCCGCACTCCGTTAGAACCTACACTGCTACACCACCGCCGTCGCTTTGACCTCTTATAATCAGCCCAGTAATCGTGCCCCACCCTGCCTAGTTTCAGGGTATCCTGATACACCTTTAGGGTTACTGCTGAAAAGGGTCCCCCGTTACTAGGTTTTCTATCTCTAGCCAACATGCTAAGTTGGTTAAGTGTTTCCTAACCTAACCCCACCAGTCCGTTTAGTTTAGCATGTTCCATTTTGATTAAGTCTTTAGTTCACTTAATCCTAACAATCCTGACTCAGCCTTAATTGTCTTATTAAGGCCCTGACCTCTCACATTAGACAGGTATTGTTGTGGCTGCCTGTTGCCGGTTGGTTCCGGGCAGTCTTACGCCACAACTCAGTCTAACCTCGGGTCCTTATTGGGCTCCATGTTTAACCTCCCATATTGGATAGGTATTGTTGTGACTACTGGACAGCCGGGCGGTTCCGGGCAGGTTTACATCACAACTCAATCCAACCTCGGGTTAAACACATCGTATTTTCTACATTTACATATCTTGTCATTCTTCTTTATTTCTTATATGTAAATATTTGCGGCCCATTATTAAGTTAATGGTGTAAAGGTTACACCAATCATGGGCCCAACCCATACTTGAACTTGGGCCCTTCTATTTTATATTTTCATTCATTAATTAATTTTAACCCAACGTTATTTTCCCCCGTTTTACACGTCCGTTTATATATATTGGGCTTAGCCTTTCAAAGCCCAAATTAGCCATGCGAAAAGGGGAGGCTTAAAGCATAATTACATACACAAAGAGGGGAATGTGAGCGCATGAACTTGCCATACGACGTTGGAAATACAAAATAGAAACTGGTGTACTTGCATAGTGGTAACATAGGTGACATGAATCAAAGCATGTGAACTTGTAATTGAGATATCATTATTGTCACATGAACCTATATTTTTATTTAGGCATAATGTCAAACATAAGCATGGCATAAATTTTCTAACATAAGCATGGCATAATGTCAAACATAAGCATGGCATAAATATTTCTAACATAAGCATGACATAATGTCAAACATAAGCATGGCATAAATATCTCTAACATGAAATCATGATTCTTACTTTAGTCATGTAAACTTGCAAAAAGGGATTTTGAATCTAATCCTAACTATGTACCACATATGTCATCGTATAATTCTTGTAAACAAGATAGACTTAATCATGGATTTCAATTATGCCAAATAACATTCATAGCCTAGCCATATTCATAAGTTTGCAAATAGGTTTTCTAGTACAAAAGCATGGCTTAATACATGATGCCAAATTCTCAACATGATTTCATATGGGTTATAATAACCAAACTTGTTTTAATTACTTACAAATTGATTTATGCACAAAAATATACATCATGATGGCATAGTAGCAAAACCCCAAACTTGCATGAATTTAAATCAACTACATACAGGTAGCTTCAACATGGATTACATAATTTGCGAAATATTCCAACGTATACTTGCATAGAACTACCGCATGTAGTTCTTTATAACATGAATAACATAATTCAAGAATATCCAAACATATATAATATTTCAAATTGATAAGAACGCACAAATATGAATTACTTTATTGCTACAATTCAAGCATACGAACCAACACAATTGTTTATTCATACCAAAGTAATACTCTACTTACAATGGCTGCGGCGAATTCTCTAATTAAGAGATATGATTCCTTTGTTGAATTGATTGGCTTTAGGTTGCTTTAGGCTTTAGAATTTTCTTCCTAATCCTCTCTCTAGTTGGCGGCTACTCTTAGTCGTTCCTCAGCAACATGGCGGCTATGTTCTTAATTTTGAATGAATAGATTAGGGTTTAGTCTAGGGTTGTTTATATAGAGGTTAGGAACTGATTAGGACCCTTGATGTTGCTTGGATTGATCATAGCCATTCATTAGGAAGAGAGACCAATTAAAATTTGCCACCTAGCCCTAGTGACAAAGCAGACCACAGAAAATCGGCCAAACACAGACCTGGCCAGCCAGGTTGGCTGGGCTCGACCAGGTCGACACCCCTGTCGACAGGGCTGTCGACAGCCCTGTCGACATGGGTAGCCCATGTCGACAGCCCAGTCGACCTGGGTGGCCTAGGCGGGTGTTTATCCGCCCTGGCCCATTGGGCCCGATTTTAAATTATTTTATTCTGTTTGAATTTTAAATTTAATTCTCAAACTTCCGAAGGCCATATCTTCTTCATACGGACTCCATTTTTCGAAAACTCGGACTCTATTTCGCGTATTTTTCCAAGACGAACGCAATGGCGTATCCCGTTTCCCTTAGTTCTTTGATTTCAGATTAATTATACTTTAATTTGCTAATTTCACAGTTATAGAATTTGCGGGGTGTTACATGATTTTACTTGTTTAACGATGAATTTCAATAATTATATATACGATAATAATTTGTGTTTGGTAATTTATTTACATTGATTTTGAAACTATTAATATTGAAATAACAATATATGAAATGGATAAACTAATTTTGAAACTCCATTTATATATTGAAAATTTAGATTTGTGAATGCAAGGAATATAATTCATTTTGTGTATATAATGAGTCTCAACTTGTTATAAATGTAATAATCTCCATTGATTGTAAATATTGCTATAAATTTGGTTAGTATGTAATTATTGAGAATTGGAAATATATAATTTAACTTTAATGATTTAATTGTGTAATTCTATGATGAAAATTTAATTGAATTATTCAGGTAATGAAGTTCAACTTGTCATAACAATAATGACTTACATTGATCGTAATTAAAATATCGAGTTAGTTATTTTGATAAAAATTGGAACTTGAAATTTAATATTAAATTACTTGTGTGAAATTTAGTTAATTCATTTATAATTGTAATTCAAATTGAAAATCTATAATAATAATATAAAAATGGAAATTTTTAATGTAAATAAAGAATTTATTTATTAAGTTATTAAGACTTAAAATAAATAAATCATTTTAAAGTTTATCGTTAAATTGAAATTTTGTTGAATAATTAAATGTGAATATTTATCATATAAGGAAAATGATTCATGTAAATAATACAAATTATAGGATAGACTTGAACTTAAACTTATAACCTTTGGAATTAAATTAAAAATAGGTATTGTATTAAGTATGAAAACAAAAAATGGAATGCTTTAATGGATAATTAAACCTTTGAAATTTATTGCTTAAATACACGTTTAATTTTGTTCATACCCTAATCCTTTCCCTATTTCAAATTTGGACTTTGATACTAATGTTCAGAATTATATTAAAGATGAATTAGAAAGAATGAATGTATTATCATTTAATTAGCCTTTAAAATTCCTTTCTTTAAATGATCTTAAAGCGGTAAACTAATTTTTTTCTCATTTCCTTAGATTCCTTACTACCCAAAACAAGCCCTCTTCTCCTATCTTCCCCTCTTCATGATTTCAACTAAAGGAAAATTAGGTGAAACATCAAATTCGATATCTCAAAATTTTGTGAACGAAAAATCCTAAAAAAAGTTTCTTTCGACTTAGATTAAGATGCTCTTCAATCCGTATTATTTGTGGAAGGCGCATAATCATTGAAACTAGCATTAGATAGAAAAATTTGAAGCGATTCGGCGATGGAAAATGTCAGGACTCTATATTGGTCGTGCGTGATATTCCAGATGACGTGTTTTATATTGGAGATCCGTAGTTAATGAGTCGGTGATGAGTTGGAAGAGTTGGCGAAGAGATGATCGTTGATTCGGTCGGTCTAAGTTTTCGTTAAATGAATGAGGAGAAATGGAAGAGGGAAGCTATGTATTTTTAGCCATGAAATAGCTTGGGTCTTTGCTGCAACGTGACTTGTATTTGAATGGAAGAGACGATGACGTGGCAAGAATTGGTGATTTTCATTCATTTTTTATTTACTTATTTTTTTCTAATCGCTAAAACTTGTATAACTTTTTCATATGAGCTCCAATTGATATGCGGTTTATTGCGTTGGAATTGTATCGACGAGCTCTTCGTAATGGCGCTAGTTTGGACTGATTCTGAGACTGAAAATTTTTGGGCTAAAATTTGGGTTCCAATCTCGTTTGAAACAAAGGTGAGTGTTAAACCCACTCACAATTAACTAAAATATTCGCTTGTTAGTTAGATTAAAATCATGTTATGATATGACTGCATTGAGGGTTGTTTGATTGTTAAAATTGTTTGTTGATGTTGAATTACATCGATTGTGTAGTTTAATTTAACTGTTTATTTGAAAATTGTATAGTTAGGTTAAGTCTGAAATTTTATTGCTAGTTTAAACCTGACTACTAATATGTAAATTAATGTGATACTGAACTATTTGGGTGGTTTGTTTGATGATGTATTGAATTTACTTGTTGGCTTATAGATACTGGATTGTTCTTGTATTGGTTTATCCCAACCATTACCCTATATGTTACGGGGATCAAATGAACCCGAGATCAATCATTAAAATGAATTAAGAACGTAGGTTGAAATGATAAACACCTATGACCCTAATATGGATTGAAATGATATATATCCTTTCCCGAAATACTAAAATTAAATTTTAAGTATTACTTGGCCATAGGATAGAAAATTTTATGCGGACACTGGTTGGTTAAATAAAAATTATTTTGATCCTGAATTTTGGAATATTTTTAAAGACAATATAAGCGATATTTTATAATTTATTTCCTTTGAACTTGAACCTTGAATTTTGATATATATATAAAAAAGGGAAATAAAGTAGCATTGTAACTAAAGCTAAAAAAATTAAATTTAATGTGAATCGAATTTATTGAAATTGAATTGTTTTATCCACCTTTGAGATTTATTTTAGACCAGCGTTGACGTAAACAATATCTGAATTGTGAACTCAATATTTGTTATAAATAGAAATCATTGAAATTGAGAATGTGATTTGGAATTTAATTATTTGAAAGAAATTAATTGAATTAAATTGATTGAATTGAAATGAATGCAAAATGGAAATTTAAACAATTGAAATATTGACATTTAGTTGGTTGAATTGAAATTTGAATATGACTTCTAGTCTAATTGAAATATTAAAGGAACGATTCTAATTCCAACTATAGTATTTCAAACAATTTTATAAAATATTTTAATAATAATTATTTTTCTTTATAAACATTTTTTTTTACTATTTATAAATTATTTTAAATAAATCATTTTATAATTAACTATTTATTTTATAAATTACTTTAATGTTTTAACTATAGATTTTAATAATTTGATAATTCTATTTTAATTACAAACTATTTATTTTCAAACTATTTCAATTATACATATAAACTATTTTGTATATATTTTAATATTTAAATTATTTTAAAAGTTGGAATTGCTTCAAGAATTAATTTGGTTTTAATTGGGGATTTTATTTGGAAATACTTTATTTTGACTATTGAAATGATTTTGAGAAACATGATATTTTGATATGAAGTTCAGACCTCTTTGAAATGTAAAAGAACCAACCGGCGAGAAAAATGTAAACGATTGGTTGTTAAAGAGACCAGGATCGGATATTGTCATACTCTCTGCCAATACCGAAAACCACTTTAACAACTGTGTACGTGGTGTTGTTCCAGAAATGGTGTTGGATGGATTTGGAGGTGATTACTTGATTCAAAGAAAGAGAACGATGATGAATATCCTTGACCTTCGGGTCATAATTAAAATGACTAAAACAGGGCTATACTGTGACCAAGTAGGGTTAGATACCTCCATCGGCAACACTTCTTCCTTGATTACTATAGTCCCTCGGTTTGATTGATTTGATGCGCATCCGTGATTCGAAGTGTTGTTCGAGGTGGGCGGTAGTCACGGCTATGCGTTACCACCAGTCCGGGCATGCAAATAGAATACTCCTACTCTGGGCATTCCTCGTGTGCCTTGTCATATTATCCTAATCGAGCCCCCCTATGACTTCGATTTGTACAGTACCTATGGATTGCCCTCTGATAGCCACTACGTACTGTGGACTTTACGGTATCTGTATAGACTACAGTATTATAAATAGTGTAAGGGTAAAAATGTAATCCTGCTTACGCTATTTTAATATGTTATATTTAACCATAGACATTATTATAATAGCGTATTATATTATATGATATTAGTTTGACGGATCCTTAAGAGATGGAAATTCCCGTAACATCTCTTAAGTTATTGCACTCATATTATTACATGAAATTCAATTTAACTTATAAGAGAATGATTTAGTTCTGATCCGAGCGTTTGTTTTTTTTTTTTTTTTTTGCAATACGCTCGGGTCAGACCGAGTTACAATTAGCAAATATTCCCTTGCTTTGAAGATTCCATTATGAAGATGAAGATGGAGCTCAACAGATGTAATAAAATTTGTAATGACCCGCAAATCCGTACCCTTTGAGTCGACTAATAACAACACATGTCCAACCCAAATGACACAGAAATACGAATCATTATAAGAAAGAAGTTAGAGGATGAGAAATAGAAAGAAAGAAATATTAGAATAGAAGAAAACGAAGATCACAAACTCACAGCGGAACGAATAGAATATATTAGATAACATATACTTTGAAATACAAATCAGTAACTTTATATACACAACGGTTATCTCTGGAACAATTATAAACACCTGTTTCCAGATACATAAATAGTACACAGCGGAAATATGATAGTCTATAGCTAACAGGTGAAGCCTCCTGCTTCGAGCTCCTCCAAGTAAATCTGGAAAATCCCAACTACTTGACTGTCCATACAAATTTGGGCACCCAAGAGTTTAGGGAAAAACAAAACAAAATAAACTCTGTGTCAGTCATGGGACTGGTGTGAGTAAACTCCAACCATTTGTTTAACTTTCAAAATCTTTTTGAAAGAAACGATAATCGTAACACCGATCCACACATAAACACGGATGGTTTTTACCTTACGATAACCCAAAACATTTTGATATCAAAATCTGGTGGTATTATAATAGTGTCTAAATCAAATAAATAGAATCTAGCGGAACGCTTGCATCTCACGCACCATATATAATATAAAATCAAAAACCGTAGGGCGCTTATTGGAGATTGGATTTCCAATATGACAAGGTATGGGACCACCTTCCGATAGTGTATCTCTAGAGGCGAATACACTGGGTTCAACAAGAATTTCTTGCAACCCGACCCACAAATGACCGACCACTCATTTAAATTGACTGTATCGAATGTATATCACCAACGGTTGGGATCAGCAACCGTTTCCCGAAAGGGACATCATCGATAGATTAATGAAGCAAACAGAATTTCTCTAGATAGGTGATTATACATCATAATGGGAGCGACCCACATAGCCATGCTGCCTGCCCAATTTTTGTCAATTCCCGATTGCGAGGCTTGAAGTTTGAATTAACAGAATAGCCCTTGCATTTTTCTCCGTCTTCATAATCCCTTCAACATAAGTTGATTCGTAACGCTTATGCCAATACAGAGTGGTTTTCAGATATTAAATCTGATACCGGTCTCTCCATATTGACAATGGAGGTATAAATTAAATCAAAACTTTGATAGTCGGTGATTTAACTATCAAAGAAACATCCATACAATCAACGGTCCTATTTCCAATTGGAAATTCTACCGATCAAGCATCAACAACACTGGGCCGCTTTAAATCAATTCCTGGTTATATTATTATTTCAAATTCATGTTTCCCTATCTTTCGTGAAGCGACCCGAACTTCCCCGGTCTCCGAAGAGAAGAGAAAGAACGAATTACTTTGAGAACAAGACACAAAAGAATGCAGACGGAAGAACATTTCATAGTTTATCACAAAAATGCCATCAGATTACAAGAATATACAGAGTATGAATAAATATTACACAGAAATTATCTGAGATTTAAATTACATTTAAATACATCGCAGCGGAAAAATAATGCAATACATAACTGAAAGAGATATGTGGATACAGAGCTTTCTGAATATCGTTCCAGCTGTAAACCAGGACCCTATGAACATAAATTTGCAAAACCAAAACTACTAGCCGCCCGTGCGGAAAATAGGGGTACCCAGAGTTTAGATTAAAACAATAAACTCCAGGTCAGTCATGTGACTGGTGTGAGAACTAAAAAGGTTATTAATCTTTATTTTCAAAGTTAGGTAAAACAAGGGACCGCGTAGTATAACACGGAACGGGTTTCCTCCCAAGAACACCAGTGCATAAAACAACCAGCGCAATGCTAAATAAAGAAAAATGAAGCTATTATAAGACCCAGGTCCCATCATACAATGCAACGCAAGCCGGAGGATAGGGTTTTTACCTTATAATAGCCAAGAATGTTTGATACGTTTAAAAAAAATCATCTGATACTATTATAAGTGCATAATGTCAAAACAATTTCAATCATAAATATCAATCATAGACGGCATGAGCGCCCCATCCCACTATGTCGCCATATATAGGATTACAACTAAAACTGAAACGTCACGTATTGGAAGTTGGAATTCCATCTGTGAACCGAGGCAAAAGATAGTCCTCTACCGATTCGAGACTGTCTAGCCCGAGTCTCGGGAATAGAACGCATTGTCCATTGGAGCGACAGGGCGGGTCCACCGATGTGGATTTAAATGCCTGAACACTGCGTTTCCCCGCCCTTTGGGGCGTAAATGAGCCAACGAATGACTCCATCTTCTTCACATAGTCACCGATATATCTGAGGCGCCTCGCACCAGCAACAACCACATAAGTCAAACTCGTCAAGGCGTGTAAAACCACTGGCGCCACTTCCAACTAGAAAGAAACGCATGTCCTCCCTGAGGTCCTTCTCCTGTTTCTAGTTCACAAACGGGGTGTGAGGCTCGCGAATCAACGCTACACAAAGCTATGCCACACAGGCTGTGCTTTGATCATCAACCACAGGACTCTGCTTTTCAACAAAAGCCTTGATCATTTGCATCTTAGAATGCCACACAGGCAAACCACTACATGCAACCGATATCGATCAATCACACAGAATGGTATCCAATGTCAGACACACAGTCCATTTATAAGTCCGTTCTGGGTCTGAACGAAACCGGAGGCACCTTGTACCTAGCATATCCATCGATCTTTAAGTACGTCTGGATGATCACCAACCGATTCCCTCCTCTTGGGTGTACGGCCCAATCAAGATCATCAGTAATTATCCAAACGACGTGAAGACCTCCGATCTTCAACCACCGTCTTCATCTTCGACTAATCGTCGAATCAGTTATTCAGAATGGGATAAACCCGATCTTTCTAAATAACTCGCGTATATAATAAACATGTGTTACACAAACACAACATACGCCTCATTCCAATTCATCAGTCACTAACCGTAAATTAGCAAGAGAATAATTCCCCAAACATTAACCCCGAAGGCCGAAACCAATATCAGATCAATACCCAGGAAATCATTCTTCTTAGCTAACCTACAGTTGGCTTCTAAATTTCACATCCTGAGGGAAAGGTTTCCATTAATTTTATCAAAGATAAATTCTTTAAATTTATTCTTTAATCTTCCTTTGAATATCACTTCAAACTAGTCGGGATTAGTGAACCACACCGAAGTAATCATTTATTTAATTTCCCAATCCCAACCTATTCATCCCATGAAGTAAAACTGGTAATACTTCATATCTAACACCATGGTGTTATCGGTAAATTCAATTACCATTTCACGTTCAAATCTAATTAAAGATTTAACTATCGCCTGGAGCAAAACTGGTGATACTCCATTCTCAATCTTTTCAATCTAATTAAAGATTCATTAAAACTCCACTTGGTTTTTAATCTTTGACTGGGTTAAAGAATCAATGTCATTTAAAACACACTTCACGATAAACCCAAAATCACATTCCATTCTATCAGCCTTTAACTGTAAAATAGCAAGTGAGCAATTCCCTAAGTATTAACCTCGAAGGCCGAAACCAACATCAGATCAATACCCAAGAAACCATTCAGCTTAACTAATCTCCAGTTAGTTTCTGATTTTCTTAGCTCGGTTTGTTCTAGGAACAGTATTATTGAAGATACCATTCACGACAACCCAAAATCACATTCCATTAATTATCGGGTTAAAGAACAAGTGTTATTTAAAACACCTTTCACGATAAACCGAAAAATCAATTCAAATTCAATTCCAATTAAATAACATTTATTTGGTACACTTCATTAAGTCTAAATAAAAAGATTTAATGTTTTCTCAACTGGGTTTAAGAACAGTGTTAATGAAGACACCATTCACGACAAACCCAAATCACATTTGATATTAAATACTAGGCTCTAAATAGTAAATATATCAGCTTATATTCAATATCAAATCCTACGACCAACAAATATCGTATTGGAAATAACGATATTAATATATCTTTCAAATTCCCACAACAATATTTGTATCATCACGAAATCCAACATCGAAATATTCCAAAGACAATTTCGATTCAAATCCATTCCAATTCAATTATTGGAAATTCTGGTTTCTTTTAAAACCATTTCAAATCCAGTTTATTTATTTAAAAATAAATAAATTATTATTCTAATTCAAAATTAGTTCATTTCGATAAAAAACTATTTTTATCTTTTCAAATATGGAGTTTTTCATCCTAATTCTTCACAAATCATTTCTTATGATTTTACACAAATTATTACTATTTTTAATAATTTTATCAAGGCACGTACAGTCGATTTCCATCAACGGCTAACGAACTGCACTTACAGCGACCTTTTCCAAATTTGATTTGGACATAATTCCACTGCACTTACAACGACCTTTTCCAAATTTGATTTCGACATAATTCCAAATCCAACCGTTAGATTTCTAATTTCTAATATTCGTTAGAAAGCTCTTTTCAATACGAACCCAACGGTTCTAGTTTTAGGAGAATCCGACGGTCGGATCTCCCGCAATATCCATTCGAAGTCAATGGTCGAAATTCGCGAACTATCGCGGCGCGGCGCGTTCTATTCAGGCCATTATATATATATAATAAATATATTATATATATTTCATTGATTTCCGTTTAAAACGTATTTTATAAATCGTATTAAATTCGTTTTCAAAACGATTTCAACTTCCATCTCAAATTCAAATCAAAATTAAATTTTCCAACATAAATTCGTTTTAAATTCATTTCAAATCGATTTCAATTCAACTCAAATTTCAAATCATTTCAATTTAATTCGAATTTCAATTCTTTTCAATTTAATTCGAATTTCAAATCGTTTCAATTTAATTCGAATTTCAAATCATTTCAATTTAATTCGAATTTCAATTCTTTTCAATTTAATTCGAATTTCAATTCATTTCAAAATATTAGATTTTGAAATCACTTTCGATATTCATTGTAAAATGAATAAAATCGACAAAACTCCCATTCGTGTTAAAATGGTGTTTAACTACTTAACACGGCTTCACATTTCAATATTCACTGAATATTATTTTAAAATATTCGATAATTCTGAACTGGAATCAGATACAGTCAATTACCATATAATGTTGATTATATGGATTTCACACAACAAATGTGTATAAAAACAATGAAAACAGCAATCCATAATCCAAAGTGCATTCTGCACTGTATAAGCATCAAATACAAATATTTACGCTTACGCAGTCTGCCAATCAATCGATCGACATACAGCTAATTATTGGGGTTAGTGTATGTCCAATTTCATCCTGATACCCGTGTGGGGTTTCAATCAATCAAACACAGGTTTTATTTGTGCAGTTGGGCGATGTGTAAAATCTATCGTCCCAATCAATATCAGTCAAATGTGTTTATATACACAAATCGTTCGATTTGTTTATAAATCTTTATTTTATATACACATTAAAAATTATATTTTTAACTATAAAATATTTTCAACTATAAAATACTTTATTTCATTCCACATCACACAATCAACTTTCACAACACATCAATTAAACAAACAAGTCATCCATGGTCTGTGGACGACGGGTGCTACTAAACATCATCTGCATCCTAGTATATATTTCAAACTAGGAATTAAAATATAAGTGAGGAGTTCTCACCGATAAGCTAAACCAAACGCCACGACTCTTCTTATGTAGAAATCTTCGTCGTGTTCGCTTTTTGCCAATTTCACTATCCGTAGCCACTACATATATAAAAATCACATTTTTATATTGTTGCTATGTATATAAAAATCACATTTTTACACCGCTACTACAAAGATAAAAATTCTATTTTTACACCGCTACATATCGATAAAAATTATATTTTTATATAGCTACTATATCGATAAAAAATCTATTTTTACATAGCTACTATATCGATAAAAATTCCATTTTTATATAGCTACTATATCGATAAAAATTCTATTTTTATATAGCTACTATATCGATAAAAATTCTATTTTTATTCTTCTCACTATATAAAAATTATATTTTTATTCTCTATGTCTTCATCTATAAAAATCTCATTTTTACTTCACCACTTGAACTATATAAAGATTCAAACTTTTCTGATATAAAAATCAGACCTTTTCTACTCGATTAACTATATAAAAATCCGACCTTTTCAATTCAATTAGCTATATAAAAATCCGACCTTTTCTATTCGATTAACTATATAAAAATCCGACCTTTTCTATTCGATTAACTATACAAAAATCCGACCTTTTCTATTCGATTAACTATATAAAAATCAGTTTTAATGTTACACTAAAAATCAGTTTTAATGTTAAACTAAAAATCGGTTTTAATGTAAAAAAAAAATCAGTTTTTAATGTAAATAAAAATCAGTTTTTAATGTAAATAAAAAATCATAAAAACTCACCGTTGTCTCATCGCTCACAGAAGGTGGAGCAGCCGACCAGCGCGTCGGGGGGGTTTCCAAGGAGTCGGAGGTGGCGTCGGGGGAACAGAGCATTGGCGGTCGCCAAATCGAGGCTGTGGCGGTTCTTCTAGGGCTTCTGACAGCGACTTTTGGGTGGAGGAGGGTTTGAAAGGGGCTATGACATACAGTGGTGTGGCGGAAGAGGAAGAGGGGGGTGCTGGAGCGAAGGTCGATGGAGGAGGAGGTAGCGGAGCTGCGGTGGGTGCTCTGGCGACGGCGTCCGCCTTTGGGGGAGGCGCGTTTTTTTTTCTTTTTTATTGACTGTGAACGATTAAACAGAGAGAGAGATGTAAAGTGGGAGGGCCTAGTTATAATTTATTTAATTACTATTTTATTATCCTCATAAAGTAACTTTTTACAATGAACTCAAAATCGAACCCACCGACTGTCGCCCCTAGCAAATTACCGACATTCTGAACACAATGGGATGTGTTTCGTTAGCCAATTTGATTGTTACGATCAGTTTTCATTTAAATTAAAATTTAAATCTATATATTCAATTTCAAGCGCACATTCCAATTTACCGGGGTCACATACGAACTCTAAAAATTCCAGAAAAATTATTTCTAGCTTCGTATTGACGATACGGTCCTAACAAAACTAATTTCGTCAAATTCTGAGACTGTTTGAAAAAGGGTCATTTCCTGGTCAATCGAAATTGACTGAAACTGTTAAAACACGTTTAACTTCGCCATGCTCACATATTGATTCAGAAAATTATGAATTTTGAAATCTAGCAATAATTTGACACCCCGGATCCAACAAAAGTGGTTTCGTCGAAAACCGAGGTCGTTTGCAAAATTTCCATTTCTAAGGGCCTTTATATATATTAAAATATATATAAATTCCACAGCGACATTTCTGAATTTTAAACTGGACAAATCTTTCAACTTCTAAATTGAAATCTCATCTTCTTACATCCATTAGAAAGATATCGTCAAACAGATTCAAATATTTTTTGTTTCGTTCAATTCCGACTTAAAACGAATTCTGTATATTCATTTGAAATTCGAAATCGAATTTTCGAACTGCAGCGCCATTTCAGGCTCGTTACATAATTAAAATAAAATTATTCGTTTTAACTTCGTCAAAAATAAATTTTCCATCGTTATTATTTAAAATAATTCATTTTAAATGACCAAAATTCAATAAAATTGCCAAAATAAAAATTTTAAATTGGCTCAGAATTTCCCGGTCGTTACAATCTCCCCAACTTAATATCTTTTCGTCATCGAAAAGGAATGAAGGTGAAAGTTGTTTTCTAATCAACTCAACTTTCGTTATTTTCATTACGGCTTAGGTTCTTCAACCTTTCAGTTTCTAAGAACTTTTCAAATTTTTCAAAATTTTTGGCTAACACCCTAAATTTTCGAAAAATTTCTCCATAACCTCCCCTGCACCAGGGACTTCGGAATATTTCATATAGCCTCCATGGCCTTCTTCAATCCAAAAGAAAAAGGAAAAACCAATCGGCTCATAAAATCATCATCACCCAAACAAAACAGTAAATTATGGTAAATATGTACCTATTTCTCGGGCAAACAATTTTATTCTGCTGCTCTAGCCTCCTTGCTATGACCTGTTCAACGTAAGTACATGTACATGCATGCAAATGCGATAAATTTCCAATACAATTCACTATTTGATTCAATTTGGTTATAGGTTCAACATTTAATTAATCAAACAATAATCAAACAACAAAATCATCAATCAATTAGTGAATTATCATTTCAAATTCATAACTTTGATATATAGTAAAAAAATCAGATTTTTGATGCCATATCACAACAATAAGCCCTATGTAGTTTTGGTTCTCTCACCAGTCTAATGGAAATATATAGATGTCACACCTTCGAAACTCGAATACCAATTCTGATGATGTCTAGACTATCATCAGAGTCGTCTCCGGGCGACTAAAGTGTGATTCTATATCTATCCAGTATATTAAAACTTCATATACATGCTAGCTAGGCGTATATGCAAAATCTTTATATATCGGATTGTCCAAATAAATTTAAAATAAATTATTCAAATACGTATAATAGGATTTAAATTTCAAAACAATTTTTTTTAAATATACTCTTCTCACTCGTTCTAGGATACAACTGACCATATCTCTAATGAGTCATTCCCATTGGATATTACTAATCCTATTTCTGATGAATTCTTTCGTATGGTTCTAACTTGTCTTGTTCTCTAGCTCTGTAAACCAAAGCTCTGAAACCAACTGAAGCGACCCAAACTTCCCTGGTCTCCTAAGAGAAGAGAAAGAACGAATTAATTTGAAGACAATACATAAAAGAACGCAGACGGAAGAACATTTCATTGTTTATTACAACAATGTCATCATATTACAAGAATATACAGAGTATGAATAAATATTACACAGAAATTATCCGAGATTTAAATTACATTTAAATACATCGCAGCGGAAAAAAAATACAATACATAACTGAAAGAGATATGCGGATACAGAGCTTTCCGGATATCGTTGCAGCTGTAAACTAGGATCCTGTGAATATAAATCTGCAAAACCAAAACTACTAGCTGCCTATGCGGAAAATAGGGGCACCCAGAGTTTAGGTTAAAACAATAAACTCCAGGTCAGTCGTGTGACTGGTGTGAGAACTAAAACAGTTATTAATCTTTATTTTCAAAGTTAGGTAAATCAAGGGACGACGCCGTATAACACGGAATGGGTTTCCTCCCAAGAACACCAGTGCATAAAACAATAGCGCAATGCTAAATAAGGAAAAATGAAGCTATTATAAGACCCAGGTCCCATCACATAATGCAACGCAAGCCGGAGGATAGGGTTTTTACCTTATAATAGCCAAGAATGCTTGAAACGTTTAAAACCAATCATTTGATACTATTATAAGTGCATAGTGTCAAAACAATTTCAATCATAAATATCAATCATAGACGGCATGAGCGCCCCATCCCACTATGTCGCCATATATAGGATTACAACTAAAACCGAAATGTCACGTGTTGGAAGTTGGATTTCCATCTGTGAACCGAGGAAAAAGATAGTCCTCTACCGATTCGAGACTGTCTAGCCCGAGTCTCAGGAACAAAATTTATCGTCCCTTGGAGCGACAGGGCCGGTCCACCGATGTGGATTAAAATGCATGAACACTGCGTTTCCCTGCCCTTTGGGGGCATAAATGAGCCAATGAATGACTCCATCGGCTTCACATAGTCACCGATATATCCGAGGCGCCTCGCAATAGAAACAACCACATAAGTCAAACTCGTCAGGGCGTGTAAAACCACTTACGCCACTTCTAACAAGAAAAAATGCATGTCCTCCCAGAGGTCCTTCTCCCATTTCTGGTTCACAACCGGGGTGTGAGGCTCGCGAATCAATGCTACACAAAGGTATGCCACACAGGCTGTGCTTTGATCGTCAACCACAAGACTCTGCTTTTCAAAAGAAGCCTTGATCATTTGCATCTGAGAATGCCACACAGGCAAACCACTCCGTGCAACCGATATCTATCAATCACACAGAATGATATCCAATGTCAGACACACAGTCCATTTACAAGTCCGTTCTGGGTCTGAACGAAACCGGAGGCACCTTGTACCTCGCATATCCATCGATCTCCAAGTACGTCTGGACGATCACCAACTGATTCCCTCCTCTTGGGTGTAAGGCCCAATCAAGATCATCAGTAATTATCCAAACGACATGAAGACCTCCGGTCTTCAACCACCGTCTTCATCTTCGACTAATCGTCGAATTAGTTATTCAGAATGGGATAAACCAGGTCTTTCTGAATAACTCGCGTATATAATAAACAAGCGTTACACAAACACAACATACACCTCATTCCAATTCATCAGTCACTAACCGTAAATTAGTAAGAGAATAATTCCCCAAACATTAAACCCGAAGGCCAAAACCAACATCAGATCAATACCTAGAAAACCATTCTTCTTAGCTAACCTATAGTTAGCTTCTAAATTTCACATCCTCAGGGAAAGGTTCCCATTAATTTTATCAAAGATAAATTCTTTAAATTTATTCTGTAATCTTCCATTGAATATCACTTCAAACTAGTCGGGATTAGCGAACCACACCGAAGTAATCATTTATTTAATTTCCCAACCCAAACCTATTCATCCCATTAAGTAAAACTGACAATACTTCATATCTAACACCACGGTGTTATCGGTAAATTCAATTACCATTTCACGTTCAAATCTAATTAAAGATTTAACTATCGCCTAGAGCAAAACTGCTGATACTCCATTCTCGATCTTTTCAATCTAATTAAAGGTTCATTAAAACTCCACTTGGTTTTTAATGTTTGACTGGGTTAAAGAATCAATGTCATTTAAAATACAGTTCACGATAAACCCAAAATAACATTCCATTCTATCAGCCTTTAACTGTAAAATAGCAAGTGAACAATTCCCTAAGTATTAACCCCGAAGGCCGAAACCAACATCAGACTAATACCCAAGAAACCATTCAACTTAACTAATCTCCAGTTAGTTTCTGATTTTCTTAGCTCAGTTGGGTCTAGGAACAGTATTATTGAAGATACCGTTCATGACAACCCAAAATCACATTCCATTAATTATCGGGTTAAAGAACAAGTGTTATTTAAAACACCATTCACGAATAACCCAAAAATCAATTCCAATTAAATACCATTTAATTGGTACACTTCATTAAGTCTAAATAAAAAGATTTAATGTTTTTCTCAACAGGGTTTAAGAACAGTGTTAATGAAGACACCATTCACGACAAACCCAAATCACATTTAATATTAAATACAAGGCTCTGAATAGTAAATATATCAGCTTATATTCTATATTGAATCCTACAACCAACAATTGGCAATAACGATATTAATATATCTTTCAAATTCAAACAACAATATTTGTATCATCACGAAATCCAACATCGAAATATTCCAAAGACAATTTCGATTCAAATCCATTCCAATTCAATTATTGGAAATTCTGGTTTCTTTTAAAAACATTTCAAATCCAATTTATTTATTTAAAAATAAATAAATTATTATTCTAATTCAAAATTAGTTTATTTCGATAAAAATCTATTTTTATCTTTTCAAATATGGATTTTTTCATCCCAATTCTTCACAAATCATTTCTTATGATTTTACACAAATTATTACTATTTTTAATAATTTTATCAAGGCCCATACAGTCGATTTCCATCAACGGCCATCGAACTGCACTTACAGCGACCTTTTTCAAATTTGATTTGGACATAATTCCGAATCCAACCGTTAGATTTCTAATTTCTAATAATCTCTCTTTTCGATACGAACCCAACGGTTCCGGTTTTAGGAGAATCCGACGGTCGGATCTCCCGCAATATCCATTCGAAGTCAATGGTCGGAGTTCGCGAACTGCCGCGGTGCGGCGTGTTCTATTCAGTCCATTATATATATATAATATATATATATATATATATATATATTATATATTTCGTCGATTTCCTTTTAAAACATATTTTATAAATCGTCTTAAATTCGTTTTCAAAACGATTTCAACTTCCATCTCAAATTCAAATCAAAATTGAGTTTTCCAATATAAATTCGTTTTAAATTCATTTCAAATCGATTTCAATTCAAATCGATTTTAATTCAACTCGAATTTCAAATCATTTCAATTTAATCCGAATTTCATTGCTTTTCAATTTAATTCGAATTTCAAATCATTACAATTTAATTCAAATTTCAAATCATTTCAATTTAATTCGATTTTCAAATCATTTCAATTTAATTCGAATTTCAATTCTTTTCAATTTAATTCGAATTTCAATTCTTTTCAAAATATCAGATTTTGAAATCACTTTCGATATTCATTGTAAAATGAATAAAATCGACAAAATTCCTGTTCGTGTTAAAATGGCATTTAACTACTTAACACGGTTTCATGTTTCAATATTCACTGAATATTATTTTAAAATATTCGATAATTCTGAACTGGAATCAGACACAGTCAATTACCATATAATGTTGATTATATGGATTTCACACAACAAATGTGTATAACAACAATGAAAACAGCAATCCATCATCCAAAGTGCATTCGACACTGTATAAGCATCAAATATAAATATTTAACGCTCACGCAGTCTGTCAATCAATCGATCGACATACAGCTAATTATTGGGATTAGTGTATGTCCAATTTCATCCCAATACCCGTGTGGGGTTTCAATCAATCAAACACAGGTTTTATTTGTGCAGTAGGACGATGTGTAAAATCTATCGTCCCAATAAATATCAGTCAAGTGTGTGTATATAAACAAATCGTTCGATTTGTTTATAAGTCTTTATTTTATATACACGTTAAAAATTATATTTTTAACTATAAAATATTTTAACTATAAAATACTTTATTTCATTCCACATCACACAATCAACTTTCACAACACATCAATTAAACAAACAAGTCATCCATGGTCTGTGGACGACGGGTGTCGGGTGCTACTAAACACCGTCTGCATCCTAGTATATATTTCAAAATAGAAATTAAAATAAAAGTGAGGAGTTCTCACCGATAAGCTAAACCAAACGCCACGACTCTTCTAATGTAGAAATCTTCGCCGTGTTCGCCTTTTGCCAATTTCACCGTCCGTAGCCACTACATATATAAAAATCACATTTTCATATTGTTGCTATGTATATAAAAATTACATTTTTACACCGCTAATATATAGATAAAAATTCTATTTTTATACCGCTACTATATCGATAAAAATTCTACTTTTATATAGCTACTATATCGATAAAAATTCTATTTTTACATAGCTACTATATCGATAAAAATTCCATTTTTATATAGCTACTATATCGATAAAAATTCTATTTTTATATAGCTACTATATCGATAAAAATTCTATTTTTATTCTTCTCACTATATAAAAATTATATTTTTATTCTCTATGTCTACATATATAAAAATCTCATTTTTACTTCACCATTTCAACTATATAAAGATTCAAACTTTTCTAATATAAAAATCCGACCTTTTCTATTCGATTAACTATATAAAAATCTGAACTTTTCTATTCGATTAACTATATAAAAATCCGACCTTTTCTATTCGATTAACTATATAAAAATCCGACCTTTTCTATTCGGTTAACTATATAAAAATCCAACCTTTTCTATTAGATTAACAATATAAAAATCAGTTTTAATGTTACACTAAAAATCAGTTTTAATGTTAAACTAAAAATCAGTTTTAATGTAAATAAAAATAAGTTTTTAGTGTAAATAAAAATCAGTTTTTAATGTAAATAAAAAATCATAGAAACTCACCATTGTCTCATCGCTCACAGAAGGTGGAGCAGCCGACCAGCGCGTCAGAGGGGGTTTCAAAGGAGTCGGAGTTGGCGTCGGGGGCACAGAGCGTCGGCGGTCGCCAAATCGAGGCGGTGGCGGTTCTTCTAGGGCTTCTGACGATGACTTTTGGGTGGAGGAGGGTTTGAAAGGGGCTACGGTATACAGTGGAGTGGCGGAAGAGGAAGAGGGGGGTGCTGGAGCGAAGGTCGATGGAGGAGGAGGTAGCGGAGTGGCGGTGGGCGCTCTGGCAACGGCGTCCGCCTTTGCGGGAGGTGCATTTTTTTCTTTTTCTTTTTTATTGATTGTGAACGATTAAAGAGAGAGAGAGAAGTAAAGGGGGAGGGCCTAGTTATAATTTATTTAATAAATATTTTATTATCCTCATAAAGTAACTTTTTACAACGAACTCAAAATCGAACCCACCGATAGTTGCCCTGGCTAATAACCCCATTCCGAACACAGTGGGATGTGTTTCGCTAGCCAATTCGATCGTTACGATTAGTTTTCGTTTAAATTAAAAATTTAAATCTATATATTCAATTTTAAGCGCACATTCCAATTTACCGGGGTCACATACGAACTCTAAAAATTCCAGAAAAATTATTTCTAGCTTCGTATTGACGATACGGTCCTAACAAAACTAGTTTCGTCAAATTCTGAGACTGTTTGGAAAAGGGTCATTTCCTGGTCGATCGAGATTGACTTAAACTGTTAAAACACGTTTAACTTCGCCACGCTCACATATTGATTCAGAAAATTATGAATTTTGAAACCTAGCAATAATTTGACATCCCGGATCCAACAAAAGTGTTTTCGTTGAAAACCGAGGTCGTTTGCAAAATTTCCATTTCTAAGGGCCTTTATATATATTAAAATATATATAAATTCCACAGCGACTTTTCTGAATTTTAAACTGAACATATCTAACAACTTCTAAAGTGAAATCTCAGCTTCTTACATCTGTTAGAAAGATATCGTCAAACAGATTCAAATATTACTTGTTTCGTTCAATTCCGGCTTAAAATGAATTCTATATATTCATTTGAAATTCGAAATCGAATTTTCGAACTGCAGCGCCATTTCAGGCTCGTTATATAATTAAAATAAAATTATTTGTTTTAACTTCGTCGAAAATAAAATTTCCGTCGTTATTTCTAAAATAATTCATTCAAAATAACCAAAATTCATTAAAATTGCCAAAATAAAAATTTTTAATTGGCTCAGAATTTCCGGGTCGTTACATTTCGTATCCTTTTGAAGCTCGATTTCTCTTTCGATTCTTTGAAAAACATTTCCAATAAGTAATTTCTTCGTTCGAGAAAATATCTCTTTTCCCCATTTAGAAAACATATATATATATATATATATATATATATATATTAGTGAACCCTTATTTTCTATATTCAGAAACTATGCAGGATTAAAATTGGAAAATATTTCAAAATTCTCTTTCTTAATTCCTCATTGACCAATTCATTTCATTTTCTATACGTAGAAAATATCTCTCATTTTACTGGGAAAAACATTTCAAATTCTTTTAAATTAACGCGATGTTATAAACATCGTTGTTATAACTTAAACATTAACCAATTATTAACTAACCAGAATGTTAACCAATTTTCACTACCGAACCTTAACCATTTCTCCATCAATCATGAAGTCCATCAAGTTGGGGTATAATTGCCTCTAAGACCTTAATTGAACAACATTCTCAACTTTGAAATAATCAAAGCTCACAATTTCAAACAAACCATCGCTTACGCGACTCTCGGATTTCAATCTAAGAATACACCTCTTTTATGAAAAAATATTGATTATAACGGTAGCGTTATAATCATTGTTCTAAAATATTGGATTTATAAATCATTACTTTTAACAACAGCGTTACAATCGCTATCTAGAATTATAGAACATTTATTTTTACAATAGCGTTAAGATCGCATTATAACGGCAACGTTAAAATTGTTGTTTAGAATTTAAAAAACATTTACTATAACAATAGCATTATAATCGCTATATAAATTTACAAAAACATTTATTATAGCAGTAGCATTATAATCGCTATTTTCAAATATTTAGTGTATAAAAATATAACTTGTACTTATTAATTTCAATTAATAAGTAATTAATTAAATAATTAAATTTGATTCAAAACGGAAAGTAGAAATAACTACTTTCCTAAATTCGATATAATCAAATTCCAATAACTCTCTCTCGAATAATCTATATTCGATCATATTCCGAACTCCGGAATTTATCTACCATTTCATGTTAGTTCAAATTTCCAATTCCCCTTTGAATTCATGCTTTACTAATCATTACGTTGTCACCAATTATTTTATATTCCACATTTTGAAATAAAACTTACCGTTTTCTTTTAAATTGATTCCCCATTTCCTCATCTCATTCAAACTCCAATTTGTATTCATATTCAGATCTGAATTTCCATTATATATATTTTATTTGCAAAATCTTTACTCGAAACCATTATTTACTTTAATCAAAAATATATTTCTTTCATGTACAATCATTTGTTTTCGTTATAAATATTCCTTTAAACCCAAATTCTATTTATAACTTCTATTTACAAATGTTTTTAAAAATCTCACTTTTAACTTCAAACATTTATAATCTCATTTATAATCCCCTTTAAAATCACTAAGATCAAATCCAATTACAACTATTGGTTTCAAAACCAATTTCCCCTTTTCTATATAAATTCAATTTAATCTAATGACAATATTTTACTAAATTTATAACAGATATTTATAATCAACTTCTTGTTTTATTCAATAAAACAAGTTCCTACATTCAAGTCCATTCAAAAATTCAATTCTCTACTTTAGTACTAAATTTCCCTTTTAACATTTCAAACCCCCCTTTTTATTCGAAAATATTTTACAATATGAAAATACCAAATTTCTAGGGTCAGGGAATTCAACACAACATAATTTATCACAGTAAACAATAATATAAATGTTGAGGAACCCAGTTGGGTCCCTCCAACTTGTTTCCCTGCATCCACAAATGTTAATCAGCATCAATAATATTATTTCACATCAATATGAAATATCAGAACTAATCATCGATCAACGATGTAATCATATCAACCAATATTATCAACCATTTCAACCAAGCAACCATTTCATAGTATAAAATAAATTTAAAATTCGTTTATATAAAAATATAAACGAAGCAGAGTTAGAGAGTTTACTCACCTTATTTTGCAGTTGATGGTTCTGCCTTTGTTTCATTTTAAAGTGAAATAGACGTTTGATTTTACCATGAAATCACAGTTGCTCTATTTTCAACGGAGATAGTTCCATAGTGAAGATCTTGCTGCCACGAATCCAACGTCATTTGGTTTGTTGATTTCTATTAACAAATGAAATAGATATTGATTGTTATAGGTTTTAATATATTTTTTCAATAAAACAATTAACTAATCCTAATCCTTTAACTTTAATTACCCTGATTGGTCGTTTAATTATAGTGCTAAATCCTTCTCCATCTTGTTCGAAACCAACTCAAAAATGCAACTCCAGCTCCAAGATTTACAACCACCACCCTTTCATCATTGTTTAAGGCCACTAATACCTTTTTTTTAACCATGTCCTAACCCACTATTAATCACCTTCATCGCCCATTTCTCCCAGTAAATCACCCCTCGAGCTGTAATCCAAATCCCCTTATATATATATATATATACCACTTGAAGTCTTCACCAGACAAATCTGAAATCACTGGAAAATATAGACTTTCACTTCAGTTCGAAACCTTACACAGTCCCTTCCATTCTTTCTATTCATCCACCTTAATATATATGAAACAGTGGGACTCATACACTAATTTCATTTGGCCATTTAATCAATAGTTTCCACTGGAAACACAAGCAAATAATGATTTCCCTTTATTCATTTTTAACGCTGCTCTTACCGTCTCCGCCAGCTAACGGCCTTCCAGATTCTATCATCCTCACCATTCCGACTATTTCACATGCCCTTGTAGCTTATATTAAGAACAGACCCACACTTTCGACTTTAACTCTTCTCCCACACAATTCTCAACCTCACAGCTTCAATAAAAATACCATCATCGTGTCCCTACTCTTCATCAAGCTGCATGCGGTCACCACAAAAATGATACCCCAATCCAAAACCAGAAACTCAATTTGAGTTCGTTCCAGTTCACACAATTAAAAGCCCATCTTCCCCCCAAAACAGTGATTAATTATAGATGCCTCATTTACAGTAAATTACTGGGTCAAAACGCGATTTACCCTTTTAAATTCGTGATTAACAAATCATGTATTTCCCCCTTTCGTACTTTGTCATCACGCAACCTGTAGTGGCCGGAACCTTGCCTACGCCTATTCGGCCTTACCTCCATACACTGCTCGCTCCCCTCGCCAGTGGCGCCGACGCCCAGAACCTCTCCAAATGCTACCAATCAAAAGTCAAACGGAAACCCTTCAGATCATCGCCGCCATCTTCCTCGTTGATCGGAGGCCAACCCCATCGTCGTCGGAGATTACCCCTCGAATCTGAGATCGTGAATTTCTACTGAGTTATGGATTTTTTTGATCGCTTTCTAAAGATTTGAGGAGGAACCCTGTTGGGAATAAAGAACGAGAACGGGTGGAGATTTGGCTTAGGGGTTTCAGTATAACGGGCTTGCTCATGTAGGATATTTTATTGATTTGTTTTGAAAACGAGAAAGAGAACGAGAACTACAGCAGTATTTAAAGTGGAAGACAGTTTAACACGCACGTCTTCAGTTGGCTTGGCACACACGGAATTGAAATGCCTTGACTGACACGGTGTTGAGATGGCTTGTAAGGCACGATGTTCTGAGTGTAATATATATGTATATTTGGCGTATAATTGATAATAGAGGAGAGGTGGGCCTTAAATTACTATGTAAGGCTGATAATGATAGTTAGACCATGTTCATTAAACAAAATTCTTTGGTTATGTTTAGTACATAAGGTTTTCATTCATATCCTAACTGCTACGGACAGAAATAAGAGTACGGTCATGTCCAGCGAGGTACCACGATCCCAAAAATATAATAATACTGGTAGTTTAACTTATATTATGAAATCCCAAAATATTGATATAGGGTGCAAAATACTCCAAGTAAAAAGTTGCGTATTTAATTAATTAAAAATTACAGTAAAATTCTAAAAATTAAATTATAACAACGCCTCAAAAGAACCTTGTCCAAATTAGAGACCGATATTTAAATATATTTAAATAACCATTATGGCCATAAACGAATAGGCCGCTGTTTTTTTGAAAATTTAATTTGGACATAACCTTCAATTTACAAGACGAAATCTTGATTTTTCACTTCCATTAGAAAGATACAACTTTATAGATCCAAAGGTTTCTTGTTTTTTTGAATTCCGACTTATTTTGAATCCTGTACATTCATTTGAAATTTGAAATTGGATTTTCAAACTATCGCACCATTTTGAACTCGTTTTAATTATATTATAAATTATACGTTCAAACTTCGTTTTATAAATAAATTCGTTATAAAAATCCTTCTTAAATTATCAATACAACATTTGAAACTAATTTAAATGTTCAAAATAAAATGGCTAAAAATTCGGGTCGTTACATTCCTTCCCCTTTAAAATAATTTCGTCCTCGAAATTGCTAAGTTCGGAAAAGATGCTACATACCCTATTGACTAGTTCCAAAATTCCTTTTTGTTCAATTCTTAACTTTAGTTTAACTGGACCGATTTGTTTTAATTGAAATATTAGTTTATTCTTATTAACGAAAATTTTCAAAGACTCTGAAAATTTTCTAACACTTTAAATTCTGATTTTTTTTTTGTAGCATCTCCTCTACATGGCTCAATCGGTATAGCCACAACTCGCCTTTCTAGGCCTTCTCCAATTCAAAAGAAAATCAAAAATCCAAGTGGCTTGCCCCATAGGCTCATAAAATCATCAAACCCAAGTAACATTGTAAATATGTACCTTTTTGTCGGGCACGAATTCTATCTCTTGCATTTGCTTCCATTCAATATCTGCTCAACATACATATATCCATTTCTGGTTGGTTCCAAATCGATCCAACTTCCAGTTTTTAACTCACTAGTCAACTCCTGATTAGTTCACTTTCACTCTATCAATCCAAATCTGCTTTCTATTTCAGCAATCAATCCAACTACCCCATTTGAGTTTCAATTTCCATTCACACCTAAATTTCAAACAACAATATCTAATATATATTCAACTTGTCCATATGTAAGTCGAATTCACTTTAAAATTTTAAATCTCAACATTTTTCCTCATTTAATTTCATTCGGAATTATTTCTAATTCAATCCAATTTTATTTGACTTAACTCAAGTTAAATTCCAATTTATTTTATTTATACCATTTCAATCTATTCAACTTATATAAGTTAAATTTAAATTTGAAAATTTAAACTCCCGGGTTTTATTTCAAATTAGTTTGGAATCATATATATATATATACATATATTTATAATTGACTCAATTCAAAATATTTGAATTTCTAAAACAACTTCATTTTTTTCTCAACAATTTCTATTGATAAATCAAATATGGTAGCAATCCATCACTCAGAAACTCGAAAATGAATACCGATAATGTCGCGGCCCATTACCAGAATTATTTTCTCGCCACTAAAGTGATTTCAGTGCTTAATCATTTTCAAAAATCCATTTAAACCATTCTGATTCAAAGATCCTTCAAAGTAATGTGATATTACATTATAATATTTAGAATACTTAATCTTAGTTTATCTCATTTGTATACATTATCCGTATACAAATTATATAACCATTTCATAATTCCATTTGATTGTAATAACAATCAACACATTCATATAAAATAATTCAAAAATTATCCCTTTTATATCAAATACTTTTTGGGCAAAATTATATTATTTACCCATTTTTAAAACAATATTATATCTATTTGCTTTATTCGAGAGTTTAGAAACACCTATCGATAGAGTTGTACATCCTGTATTGACCAGAATTCATAAACTACTCAACAAACCAGTCAACACAATATAAAACAATTATCATATCAAATCTACAAATACGCGCTCATATATAAACACTCAACTCAATCTAGGGTGTGCTAACCCAAATCTCTATTGAGTTACGCCATAGAGCCACGGTTATCACTCAACCTTCAGCTCTGATACCAAATGTAATGATCCGCAAATCCGTACCCTTTGAGTCGACTAATAACAACACACATCCAACCCAAATGACACAGAAATATGGATCATTATAAGAAAGAAAGAAATATTAGAATAGAAGAAAACGAAGATCACAAACTCACAGCGGAACGAATAAAATATATTAGATAACATAAACTTTAAAATACAAATCAGTAACTTTATATACATACCATCATCAGAGCACAACGGTTATCTCTGGAACAGTTATAAACACCTGTTTCCAGATATATAAACAGTACACAACGGAAATATGATAGTCTATAGCTAATAGGTGAAGCCTCCTGCTTCAAGCTCCTTCAAGTAAGTCTGGAAAATCCCAACTACTTGACCGCTCGTACAAATTTGGGCACCCAAGAGTTTAGGGAAAAACAAAACAAAATAAACTCTGGGTCAGTCATGGGACTGGTTTGAGTAAACTCTAGCCATTTGTTTAACTTTCAAAATCTTTTTAAAAGAAACGATAATCGTAAGACCGATCCACACATAAACACGGATGGTTTTTACCTTACGATAACCCAAAACATTTTGATATCAAAATCTGGTGGTATTATAATAGTGTCTAAATCAAATAAATAGAATCTAGCGGAACGCTTGCATCTCACGCTCCATATATAATATAAAATCAAAAACCGTAGGGCGCTTATTGGAAATTGGATTTCCAACATGACAAGGTATGGGACCACCTTCCGATAGTGTATCTCTAGAGGCGAATACACTGGGTTCAACAAGAACTTCTTGCAACCCAGCCCACACATGACCGACCACTCATTTCGCTTGAGTGTATCGAATGTATATCACCAACGATTGGGATCATCAACAATTTTCAGAAAGGGACAGCATCGTTAGATTAGTGAAGCAAATGGAATTTCTCTAGATAGGTGATTATACATCCTAATGGGAGCGACCCACATAGCCATGCTGCCTGCCCGATTTTTGTCAATTCCCGGTTGTGAGGCTTGAAGTTTGAATTAACAGAACAGCCCTTGCATTTTTCTCCGTCTTCATAATCCCTTCAACATAAGTTGATTCGTAACGCTTATGCCAATATGGAGTGGTTTTCAGATATTAAATCTGATCCCGGTCTCTCCATATTGACAACGGAGGTCTAAATTAAATCTAAACTTTGATAGTCGGTGATTTAACTATCAAAGAAACATTCATACAATCAACGGTCCTACTTCCAATTGGAAATTCTACCGATCAAGCATCAACAACACTGGGCCCCTTTAAATCAATTCCTGATTATATTATTATTTCAAATTCCTATTTCCCTTTCTTTCGTATCCTTTTGAAGCTCGATTTCCCTTTCGATTCTTTGAAAAACATTTCCAATAAGTAATTTCTTTATTCGAGAAAATATCTCTTTTCCCCATTTAGAAAATATTTCTATATATATGTTAGTGAACCCTTATTTTCTATATTCAGAAAATATGTAGCATTAATATTCGAAAATATTACCAAATTCTCTTTCTTAATTCCTCATTGACCAATTCATTTCATTTTCAATACGTAGAAAATATCTCTCGTTTTACTGGGAAAAACATTTCAAATTCTTTTAAATTAACGCGATGTTATAAACATCGTTATTATAACTTAAACATTAACCAATTATTAACTAACCAGAATGTTAACCAATCTTCACTACCGAACCTTAACCATTTTTTCATCAATCATGAAGTCCATCAAGTTGGGGTACAATTGCCTCTCAGACCTTAATTGAACAACATTCTCAACTTTGAAATAGTCAAAGCTCACAATTTCAAACAAACCATCGCTTACGCGACTCTCGGATTTCAATCTAAGAATACACCTCTTTTACGGAAAATATTGATTATAACGGTAGCATTATAATCACTATTCTATAATATTTGATTTATAAATCATTACTTTTAACAACAACGTTACAATCGCTGTCTAGAATTATAGAACATTTATTTTAACAATAGCGTTAAGATCACATTATAATGGCAGCATTAGAAATGCCATTTAGAATTTTCAAAACATTTAATATAACAATAGCATTATAATCACTGTATAAATTTACAAAAACATTTATTATAGCAGTAGCATTATAATCGCTGTTTTCAAATATTTGGTATATAAAAATATAACCTGTACTTATTAATTTCAATTAATAAGTAATTAATTAAATAATTAAATTTGATTCAAAACGGAAAGTAGAAATAACTACTTTCCTAAATTCGATATAATCAAATTCCAACAACTCTCTCTAGAATAATCTATATTCGATCACATTCTGAACTCCGGAATTTATCTACCATTTCACGTTAATTCAAATTTCCAATTCCCTTCTGAGTTCATGCTTTCCAAATCATTACGTTGTCACCATTTATTTTATATTCCACATTTTGAAATAAAACTTATCTTTTTCTTTTAAATTGATTCCCCATTTCCCCATCTCATTCAAACTCCAATTTGTAATCATTTTCAGATATGAATTTCCATTATATATATTTTATTTGCAAAATCGTTACTCGAAACCATTATTTACTTTAATCCTAAATATATTTCTTTCATGTACAATCATTTGGTTTCGTTATAAATATTCTTTTAAACCCAAATTCTATTTATAATTTCTATTTACAAATGTTTATAAAAATCTCACTTTTAACTTCAAACATTTATAATCTCATTTATAATCCACTTTAAAATCACTAAGATCAAATCCAATTGCAACTACTGGTTTCAAAACCAATTTCCCCTTTTCCATATAAATTCAATTTAATCTAATGACAATATTTTACTAAATTTATAACAAATGTTTATAATCAACTTCTTGTTTTATTTAATAAAACAAGTTCCTACCTTCAAGTCCATTTAAAAATTCAATTCTCTACTTTAGAACTAAATTTCCCTTTTTATATTTCAAACCCCCCTTTCTATTCGAAAATATTTTACTATATTAAAATACCAAATTTCTAGGGTCAGGGAATTCAACACAACATAATTTATCACAGTAAACAATTATATAAATGTTGAGGAACCCAGTTGGGTCCCTCCAACCTGTTTCCTTGCATCCACAAGATGTTAATCAGCATCAATAATATTATTTCACATCAATATGAAATATCAGAAATAATCATCGATCAACGATGTAATCATATCAACCAATTTTATCAACCATTTCAACCAAGCAACCATTTCATAGTATAAAATAAATTTAAAATTCATTTATACAAAAATATAAACGAAGCAGAGTTAGTGAGTTTACTCACCTTATTCTGCAGTTGATGGTTCTGCCTTTGTTTCATTTTAAAACCAAACAGACGTTTGATTTTACCATGAAATCACAGTAGCTCCATTTTCAACGGAGATATTTCCATTGTGAAGATCTTGCCGCCATGAATCCAACGTCATTTGGTTTGTTGATTTCTGTTAACAAATGAAATAGATATTGATTGTTATAGGTTTTAATATATTTTTTCAATAAAACAATTAACTAATCCTAATCCTTTAACTTTAATTACCCTGATCGGTCGTTTAATTATAGTGCCAAATCCTTCTCCATCTCGTTCAAAACCAACTCAAAAATGCAACTCCAGCTCTAAGATTTACAACCACTACCCTTTCATCATTGTTTAAGGCCACTAATACCTTCTTCTTTTTAACCACGTCCTAACCCACTATTAACCACCTTCATCACCCATTACTCCCAGTAAATCACCCCTCGAGCAGTAGTCCAAATCCCCTTTTTTCATTTTTTTATATATACCATTTGAAGTCTTCACCAGACAAATCTGAAATCACTGGAAAATATAGACTTTCACTTTAGTTCGAAACCTTACACAGTCCCTTCCATTCATTCTATTCATCCACCGTAATATATATGAAATAGTGAGACTCATACGCTAATTTCATTTAGCCATTTAGTCAACAGTTTCCACTGGAAACACAAGCAAATAATGATTTCCCTTTATTCATTTTTAATGCTGCTCTTACCGTCTCCGCCAGCTAATGGCCTCCCAGATTCTATCATCCTCACCATTCCGACTATTTCACATGCCCTTGTAGCTTATATTAAGAACAGACCCACACTTTCGACCCTAACTCTTCTCCCACACAATTCTCAACCTCACACCTTCAACAAAAATACCATCACCGTGTCTGTACTCTTCATCAAACTACATGCGATCACCCCAAAAATGATACCCCAATCCAAAACCAGAAAATCAATTTGACTTCGTTCCAGTTCACACAATTAAAAGCCCATCTTCCCCCCAAAACAGTGATTAATTACAGTTGCCCCATTTACAGTAAATTACTGGGTCGAAACACGATTTACCCTTTTGAAGTCGTGATTAACAAATCATGTATTTCCCCCTTCGTACTTCGTCATAACGCAACCTGTAGTGGCCGAAACCTTGCCTACCCCTATTCGTCCTTGCCTCCACACACAGCTCGCTCCCCTCTCCAGTGGCGCCGACGCCCAAAACCTCTCCAACCGCTACCAATCACAAGTCAAATGGAAACCCTTCAGATCATCGCCGCCATCTTCCCTGTTGATCGGAGGCCAACCCCATCGTCGTTGGAGATTACCCCTCGAATCTGAGATCGTGAATTTGTAATAACCCGAAAATCCGAGCCAATTTAAAATTTTTATTTTGGCAATTTTATTCAATTTTGATTATTTAAAATGAATTATTTTAAATAATAACGATGAAAAATTTAGTTCGAATGCAATTAAAATGTATATATTTATATAGCTCGACGTTAGAATATACATAATTATTTATAATTATAAAAGGAATTGAAAATGGCACGGTAGTTCGATAATTCGATTTCAAAGTTCAAATGAATGTACCGGGTGCAAATTAAACCAGATTTTAGTGAATCCAAAAATATTTGAATCTCTTTGAGAATACCTTTCCAACGAATCCGAAAAATTGAAATTCCATAGCGGGGATGAAAAGTTACGCCCAGTTGAAAATTTAGAATAGTCGCTATGGAATTCTGGCCCTTAAAAATGGGAATTTTGCAAACGACTTCAGTTTTCGACGAAACCACTTTTGTTGGATCCGTGATGTCTAGTTATTGCTACGTTTCAAATTTCGTAATTTTTTGAATCAATATGTGAGCGTCGCAAAGGAAAACGCGTTTGATCGGTTTTAGTTGATTTTAATCAACTGGAAAATGGCCATTTTTCAAACGGTCTCAGAATTCGACGAAATTAGTTTTGTTAGGACCATACCGTCAATACGAAGCTAGAAAATATTTTTCGAGAATTTTTAGAGTTCATATGTGGCCCCAGTAAATTGAAATGTGCATTTAAATTCAATATATAGAGTTATATGTTGATTTTGACGAAAACTGATCGAATTAGCTTACGATACATATCCCATTGTGTTCAGAATGGGAGTATTTAGCTAGGGGCGACAGTCATTGGGTTTGATTTGGAGTTCGGGATAATAAACAGGTAAAATTGGAATTAAATATAAATAAATAAATTAAAATGGTATAAATATAATTTCCTCAAAACCCTAGTCAAAGCGTTGCCAGTCAAACATTAAAAACCGCTGACCTCGACTGTTTTCAACTAACGAAATCATCCCCTTTTTTCTTCCTCAATCCCTCTCCAATCAGTTCGAATTAAATCCCCAAATCAAAAGCAAAATCCAGGAGCCTAACAAGCTCTCTCCATCCATACCACTATGATGATGTCCCGAAGCTTGAGGCATTCGAATTTGGCGCTAGAACCACCGGAGTTCGAGCGCGTTTCTAGTGGAAGGGAGGGCGTCGTGCCTCCTGGCGTCCCTGGCAGTGGAAGGTGGCGCACTGGTTTTCGATGGGGTAAGGTCTGATCAAGGTCCGGTCTACTACGGTGGTGGCGGCTACGTGTTTCTCCGAGCGACGATGGGTTCGATCGAACCAGGAAGAGAACGAAGGGTTTAAAAACCCTAATGAAGTAATTATCTGCTAATCAAGGTAACTAGTTAACATTTATTTCAACTAATTATTTTGCATGTTTAAAAATCTGGTTTTGGATTATATATAAAAAAATTGAAATAAAAAAATGTTGTTTTAAGAAAATATAAAACACTTTGCTTTGTAGAATATAAAACACTTTGCTTTGAAAAATATAAAAGACTTTGCTTTGAAAAATATAAAATACTTTGCTTTGAAAAATATAAAATACTTTGCATTGAAAAATGTAAAACACTTTGCTTTGAAAAATATAAAATACCTTGCTTTGAAAATATACAATACCTTGTTTTGAAAATATAAAATACATTAATTTGATAATATAAGAAGAAGGAAAAAAGTAGGGATAAAGATGAGCTTTTTAAATATAATTTTCATATTGGTAAAATATCGTTATAAAATACGGTTTTTGAATATAGAACCATCATACTAAAAAAGGTCTTTTTTTTTAACAGCGTGAAAATGAAGTTGGAAGTTCGGGGAAATCCAAATTGGTTAGAAATTCAGAAACAAAAAACGAAGGAGTGGAACCCGAAGGTGAGAACTCCTCACTTTTAATCTATTTCTAGTTTGAAATATATACTAGGATGCAGACGGTGTTTAGTAGCACCCGACACCCGTCGTCCACAGACCATGGATGGCTTGTATGTTTGATTGTTTGTTGTGGTGAAAATTGATTGTGTGATGTGATGTGAAATGAAATAAAATATTTATATCATTAAAAATATTTTATAGTCAAAATAAATTTTTTAACGTGTATTTAAAATGAAATAAATATAAACAAGTCGGACGATTTGTTTATATACACACATTTGACTGATTGATTGGGACGATAAATTTTACACATCGCCCAACTGCACAAGTAAAATCTATGTTTGATTGTTTGAAACCCTACACGGGTATTGGGATGATTTATGACATACACTAATCCCAATAATTAGTTGTATGTCGATCGATTGATTGACAGACTATTATGAGCGTTAAATATTTATATTTGATGCTTATACAGTGTAGAATGCACTTTGAATGATGGTTGATTATTTGTCGTTGTTGATATACACATGCGTTGTATGGAAATCCATAGAAATAAAATATATGGTAATTCATTGGGCCTCATTCCAGTTTTGAAATAGAATATTTGAAAAAGAAATATTTGAATAGAAATATTTGAAATAGAATATTTGAAATAGAATATTTGAAAAAGAAATATTTGTAATAGAATATTTGAAAATAAAAATATATGAAGCCGTGTTAAGTAGTTACACGCCATTTTAACATGAACGAGAATTTTGTCGATTTTATAATGAATATGGAAATAATTTCAAAATCGAATATTTTGAAATGAATTCGAATTGAAATTGAATAGAAATGAAATTGAATTCGAATTGAAATTGAATAGAATTGAAATTGAATAGAATTGAATTCGAATTGAAATTGAATAGAATTGAATTCGAATTGAAATATTGAATAGAATTGAATTCAAATTGAAATTGAATAGAAATGAAATTGAATAGAATTGAATTCGAATTGAAATTGAATAGAAATGAAATTGAATAGAATTGAAATTGGATTGAATTGAAAACGAACTGAAATTGAATTAAAAATCGATTTGAATCGAAATCAATTTGAAATGAATTTAAAATGAATCTATAAGAAAAAAATTCAATTTTGATTTGAATTTGAAATGATGTTGAAATCATTTTGAAAACGAATTTAAAACGATTTATAAAATACGTTTTAAAAGGAAATCGACGAAGTATATATTATATATTATATATATGTATATAATATAATGGCCTGAATAGAACGCGCCGGGCCGCGGCAGTTCGTGAATTTCGACCATTGACTTCGAACAGATATTACGGGAGATCCGACCGTCGGATTCTCCTAAAACCGGAACCATGGGTTCGTATCGAAAAGAGATTTCTAACGAACATTAGAAATTAGAAATCTAACGGTTGGATTTGGAATTATGTCCAAATCAAATTTGGAAAAGGTCGCTATAAGTGCAGTTCGATGGCCGTTGGTGGAAATCGACTGTACGGGCCTTCATAAAATTATTAAAAATATCAATAATTTGTGTAAAATCATAAGAAATGATTTGTGAAGAATTGGGATGAAAACTCCATATTTGAAAAGATAAAAATAGATTTTTATCGAAATGAACTAGTTTTGAACTAGAATAATAATTTATTTATTTTTAAAGTAAATAAATTGGATTTGAAATGGTTTTGAAAATAACTAGAATTTCCAATAATTGCATTGGAGTGGATTTTACTCGAAATTGTCTTCGGAATATTTCGATGTTGGATTTCGTGATTATACAGTTGTTGTTATGGAAATTTGAAAGATATATATATATATATATATCGTTATTTCCAATACGATATTTGTTGGTCGTAGAATTTGATATTGAATATAAGCTGATATATTTTCTATTCAGAGTCTTGTATTTAATATCAAATGTGATTTGGGTTTGTCTTGAATGGTGTCTTCATTAACACTGTTCTTGAGCCCATCTGAGAAAAAGATTAAATCTTTTTATATAGATTTAAATGAAGTGTACCAATTAAATGATATTTGATTGGAATTGAATAGGTATTGATTTTTGAGTTTATCGTGAACAGTGTTTTAAATAACACTTGTTCTTTAACCCGGTAATTAATGAAATGTGATTTTGGGTTGTCGTGAACGCTATCTTCAATAATACTATTCTTAGACCCAAATGAGTTAAGAAAATCAGAAACTAACTGGAGATTAGTTAAGTTGAATGGTTTCTGGGGTATTGATCAGATGTTGGTTTCGGCCTTCGAGGTTAATACTTAGGGAATTGCTCACTTGCTAATTTATGGCTAGGGACTGATTGAAATGGAATGTGATTTTGGGTTTATCGTGAACCGTGTTTTAAAAGACATTGATTCTTTAACCCAGTCAAAGATTAAAACTAAGTGGAGTTTTAATGGATCTTTAATTAGATTGAAAAGATCGAGAATGGAGTATCACCAGTTTTGCTCCAGGCGATAGTTAAATCTTTAATTAGATTTAAACGTGAAATGGTAATTGAATTTACCGATAAAACCGTGGTGTTAGATATGAAGTATTACCAGTTTTACATCATGTGATGAATAGGTTGGGATTGGGAAATAAAATAAATGATCACTTCGGTGTGGATCGCTAATCCCGACTAGTTTGAATTGATATTAAAAAGTAGATTAAAGAATAAATTTAAAGGAATTTATCTTTGATAAAATTAATGGGAACCTCTCCCTAAGAATGTGAAATTTATAAACTAACTATAGGTTAGCTAAACAGAATGGTTTCCTTGGTATTGATCTGATGTTGGTTTCGGCCTTCGGGGTTAATATTTGGGGAATTATTCTCTTGATTAATTTACGGTTAGTGACTGATGAGCTGGAATGAGGCATATGTTGTGTTTGTGTAACACGTATTTATTATTTACGTGAGTTATTCAGAAAGACCGGGTTTATCCCATTCTGAATAACTGATACGACGACAAGTCGAAGATGAAGACAATGGTAGAAGACCGGAGGTCTTCACGTCGTTTGGATAATTACTGACGATCTTGATTGGGCCGTACACCCAAGAGGATGGAATCAGTTGGTGATCATCCAGACGTAATTGGAGATCGAAGGACATGCGGGGTACTAGGTGCCTTCGGTTTCGTTCAGACCCAGAACGGACTTGTAAATGGACTGTGTGTCTGACATTGGATTTTATTCTGTGTGATTGATTTCTATTAAATATATATCTGTTTGGCGGCGGAGAATTTATTCTCTTGCTTAATGCCCTTCTCTGAGACGCACGAGCTCAGGGGTTATATACTGATGAATATCAAACGCATAGAGTGAATTGTCTGTGTGGCATGCCTAAGTGGCAAATGATCAAGGCTTCTGTTGAAAAGCAAAGTCTTGTGGTTGATGTTCAAAGCAAGGCCTTTGTGGCATAGCTTTGTGTAATGTTTACTTCGCGAGTTTCACACCCGGTATGAACCAGAAATGGGAGAGTACATCAGGGAGGGCATGCGTTTCCTTCTAGTTAGAAGTGGTGTCAGTGGTTTTACACGCCCTGATGAGTTTGACTTATGTGGTTGTTGGTTTGCGAGGCGCCTCAGATTTATCGGTGACTATGTAAAGCCGATGGAGTCATTCGTTGGCTCATTTACGCCCCATAGGGCGGGGAGACGTATTGTTCAGGCACTATAATCGACTCCGTGTGGACCGGCCCTGACGATCCATGGTGCAGTTGCGGCTGCTCCTGAGACATGGGCTAGATTGTCTCGAATCGGTGAGGACGATCCCTAGCCTCGGTTCATACCATAAATGATAACCCCACTTCCAATACGACATTTTGCGGTTTTGATTGTATACCTATATATGGCGACATAGTGGTATGGGACATTCATGCCGCCTATGATTGATATTTATGATTGTATATAAAATCAGAAACTAACTGGAAACGAGCTAAGATGGGTGGTTTCCTGGGTATTAGTATGATGTTGGTTTCGGCCTTCGGGGTTAATACTTAGGGAATCGTTCTCTTATTAATTTACGGTTGGAGTCTGATTAAGAATTAAAAACATGAAATTTAGCGTATCAAGCATTCTTTGGCTATTATAAGGTAAAAAAAAAACTATCCTCCGGCTTGCGTTGCATTGTGTGATGGGACCTGGGTCTTATAATAGCTTCATTTTTCTTTATTTAGCATTGCGCTATTTGTTTATGCACTGGTATTCTTGGGAGGAAACCCGTTCCGTGTTATACGGCGTGGTCCCTTGATTTACCGAACTTTAAAATAATGATTAATAACTGTTTTAGTTCTCACACCAGTCCCATGACTGACCTGGAGTTTATTGTTTTAACCTAAACTCTGGGTGCCCTTATTTTGACACGGGCAGCTAGTCGTTTTGGTTTTGCAGATTTATATTCATAGGATCCTGATTTACAGCTGGAACGATACTCGGAAAGCTCTGTATCCATGTATTACTTCAAGTTGTGTTTTGTATTATTTTCCGTTGCTATGTAATGTATTGTAATCTCTGGTATTTTTCTGATGTATATTCTTGTTTATACTCTGTATATTCTTGTAACCTGATGAATTGTTGTAATTAACAATGAAAAGTTCTTCTGTTTGTGTTCCGATGTGTTTTGTCCTCAACTCTATCCGGGCTTTCCTTACCGGGGAAGTTCTGGTCGTTTCAGCTGGTATCAGAGCTTTGGTTTACAAAGCTCAGAGAACAAGGCACGTTAGAACCATACGAAAGAATTCATCAGAAACTGGATTAGTAATATCCAACGGGAATGACTCGTTAGAGATGCGATCAGTAGTATCCTAGAACGAGTGTAAAGAGTAAATTTTTAAAAATGAAAACAATTTTGTTTTAAAAATTTAAATCAACTATTCGTGTTTGATTATTTATTTTGTATTGAATTTGGACAATCCAGTATATAAAGATTTTGCATATACGTTTGATTCCCATGTATTCGAAGTTTTAATATACTGGGTAGATATAGAATCACACCCTAGTCGCTCGGAGATGGTTCTGATGATCGCTATAGTTCGAACACCATCAGAATTGGTATTCGTGTTTCTAAAGTGTGATGTCTATATATTTCCTATTGACTGGTATGAGAACCAAAATTATATAGGGCTTACTGTTGTGATTCGGCATCAAAAATTTGATTTTTGACTTTGTATTAAAGTAATATGAATTTGAAACGATAATCAATTAATTGATTGCTGATTGTGTTGTTTGATTATTGGTTGATTAATTAAAATTTGAACCATATAGCCAATTTGAACCAAATAGTAAATTGTACTGAAAATTAGTCGTATTTGCTTGCATATACATGTACTTACATTGAACAGGTCATAGCAAGGAGGCTAGAGCAGAAGAATAAAATTTTTTTCCCGACAAATAGGTACATGTTTACCATAATTTACTGTTTTGTTTGGGTGATGATGATTTTATGAGCCGATTGGCTAGTCGGTTGGCTTTTTCTTTTTCTTTTGGATTGAAGAAGGCCATAGGAGGCTATATGAAATATCCCGAAGTCCCCGGTGCAAGAGAGGTTATGGCGAAATTTTTCGAAAATTTAGGGTGTTAGCCAAATTTTTGAAAAATTTGAAAAGTTCTTAGAAACTGAAAAGTAGAAGAACTTAAGCCGTAAAGAAAATAGTGAAATTTGAGTTGATTAGTTAAACACTTTCGGCTTCGTTCCTTTTCGGGGACGAAAAGTTTTAAGTGGGGGAGATTGTAATAACCCGGAATCCGAGCCAATTTAAATTTTTTATTTTGGCAATTTTAGTGAATTTTGATTATTTAAAATGAATTATTTTAAATAATAACAACGAAAAATTTAGTTTGAATGGAATTAGAACGTATATATTTATATAGCTCGACGTTAGAATATAAATAATTATTTATAATTATAAAAGGAATTGAAAATGGCACGGTAGTTCGATAATTCGATTTCAAAGTTCAAACGAATGTACCGGGTGCAAATTAAACCGGATTTTAGTGGAACCAAAAATATTTGAATCTATTTGAGAATACCTTTCCAACGAATCCGAAAAATTGAATTTTCATAGCGGGGATGAAAAGTTACGCCCAGTTGAAAATTCAGAATAGTCGCTATGGAATTCTGGCCCTTAAAAATGGGAATTTTGCAAATGACTAAGGTTTTCGACGAAACCACTTTTGTTGGATCCATAATGTCTAGGTATTTCTAGGTTTCAAATTTCTTAATTTTTCGAATCAATATGTGAGCGTGGCAAAGGAAAACGCGTTTGACCAGTTTTAGTTGATTTTAATCGATTGGAAAATGGCCATTTTTAAAAGGTCTCAGAATTCGACGAAATTAGTTTTGTTAGGACCGTATCGTTAGTATGAAGCTAGAAAATATTTTTCAAGAATTTTTAGAGTTCATATGTGGCCCCAGTAAATTGAAATGTGCATTCAAATTCAATATATAAAGTTTTATGTTGATTATGATGAAAACTGATCGAAACGATCGAATCAGCTTATGATACATATACCATTGTGTTCGAAATAGGGGTATTTAGCTAGGGGCGACAGTCGTTGGGTTTGATTTGGAGTTCGGGATAATAAACAGGTAAAATTGGAATTAAATATAAATAACTAAATTAAAATGGTATAAATATAATTTTCCTCAAAACCCTAGTCAAAGCGTTGCCAGTCAAACATTAAAAACTGCCGCCCCCGATTGTTTCCAACGAACGAAATCATCCCCTTTTTTCTTCCTCAATCCCTCTCCAGTCAGTTCGAATTAAATCCCCAAATCAAAAGCAAAATCCAAGAGCCTTACAAGCTCTCTCCATCCATACCACTATGATGATGTCCCGAAGCTTGAGGCATTCGAATCTGGCGCTGGAACCACTGGAGTTCGAGTGCATTTCTGGTGGAAGGGAGCGCGTCGCGCCTCCTAGCGTCCCTGGCAGTGGAAGTGGGCGCACTGGGCTTCGATGGGGGTAAGATTTGATCAAGGTCCGGTCTACTACGGTGGTGGCGGCTACGTGTTTCTCCGAGCGACGATGGGTTCGATCGAACCAGGAAGAGAACGAAGGGTTTAAAAACCCTAATGAAGTAATTATCTGCTAATCATGGTAATTAGTTAACATTTATTTCAATTAATTATATTTCATGTTTAAAAATCTGGTTTTGGATTATATAAAAAAATTTGAAACAAAAAAATGTTGTTTTAAGAAAATGTAAAGCACTTTGCTTTGAAGAATATAAAACACTTTGCTTTGAAAAATATAAAACACTTTGCTTTGAAAATTATAAAAGACTTTGATTTGAAAAATATAAAATACTTTGCTTTGAAAAATATAAAACACTTTGCTTTGAAAAATATAAAATACCTTGCTTTGAAAATATACAATACCTTGTTTTGAAAATATAAAATACATTAATTTGAAAATATAAAAAGAAGGAAAAAAGTGAGGATAAAGATGAGCTTTTTAAATATAATTTTCATGTGGGTAAAACATCGTTATAAAATACGGTTTTTGAATATAGAACCATCATATTAAAAAAGGTTTTTTTTTATGAACAGCGTGAACATGAAGTTGGAAGTTCGGGCAAATCCAAACTGGTTAGAAATTCAAAAACAAAAAACGAAGGAGTGGAACCCGAAGGTGAGAACTCCTCACTTTTAATCTATTTCTAGTTTGAAATATATACTTGGATGCAGACGGTGTTTAGTAGCACCCGACACCCGTCGTCCACAGACCATGGATGGCTTGTATGTTTGATTGTTTGTTGTGGTGAAAATTGATTGTGTGATGTGATGTGAAATGAAATAAAATATTTATATCGTTAAAAATATTTTATAGTCTAAAATAATTTTTTTAACGTGTATTTAAAATGAAATAAATATAAACAAGTCGGACGATTTGTTTATATACACACATTTGACTGATTGATTGGGTCGATAAATTTTACAGATCGCCCAACTGCACAAATAAAATATGTGTTTGATTGTTTGAAACCCCACACGGGTATTGGGATGACATATGACATACACTAATCCCAATAATTAGTTGTATGTCGATCGATTGATTGACAGACTATTATGAGCGTTAAATATTTATATTTGATGCTTATACAGTGTAGAATGCACTTTGGATGATGGTTGATTATTTGTCGTTGTTGATATATACATGCGTTGTATGGAAATCCATAGAAATAAAATCTATGGTAATTCATTGGGCCTCATTCCAGCTTTGAAATAGAATATTTGAAAAAGAAATATTTGAATAAAAATATTTGAAATAGAATATTTGAAAAAGAAATATTTTAAATAGAATATTTGAAAATAAAAATATATGAAGCCGTGTTAAGTAGTTACACGCCATTTTAACACGAACGAGAATTTTGTCGATTTTATAATGAATATGGAAATAATTTCAAAATCGAATATTTTGAAATGAATTCGAATTGAAATTGAATAGAAATGAAATTGAATTCGAATTGAAATTGAATAGAATTGAAATTGAATAGAATCGAATTCGAATTGAAATTGAATAGAATCGAATTCGAATTGAAATTGAATAGAATTGAATTCGAATTGAAATTGAATAGAAATGAAATTGAATAGAATTGAATTCGAATTGAAATTGAATAGAAATGAAATTGAATAGAATTGAAATTGGATTGAATTGAAAGCAAACTGAAATTGAATTAAAAATCGATTTGAATTGAAATCAATTTGAAATGAATTTAAAACGAATCTATAAGAAAAAAATTCAATTTGATTTGAATTTGAATTGAAGTTGAAATAATTTTGAAAATGAATTTAAAACGATTTATAAAATACGTTTTAAAAGGAAATCGACGAAGTATATATTATATATATTATATATAAAATATAATGGCCTGAATAGAATGCGTCGCGCGGCGGCAGTTCGCGAATTTCAACCGTTGACTTCGAACGGTATTACGGGAGATCCGACCGTCGGATTCTCCTAAAACCGGAACCGTTGGGTTCGTATCGAAAAGAGCTTTCTAACGAATATTAGAAATTAGAAACCTAACGATTGGATTTGGAATTATGTCCAAATCAAATTTGGAAAAGGTCGCTGTAAGTGCAGTTTGATGGCCATTGGTGGAAATCGACTGTACGGGCCTTGATAAAATTATTAAAAATATCAATAATTTGTGTAAAATCATAATAAATGATTTGTGAAGAATTGGGATGAAAAACTCCATATTTGAAAAGATAAAAATAGATTTTTATCGAAATGTACTAGATTTGAACTAGAATAATAATTTATTTATTTTTAAAATAAATAAATTGGATTTGAAATGGTTTTGAAAATAACCAGAATTTCCAATAATTGCATTGGAATGGATTTAAATCGAATTTGTCTTCGGAATATTTCGATGTTGGATTTCGTGATTATACAGAAGTTGTTATGGAAATTTGAAAGATATATATATATATATATATCGTTATTTCCAGTACGATATTTGTTGGTCGTAGAATTTGATATTGAATATAAGCCGATATATTTTCTATTCAGAGTCTTGTATTTAATATCAAATGTGATTTGGGTTTGTCTTGAATGGTGTCTTCATTAACACTGTTCTTAAGCCCATCTGAGAAAAAGATTAAATCTTTTTATTTAGATTTAAATGAAGTGTACCAATTAAATGATATTTGATTGGAATTGAATAGGTATTGACTTTTGGGTTTATCGTGAACAGTGTTTTAAATAACACTTGTTCTTTAACACGATAATTAATGAAATGTGATTTTGGGTTGTCGTGAACGGTATCTTCAATAATACCGTTCTTAGACCCAAATGAGTTAAGAAAATTAGAAACTAACTGGAGATTAGTTAAGTTGAACGGTTTATGGGGTATTGATCTGATGTTGGTTTCGGCCTTCGGGGTTAATACTTAGGGAATTGCTCACTTGCTAAATTATGGTTAGGGACTGATTGAAATGGAATGTGATTTTGGGTTTATCGTGAACCGTGTTTTAAAAGACATTGATTCTTTAACCCAGTCAAAGATTAAAACTAAGTGGAGTTTTAATGAATCTTTAATTAAATTGAAAAGATCGAGAATGGAGTATCACCATTTTTGCTCCAGGCGATAGTTAAATCTTTAATTAGATTTAAACGTGAAATGGTAATTGAATTTACCGATAACACCGTGGTGTTAGATAGAAGTATTACCAGGTTTACTTCATGGGATGAATAGGTTGGGATTGGGAAAATAAATAAATGATCACTTCGGTGTGGATCGCTAATCCCGACTAGTTTGAATTGATATTCAAAAGTAGATTAAAGAATAAATTTAAAGGAAATTATCTTTGACAAAATTAATGGGAACCTCTCCCTAAGAATGTGAAATTTAGAAACTAACTGTAGGTTAGCTAAGCAGAATGGTTTCCTGGGTATTGATCTGATGTTGGTTTCGGCCTTCGGGGTTAATATTTGGGGAATTATTCTCTTGATTAATTTACGGTTAGTGATTGATGGGCTGGAATGAGGCGTATGTTGTGTTTGTGTAACACGTATTTATTATATACGCGAGTTATTCAAAAAGACCGGGTTTATCCCATTCTGAATAACTGATACGACGAGAAGTCGAAGATGAAGACGATGGTAAAAGAATGGAGGTCTTAACATCGTTTGGATAATTACTGATGATCTTGATTGGGCCGTACACCCAAGAGGAGGGAATCAGTTGGTGATCGTCCAGACGTACTTGGAGATCGATGGACATGCGGGGTACTAGGTGCCTCCGGTTTCGTTCAGACCCAGAACGAACATGTAAATGGAATGTGTGTCTGACATTGGATTTTATTTTGTGTGATTGATTTCTATTAAATATATATATCTGTTTGGTGACGGAGAATTTATTCTCTTGCTTAACGCCCTTTTCTGAGACGCACGAGCTCAGGGGATATATACTGATGGATATCAAACGCATAGAGTGAATTTCCTGTGTGGCATGCCTAAGTGGCAAATGATCAAGGCTTCTTTTGAAAAGCAAAGTCTTGTGGTTGATGATTAAAGCAAGGCCTCTGTGGCATAGCTTTGTGTAACGTTTACTTCGCGAGTTTCACACCCGAAATGAATGTAATAACCAGGAAATCTAGGCCAGTTTAAAAAAATTTATTTTGGCAATTTTAGCGAATTTTGATTATTTAAAATGAATTATTTTAAATAATAACGATGAGAAATTTATTTTGAATAGAATTCGAACGCATATATTTATATAGCTCGACGTTGGAATATAAATATTTATTTTAATTTATAAAAGGATTTGAAAATGGCGCGGTAGTTCGATAATTCGATTTCAAACTTCAATTGAATGTACCTGGTGCAAAATAAACCGGATTTTAGTGAAACCAAAAATAATGGAATCTAATTGTGACTATCTTTCCAACGAATCCGAAAAATCGAAATTTCATAGCGGGAATCAAAAGATATGTCCAGTTGAAAATTCTGAATAGTCGCTATGGAATTCAGGCCCTTAAAAATAGCCATTTTGCAAACGACCTCGGATTTCGACGAAACCACTTTTGTTGGATTCGCGATGTCAAATTATTGCTAGGTTTCAAATTTCATAATTTTTCGAATCAATATGTGAGCGTGGCAAAGGAAAACGCGTTTGACCAGTTTTAGTTGATTTTAATCGACTAGAAAATGGCCATTTTTCAAACGGTCTCAGAATTTGACGAAATTAGTTTTGTTAGGACCTTATCGTCAATACGAAGCTAGAAAATATTTTTCGGGAATTTTTCGAATTAGTATGTGACCCCGGTAAATTGAAATGCGCGTTAAAATTCAATATATATAGAGTTATATTTTGATTTGAGCGAAAACTGATCGATTCAATCGAATCAGCTTACGATACATATCCCATTGTGTTCGGAATGGGGGTAATCAGCTATGGACGGCAGGCGGTGGATTCGATTTCGAGGTCGAATAAAAAAAGTCAACTTTTTGAAAATAATAATTTATATATAAACTAACATATACCCCCCTTTTGTTTTCTTCATTTCAGATCAAATAAAAAAACCGATTAAACCCCATCAGCCCTAGCCCCCCCCCCCCCCACCGTCTCCCTCGATGTCGCCGCCGCACCAACCGCCCACCCCGCCGCTGCCCCCTCTCCTTCTTCTTATCCTACCTCGCGAAGCGCCCCCCCCCCCCCCTCTCGAACCCCAAATCAACGCCCCTGCTTCCCTCGCGCGTCAGCAAGCGACGCGACCCCCCCTCCTACCTACCTCCGACGAGACCATCGCACCCCTCCCCTTCAGCTACTCCTTGCCTGATCGATTCCCCCTCCGCCCCTCTGCTCCTCCACAGCCCGCGCGAGCGCAACCTCCACTAGACGACGGTCACCCTACGAGGCAACAAACCCCCCCTCTCTCTTCGTGAAAAACAAAGGTGATTTATTTTTATTTATATTTATATTAAAACTGATTTCTGTTAATAATAAAAAAAACTGTTTTTTTATAGAAAAGGGTAGATTTTTAAAATAGAAAAGAGTAGATTTTAAAATAGAAAAGAGTAGATTTTTAAAATAGAAAAGAGCGCAACCTCCACTAGACGACGGTCACCCTACGAGGCAACAAACCCCCCCCCCCCTCTCTCTTCGTGAAAAACAAAGGTGATTTATTTATATTTATATTAAAACTGATTTCTGTTAATAATAAAAAAAACTGTTTTTTTATAGAAAAGAGTAGATTTTTAAAATAGAAAAGAGTAGATTTTTAAAATAGAAAAGAGTAGATTTTTAAAATAGAAAAGATTAGATTTTTAGTGGTGTAAAAATAGAATTTTTATCTATATAGTAGAAGTATAAAAATGTGATTTTTATACACATGATAACAATATAAAAATTCGATTTTTTTATATTGAATAGCAAAGTAAAAATTCGATTTTTATATATTGAATAGCAAAGTAAAAAATTCGATTTTTATATATTGAATAGCAAAGTAAAAATTCGATTTTTGCATATGTAGAGAATACGGGAAAAGAAAGTGACAAGAGGCAAGAACGGCGAAGATTTCTACATAAGAAGAGTCATGGGATTGGATTAGCTAATCTGTGAGAACTTCTCACCTTTTAATTTAATTTTCTAGTTAAAGTATATACTAAGATGCAGACGGTGTTTAGTAGCACCCGACACCCGTCGTCCACAGACCATGGACGGCTTGTATGCTTGTTTGTTTGATTTTGATGTGTAGTTGATTGTGTGATGTGAAGTGAAATGGAATAAAATATTTATGTAGTTAAAAATATTTTATAGTTGAAAATATAATTTTTAACACGAAAATGAAATAAATTAATATAAACAAATCGAACGATTTGTTTATCTACACACATTTGACTGATATTGATTGGGACGATAAATTTTACACATTGCTCAACAGCACAAATAAAATTTGTGTTTGATTGTTTGAAACCCCACACGGGTATTAGGATGATATTTGGCGTACACTAATCCCAATTATTTAGCTGTATGTCGATCGATTGGTTGACAGACTGTGTAAGCGTTAATTATTTATATTTAATGCTTATGCAGTTGTGTGGTGCACTGTGGATGATGGTTGATTATTCATCGTTGTTATTTTATACATGTGTGGTAGAAAATCCATATAATTAACATTATATGGTAATTGATTGGGCCTCATTCCAGTTTTGAAATAGAAATATTTGAAAAAGAAATATTTGAAATAGAATATTTGAAAGTAGAAATATATGAAGCCGTGTTGATTAGATTGACGCCATTTTGACGTGAACGATATTAATATCGATTTTATTCATTTTATAATGAATATCGAAAGTTATTTCAAAATCTAATATTTTGAAAAGAATTGAAATTCGAATTGAAATTGAATATAAATGAATTCGAATAGAAATTGAATATAAATGAATTCGAATTGAAATCGTATATAAATGAATTCGAATTGAAATCGAATATAAATGAATTCGAATTGAAATCGAATATAAATAAATTCGAATTGAAATCGAATATAAATGAATTCGAATTGAAATTGAATATAAATGATTTCGAATTGAAATCGATTTGAAATGAATTTAAAACGAATTTATATTGGAATTTTCAATTTTGATTTGAAATGGAATATGAAGTTGAAACCGTTTTGAAAATGAATTTAAAACGATTTATAAAGCACGTTTTGAATGGAAATCGACGAAGTATATATTATATATATAATATAATGGTCTGAATAGAACGCGCCGCGCCGCGGCAGTTCGCGAATTTCGACCATTGACTTCGAACGGATATTACAGGAGATCCGACCGTCGGATTCTCCTAAAACCGGAGCCGTTGGGTTCGTATCGAAAAGAGCTTTCTAACGAATATTAGAAATTTAATATCTAATGGTTGGATTTGGGATTATGTCCAAATCAAATTTGAAAAAGGTCGCTGTAAGTGCAGTTCGATGGCCATTGATGGAGATCGACTGTACGGGCCTTGATAAAATTATTAAAAATATCAATAATTTGTGTAAAATCATAAGAAATGATTTGGGAAGAATCGGGATGAAAAACTCCATATTTGAAAAGATAATAATAGATTTTTATCAAAATGAACTAGTTTTGAACTAGGATTAAAATTCTATTTATTTTTAAATAAATAAATTGAATTTGAAAAGGGTTTTAAAAATAACCAGAATTTCCAAGAATTGAATTGGAATGGATTTGAATCGAAATTGTCTTTGGATTATTTCGATGTTGGATTTCGTGATTACACAGATATTGTTATGGAAATTTGAAAGATATATTTATCTCGTTATTTCCAATACGATATTTGTTGGTCGTAGAATTTGATATTGAATATGAGCCGATATATTTTCTATTCAGAGCCTTGTATTTAATATCAAATGTGATTTGGGTTTGTCGTGAACGGTGTCTTCATTAACACTGTTCTTAAGCCCAGTTGAAAAAATGATTAAATCTTTTTAGTTAGATTTAATGAAGTGTACCAATTAAATAATATTTAATTGGAATTGAATTCGAATTGATTCTTGGGTTTATCATGAACAGTGTTTTATATAACACTTGTTCTTTAACCCGATAAGTAATGAAATGCGATTTTGGGTTGTCGTGAACGGTGTCTTCAATAATACTGTTCTTAGACCCAAAAGAGGTAAGAAAATCAGAAACTAACTGGGGATTAGTTTAGTTGAATGGTTTCTGGGGTATTGATTTGATGTTGGTTTCGGCCTTCAGGGTTAATACTTCGGAAATTGCTCACTTGCTAATTTACGGTTAGGGACTAATTGAAATGTGACGTGATTTTGGGTTTATCGTGAACCGTGTTTTAAATGACACTGATTCTTTAACCCGGTCACAGATTAAAACTAAGTGGAGTTTTAATGAATCTTTAATTAGATTGAAAAGATCGACAATGGAGTATCACCAGTTTTGCTCCAGGCGATAGTTAAATCTTTAATTAGATTTGAACGTGAAATGGTAATTGAATTTACCGATAACACTGTGGTGTTAGATATGAAGTAAGACCCGTTTTACTTCATGGGATGAATAGGTTGGGATTGGGAAATTAAAACAAATGATTACTTCGGTAAGGTTCGTTAATCCCGACTAGTTTGAATTGATATTCAAAAGAAGATTAAAGAATAAATTCAAGGAATTTATCTTTGATAAAATTAATGGGAACCTTTCCCTAAGAATGTGAAATTTGGAAACTAGCTGTAGGTTGGCTAAGCAGAGTGATTTCTTGGGTATTAATCTGATGTTGGTTTCGGCCTTCGGGGTTAATATTTGGGGGATTATTCTCTTGATTAATTTACGGTTAGTGATTGATGAATTGGAATGAGGCGTATGTTGTGTTTGTGTAACACGTATTTGTTATATACGCAAGTTATTCGGAAAGACCGGGTTTATCCCATTCTGAATAACTGATACGACAATAAGTCGAAGGTGAAGACGGTGGTCGAAGACCGGAGGTCTTCACGTCGTTTGGATAATTACTGATGATCTTGATTGGGATGTACACCCAAGAAGATGGAAACAGTGGGTGATCGTCCAAACGTACTTGGAGATCGATGGATATGCGGGGTACTAGGTGCCTCCGGTTTCGTTCAGACCCAGAACGGACTTGTAAATGGACTGTGTGTCTGACATCGGATTTCATTCTGTGTGACTGATATCGGTTGCATAGAGTGGTTTGCCTGTGTGGCATGCTTAGATGCAAATGATCAAGGCTTCTGTTGAAAAGCAGAGTCTTGTGGTTGACGATCAAAGCACGGCCTTTGTGGCGTAGCTTTGTGTAACGTTTACTTCGCGAGTTTCATGACGGAATTCCAATTTCCAAATACGTGACATTTGCGGTTTTATTTGTAGAGCCTAGTATGGCGACATAGTGGGATGGGGCGCTTATTCCGTCTATGATTGACACTTATGATTTGAAGTTGTTTTATACACTATGCACTTATAGTAGTATCAAATGATTTGTTTTAAACGTATCAAGCATTCTTGGCTGTTATAAGGTAAAAACCCTATCCTCCGGCTTGCGTTGCATTGTGTGATGGGAACTGGGTCTTATAATAGCTTCATTTTTCTTTATTTAGCATTGCGATGTTGTTATATGCACTGGTATTCTTGGGAGGAAACCCGTTCCATGTTATACGGCGTGGTCCCTCGATTTACCTAACTTTAAAATAAAGATTCATAACTGTTTTAGTTCTCACACCAGTCCCATGACTGACCTGGAGTTTATTGTTTTAACCTAAACTCTGGGTGCCCTTATTTTGACACGGGAAGCTAGTAGTTTTGGTGTTGCAGATTTATATTCACAGGATCCTGGTTTACAGCTGGAACGATATCCGGAAAGCTTTTTATCCGTATATCCCCTTCAGTTGTGTATTGTATTATTTTCCGCTGCTATGTAATTTATTATAATCTCTGATATTTCTGTGTAATATTTATTCATTTATACTCTGTATATTCTTGTAATCTAGTGCATTGTTGTAATATACAATGAAATGTTCTCCTGCCTGCGTTCTACTTTGTCGTGTTCTCAAAACAATTCGTTCTTTCTCTTCTCTTCGGAGACCGGGGAAGTTCGGGTCGTTTCATCGTGATATCAAAGCTTTGGTTTACAAAGCTCAGAGAACAAGACACACTAGAACCATACGAAAGAATTCATCAGATATTGAATTAGTAATATCCAATGGGAATGACTCGTTAGAGATGGGATCAGTAGTATCCTAGAACGAGTGTGAAGAGTATATTTTTAAAATGAAAACGGTTTTATTTTGAAAATTTAAATCAATTATTCGTATTTGATTATTTGTTTATATGATTTGGACAATCCGATATATAAAGATTTTGCATATGCGTCTTGCAAACGTGTATTCGAAATTTTAATATACTGGATAGTTATAGAATCATACTCTAGTTGCCTGGGGATAATTCTGGTGATGGGGCACCGTCGCCAGTATTTATTTTCAAGTAACGAAAGTGAGATCTCTATATTTCCATTTGACTGGTGTGAGAACCGAAACTAGATAAGGCTTATTGTTGTGATTTGGCATCAAAAATCTGATTTTTTGACTATGTATCAAAGTTATGAATTTCAAAAGCTAATCAACTAATTGATTGATGTTTGCGTTGTTTGGTTATTTGTTTGAAATTTTGAACCGTTACGCCTAATAGAATCAAATAGTAAATTGTATTGAAAATTTATCGCATTTGCTTGCATATACATGTATTTACATTGAACAGGTCATAGCAAGGAGGCTAGAGCAGAGAATAAAATTTGTTTGCCCGACAAATAGGTACATGTTTATCATAATTTACTGTTTGTTTTGGGTGATGATGATTTTATGAGCCGATTGGCTAGCCGCTTGGCTTTTTCTTTTTCTTTTTGAGATCAGAAGGCCTATATGGCAATTTCGGGATTTTCCTGTGCTCCCGGTGCAGGGGAGGTTATGGCGAAATTTTTCGAAAATTTAGGGTGTTAGCCAAATTTTTGAAAAAATTGAAAAGTTCTTAGAAACTGAAACGTTGATGAACTTAAGCCGTAATCAAAACACTGGAAGTTGAGTTGATTTGTGAAACAACTTTCGGCTTTGTTCCTTTTCGAGGACGAAAAGTTTTAAGTGGGGGAGATTGTAATAACCCGGAAATCTGGGCCAGTTTAAATTTTTTTATTTTGGCAATTTTAGCGAATTTTGATTATTTAAAATGAATTATTTTAAATAATAACGATGAGAAATTTATTTTGAATAGAATTCGAGCGCATATATTTATATAGCTCGACGTTGGAATATAAATATTTATTTTAATTTATAAAAGGATTTGAAAATGGCGCGGTAGTTCGATAATTCGATTTCAAACTTCAATTGAATGTACCGGGTGCAAAATAAACCGGATTTTAGTGAAACCAAAAATAATGGAATCTAATTGTGACTATCTTTCCAACGAATCCGAAAAATCGAAATTTCATAGCGGGAATCAAAAGATATGTTCAGTTTAAAATTCTGAATAGTCGCAATGGAATTCAGGCCCTTAAAAATAGCCATTTTGCAAACGACCTCGGATTTCGATGAAACCACTTTTGTTGGATCCGAGATGTCAAATTATTGCTAGGTTTCAAATTTCATAATTTTTCGAATCAATATGTGAGCGTGGCAAAGGAAAACGCGTTTGACCAGTTTTAGTTGATTTTAATCGACTAGAAAATGGCCATTTTTCAAACGGTCTCAGAATTTGACGAAATTAGTTTTGTTAGGACCTTATCGTCAATACGAAGCTAGAAAATATTTTTCGGGAATTCTTCGAGTTAGTATGTGACCCCGGTAAATTGAAATGCGCGTTAAAATTCAATATATATAGAGTTATATTTTGATTTGAGCGAAAACTGATCGATTCAATCGAATCAGCTTACGATACATATCCCATTGTGTTCGGAATGGGGGTAATCAGCTATAGACGGCAGGCGGTGGATTCGATTTCGAGGTCGAATAAAAAAAGTCAACTTTTTGAAAATAATAATTTATATATAAACTAACATATACCCCCCTTTTGTTTTCTTCATTTCAGATCGAATTAAAAAAAAAAC